>OY998239.1:59143660-59875428 GCA_963922005.1 Cornus suecica
ATGGGAAAATGAAAATAAATATGTCGGCATATGTTATTAATTACGATGACAAATGAAAATTTTGAAGTTTATTGTACTTAAAAAACAACATGTGAAATTTACGTTATTTTACCGAAGATGCTGGGAGTTAGAAATATACCATAGGTAATTTTTTTAATTTTTTTATCACGGAGGATAGAGATGTTTCATCTTAAATTCATGAGTGCCAAAAATTAGTTAGTGACCTAAATGTTAAAGAAATTGGTTTACCCGAGGCGTTTATTCCTAGATGCCTAATTGAGAAATTGCCCGAATCATGGAAAGATTATAAAAATAATATGAAGCATAAGAGAAAATAATTGAGTCTAGAAGATGTGATTGTGCACATCTGAATTGAGAAAAATAACCAATTGATGGACAAATCTATTAAGGCTAAGGAAATTGATTCCAAAGCCAACTTGGTTGACACAAAGTCAAACAATAATGATAAAAATTATCAAAATAACTACAATAAGAATACCTCTAAATCTAAATGCAGACTCAATAATCCAACATTTAAAAATAAAGGGAGTGTCTTTGTTTGTGGAAAACTTGGGGCACCATGCTGCTCAATGCACACACATGAAGAGGAATGAAAAACCTGTCAATGCCAATTTGGCTGTGGTGGATGTGATTGATGAAGTTGTTTTAGAGGTAAACATGGCTGCTAATGCGAATAATTGGGTGATAGACTTTGGGGTTGATCGGTCCAGGTCGTGTGAAAATAAAAGTGTTAAATATTATGAATTAACATGATCTGGTTTTACCTCGAAATCGCAAGTACATGAGTAATATATAATATTGTTGGGTAGAGAGGGTTATCGAACCACACAAGTTCAAAATCATGGTCCAAATAATCACAAATTAGTAAATTGAATTATATTAAAAATAGTTTGATTGGTTTTTTGTTTATAATCTACTAAACATAAAATAAAATAGATAAATAATTATTTTGGTGAATTCAAGATAAACAAGTCTAGGGTTTTGTTCCAACTCCACCACTAGCCTAATAATATAGTCCTTTAATCATAATATTGCAAGAGGGAGATACAACTCATATGGATCAGATTAGTAACGCTACAGGTAGTTGCTTAATCCCCAAAGAGATGCAATCGTTCTGATTTACTACAACCCATTTTCGATTAAAGTATGATTAGTGCATGCATCTACATTACTACTACTCCTAAAATATTAAATTAAAGCATGTCTATATCATCTTCTCTTAGCATGACCTGTGTAAACCTAAAATTTTATCATATCAATTAAGAACCATTATATAAAAATCATTATTAAACCTTTGGGTTCTAGTCCCTAGTGATAAAATATAGTTGTTCAAGATTAATTATTAATTCAATTTAAGACAAGAAGAAAATCAACAAGGAATCTTATTTAGGTAATATGTTCGTTCTCTCACTACATAATCATCCTATGTGTGTTCTTTAGCTTCCCCTCTTTGCAATAAACATAATTAAAGTTCTACATTACTCGGCTGGGATTTTGTTTCGTTGGAATCCCTAGATACTGACTTAGCCGCTCATGGATGGAGAAGACTGCATTACTGATGTAGAAATCATCTCCATGATTGGGTAGTTTGTTCTTGGGTTTTTGAGAGGAATACTCTCTCTAAAGAGAGAATTATGTATATTGTCAAGAAGACTTGATTTATTGCTTGATGATGATCTTCATGGAGTCTTCACATATTTATAGATAAAAGTTGGTGTAATTATGACATGTCTTTGATTGCACTCCAAGATGACTTGGTGTGAGGACCAAGTAATAGCTTGAATATACCAGTTTATCCTTCATTTATACTTGCACAAGGAGCTAAAGAAAATGCAGTCTGTTTGTACAATTCCCAATATTAGCGCGACTGATCAATTAGGAGGCTCACCGATCATTCGGTGGCTTATGAATTTATGATATTTTATTTTTTATGAATTTGTGCTTTGATGATTTGTACCTTGCTCTGAGTTGAGTGCTTTTATTCTTCCAAGTGTCATTCCGGATCAGACATTTTTGTTAAAACTCCAGAATTATCTAATATTTGCATTAAAGCCCATGTAACAAGCTTAAACACATAACTTGGATAAAAATACCAAATTAATAAAATAAGGAGGCTAATAATGGGTTACTTAATGCCTATATTAACCAATATTCTGGTCTCATAAAGCCCCCAAACTTAAGTATTGTTAGTCCCTTAACAATAAATGAACTTAAAGAACTACATGAAAAAGAAATAAATTTAATTTAACTAAGAACTTCTAAACTAATCCCTTCATTTTGTGAATGTGAAAAGATTACACTTAACACATGTAATAAGCCTTTTAAACCCCTAGGAAAAATCGTAGTAGACGAGTGAAGTTTCGTGAGGGTTAATTAGACTACTCATAACTTATTGAAATAAAAATTTGCATGACAGAAAATAACCTAAATCTAGAAATTGAAATTGCAAAAACAAAAATAAAATTTAAAGACTTGCATATTATGAATTATATTCCTAATATTAGACATAATATTTTTACCGAGTTGATCTCGAACCAAAGCATGAATTAAAAAGGGATATGTCAACTTCAAATTTTGACGCCCAACTCCTCCTTTAACAAAAACAATCCAATTTTCCACAATACTCTCATAAATAATTTTATGCAAGGAGATCCAATACCCATTACAAATGCAATAAATTAACTTCACAAGTGTGTAATTGCACTTATCTTTTGGTACCTCCGGACAGATTTGCCTACCCAACATGTCAATAGTCATAAAAAAACAAGGATCTACCTTAACTCATGGGATGGTAAGATCTTGATGCCCAACTATATAACCATCACATATATCTTGGACCATTGTGGAGAAAGAAGTATTAGGGAAAACTTTTTCCCCTCCAATAGGCTCAAAAGGTATCTTCCATACCTTAGCAATCAATTAGGGTGAAACTTCAATAACATGATTCTTTTTTACTTTAGTAATCAACACCCTACCTTCATATCGATTTTTGTACCCCAAATTTTGATAAAAGTCATAGAATAAAGAAGGAATTGCTATTTTGGAGGCCGGAACAAAAATCGCTTCTAACTTTCTCTTATAAAACACCTTTCTGGCTTCTTCAATAAAGGGTTCAATGTATGAATCTTGAAAGAAAGCACACTCATATTTGAGCTTGGTGGTGTTACGAGGGTTGGTAGGTTTCGAAGAAGAAAATACCATGTGTAAGTCACTAAAATACCGTAGAGGGGGGTGAATAGGGTTTTAAAAATAATTTCTAACTTGTTTTTATTCTTACTAGAACATGCAACAAGGTTCAATATTAATTTACAAGGTAAAATATGCAATGAATAATTTCACTTAAATTCAACAAGCTATTTACCACAATATAAATTAAGCATGCATGAACATAAAGTAAGGAGATAGAGAGTGATATATTGACATCGTGATTTTTACGAGGTTCGGTAACTCCTACTCCTCGGCTCAAGGAATCCCCTTCCTTGAGACTTTCCCGATCCTCACACTATGGCTCTTCCTTCAATAGGTGGAATAACAAAACCTTTACAAAAGAGATAACTAGCTCTTCACACAATCAAGAGAACAATCCTCCCTTGATACAATGGGCTTCACTCACCCAAGATCACAAATTTGTGTATCCAATCAATATATCACTCAAGAAACAAAAACACTCAAAACCTTAAGGTTTTTATGGAAGATAGATCAATATAAGCTCAAGTCTTTTTAGGTGATATTTCAAGAACTCAAGATATATATATTCTCATAATATATTTTCAATAAGAGAATAGGCTCAAGGCTTGAGTTTAAATCTTCAAAATGATAAGAGTGAAAAACGAGATTTTGATCTTTCTTGCTATCAAAAGATTTTTCAGAAGATGCTTGAGAGAAAATTAGAGATGAACAATATTTGGAAAATTTCTCACACAAGAACCTTAAGATTTCAATCCATATCTCTTTATTTATATAGTGTAACACTAGGGTTTGGAGAGTGTATCTCACCCTAGACAATGTGGAGAGTAGGACCTGAAAATCAGCAAGCAAAATCATTTCTTTTTGGGCAAAAATATTGTTTAGAAATAATTTTCCTTAAAATCCTGAAGCACCCAGTTGACTGCCTGACGGCACCCAGTCGACTGCCTCCATGCTTAGATTTAAAATATGTTTTCAAACGGTTAGGGTCAGTCAACTGCCTCAAGAAGGCCAGTCGACTAGTCAGTCGACTGCCTTGGATAGGCCAGTCGACTGCCTCAGGCAATCAAAAATGTTTGAAACTCTCTGGTTCAATCAGTCGGCTGGGTCCTTAACTATTAGTCAACTGGGCACAGTCAGTCAACTGTTTTGGACAGGCCAGTCGACTGCCTCATGCAGTCAAAATGTTTTATAGCTCACTGGCTCATCCAGTCGGCTGGGTCTTTAACGGCCAATCGACTGGGTCACAGTCAGTCGGCTGCCATTTCATGGCCAGTCGACTGGGTGACTCCAAGAATTATTTTCAAGGTCCGTTTTTGATCCGTTTAAGTTCGTTTGATTTATTACTTGAGCTTATAAGACCAATCAACACATAAGATACCTTGTTACAATATTCTCACCCCGACCTATCTACCCCAGGTTTTGAGTCCAACTTTTGTTCTTTCTTTGATCTTTTTGTCCTTCTTCGAGTTTGCGCTTGAGTTTCCTTATCGCTTGTTGCTTTAGCGATCTTCCCGAATCATTTACCTGTACTTGCTGAAACACTTAGCTCAAAGTCATATTAGTACCAAACACGGTTTTGAATGTTTTGTTAATATCAAAATAAGATTTATTGCTTGAAATAGAATTTCAAAGCCAACACCATGGTGTAAGAGAAGAATAATTGCTAGGGTTTATTGAGATATGAAAAGATGAAAACCAAAAGGGTCTATATATAAGAAAAATTAAAATACTCCTAACACTAGGAAATAATCATAAAGGAAAGTATTTTACATGGTTATGAAGAAAATAAATTATATGGAAGAATTCCCTAAGTATTATAGACTCAAAAAGGAAAATATAAAGTTTTCCAAACCTGTTTAGGCTGAAATTTTCGGACTGTTGACCAGGATTTTGACCTAATGGTCTGAGAAAGGATTAATTTATATACCGAATCCGATCGATCAATTGTGTTTTTTTTAATGATATATATATATATATATATATATATATTAAAACTTGGAAAAAGAAATTACATTCAAAAACTATAAAATATTATATAAATATTAAGTATAATTAGTATAGTATATATAATTAATTTTTTTTTAATTATTCTATCTCCCCAAAAATTATTTAAAAGAGAGTAGTAAAATATTATTTCTATTTTATTATTAGATATACTATTATATATATGTATATTTAGGTAGAAAAATATATTATTATTATACTATATGCTCTCTTTATTTTTATTATATTATAAAACTAAAAAAAATTAAAATAAAAAAAAAAACATAGTGAAATTATATAATTTTTTTTATAATACTAATAATTGTTTTTACAATAATAAAAAGCTAGAATGTAAATCATTTCTGGCAGATAAAAAATAAGAGATATGATAGGTGTCAAATATTCTCCATTTTAGGCCCTTATCTTGCTAATGTTATGTCCTTAAATTCCATTATTTGGTATTTTTATGTTGTTAGTGTGTTTAAGTGTGTTTCAGGAGCTTAACAAAGAAAAAAGAGCTAACTTTGGTAAATTAACTAGAGAAATGCTCATTTTTATTCAAGAGGAGAGCTAAAGAGGTGTTTTTAAGAGAAAAATGTCTCTCGGAGGGCGAAAACATCATTTTTCGGATACGTAACTTCAAGAATCATGCTAATAAAGTCGAGGAGGTTCAAATGGAGCAACTACCAAGAAAAGTGGTTTCCATGAAAAATGCTACTATCCATCTACGGACCCAGTAACTAAAAGTGGCTAGAAAGTGCTAAAATAACGCCTCATCTATGCCTCATCGAAAGAGACCTACGTTCCACTCGTAGGAGGTCTACGCGCCACGTGTAGCCTAAGACTATGCTCCGCGTGTAGGGCCTCTATGCGCCAAGCATACTTAGGGCTGTGAACTTAAAGTGTGAAATTCTGATTTTGGCCCCGACTTGAGTTTCTTTGATGTAACTACGATTCCAACACTTCAATACACGTGATAAACACATATTATATGTCAGATTATAGGGTTTTGATCAGTTGGATGTGAAATTACGAAAAAGGGTAACCTTAGAATTTCCCTCAACTTTGTCTATAAATATAAAGGATTACTACAGATTTGAGAGAGCTTCTACACACGTATAATTTTTAGAGTAGCCTCTGGAGATTCATATATTATTCCAAGGAGAAGCCATACAAGACCTAGAGTTCCGGAGTGGAAGACTATGACGAGTGATTCTACATCAACGATGCAGTCTCCATCTGCCATGATCAACTAAACCGGTATTTAGGGTTTTCTAGAAAAACCCTAGCCAAGTAATGTAGTTTTCATATTTGTTTTCAATTTTAACAAAGGGGAAGCTGTGACTATACCGTGATGATTGTTGTAGATGAGTGATCGTTTTTATTCTTGATACAAAATTATATATTTGTTCTTGATTCTTGTCTTAGATTGAATAAATATATTTTTCTTACTCAATCATGATTATTCACTATGGGCTAGAACTCGGATGCTTAATCCATGATTTTCTACATAATGGTTCTTAACACTTGAAACCCTAGGTTTACACAGGCCATGCCTCAGCAAGGTATCATAGACATGCTCTAGTTGAATTTCTTGCATTAGGAGTAGATTAGAGTAAAGTAAATAGCATGCACTAGTTACACTCTGTCTGGAGATGGGTTGTAGCAAATCCAATAGACGGTATCCTTTTGGGGAACGTATTCTACTATTTACGGTATGCTCTGATTCACGAGAATAGATTGCCCTTTTTTCAATTGTGCAAGTTGGAAACTATGTTATGCGGTTAGTGGTGGAGTGATGAAAACTCTAGTTTTCTTTCTCTCTCGATCAAACTCTCAATTTACTTTGTGTTCTTAGTTAATTTAGTCATAATTCTCAAAATCAAATCAAACATTTTTTTTTACCATAATTCAATATTTTTGAACTACTGAAGTGAATAACCAAGTCTCTGTGGGTTGTCAAGCGGTTTCTATACTATAATTTGACTCGTGCACTTATGGTAGGTAAAACCTAGGCCGTCCCAAGGGGTTGTTTTTAATCATTATTTTTGACATCTCTGGGCGGATATAAAGTTTTTGGTGCCGTTGCCGAGGAGCAGTAGAGCTTGATGATCCAATAGACAGGAAAGAAGTTCGTTGTGAATGGTTAGAGGCTTAAGCACTATATTGACATTCAACCAGTTGAGTGTGTTGTGGAGACAATTGATTTATCCGATCCAACACACGAGCATGATCCCAATTACTGAGAGATGGCAATGTCGCGCCAACGATGTTAAACATTAGTACTAGGGGATAAAATTTAGTTTTTGAACCTGGATTGTATTTTGTAGATAATAGTTCATAAATTTAGATCGAGTCGTAAGATTGAGTCGTAGCATCCTTCTTGTTACGGCTAATGTGGTGAGTGCGTGGTATGGTTGAGGCACATATTGATCATATGGGATTACCCACACCAGCCACACCACCATCGTCGACCGATGAGGATGAGGACGAGGAGTAGTTGTAGTAGCGTATTTTGTAGTTTTTGTTTTTGGCTAGAGTCGAATTGCTTGGTGGATAGTTTTTGTTAGGTGCTTTATGTTACCACCGAAACAATCGATGTCTAGGCGTATTTTTTTTTACTTTTGATGTTTACAAAAATTACATGTTTTCATATCTATGTGTTTATATTGTTACTATTTTTCAATTCCCAAGAAAATGATAATGTATGTATTGAATTGTGGGATTCTTAGCGTTCGCTCGAGTTTGAGGCGCACAATGAAGACATGTGTGCATTTAAGTTTGGGGGAATGTGGGTTATATTGGAGAATGATTTTGAAAATGGATATGACAAGTTTTTTTTAAAAAAAAAAAAAAAAAATCATAAATCCAAGACAAGGTTATGATTGGGTCTACGCGTCTCGCGTAGCTCCGCTACACGCCAAGGGGAATTTATGTGTTCCTCTATGGCAGCTACGACTTCTACACCTATGAATACGTGATATATACATAATATACATCAGACTTAAGGTTTTTCCTTGGTTCAGCGTGAAATGATGAAAAAGGGCAACCTTAGGGTTTCCCTCGGCTTTTGTTTATAAATAGGGAGGTCTGCTACAAATTTGAGAGAGCTTCACTCATATAATTTTCAGGGCAGCCTCTGGAAATTCATTCCAATGAGAAGCCGTATAAGGCCTAGAGTGTCGGAGAAGACGACCATGGTGGCCAATTCTACATCAATAATGCGGTCTCCATCAGCCATGAGCAACTAAACCGGTATCTAGGGTTTTCTAGCAAAACCCTAGCCAAGTAATGTATATTTATATTTGTTTTCAATTGTAATAAAGGGAAAGTTGTGACTATACCGTGATGATTGTTGTAGATGAGTGATCGGATTTATTCTTGATACAAGATTATATATTTATTCATAAATTCTTGTCTTAGATTGAATGAGTATATTTTCCTACACAATCACGTTATCATAAACATAGTGTGATTTTCTACATCAATGGTTCTTAACACTCGAAACCCTAGGTTTACATAGGCCATGCCTTGGTGAGGTATTATAGACATGCTCTAGTTAATTTCATGCATTAGGAGTAGATTAGAGTAAAGTAAATATCATGCACTAGATACATTCTGTCTGGAGATGGGTTGTAGCGAACCTGGTTAATGGTTTCCTTTTTGGAAGCGTATTTGACTATTTGCAGTACGTTCTGATTCACAGGAATAGATCACCTTTTTTACAGTTGTGCAAATTGGAAACTATGTTATGCGGTTACTGGTGGAGCGATGAAAACCCTAGTTTTCTCTCTCTTAATGAAACTCACAATTTACTTTATGTTCTTAGTTAATTTAGTCATAATTCTTAAAACCAAATCAAACACGTTTTCAAACATAACTCAATATTTTTGACTTGCTGAAGTGAATTACCAAGTTCCTGTGGGTTCGACATTCCCTTTCACAAGCTATTTTTATACTATAATTGACTCGTGTGCTTGCGATAGGTAAGACCTAGGTATATTAAGGGTGTGTTCTTAACACATATATTTAGCAAACCTAAGCGGATATCAAATTTTTGGCGTCGTTGCTAGGGACTAACAGATATTCTGAAATTTAGTAATTTAGTATACTTGAATTGTTTGTATTGTATTATATCTAAAGTTGGATTGTGTGTTTTTGCGAGTTACACTGAAAAGCACGAAGGGAATCAGCGGAGCAGTGACGATTGTGTCGTTGGACCACTTCTGAGTTTTAGTGCATCTTAATTATACGCATATTTTTAGCTTTATTTTATGTCCATAGGTTTTATTAAAAAAATAAAATAAATCAGCTATTTTTGTGTAAACTGTTAGATAGTCCATTTTTCGCAAAAGATGAGAGAGTTTTTAATGGAAAAGGGCCATTGAACAAAACTCACTGTTAAACAGTGAACCCAGTTGAGTTTAGGTCGAAATACGTCGTTTAGGACCTCAAAATCACGATTTTGTGATTGTGAGGAACAAAAAAAAGTATAATGGTTATACCAATTTAGTGAGTGTTCCATATTTTAATTCATACAATCCGGATTGGAGCAATCATCCCAATTTTGAATACCAACGATCATGTATAGGAAATTCATACCAAAGCTTTAATGAGGATCCACGATATTTTAATCATGGATTAGGGTATTGACTGTATAGTCAAGATTATTATCCTCAATCATTGAATCAATTCCAATTTTAGTCAAATGCATATTTGTGTCTGAAGATAAATTCTTAGCATCTTTGAGAGAAATCAGAGCAGGCCTCCGAAGAATTGATATCACATACAATAGAGACAATTCATACTTTCCAAACACTGAAAATTCTCAATCAAGTTTCAATAGAAGTCAACAACCATTCAATACTCAGGATTTTCAGTCCAATAATACCCAATTGTTCCAACCCTCGAACCAAAATCCACTCCAGTTCCAAAATCAAAATTTAATGCCTAGATCAACTGGTGATGGAGATAAACTGATGAGCACCTTGAGAGAGATTGAAAATCAATTGAACTCTAATTCTTAAGCTTGGGCTAGGTTACAAACCCAAACAGGGCAACTAGTGGATACTTTAATGAGAATGGAGGAATTGCCAAATCAAGTGGTAGATAAGTTTGAAGATGAGGAAGATGGGTACATTGAAATAGAAGAAAGTTTTGAAATTAAGAGTGACATTGCGTATGACGAGAGTGCGCAAACCATTCCTTTACTACAAGAGTCAAAAGAGACACCATATGAACCTAAAACAATATTTATTCAATGTCTCAATGAGTTGTGTTTTGAAGATAATCAAGGAGGGGATGAGTACTATGTAATTGAAGGGATTGATAAGGTGGTGAAGGCTCTATTACCTTATTCGGTGACAGAAGAATTGATGGACATAAGTACTAAACATGGGATGAATGTAGAGCATGACAAAAGAGAGAAACTATATGACGATTATTATGTGCTTGATGTTTTGCTCATTACTGAGTGTTCGCAATGGACACCGTGGACTGCTTTACTTCCCACACTTGCTCCGCTATGTGGTGGAAGTGTGGAAGAGAGGAAGGGTGTTGGATAACCCTTTGCGGAGCGTCATGCGAAAGACGTTAAACATTGGTCCTAGGCTATGAAAGTTTGTTTCTAGTCTCGATTTGTATAATAGCATATCATTTAATTTTTTCAATTTCAATTCGTAGGATTGTAGGCCCTTAAAGCAAAATCATGTTTATTTTCTATAAAAAAATAAAATAAAAGAAAAAAACTCATTCCTTGTGCTAGATTGAGTAATGATTTTTGGAAAGCGATGATTGTATTTCTTCTTCCCTTGCTATGATATTGGGTATTTGTGTTTTGTTGAATATTTCTATAGGTAGCTCAATTCAAGTTTGGGGAGGGGGGGGGGGGGGGGAGAACGGATATGAAGAGAGGAGATTTCGGAATTGCGCGTCAAGGGTAATAATATTCTTTTTCATGAGTATGATGGTGAACCATGAGGATATGGTTTAATTTATGTTTGGGGGGAATGAATAGTTGGTTGTATAGTTAGTATAGAGAATGATTGAAAACAAAATTTGAAAAACTTTGGAAAAATTCTTTGTTTTCATGCATGAGTGATTTGCATTACATGTTGATTGATTTTGGGTATATGATGCATGAGTAGTATGTGATGTGATATTCCCATTCATGAGAGTGATGATTAGATTGAGCTAAGTGAAGTAATGTGGTTTACATGGATGAATAGATTAGTAAAATTAAAACCAAAAAGGACAACTCTGACCTATAAGCACAAACACACATTCACTATAGGAAAAATAGTTGATCTTTGACTATGTAGTTGAGAAATTAATTTTGCCACAATAAAAGGGGAGATGGGGAATTGATATAGATGGAATGGAGAAAAGTTGAAAATTTATTTTGAGAAATAAAATGCAAAAAATAGTTCTTCGATCTGAGTAATCGGGCCTCATACCACAAAGTAACAGAGTGTTCGCATCAAAAGGGGAGAAAACTAATGAGCATAAATCCCAATAAAAAAGCTCGGACCCAGTTGGTTGGGACTAAAAATCCTCGCTAGAAAGTCTGGAGCTTAGAAAGACAAAAAGGGATAAAAGTGGAATGATGGAAAGAATGAGTTTTTAAAGAAAAATGGTAAAGTTTGATCAATGAAGTAGAAGAAGAAAAGTTGATATACCATAGGAGAATGTTCACAAAACACGGAGGGTTGTCTAGATTGGGAGTAGAGAGTAATGAAATCTTTTACTTTAGTGGGAACCATTCATGACACGAAGCTCGAGATAGTTATTATTCTATAGTGAGTGAGAATATTTGAATCCATATTATCTTATACATTGTATCATGGTTTGATTGATGAGTATGTGAATGCATGAATGCGTGATTACGAAGAATGGAGAAATTGTGGGTAGTATAGCTAACCCTCACGAGACTTCACTGGTCCACTTGGTGTTGCCGAGGGGTTTAAAAGGCTTGTTACACGTGCTAAGTGTAACCGTCGACCCTCACGAAAGTAAGGGAGTAATATAGGTTAGTATAAAGTAATATAAAGTATTTAGAATAAAAATCATCACAAGGTAGGTTTAGACAGTTTTCCTGAGTTCAATGCTAAGGGACTAGCAATATGTAAGTTTTGGGGTGTGATAGGTGCCAAATATTATCCATTTTAGGCCCCTATCTTGATATTGTTACGACCTTACATTCCATTATTTGGTATTTTTATGCCGTTTGTGTGTTTAAGCGTGTTTCAGGATCTTAACGAAGAAAAAGGGCTAACTTTGGTGAATTAACTAGAGAAGTGCTCATTTCTATTCAAGAGGAGAGCCAAAGAGGTGTTTTCAAGATAAAAGTATCCCCCGGAGGTCGAAAACGTCATTTTTTGGAGCCGCAACTTCAAGAATCATGTTAAAGGAGTCGAGGGGGTTCAAATGGTACTATTTCCAAGAAAAGTGGCTTTTATAAAAAATGCTACGATCCATTTACGGACCCAGTAGCTAAAAGTGGCTAGAAAGTGCCAAAATGACGCCCGATCTACGCCCATAAGAAAAGGCCTACGCGTTGTATGTAGACAATGCCTATGCGCTGCGCGTAGGGCCTCTACGCGCCAGCGTAGTTAATCTGCGTATTGGAGCTGTGAAATCCCAATTTTGACCCCGACTTGAGTTTCTTTGTGGCGGTTGTGACTTCTACACCTCTGAACACGGGATATATACATAATATACATTAGACTTAAGGGTTTTGCTTAGATCGGAGTGAAATGACGAAAAATTGCAACCTTCAGGTTTCCCTCAGCTTTTATCTATAAATAGAGAGGTCTGCTATATATTTGGGAGAGCTTCATTCATATACTTTTCAGGGCAGCCTCTACAGATTCATTCCAAGGAAAGCCATATATGACGTAGAGTGCCGGAGAAGATGACCATGGTGGCTAATTCTACATCAATGATATAGTCTCTATCAGCCATGAACAACTAAACCGGTATCTAGGGTTGATAAGTGCCAAATATTATATATTTAAACCCCTTAATTTACATATTTTAGTTCTATAGTGATATCTTTTATTCAAGTTTTATGATATTTTTGTGTTTACCTTATTTTCTAGGTCTTCATGAAGAATTCAATCAATTCCATGCAAATTGGGTCATCAACTATGCATGAAATATATTCATCCTGACCACCCTTTACTTAAATGCCTATAAATAATTCTGTGTTTTGATTCTGGAAATGGCATTGGTATCATTGGAAAGTTGATTTAGAGACCTTCAATTTGAGCACATGAATGACCTTATTTCGATTTGAAATGAAGGCGTTATGGCAATTGCAAGTCAGCTTCAAAACTACAGAATTGTGCAGAAATCAATGCGGGTTCGGGTTTACCAAAGGGTGATGTGAATTTTACATTTTCTTGAAGATTTACCACATTCATTGGATTATGATTTTACAAGAGTAAATCTGATCCATGTCAAGAAACAAAGGCACATGGAAGAAACAAAGGCACATGTGAAAAGAAGACAATGGGGTGGAAAGTAATAAATATTCAAACAAAAAGAAATCCAATTTCTCTTTTCTAGTTGTCATTTGATTCCATATTTTTCCTATAAATAGAGGTAGTCTTTCATTTGTAAGAGAAAAAGAATAGGAGTGAAGAGAAACATAGTGATTTATATATTTGTAATGGAAGAGTAATTCTCTAGCTAAGGCTAGGGAATGAATTTAAAATGAAGAACCAAGTGTTTGCATATCCAAGTATTTAATGCTTCAAGGTTAGTATTATTGATAATATATGAATCTAATAATTTTTATTCAATGATTCTTTGCTTCTTTATGCCATGTATATTAAGTTCTTTGAATCAATGAATACACTTAGGTAATTACATCTAAGATTCATTATGCCATACAATGATATAAGTAATGCTCAACCCACTTTATGTGGTATTCTTGATTTCTTATGATCTTACATAGGTATAATGAATACTTTGAATGTAATTACATCTTTATAGTTCACAATTCTTATGATTCATATGTAATTAATAATACTACTTATTTAATGGGATTTACTAGATCATTAGTATGTTTATTATTATTGCTAAAATAGACATGATTTGTAGAGTTGCTTCATTAGCGACCACTTTCTTGCCATAGCATTTATAATGAACATATAATGATTCTATTAGTTAACTTATATAATTCATTTAGTATGTTAATTATTTATTGCTTATAGGCATGATTTGAAGAGTTGCGTTGTTAGTATGGATTATCCTACCAAGCGACCCCTTTCTTACCATACAAATATAATTAACATATGATGATTGTATTGATTAATTTTTATTACTTATTTGGATATGTGGTACACTTGGTTTCGACATTGTAAAGGAATTCCCAATGCCTTAGTATTTAATTTAATTCAAGAAAACAACCAAAATCAATCAATCAAATCAATTCAAGGACAAAAATAAAATTCATTTTTCATACATCTTTCCGACTCTCCCTAAGGTTCGACAGTTGGACTCACCAAGACTATATTATAACTTGACTACCTATACTTGGGTATTGTAACGTGGAACACATTTCTAGACACGTCAAGTTTTTGGCGCTGTTGCCGGGGAGACGGCGAAAGAAGAAATTTCAGTTTTGTAATAAATTTATTTTATTTTATTTTATTTTATTTTTTTCATTTTGTTTATGATTGTTTGGACACGAAATTCTGTAGGACGTGTTGAAAGAAATCTTGTAGTGGGTACATCTTTTTGTAAACCTTTGTATTCAGGATCATTGTGTTCAATGGAGGACGATCAAAGTGTGCATGGAGATAATGAAGAACATTAAATCCCAAGAGGAATGGAAGTTCCTCCCGGTCCTCATGTCCGAACTATGAGGGATTATCTCCAACCACCGCGAAACACTGCACCATCATGTATTATTCTTCCTCTTCATGCCAATACTTTTTCCTTCAAGCCAGGTATGATTCAATTATTACCTAGATTTCATGGTATGGAATTTGAAAACCCTTATCTTCATCTAAAAGAATTCGAAGAGGTATGTTCTACTTTCTGAGATCGGGGGACTACTGAAGAAGTTGTAAGGCTTAAATTATTTCCCTTTTCTTTAAAATACAAAGGCAAAATTTGGTTAAATGCACAAAGGCCTCGCTCCATTAGATCATGGCAAGACTTACAAGCGGAATTTTTGAAATTTGTTTTTCCGGTTCATAGAACCAATGCTTTGAGACGACAAATTTCAAAATTTTCTCCCAAAAATAATGAAACTTTTTATGAATGTTGGGAGCGTTTCAAAGAACTTTTAAATGCTTATCCACATCATGGGTATGAGAATTGGAGTATAGTGAGTTTCTTTTATGAATCTCTACCGGCTCATATGCGCCAATTTGTCGAAACCATGTGTAATGGAGACTTTTTAAACAAAGATCCCGAGGAAGCCTTTTTGTTTTTTGACCAAATAGCCGAAAGTGCCCAAAATTGGGACACTTGTCATCTTGATGAAAGAACTAAACTTCCGAGAAGGGGTGGAATTTTTCATTTAAAAAGTGATGATGATTTAGGAGCAAGAGTAATGCATTTAACTAAGAAATTGGAAGCCTTAGAGTCCAAAAATGTGAATGGGGTTAATGCAATAAGAGAAGTAGTGTGTGGAATTTGTGATGAACTTGGACATTTGACAAATGAATGTCCGACAATCCCTGCATTTAAGGAAGTCCTTAAATGCTCCGATCGAAGTCAATGCTTTCAATACTTTCAAAAAACCACAAAATTCTCCTTACTCCGAGACTTACAATAGAGAATGGCGGAATCACCCCAACTTTAGTTGGAGTAATTCTAATTTTCAACAAAGTCAACCCCAACCAAGGCCACAAGCTCCTTATGTTCCACCTCCCAAAAGAGATTTGGAAGATATTCTTGCACAATTCATTCAAAAAAATGATCAAAAGTTTGACCAAATTGTGCAGTGTACCAACCAATTCATGCAACACATGCAAAAGACTGACCAAGCCATTGATGATATAAGGTCTCACATATCAAAATTAACCCCCATGCTTTCAACTCAAGAAAAAGGTAGATTTCCTGCCCAACCTCTTCCTAATCCACATGGCCAATTTATGTTCCAAAGTGGAGAACCTTCCCAAGTCAACATGGAACATGCCAAGTCAATCTCTATCTTAAGAAGTGGAAAGGTGGTTGATAAAACTATTTCAAAGGCCCAAAAGCCCGAGGAATTGGAACCTTCAAAGGAAGCTGAGAAAAAGAGCGAGAATGAGCAAGAAAATGAGGAAATTGAAAAAATAAAAAATAATGTCATTGTTCCATTCCCACAAAGATTAAATCAATCTTTGTCGGCAAGTTCCAATGCTGAAATTCTTGAAGTCTTTAAGCAAGTAAAAGTCAACATTCCATTGCTTGATGCTATTAAGCAAATCCCTTCTTATGCGAAATTTTTAAAAGACATGTGCACAACGAAGAGGAAGATGAATGTAAGAAAAAAAGCTTTTATGACTGAACAAGTGAGTTCCATTTTACAAAACAAGAGACCTTTAAAATTCAAAGATCCTGGTTGTCCCACAACCTCTTGTATCATCGGGAATTGTCATATAAAAAGAGCGTTGCTTGATCTTGGAGCAAGTGTAAACTTACTTCCATTTTCGGTATACGAACAATTGGGTTTGGGGGAACTTAAGGCAACTAATGTGACATTACAACTAGCCGACCGTTCAGTGAAAGTCCCTAGAGGAGTTGTGGAAGATGTTCTTGTTCAGGTGGATAAATTTTATTTTCCTGTGGATTTCATTGTGCTCGACACCCAACCAGTGTCCAACCCCTCGAGTCAAATTCCAGTGATTTTGGGAAGACCATTTCTTGCAACCTCAAATGCTGTCATCAATTGCAAAAATGGAATTGTGAAATTAACTTTTGGGAATATGACTCTTGAACTTAATGTTTTCTCCTTAAGGAATCAACATAAGGAGTATAATGAGGAAGAAGTCGAGGGGGTTAACTTCATTGAAACAGTTGTGGAAGAATATTTTGAAAAGTCTTTTGTATTAGATCCATTAAAAAAATGTTTAAATGAATCTAATACTTATTTACACAACATTGACTCATTACTTGATGATCCACAGGAACAGAAGATTGCAATGGGGATACACATGGTACATGAAGATATTGTCATCACAAGAGAAGAGCAAAACTTGGAACTCAAGCCATTACCGAGTGACTTGATGTATGCCTTTTTGGGAAGCAACAATACTTACCCCGTGGTAATTTCATCCAAACTCGATGGTAAGCAAGAGGTAAGATTGATTAAAATTCTTGAAAAATATAAAAAGGCAATTGGGTGGACTTTAGCCGACCTCCAAGGTATAAGCCCTTTGGTTTGTACACACAAAATTTATCTCGAGGAAGAGGCTAAAGCAACAAGGCAACCTTAAAGAAGATTAAATGCACATTTGCAAGAGGTTGTAAGAAATGAAGTTTTAAAATTACTTGATGCAAAAATCATCTACCCAATCTCATATAGTAAATGGGTAAGTCCTACACAAGTAGTACCCAATAAATCTGGATTAACTGTAGTAAGAAACGAGCATAATGAACTTATACCCCAAAGAGTCACTTCAGGGTGGCGAATGTGCATTGACTATAGGAAACTAAATTCTTTGACCCGGAAAGATCATTTTCCCTTGCCATTCCAAGATCAAATGCTTGAAAGGGTAGCAGGTCATAGTTTTTACTGTTTCTTAGATGGCTACTCGGGGTATAATCAAATTGAAATTGATTTAGAGGATCAAGAAAAGACCATTTTCACATGTCCTTTTGGAACATTTGCATATAGAAGAATGCCCTTTGGTTTGTGCAATGCACCAGCCACTTTTCAAAGGTGTATGCTTAGCATTTTTAGTGACATGGTGGAACGTGATCTTGAAATTTTTATGGATGATTTTACTGTTTATGGATCCTCATTTGATAAATGTCTTACAAATCTTGAGAAAGTCTTGTGCAGGTGCATGGAGAAGAATTTAGTACTCAATTGGGAGAAATGTCACTTCATGGTGACACGTGGAATTGTGTTGGGTCATATTATATCATCAGAAGGAATTGAGGTAGACAAAGCCAAAATTGATGTCATTACCAAATTGCCAATTCCAAAAACGGTAAAAGACATCCGATCATTTCTTGGGCATGCTGGTTTCTATAGGAGGTTTATTAAGGATTTTAGTCTTATTGCAAAACCCTTATGCAACCTTCTAGCCAAAGATACACCATTTGAGTGGAATGAAAAATGTGATAAAGCCTTTGTCAAACTTAAAGAAATGCTCACTACTACACCCATTATGCAATCACCGGATTGAAGCCTACCATTTGAACTAATGTGTGACGCCAGTGATTATGCTGTGGGGGCAGTACTTGGCCAAAGAAAGGAAAATAAACCATGTGTTATATATTATGCAAGTAGAATGCTCAATGATGCTCAAATGAACTACACCACCACAGAAAAAGAGCTTCTTGCTATAGTATTTGCACTTGACAAATTCAGGTCATACCTAATTGGTTCCCCAATTGTTGTTTTCACCGATCATGCTGCACTTAAGTATCTTCTTACAAAGAAAGATTCTAAGCCAAGACTGTTGAGATGGATCCTCCTACTTCAAGAATTCAACATGCACATCAAAGACAAAAAGGGAGTAGAAAATGTGGTGGCAGACCATTTGTCCCGCCTTACTTTTAATGAATCTTTAGAACCCTGTCCTATTAAAGATTCATTTCCAGATGAGAATTTATTTTCTATTTCATCTTTACCTTGGTATGCTGATATTGTGAATTATCTTGTTTCAGGTAAGATGCCAATATCATGGTGTGCTCAAGATCGGAGGCGATTTGTCCAAGAAGCTAAAAGGTTCTACTGGGACGAACCATACCTTTACAAGTATGGTGCCGATCAAATCATTCGACGATGCATCCCAGATGAAGAAATTGAAAGTGTGATGTATTTTTGTCATAATGAGGCTTGTGGAGGTCATTTTTCTTCAAAGAAAACAACCGCAAAAATTCTTCAATGCGGACTTTATTGGCCTTCCATTTTCAGAGACACCCACAACTTTTGCAAAGCCTGCCCAAGATGTCAAATGCTAGGGGGAATTACAAGACGGAACATGATGCCATTGAACCCAATCTTAATCCTTGAGATATTTGACTGTTGGGGCATCGATTTCATGGGACCATTCCCATCCTCATCTGGTAATTTGTATATTTTACTTGCAGTTGATTATGTTTCAAAATGGGTGGAAGCTAAAGCTTGCAAGGATAATACTCGCAAAACTGTCGTGAAATTCTTAAAAGAAAATATCCTTGCAAGGTTTGGCATTCCCAAAGTAATCATTAGTGATAGAGGGTTGCACTTTTGTAATCGTACAATTGAGAAACTCATGCAAAAATATGGTGTTACACACAAAGTTTCGATCGCCTACCATCCTCAAACAAATGGGCAAGCCGAATTGGCTAATAGGGAGATAAAACAAATTTTAGAAAAAATGGTAAATCCAAATCGTAAAGAGTGGTCATTACGTTTAAATGATGCACTTTGGGCTTACCGTACTGCTTTTAAAACCAATCTTGGAATGTCTCCCTATCGGCTAGTTTATGGTAAGAGTTGTCATTTGCCTGTAGAATTAGAACATAAATCTTTTTGGGCAGCTAAAATAATGAACTTTGATTTTGTTAAGGCAGGTGAAAATCGAAAATTGCAACTCGAAGAATGGAGGAATTAAGGAGGGATGCATATGACAATTCCAAGATATATAAGGAAAGGGCGAAAACATTTCATGAGAAAAAGATTTTGAGAAAAGATTTTGAAATTGGGCAAAAAGTTCTTGTATATGATTCTCGTTTACATCTTTTTCCCGGAAAACTAAAATCAAAATGGAAAGGTCCCTTTTTAATCAAACATGTGTATCCATATGGCACCGTGGATGTGGAGGATCCAAGTAATGACTTTGTTTTTAAAGTTAACGGACAACGATTGAAGTCATTTTTTGAAATTCCAACTCTGGAAGAATCCATGTCTTTAGAAGACCGAACCTATGTGTAAAAACATTGGTTGTTCTTTAGAGTGTGTGTATATTTATTGTTTTGTTTTGCAGATTTGTTTCCTCTTTTCTCATCACATAATTGGTAAGATTTCAACCTTACATTCTCTGTATACATTGAGGACAATGTCCGTTTCAAGTTTGGGGGTAAGGTGATTATATTTTATTTTTATTTTGTTTATATTTTGTTTTATTATTTTGGGTGATTATATTTAGTTTTTATTTTGTTTTCAATTTGTGATGTTTTAAAAAAAAAAAAAAATTGAAAATTTTATTAAGTTCTTCATTCGAAATATGTGATTGAGGTCAAGTATAAGTTAATTTGTGAACATGTTATGACTAGGAAGATAGTTGTGTACAATTACCCCACTCATGAGTACGTAATAGTTTGATTAAATTAATTTTTAAGATGTGGTCCACATGGGTGAATAGATGAGTGAAATTGAAACCGAGAAAGATAGTTTTGACCTATAAGCACTTGCACATATTCTCTATGGGATGATTAATTGATTTTTGAATATGTAGTTGAAAAAATAGTTTTGTTTCAATGATAAGGGGAAAAATCTAAAAAAAAAAAAAATGAAAATGCAAAAAGTAGTTCTTCGATCTGAGTAACCGGCCCTTGGTATCACCAATATCATTGTTCGCGTAAAAAGGGGAGAAAACTAATGAGCATAAATCCCATGGAAGAAGCTCTGGCCCAGTTGGTTGGGATTAAAAAAATCCTCGCTAGAAAGTCCGGAGACTTACAAAGACAAAAAAGGGATAAAAATGCAAAAGTGATATTGAAGTTGTGTCATGGCAAAACTTGATCAATGAATTAGAAGAAGGGAGATTAGTCTACTATAGAGAATGTTCACAAAAACACGGAAAGCTATGTGGATCGGCTGTAGAAATTAGCAAGTGTATTTCACCACTGTGAGGACTATTCTTTTAAATTTAATTCATGAAAACTTTTATTTATGAGTGAGTAGGGATAATTTGTATGCATTTTATTCTTACTACATCATAGCTGTAACGTCTGGTATTTTTACAGGTTAATTTAAAATTTTTATTTAAACAACTATGCGGTTATGTGCTTAATGTGTTTAATTGTTTTAGCATGCCTTACATGTTTTACGTGTTATAAAAATTGTACGTAACATGTTGAATTTTCATTTTGAATTTATTGAAAATTATCGAGTACGATTTTGAGAAAGAAATGACCGAGGGGTAAATGAGTAATTTCACATTTGGGACACTTAGTGGGAAGTGTAGAGATTTTGGGTGAGAAATTAGGGCATGAATGGCATTTTAGTAATTAGGGAGGATGACAAGGGGTAAAAGGGTAATAAAGAGTCTTGATGGCACTCTTGTAATTGACCCTAACTTTGGAAGATTTTGGTCATTTCCACCTTTCATGTGTTGTCTAATTCCTAGCCCTTGATCTCATTCTCCCATCTTTGTTTTGGACCCTTGGATCATAAGGCCTTGTTTGGTTGGCCCTTAAATGGAATAATCCATTATTCTTTGTCTTCCACTTGACAAGACTTTTTTTTTTTCAACCATTGGATGGTTTGTTGATTTCCATCTTTTTTCTAAGCCCTTGGATGATAAGGCCTTGTTTGGCAAAATAATGAGTTTTGTGAATTGTGTAAAAAGTCTTCCACTTTGCAAGAATTATTCCAAGCCCTTGGATTCATTCTTTTCTTTCCTAGCTTCATTTTGGACCCTTGGATTTGAGTAGGGTTAGTGGAGAATCTCTACACTTATGAGTTTATCCCATTTGCAAGACATTCTTTCATCCACACAAATATCTATCTTCTCTCATAAGGTTCTTGCTAAGTTCTCCCTCATTTCACTCCTTCTTCTTCAAGTTGTCAAATTATTTCTTCCTTGTGATGAGAATTTGAGGAAGGTTTGTGCATGAGAGTGGATGTTGGTGCTCCAAGCTTTCTTTTGAGCCAAATCTTGGTAAGTAATTTCTACTCCTTTGGAATTTCTAGTTTCAAACCCTAGCTTCTATTATTAGATTCTTGTCTTCAATTTTTTATTTATGGAGTTGTCTATCTATAGCTCTTGCTTGAGACTCCATTGAAGCTTAGCTTTCGGTTGAATAGAGCTTAGAGTTGGCTTTGGAGGGTGTTGGGTGGATTTGAATCACTCTTGGAGGCTTTGCTTGTTCTTGGTGTTCTTGCTTGGAATTGAGGTAGGGAAAAACGATTTGTCTTTGTTTTTGTATGAGGGTGTGTGCATCTATGTGTATATATGCCGTATATATATATACAAGTTGGTCTTGATAGCTTAGACTATGATTTAGGCCCTTGAGAACATGATTTTGTGATATAAATTCATGTTGTGGTTTATTTCTTACTAAATATGAAATTGTAAGTATTGTGATGATGGTGGTGTAACATATGGCCTAATAAAAGAGCATGTTGAGAAATGTTACTATAAATGTGAACTTGCTTATTAATTGTGAAATGATGAGCCTTGTAATAATTTGGATCCAATATAATGTTATTTGATAGAAGCATGAATTGAGATAGCATGTGGTTATGATTGAGAACCTTCATGCATTTTGGGGTACATCATGTAGTGTCAAAACATGGGTGTAGGTTTATTCGTGTTGTCCACGAGTCTTTGGATTATGAAGTCGCAACCGGGTTGTGCATATGAAGTCGCAACCGGGTTGTGGTTGTGAAGTCGCAACCAGATTGTGCATATGAAGTCGCAACCGTGTTGTGCATATGAAGTCACAACCGTGTTGTGCGTATGAAGTCACAACCGTGTTGTGCATTTGAAGTCGCAACGGGGTTGTGCATATGAAGTCGCAACGGGGTTGCGCATATGAAGTCGCAACGGGGTTGTGCATCCGTTTCCGAATTTCAATGTCGTAACTGGGTTGTGCATTGAGTTTCACGGGTTAAGAAGGTGTACCATGGGTTGAGTCACATTGCACTCATATGTCATATATGTAATTGTGATAATCTTGTCAAGGCATGCGATAATTTTGAATAATTATGATGTGAGCATGTTGGGGGACTTGTTTGTGGGGTTTGAAGGGGTTCCGGATTGGCGTGAGAGCCATGTGGGACAAGAGACCGACCTAGGGTTAGTGGCATGAACCTTGGTTGGGTTGAACCACTCGGACTACCGAGATGGAGGCAATGACGCTTCCTCTACTGGGCTAGTGAGCTCACCCCACGCCTTATATGTTTTTCAGGTGATGACCCCGTTAGGAGAATTCCGTAGTCTCTCCGTGGACGTGTGGATGTATGTCCGCCCTTTTGTGCGTGGGAGGCAGACCACATTTTATTTTGTTGGGAATTAGGTCGATAAATATGTTCCTTTTTCCCTTGTAAACCAAACTTGTAGAAATATATTATTTTTATCCGGCTAGCATGTTAGCCGAGGTGGTATGGTCCATGTATATCCCTTGGAGCGCTATGCGCGGGGATTGTATTATTTTGGTGCACTTCGGTGCCGGATTGTGTACTTTGAACAACTATAACATGTTTCGCCTTAGAGCGTTTAAATATCACTCTTGAATATTTTACTTGGAGTTATGAATTGGATGATTGCCATGAAATGTGAGTATTAGGTGTTTAGCCGAAAACGGCGTTTTTCTAGGTTTTCAGACTAACCCTTTTCGATTTGAATAGAAAAACCCGTTTTCGCCTACCCCCGTAGCCGGTAAATTTTCTTGTTTTAGAAATGGCCTTAAACTCATTTTTCAAAGATTTTGAATCTTAGAAACCGGTGATATTTAAAGCGGAGACCGGGGGCAAGACGGATAACTTTACGAACTTTAAATGAGCATTTTTGTTCAAAGTTCATGTTGTGTTAGGATGACTTGGATCATAGATAGAATGTGCATCAATCAAATATAGGTTGGAGAAATGTTTTTAGTTGAGAATTCAATCACTTTTTGGGTCATTTTTGAAGCTTCGTATTGAAGAAGTCGACTGCCGAAGAGCCGGCAGCCGACTGCCGGAAATATGGCATTGCAGCTTCTTTTTCCTTAAGCTTCGTCTTAGGGTAGTCGACTCTCGCCATTGGAGAGTCGACTCTCGCCATTGGGAAGTCGACTCTCGTACACGGGCAGTCTACTCTCGGACATTCAGCCTTGTTTCGACCATTTTCGGAAATTCATTTCTCTCACCTCGCACCTTGGATTTAGGTCCCGTTTGTTTCTATGGGCTCTCCTATGACCAAATTATCGGGATAAAATTATAAATGACCAGTTTAACCATGTAATGACTATTTTACCCTTGGTTAAAGAGGGGTACCTCAACTTTAGTTTTGGGTCAGTGTCGTCTGACACCACTTTCGAAAATTCATATCTCTTTGCTCGTGACTTCAAATTTGGTTCCGTTTGTTCGCATTGCTTGTGATAGGTCCAAAGTTTGTAGGCGTAGTTGGAGATTCCCATTTCACCCCTGAATTGACCATTTTACCCTTGGGTAAACGTGGTGGGTTGAAATGTTCCGTTCTAGGTACCGAGTGTTCGGTTGACCTCTTTTCCGATCCCGTGGGATCTTTTTGGCATCTTTGAGATGTTGTAGGTCTATTGTACCTGTTTATGGGTATTTTATGACTTAAATGGATTTTATTTCATTCTGTTTTCTTCCGCATTCACTCCCTTAACTCTTAGGCTCGGGTTTGGAGTCCTAGGAAATTTGGGGCGTGACAACTTGGTATTAGAGCGTGTTCTTTCTCTATGGGACGACGGGCGAGGGTCGTTATCTCTTTATGCTTCTTGTTGCTTTTATGTTACGTGTTTACGTATTAGTTCCCGTATCTTGTACGTCATTGGCTTATACGTGTGTCGGCATGGCTTTGTGGTTTTGTTTGGCGTACTATGATTGTAGTTGTGCCTTACATGTTTAATTGTTGTCATGTAGAGAGCATACCGCCACGTAGAGGTCAACCGCGTGTCATTAGAGAGGGTGATGCTCCTGATCAAGTACCTCCGGTTATGGACGAGAATGTGCCAGTACATCCGGATGTAGGGGAGCGTGTACCGGCTGCACCTTTCATGGATGGTGAGCAGTTTGTGCGTGCTTTAGCGGAAGCTATTTCACAGATTCCTCAGAGGCAGCATGTTGAGGACGAGGGCTCGCGTGCGCAAAGGGCTCTCCGGGATTTCGTACAATTAGACATTCCTACCTTTGTGGGTGGTCCAGATCCATTAGTGGCGGATGATTGGCTGGAATAGATCGCCAACGGGTTTGACATTCTTAAGGTAGTTGATGAGGATGTAAGAGTAATGATTGCCTCGTATCGGCTTATTAGTGATGCCAGGGATTGGTGGAAATCTATCATAAACATAAGAGACATCAAGACTATCACGTGGTTGGATTTTCGCATGTTGTTTTTGGATCGGTACTTTCCACCACTTGCTCGGATGAGCATGAGGGACCGGTTCAATGAACTAGTTCAGGGTGATTTGACAGTGACCGAGTGTGAGCTTCAGTACACCAGTTTGTCTAGGTTCGCACCAGAGATGGTGACGGATGACGAAGTGAAGGGTCGTCGTTTTGTGAGGGGCTTGAGGGGCAATCTCAAGTCAAAGATTTCTGTGCTTACCATGCCTACGTACCGCGAGGCAGTTACAAAAGCATTGCTTGCTGAGGAGGATGCAAGAGAGGGCCAACTATATCGTGAGGCTAGAGACAAGAGCTTTGGAGGTTCTTCTTCTTTCGGATTTGGGAGCAAGAAGCGGCAGAGGGATGATACTTCAACTCAGGTTGCGCAGCAGCAGCAACGTCAGGGACAGTCTGTTTCTTCTTCTCGGTGATCTGCAGGCCTTACTCGCCGGGAGATTGTTTGTTATCAGTGCAATCAACCAGGGCACAAAAGCCCATAGTGTCCATCTCGTCAGCAGGGACGGAGCTATAATACAGGACGTAACAAGGGTTGCTTTCAGTGTGGGCAGTTGGGTCATTGCTCTAGGGATTGTCCTCAGATGAGTGGTGGTACTCCTATCAGTGGGACTGGGCAACAGTCTAGGCCTTCACAGCCAGCAGGTCAGTCTGGGTATAGAGCACCACAACAACCAACACCATTAGCTCAGGGTTCTCAGGCTAGGACATCTGCATCGACTGTCCAGCAGCTTCCACATACTCAGGGCCATGCTTATGCAGTCACAGCAGCAGACAGTGTGGCAGGACCTTCTATTATACGAGGTATATTTCCATGTAAGGGTGTTAGGCTCATGTTCTTTTGACTCTAGAGCTTACCATTATTTTATTACTCCTACTTGCGTATCTTCTTTGGGTATACCTGTTTCCTATCCTGGTACACCTCATTTCGCAAGTAGAGGTTGATTCATAATTGGTGTTTAGTTATGTTGTTCAACTATACTTATGGTACGAGGAAAGTAGAGGTTATTTCCATTGAGGCTAAGGACTTGTTGATGTAAGTTTAGAGAACCTTAGTTACTCGAGGGTGAGTTTTGTGAGGCAAAACATTTACGTTAGTAAAGGTCAAGGAAGTGATTTGTGACGGTGAGTGTGAAGTACGGGAAAAATACCCAGACTTGTGTTATACTATAGGTACGTCTTGATTTCGAGGACGAAATCTCCTAAGGTGTGGAGGTTGTAACGTCTGGTATTTTTACAGGTTAATTTAAATTTTTTATTTAAACAATTATGTGCTTAATGTGTTTAATTGTTTTAGCATGCCTTACATGTTTTACGTGTTATAAAAATTATACTTAACATGTTGAATTTTCATTTTGAATTTATTGAAAATTATTGAGAACGATTTTGAGAAAGAAATGACCGAGGGGTAAATGAGTAATTTCACATTTGGGACACTTAGTGGGAAGTGTAGAGATTTTGGGTGAGAAATTAGGGCATGAATGGCATTTTAGTAATTAGGGAGGATGACAAGGGGTAAAAGGGTAATAAAGAGTCTTGATGGCACTCTTGTAATTGACCCTAACTTTGGAAGATTTTGGTCATTTCCACCTTTCATGTGTTGTCTAATTCCTAGCCCTTGATCTCATTCTCCCATCTTTGTTTTGGACCATTGGATCATAAGGCCTTGTTTGGTTGGCCCTTAAATGGAATAATCCATTATTCTTTGTCTTCCACTTGACAAGACTTTTTTTTTTCAACCAATGGATGGTTTGTTGATTTCCATCTTTTTTCTAAGCCCTTGGATGATAAGGCCTTGTTTGGCAAAATAATGAGTTTTGTGAATTGTGTAAAAAGTCTTCCACTTGGCAAGACTTATTCCAAGCCCTTGGATTCATTTTTTTCTTTCCTAGCTTCATTTTGGACCCTTGGATTTGAGTAGGGTTAGTGGAGAATCCCTACACTTATGAGTTTCTCCCATTTGCAAGACATTCTTTCATCCACACAAATATCTATCTTCTCTCATAAGGTTCTTGCTAAGTTCTCCCTCATTTCACTCCTTCTTCTTCAAGTTGTCAAATTATTTCTTCCTTGTGATGAGAATTTGAGGAAGGTTTGTGCATGAGAGTGGATGTTGGTGCTCCAAGCTTTCTTTTGAGCCAAATCTTGGTAAGTAATTTCTACTCCTTTGGAATTTCTAGTTTCAAACCCTAGCTTCTATTATTAGATTCTTGTCTTCAATTTTTTATTTATGGAGTTGTCTATCTATAGCT
This sequence comes from Cornus suecica, assembly GCA_963922005.1. Lineage (NCBI taxonomy): Eukaryota > Viridiplantae > Streptophyta > Magnoliopsida > Cornales > Cornaceae > Cornus > Cornus suecica. The sequence goes on from OY998239.1 coordinate 59,171,561, forward strand.
CTTGCTTGAGACTCCATTGAAGCTTAGCTTTCGGTTGAATAGAGCTTAGAGTTGGCTTTGGAGGGTGTTGGGTGGATTTGAATCACTCTTGGAGGCTTTGCTTGTTCTTGGTGTTCTTGCTTGGAATTGAGGTAGGGAAAAACGATTTGTCTTTGTTTTTGTATGAGGGTGTGTGCGTCTATGTGTATATATGCCGTATATATATATACAAGTTGGTCTTGATAGCTTAGACTATGATTTAGGCCCTTGAGAACATGATTTTGTGATATAAATTCATGTTGTGGTTTATTTCTTACTAAATATGAAATTGTAAGTATTGTGATGATGGTGGTGTAACATATGGCCTAATAAAAGAGCATGTTGAGAAATGTTACTATAAATGTGAACTTGCTTATTAATTGTGAAATGATGAGCCTTGTAATAATTTGGATCCAATATAATGTTATTTGATGGAAGCATGTATTGAGATAACATGTGGTTATGATTGAGAACCTTCATGCATTTTGGGGTACATCATGTAGTGTCAAAACATGGGTGTAGGTTTATTCGTGTTGTCCACGAGTCTTTGGATTATGAAGTCGCAACCGGGTTGTGCATATGAAATCGCAACCGGGTTGTGCATGTGAAGTCGCAACCGGGTTGTGCATATGAAGTCGCAACCGGGTTGTGCTTGTGAAGTCGCAACCGGGTTGTGCTTGTGAAGTCGCAACCGGGTTGTGCATATGAAGTCGCAACCGGGTTGTGCGTATGAAGTCACAACCGTGTTGTGCGTATGAAGTCACAACCGTGTTGTGCATTTGAAGTCGCAACGGGGTTGTGCATATGAAGTCGCAACGGGGTTGCGCATATGAAGTCGCAACGGGGTTGTGCATCCGTTTCCGAATTTCAATGTCGTAACTGGGTTGTGCATTGAGTTTCACGGGTTAAGAAGGTGTACCATGGGTTGAGTCACATTGCACTCATATGTCATATATGTAATTGTGATAATCTTGTCAAGGCATGCGATAATTTTGAATAATTATGATGTGAGCATGTTGGGGGACTTGTTTGTGGGGTTTGAAGGGGTTCCGGATTGGCGTGAGAGCCATGTGGGACAAGAGACCGACCTAGGGTTAGTGGCATGAACCTTGGTTGGGTTGAACCACTCGGACTACCGAGATGGAGGCAATGACGCTTCCTCTACTAGGCTAGTGAGCTCACCCCACGCCTTATATGTTTTTCAGGTGATGACCCCGTTGGGAGAATTCCGTAGTCTCTCCGTGGACGTGTGGATGTATGTCCGCCCTTTTGTGCGTGGGAGGCGGACCACACTTTATTTTGTTGGGAATTAGGTCGATAAATATGTTCATTTTCCCCTTGTAAACCAAACTTGTAGAAATATATTATTTTGATCCGGTTAGCATGTTAGTCGAGGTGGTATGGTCCATGTATATCCCTTGGAGCGCTATGCGCGAGGATTGTATTATTTTGGTGCACTTCGGTGCCGGATTGTGTACTTTGAACAACTATAACATGTTTCGCCTTAGAGCGTTTAAATATCACTCTTGAATATTTTACTTGGAGTTATGAATTGGATGATTGCTATGAAATGTGAGTATTAGGTGTTTAGCCGAAAACGGCGTTTTTCTAGGTTTTCAAACTAACCCTTTTCGATTTGAATAGAAAAACCCGTTTTCGCCTACCCCCGTAGCCGGTAAATTTTCTTGTTTTAGAAATGGCCTTAAACTCATTTTTCAAAGATTTTGAATCTTAGAAACCGGTGATATTTAAAGCGGAGACCGGGGGCAAGACGGATAACTTTACGAACTTTAAATGAGCATTTTTGTTCAAAGTTCATGTTGTGTTAGGATGACTTGGATCATAGATAGAATGTGCATCAATCAAATATAGGTTGGAGAAATGTTTTTAGTTGAGAATTCAATCACTTTTTGGGTCATTTTTGAAGCTTCGTATTGAAGCAGTCGGCTGCCGGCAGAAGAGCCGGCAGCCGACTGCCGGAAATATGGCATTGCAGCTTCTTTTTCCTTAAGCTTCGTCTTAGGGTAGTCGACTCTCGCCATTGGAGAGTCGACTCTCGCCATTGGGAAGTCGACTCTCGTACACGGGCAGTCTACTCTCGGACATTCAGCCTTGTTTCGACCATTTTCGGAAATTCATTTCTCTCACCTCGCACCTTGGATTTAGGTCCCGTTTGTTTCTATGGGCTCTCCTATGACCAAATTATCGGGATAAAATTATAAATGACCAGTTTAACCATGTAATGACTATTTTACCCTTGGTTAAAGAGGGGTACCTCAACTTTAGTTTTGGGTCAGTGTCGTCTGACACCACTTTCGAAAATTCATATCTCTTTGCTCGTGACTTCAAATTTGGTTCCGTTTGTTCGCATTGCTTGTGATAGGTCCAAAGTTTGTAGTCGTAGTTGGAGATTCCCATTTCACCCCTGAATTGACCATTTTACCCTTGGGTAAACGTGGTGGGTTGAAATGTTCCGTTCTAGGTATCGAGTGTTCGGTTTACCTCTTTTCCGATCCCGTGGGATCTTTTTGGCATCTTTGAGATGTTGTAGGTCTATTGTACCTGTTTATGGGTATTTTATGACTTAAATGGATTTTATTTCATTTTGTTTTCTTCCGCATTCACTCCCTTAACTCTTAGACTCGGGTTTGGAGTCCTAGGAAATTTGGGGCGTGACAATAGCATTACATGATTAATGAGTATTTGATTTCATGAGCATCCAAGAATGAAGAATAATAATAAAAAAATACGAAACAAAAAAAAAAAAACAAACAAACAATGTTTGTGGGTACAATTTCTGTTAAACCGTCACGAGACTTCACTCATCCTACTAGGGATGCCTAGGGGTTTAAAAGACTTATCAATTTTAATTTTACTCTTTTTAATTTATGTTGGTATTACTAGGGACTAGTAATATGTAAGTTTGGGGGTGTTGATAAGTGTCAAATATTATATATTTAAACCCCTTAATTTACATCTTTTAGTTCTATAGTGATATATTTTATTCAAGTTTTATGATATTTTTGTATTTATCTTATTTTCTAGGTCTTCATGAAGAATTCAATCAATTCCATGCAAATTGGGTCATCAACTATGCATGAAATATATTCATCATGACCACCCTTTACTTAAATGCCTATAAATAATTCTGTGTTTTGATTCTAGAAATGGCATTGGTACCATTGGAAATTTGATTCAGAGACCTTCAATTTGAGCACAAGAATGACCTTATTTTGATTTGAAATGAAGGCGTTATGGCAGTTGCAAGTCAGCTTCAAAACTGCAGAATTGTGCAGAAATCATTACGGGTTCGGGTTTACCAAATGGTGATGTGAATTTTACATTTTCTTGAAGATTTACCACATTCATTGGATTATGATTTTACAAGAGTAAATCTGATCCATGTCAAGAAACAAAGGCACATGGAAGAAACAAAGGCACATGTGAAAAGAAGACAATGGGGTGGAAAGTAATAAATATTCAAACAAAAAGAAATCCAATTTCTCTTTTCTAGTTGTCATTTGATTTCATATTTTCCTTATAAATAGAAGTAGTCTTTCATTTGTAAGAGAGAAATAATAGGAGTGAAGAGAAACATAGTGATTTATATATTTGTAATGGAAGAGTAATTCTCTAGCTAAGGCTAGGGAATGAATTTAAAATGAAGAACCAAGTGTTTGCATATCCAAGTATTTAATGCTTCAAGGTTAGTATTATTGATAATATATGAATCTAATAATTTTTATTCAATGATTCTTTGCTTCTTTATGCCATGTATATTGAGTTCTTTGAATCAATGAATACACTTAGGTAATTACATCTAAGATTCATTATGCCATACAATGATATAAGTAATGCTCAACCCATTTTATGTGGTGTTCTTGATTTCTTATGATCTTACATAGGTATAATGAATACTTTGAATGTAATTACATCTTTATAGTTCACAATTCTTATGATTCATATGTAATTAATAATACTACTTATTTAATGGGATTTACTAGCTCAATAGTATGTTTATTATTATTGCTAATATATGCATGATTTGTAGAGTTGCTTCATTACCGACCACTTTCTTTCCATAGCATTTATAATTAACATATAATGATTCTATTAGTTAACTTATATAATTCATTTAGTATGTTAATTATTTATTGCTTATATGCATGATTTGGAGAGTTGCGTTGTTAGTATGGATTATCCTACCAAACGACCCCTTTCTTGCCATGCAAATATAATTAACATATAATGATTGTATTGGTTAATTTTTATTACTTATTTGGATATGTGGTACACTTGGTTTTGACATTGTAAAGGAATTCCCAATGCCTTAGTATTTAATTTAATTCAAGAAAACAACCAAAATCAATCAATCAAATCAATTCAAGGACAAAAATAAAATTCATTTTTCATACATCTTTCCGACTCTCCCTGAGGTTCGACATTTGGACTCACCAAGACTATATTATAACTTGACTACCTATACTTTGGTATTGTAACATGGAACACATTTCTAGACACGTCAAGGGTTTTCTAGCAAAACCCTAGCCATGTAATGTAGTTTTAGTATTTGTTTTCAATTATAATAAAGGGGAAGCTGTGACTATACCTCGATGATTGTTGTAGATGAGTGATCAATTTTATTCTTGATACAATATTATATATTTGTTCATAAATTCTTGTCTTAGATTGAATGAATATATTTTCTTACATAATCACGTTATCATAAACATAGTGTGATTTTCTACATCAATGGTTCTTAACACTCGAAACTCTAGATTTACACAGGCCATGCCTTGGTGAGGTATTATAGACATGCTTTAGTTTAATTTCATGCATTAGGAGTAGATTAGAGTAGAGTAAATATCATGCATTAGGAGTAGATTAGAGTAAAGTAAATATCATGCACTAGATACACTTTGTCTGGAGATGGGTTATAGCAAACCCAGTTGACGGTTTCCTTTTTGGGAGCGTATTCGACTAGTTGCAGTATGTTCTCATTCACGGGAATAGATCACCCTTTTTACAGTTGTGCAAATTGGAAACTATGTTATGCGGTTAGTGGTGGAGCGATGAAAACCCTAGTTTTCTCTCTCTTGATGAAACTCTCAATTTACTTTATGTTCTTAGTTAATTTAGTCACAATTCTTAAAATCAAATCAAACACTTATTCAAACATAACTCAATAGTTTTGACTTGCTGAAGTGAATAACCAAGTTCCTGTGGGTTCGACATTCCCTTTCACAGGCTATTTTTATACTACAATTGACTCGTGTGCTTGCGATAGGATCAAGGGTAAATATATTCGGGAATTGGCTTTCCGAATCCGAGGGTATTTCATTGGGAATTCGCTATGCTTTTGCAATGGTCCTAGGGGAAATCTCACTGTATGCACCCGTATTTTAGTATATAACACTCTGTTCATCTCGACATCTTTATAGTGCCTATTTTGATAGAATTCCTGGACTAAGTCAGGATATGTAACAGACGAAGCAGGATGTAATAGATTCTCTAATCTTATTTTCTTAAGCTCTGCTATGACTTTCTCTAATGCAAACTCAAAGTGTTCTTCTTCAAAGAACAAGCACTCATACTTTAGGGTATGGTTAAAAATAAATCATTTTTTTTCTCTGTAAAGGTGTAATTGAATTAACCAGCTCAGGTTCCTTAATTACCCTTTTAGTGATATCCTTTGACTCTGACGAATGTTATTTTTGTACTTCCTCAATATAGTAATTTAAAAATACTACCTGATAGGTCTTTAGCTACTGGTTGAGGTGATGCTTCTTTTACTGGCTTATTAATAGTATTTACTACAAAACAATCTCCTTCTCCAGATAACTGATAACCAGCTTAAAAAATATTCTTTCTAACTTTCATATTGCCAAATGACAATTCCATAACCCCAGTTCTACAATCTATGCATGCATTAATAGTTACTAAAAATGGTTGACCCAAGATTACAGAAATTTACTTTTTCATATCATAAACAAGCTCAGTATTAAGAACAACAAAATCAATAGGAAAGTAAAAGTTATCAATTTGAACAATAACATCCTCAACTATACCTCTTGGTTGTTGATAAGTGTCAAATATTAGTCATTTTGACCCCTTAACTCACTATTGTTACGTTCTTTCATGCCATTATTTCGTATTTTTATGTTGTTTGCGTGTTAAAGCATGTTTCAGGAGCTTAATGAATAAATGGAGCTAACTTCGGTAAATTAACTGAAGAGTGTGTTCTTTCTATCCAAGAGGAGAGTCAAAGAGGCAGTCCGAGACAAAAATGGCTCCCGGAGGGCAAAAATGGCATTTTCAGAAGCCGTTATCTTCAGCAAAAAGTATCGTGGGTTCGAGATGGATGTTTTTGCGCATTCACGGAGAAAAGTGGTTTACCAGAAAAACCCTACGCTTCCATTACCAAAAAGTGGCTAGAATTGCAAAATATACGCTTAGGACCTATACTTAGACCTACACTTGAAGCGTAGTCTAACTACGCTTGAAGCGTAGCCCCCAAGCGTAAGTGCGACAAGTTTCTGCTGGTTTTGCATGAGTTTTCATGTTTCACCCCGGCTTATTTGGATGACGTGCCCGCGACTCTAGATCTCTGTATACATGTATATACACTTATATTTAGGGTTTTGATGAGTTTTGAGAGTGAAAAGACTGAAAAAGGGCCTCTTTATGCCATTGCCTATATATACAAGACCATACATCAGACGTAAAAAGGAGAGATATATTATTCAAAAGAGAATTTTGGTGCTGATAGATAGAGGTTGGTTGGTTCTATGAGATGTTCATTCAAGAGGTTAATTCATTCAAACTTGCTGCTGTAGAGAGCCATATTAAAACCTAGAGATCCAAAGAATAAGACTATGGATAGCGTTTCTACATCAACGATGCAGTCACCTTCTACCATGGCCAACTAACTCCGTATCTAGGGTTTTCTAGCAAAACCTTTGCCAAGTAATGTAGTTCTTTTATTGTTTTTAACTGTAAACGAGGGGAAACTGTGACCATACTGTGATGATTATAGTAGTTAAGAGACCGTACTGATTTGTAATATAAAATTATATATTTGTTCTAAATTCTTGTCTTATATGGAATAAATATATTATTTTGTACAATTATGATTATTCAATATGGGCTGAAACTCGGATGCTTAATCATGGTTTTTTACACAATGGTGGTAATGAAACTTGAAACCCTAGGTTGACACAGGTCATGCCTTGGCGATTTAATATAGACATACTTTAGTTTATTTTCATGCATTAGGAGTAGATTAAAGTAATATAATTGGCATGTACTAGTTAGGTCAGTCATGAGACGGGTTATCGCGATCCGGTTGATGGTACTCCTTTTTGGGGTCGTATTTAGCTATCTGCGATACGACCTGATTCACGATTATGGATCGCCCTCTTACAGTTGAAACAATAATGAACTATATTATGTGATTAGTAGTGGAGTGATGAAAACCCTTTTTTTCTCTCTCATTTGAATCACAACCCAATTTACTTTGCTTTTTAGTTAATTTAGTAAAGATTAGATAATTTGGTCTTTCGACCACCAAAACAAACAAGCTTTCAAAAAATATAAATTGGTGTTTCTAAATTATTAAAGTGAACAATCTCAGTCTCTCTGAGATAGGTATCCCTTACTCAAGTCGCTTTGCTATTCTACAATTGATACGTGCGCTTGCGTAGGGTAAAACCTAGCGTCGTTAAGGGGTCATTTTTAACTACATATTTTTACACACCTGACGTCACATTAAGTTTTTGGCACCGTTGCCGGGGAGTAAGCATTGTTCAATAGATTTAGTAATTTATTTGCATTGCGTTATTGTAACTGTAGCTAAAGTGAGATTTTTGTGTAATTGATAGGTACTCTGAAAAGCGTGAAAGAGAAGATCAGAACTTCTAAAGTTGTGTTTGGAACTTTTGTGAGTTTTAGTTACCTAGATTTTTGCATATTAATTCTTGCTTTAATTTTTGTAATTTAAATATATTTAATTTAGATTAGATTTTATTTCATAAAATTTCAAAAATAAATAAATAGTGGTTTGAGTAGCGTATGACCGATAAACTGACCCATTCTAATTTAAGTATTGCGTTAGTCGTTTACGATCCTGAGATCGAAAGGACTCCGTCGCTTACGTCGATCTATTGAAAAACGTCATTGTCAGCAAGAAGAAGCAATGGGCGACCACAGACCCTCCCCGCCGAGGGCACTAGAGACATCATTGAAGGGATATTACACACTTGATGCGTATGACTTCTATGAAGATTTTCCAGAGGAAGATGGAGCAAAACACTTCGAGATCAAGACAATCATCATCAATATGCTTCCAAAATTTTCAGGCCTTAGGATAGAAGACCTATATCATCACATCAACGATTTCTTAGAAGTCGCATCCACTGTTAGGTATGATAGTCTGTCCAAAAATGACTTGTGAGTGAGATTATTCCCTTAGTCATTAAAAGAGAGAGTTAAAATATGGTACATCAAATTAGCAAAAGAAATTAAAATTGATTGGGAAGCCCTTAAGAGAGAATTAATAGAAAACCATTATCCCATAGGAAAGACCTCAGAAGTACAAGATGCAATCAAAAGCTTTAGGCAGTTGCGTGACGAATATTTTCATGATGCATGGGAAAGATATAATGAAATTTTGTATAAATGCCCCCATCATAGGTTTTTTGACCATAATATTGCTAAAATTTTTTACATGGGACTTGGTGACACTCATAAGACCTTGGTAGACGCGGCCACGCAGGGTCAGTTTACTTGAAAACCAACTAAAGAACTTTTGGATATATTTGATAATATCAGTGAAAATACAATCCAATACCAATCTAAGTTGAGGTCTAGAGGTGGACAACAGGATAGGAGATCCGAAAAATCTTATGTTGTGGATCATGATGATGTGAGAGATACCATGGCATTGTTTGGAGAGAGATTGGAGAGAATTGATAAACACCTTCAGCAAAATCATTCCCCTCCTGGAGAGACATATGAAGTCAAAACTGAGTATTCCCAAATTGAGTGTCAGGAGATAATGGCTGCTGATGCCAACGCATCGTGGAACTATTCCAATAATGCTCCTTTCACCAATTCATACATATCCAATGCTAGAAATCACCCACTATTGTCTTACAAATCTACCAATGTGGAAAATCCACCACCAAAATTCCAACAAGGGAAATCATACAATCAACAACCAAGGTTCACAGAAAGACAACAGTCATACTGCCAACAACTGAGGTATACTGAAAGACAACAATCATATGGCCAATAATCGAGGTTTCAACAGAGTCAGCAATCATTTGACTCCCAGCCGACAATTATGGCTAGAAATTCTCAGTCCAACTACCAACCAAGAACATCTAATAATTCCCAAGCCCTCCAGCCATTCAATAACAACCAAGCCTTATAGCCTTCCAATAATTCACAAGCTCTACAACCTTCAATAATTTCCAAGAGCTTCAGCCATTCAATAATAATCAGGCTGTGCAACCCTATAAGTACTAAGCCCAGCCACCATGAAGCCAAACTCCTTCCCCCGGTTTCCAGACTACTCGGCTAGAGCAGGTCATAATGGACATTCATAACAAGTTAGGCATTCATACTCAATCTTTAGCACAACTACATATGCAGATGGGCCAAATGGCTAATGAGAGGAATGTGAGAGAGCCAGGAAAACTACCAACCCAACCAATAGTCAACCCTAAGCCACAACAAGCATTGGAGCTTGGATCTTTTGCTAATAATCCTCATGAGTCGGTTCAAGCAATCACGACTCTGAGAAGTGGGAAGGAAGTGGAGAATCGAGTTGAGGCAGAGCATGAAGAAAGGTTGCAAAGAAGAAGGGAGGCAGAACAAGAACAAAGGAAGGAAGCGGAAGAAGAACAAAGGAAGGAAGCTGCAAGGAAAAAGGCTGAAAGAACGCAGAAAGAACAACCATCGGTGGAGGACAATGTCGATGAAACATTACTTGAAGAGCCAGAAAGAGCACATTATGAGAAGGCAGCGCCATTTCCTCAACGTCTTAGAGATCCAGCAAAGTATGGAAAGATGAAAAAAATCTGATATATTAGATACATTCCGACAAATCAAGATCAATTTACCTCTCTTAAATGTAATCGCCCAAATACCGCCTTATGCTAAGTTTTTCAAGGATCTTTGCACCCAAAAGTGGAAAAGAAGAGGAAGGAATCCAACGAAAATACTCTTGACTGAGCAAGTGAGTTCATTGCTTTTAAGCGATACTCCACCTAAGAGGAAAGATCCTGGTGCTCCCACTATTTCATGTGTCATTGGTAGAGATCTTCTTAATCTAGGTGCAAGCATTAACTTACTTCCTTATTTAATCTACCAACAGCTAGGGTTGGGTGAGCTCAGTCCTACATCAATTGTATTGCAATTCGTCGATCGATTAGTCAAACAGGCAAGAGGAGTGTTTGAAGATGTCATTATGCAAGTAGACAAGTTTTATTTTTTGGTTGACTTTGTAGTCCTGGATACAGAACCTGTCCCTGACACGAAAAAGCACATTCCAGTAATATTGGGAAGACCATTCTTAGCTACGGAAAATGCATGCATCAATTGCAGAACTGGAGCCATGGATCTGACATTTGGCAATATGAAGGTCAGGATGAATGTGTTCGAAGGAAGTCACCACTTGCCTAAATCTGGGCAATGTTTTCATATTAATGAGTGCGATGAACTGGATGATATTATATCGGATTTTGTAACTCAAATCTCGGAGGGAGACGAGCTGGAGTCATTTATGACTGGAGAAAGGCCAAATGAGGAAGTTGCTGATTGAGAGGCATATTGGAAGCTGCAGAATTAAGAGTGAGATGAAATGGAGACTGCATTATATACTCAACCATGGCAGGAGCCAGTTGAACCACTTCCAATAGTTTCAAATATTCCACCAATTCCATCTCTAACTACCTCTCCTGCATTGGAACTCAAGGAATTGCCTGAAAAGCTGAAGTATGTTTTCTTGGGATCCGATGTGACTCTTCCTGTAATTATATCTTCGAAATTGATAAAAAAAAATAGGAATTGAGTCTAGTCAAGGTTCTGAGTGAGAACAAACAGGCATAGACCCCTCGATTTACATGAATTGTATACACCTTGAGAAGGATGCAAAGCCATCAAGTGAGATGCAGCGGAGGATGAATCCCAATATGAAATAGGTGGTGATAAAAGAAGGGGCAAAATTGCTAGATGTGGGTATCATTTATCCCATCTCTGACAGCACATGGGTAAGTCCAACTTAAGTGGTGCCAAAGAAGTCTGGTATCACGGTGGTACCAAACTCAACAGGTGAACTAATTCCACAACGCACGACCACGTGATGGCGTGTGTGTATTGATTACAGAAAGCTCAATCTGAATACCAAGAAAGATCATTTTCCATTATCATTCATTGATCAAATCTTGGAGAGATTAACCGGGCAGGGCTATTATTGTTTTCTGGATGGGTATTCCGGCTACGATCAGGTGGCGATTGACCCTGTTGATCAGGAGAAAACCACATTTACTTGTTTGTATGGTACGTTTGCTTATAAATGGATGCCGTTTAGTTTATGTAATGCACTAGCAACATTAACGGTATATGATGTCTATATTCTCTGATATGGTAGAGAAATTTCTCGAAGTGTTCATGGATGATTTTTCAGTTTTTAGGGAAACCTTTGAAGACTGTTTGAGACATCTAGAAATGGTACTTAAGAGATGCAAGGAGACGAATCTGATCCTAAGTTGGGAAAAGAGTCATTTCATGGTTCAAGACGGGATAATACTGGGCCATATTGTATTGAAGCAAGGGATAGAGGTCGATAAAGCAAAAGTGGAGTTAATTTCGAAACTGCCTCCTCCCACATCTGTTAAGAAGATACATTCTTTTCTGGGCTATACCGGGTTTTACCGAAGGATTATCAAAGATTTATGCAAAATCGCCCGACCGCTATGTAACTTATTGGCTAAGGACACTACTTTCATTTTTTACGAAGAGTGCCTTCATGCCTTTGAGGAGCTGCGTGCTAAACTATCATCAGCCCCGATTATTCATCCGCCAAACTGGTCTCTACCATTTATGCTCATGTGTGATGCATCTGACTATGCTGTAGGAGTTGTGTTGGGTCAAAGAGCTGCCATATGCTATTTACTATGCTAGTAGGACTCTGAATGAAGCTCAAATGAACTACACAACTACCGAGAAGGAGTTACTGACAGTTGTCTTCGCCTTGGATAAATTTTGATCATATTTATTAGGCACCAAGGTTGTTGTTTACTCGGATCATGCCGCTCTGAGGCGTTTGCTGACAAAGAAAGATTCTAATTCCCGACTGATTTGGTGGATTCTGTTGTTGCAAGAATTCGATATGGAAATCAAAGATCATTTGTCAAGGATTATTGTCAAGTTCACAAAGGAAATTACTCTTCTGAAGAATTCTTTCCTGGATGAACATCTGTTCAGTGTGGCTATGGTGGAACAAATACTGTGGTATGCTGACATTGTCAATTATAAAGCCACAAGTCAAATCCCAAAAGGATGGTCTAAGAATGAGAAAGACCGATTCTTCAGCCAAGTCAAATTTTATATCTTGAATAATCCACGGTTGTATAAGTATTTCTTTGATAGGATTATCAGGAAATGTGTCCCCAAAAGTGAGGTACAAAGCATACTTACCTTTTGTCACACGCTGGAGTGTGGAGGGCATTTCGGAGCTCAAAAGACAGCCCATAAGGTGCTTCAGAGTGGAGTTTACTAGTTGTCCATATTCAAGGATGCAATCAAATTTTGGAAAATGTGTCCGCAGTGTTAAAAGCTTGAATCCATATCTCGAAGGGACATGATGCCTTTAACCTCGATTCTGATTATAGAATTGTTTGATGTGTGGGGTATTGATTTCATGAAACCATTTCCAAAAGCATATAAGAAGGAATATATACTTGTGGGGGTTGATTATTTTTCGAAATGGGTAGAAGCAATAACCACCAAACGTGTTGATCATGATGTGGTGGAAGAATTTGTAAAATCAAACATTTTCTCACGATTTGGTATGCCGACAGTTCTGATTAGTGATGGTGGAAGCCATTTTGACAACTAGTTTTTTTTCGTTCTGTGTGAAGAGTACAGTGTCACTCATAGAATTGGTACGCCATATCATCCCCAATCACAAGGCCAAGTGGAGGTTTCTAATAGGGAGATTAAAAATATTTTGGAGACAATGGTGCGTCCGGATTTGAAGGATTGGCCACGAAGACTGAATGATGCATTTTGGGCATACAAAACTACGTTTAAGACACCAATTGGTATGTCGCCATATCGTCTTGTGTATGGTAAAATGTGCCATCTCCCTGTAGAGTTGGAACACTGAGCATATTGGGATGTTCGAAGATTAAATTTTGATATAAAGAAAGCCGATGCGCAGCGGAAACTCCAACTGCAAGAGCTTAAGAAGTTGAGAAATGATGCATATGAAAATTATTGGATTTATAAGGCTCGAACAAAAGCATTCCATGATAAGCACATCAGAAAGAAAGTTTTTGAGCCAGACTAAAAGGTTTGGCTGTTTAATTTGAGACTCAAGTTGTTTCCTAGTAAGCTTCAGTCAAGATGGGATGGGCCATACAAGATTACGAAGGTTTTCCCCTATGGAACAGTGGAGCTTGATGATCCTAACACTAGAAAGACGTTTATTGTGAATAGGCAGAGATTGAAGCATTATATAGAGGTTCCTCTAGTTTAGTGTATGGTAGAAACGATCGATTTGACTGAACCACCACCCGAGCTGGATAAGCTTGATCTAGAGTATTGAGAAGTGGCAACATCGTACCAACGATGTTAAACATTGGTACTAGGTAGAGAAGAGTATCTTTGATGCCTAGTTTGTATCTGTATACGGTAATTTAGTTATTTCGGCACTTAAGATCGAGTCCATAAAATCGAGTTGCGAGGCCATCATCATTTAAGTATAGAGTATACATGGAGCCTAGGAGTCATTTAGGAAGGATGGAATTTAATGTGGGATGAATTGATGTCAAAAGGAGCATAATTCAAAATTTTGGCCAGAGACATACGCTTCAAGCGTAGGCCAAGCTACGCTTCAAGCGTAACTGCGCAAGCCTGTTATAAACAAGCCACGATAGGTTCCCTCTCATCTCCATTCAAACTCTACTTTCTCTCTCAATTCTCCACCACTCTTCGAGAGGTTTGATCCTACAATTTACCCATTCAATTCCTCATCATTCATTGCCAACAGATTGTTAGATTAGTTGGTGATTCGACTGGATTCGCATGAAGAACTCGGAAAGTCACCAAAACTCAATTTTTGGAAATCCATCGTTTCTCTTGATTCGGTGAGTTTTGTTCCATCATTTTGATTTCATGACTTATTTAAGTATTCTAAACTAGTATTGATAAACGAACCTGATTAAAATCATGTTTTGATCCATTTTCTAAAAGTTGAGTTTTTTTACTTCGGAATTGTATTAAAAATTGAATTGTTGGGATGAAGGCTTGTTAAATCATCGTATTGGATATATTTAGATATAGTTTGAGTTTGATTCGGTATCCAGTTCATTATTGCTTACTTTTTGAAAATTCCCTATTGTAGGAATGACACAAACCAAGATTTCGGCGAGACGAGTGGCTTAGGCTGCCATTGCGGCTCATCCACCAGTAAGACAGAGGTCGAGGTCATTCTCACCTGCACCATCACCTATCCGCCGCCATAACACGCGTGCCAGGAGGCTAATATGTTGATTCGGCATCCTCGTCTTCCTCGTCATTTGAGGTAGAGGAGTCGGAGAACTCGACACAAGGGCGCGACATCTTATTACCACATGGTCGCTTGGTGGTTGAGCCAGTTGTTACACGGGCACTATCACCTCCACCTATGCCAGAGCAGTAGGCCAAGCAAATGGATAAGGATATAGAGGGTGATCATACTCAGCAGGGGGATAACGCCGATGAGGGTGATGGTGGTGATAGGGCTAATGAGAGGGTGTCGGAGCCACCAGTAGAGGGTGATCCCGGAGTTTTGACCACATTTTTTCCGGTACCTCGGACAACATCAGTTGAGCGCTTATTAAACTGGGGTCTCCAGAAGGGCTATCAGTAGGAGAGGACATACATGTTAAGGATATTCGAGGATTTACAGCCAGTGCCAGCTTAGACGATCAGCCGATTGAGGGCCCGATGTCTTTTGCCTATTCTAGCCCCGGCTACCCCGCACATATGTGAGGATATGATTCGGGAGTTTTGGCTGCACATGCACCACTTTAGTAGGGTACGAGACTACTGACTGTGGTCTCAGGAACAGAGATAGAGATTACCCCCAGACTATTGTTGAGGCATGGGGCATTCTAGACGAGTGTCCGCCCGATTTGGCTACTGAGTTCTCACCTATGCCTGAGGCACTTCTATCTATTTCTGAGCTGGTTACAGTTCAGACTACCGAGAAGTGGGTCGATGATCATCAAAACTACACGAAGAAGATGGACTATCATCCTATGTTATCGTTCTAGGATGTGATAGTTTGATCTCAGATTCTGCCGCACAACCACACTGTTATGTGGTATGCTCTATTCATGTCTCTCTACTACGCATTTGAGTTTAAGAGGTGGATATCTATTCCACAGATTTTGTGGGGAGGCCTATACGCGCACTATGTTCATCTGCACAAGGAGTCCAAGGTTAAGTTGAGCCAGTTGCTATGATTTCATATTTGATTCCCGTGCATCGAGATCGATGCGGCTAAACGCAATAGATATAGGGATGGTACTTCGTACGCTAGAGGGATGTGGACTAGTGTATGGACTCGGGTGCATGCAAATGATATTATGCAATGCCGACTAGTGTTCCGTGTAATACCGGCACTAGATGCTCAGGCACAGGCTCATACTGATGATGCGAGCCAAGCTGATGCTGGCATAGCTCAGGATGATGCCATTATGGCTCACTAGGCTGAGATGCCACATATGCCAGCTGCTGCTAAGGAGGTCATGATGCCAGAGGCACCTGCAGGTGGTACTGTTACTCTGTCCTAGGCTTAGTTTGACGCAATTATAGCACGGATGCAGGGGGTAGAGCAGAGTTTGGCAGAGGAGAGACAGGCCCGACAATAGGAGATAGTGTATCGACGGAGGGATCAAAGGCGGTTATTTCATAGATTTGACTGTATGTGTCAGCATGTGAGTGTGCTGATTCCACCTACACCACCACCCTCTGATGATGAGTTTTAGTTAGGTTTTTGTTATATCTTTATTTTTATTTCATTTATGTTTTACACATTAGAGATAAATTATCTAGCGGATAGTTTCGTATAGGGCTTGATGTGACCGCTTGAACGATTATCTTCTAACTTTTTTTCATATTTTCGTAGTTTATAAAATTATAGTTTTGATGATTCAATCGAATTGTTTTTGATAACTTGAATTCTTTCAAAATATTTTATCACACTATGCAGAAATTTGTGCATTGTGTATCTGCGGTGGTTTAATCGGAGAATTGTGATTTGAAAAAAAAAAAAATTATTTCGCAGGCCTAAGCCTATGCTTGAAGCATAGGCTACCCTACACTTGAAGCGTAGAGTTCAGCGAGGGAGTTTTGAAAATTTGAAAATTTTGATCCATTTTCGAGGTGTTTTGGCCTGATCTGTATCTGTACTTGTATTAGGATTTGTTTAAATTAATTTTAGGATTTTGTGTAGAATTTTTAGAGTAATCCTAGTCTGACATGGAGACAGAATGCAAATATAGGTTAGAGTTGGATTAGTTATTGCTTCCCCTTTCCTAGTCAGTTAAGGGTTTTAAATCCTTTTTCTCTTCTAATTCTACTACATCCATCTATAAATACATCCATAGGGTAGACACAATTCAAAATTCACAATTCTCAAGGAGTGAGCATTAGATTAGGTATTCTTCTTCTATTCTTTCTATTTTAAGGAGGGTTAGTATGGATAATGCCAATGAAGATTATTCTGACCTGGAGGAATTAATAGAAGGTACGGAACCATATGTGGATATGAAGAGCATGAATGAATGAGCTACAAGTCGGAATGGAAGTCGAACCACACCAAAATCATTTTTGTAGTGTCGGTTGTAATTTGAAGAGATATTTCGTCTGGAGAGGATGAATCAAGTATTAGTTGCATCCGAAAGGATAATCCTTAGAGAATGAGGATTGAAGAGTTTAGAAAGATCGGCGGGTGAAAAGGTGTATCCGGGCTTGGTCCAAAAATTCTATGAAAATATGACAATTTTGGGATCGCCAGGATTTGAGGTGATGAAGGCTAAAAGGACTCACTGGAGTGCTCCTGTTGTGATTGGAAGAAAAAGTATTGCCGATGCGTAGAATATATCAATCGGTACTCCGACAAACTTACAAGGAATATTGAAAGAACATCCTATAGTATGGCCACATAAGGATGAGGAAATGGTTTGAGAATTGTGTGTAGTATCAGATTCGAGAGATAGGATGTGTGATAATTGGTGGTTGAAGTTAGATCTGCTTTATTTGGATTGTTTCGTTGCGGCTCAACTTCGGCCCAATAATCGAACTAGTGTAAGGGATCACGTTATGCTTAGAACTTTGTATGCCTTACCTCATGTGTATGAGGTATGTCTTCCAACATTGATTATGGCTGAGATGTCGATTGCCCAATCAATTGTGAGTAGAGAATGGGCAGGTAGCGATAAATTTGAATATTATCTTCCATACCCGTTTCTGCTATCAAAGATCATTACTGAGCAGTTGGGTGATAGGATGAAAGAGTTGGATGAGATACGGTGGACGATTATGAAAATATATCCGAAGGAGTATTTAGAGAAGTTGAAAGAGACTACAGACTGCCGGATATGGTTGAAGAGTGTCGTGTCAAGTGATGAAGAAGAAGAGGAAAATTAAGGTTTAGATTTAGGTTTAGGATTTTTAGGTTCTTTTATTTATAGGGATGGTAGACACTTAAGGCCACGTCTTTGTTTCTTTTATTTTTATTTTATTTTAGGATTGTAGGCCTTTAAGGCCAAATCAATTTTTCTTTTTCTTTTATTATTTTTGAAAAGAAAATAAATAATAAAAAAGATAATCTTTGATTTCTTGAAAACAAGTGTTGATTTCTGGATGTTTATGATGTAATTTTTTTCCTTGCTATAATTGGGTAATTGTGCTTTGTTGATGATATCTACAGGTGATATAAATAAAATTTTGGGGACGGGATTCATGCGATGCTTTGGAATCCAAAATTGAGCTTCAATGGTAACTGTATCTATTCTCCTATTTTTGACCATGAGGACATGGTCTGATTTAAGTTTTGGGGTGAGGGTTGTCGCAATCCGGTTGATGGTACTCCTTTTTGGGTTCGTATTTAGCTATCTGCGATATGACCTGATTCATAGTTATCGATCGCCCTCTTACAGTTGAAACAGTAATGAACTATATTATACGGTTAGTGACAGAGTGATGAAAACCCTTATTTTCTCTCTCATTTGAATCACAACCGAATTTGCTTTGCTTTTTAGTTAATTTAGTTAAGATTATATAATTTGGTCTTTTTACCAATAAAATAAACAAGCTTTCAGAAAATATAATTCGGTGTTTCTAAATTATTAAAGTGAACAATCTCAGTCTCTGTGGGATCGATATCCCTTACTCAAGCCGCTTTTCTATTCTACAATTGATACGTGCGCTTGCGTAGGGTAAAACCTAGCGTCGTTAAGGTGTCATTTTTAACTACATATTTTTACACACCTGACGTCACATCACTTGTTTCGTTGATCTATCAATAAGCTGTAAAATGAAAAATGTGGGCGAAAGTTCTCCTAGCCCTAACTGTTGATATACCGAATAAGGAAGTAAGTTTATATTAGCTCCAAAATCGAGAAGAGCTTTTCCAATTTCTTGATCTCTTATTACACATGAAATAGTCAGAGCTCTAGGATCTTTGTATTTTGGAGGTGTAGTGTCTGATATTATAGAACTCACATGATTGGTTAATACTATTTTCTTAGCAGTATGAGTTTGATTATTCCTTTTCTGAGTACATAAATCTTTTAAGAACTTAGCATAAACAGGTATTTGTTGGATAACTTCAAGGAGAGTAATATTGATCTTTACTTGTTGGAAATTTTCAAACATCCCCTGAATCTTTTCTCCTTATTTTTCATAAGGAACATGATCTCTTAACCATTATGGATACGGTGTTTTTGGCTCATAACTTGTTTCCATTATTTCTTTTGGAAGAGTATTGGTCTATTTTTCTATAATTGGTTATTTTCCTTTATTAGAGATAAAATCCCTTTCTTTATTAGAAACAAATTCTTTTTCATTTTCAAATTTTATTTCTTCATTAGCTTTTTGTTTATTCCTCCTTTCCTTAAATTAATCCTCAGCCTTATTATCTATGGTTCAACCACTTTGAAGGGTAGTTATAGCTTGAACTGTTTCAAAGGTCGTTCTCCTACAGGTGTTATATGCTCAATCATATGTTGCCCCTTAGGATTAGTTATTGGTTGGCTAGGCAATTTCCCTTCCTCTATTCATTGAATTCGTTATTTGCCCAATTTGGGTTTCTAGTTTAGAGATAGATTGAGAATGTGTATGCAGGAGTTGTGTAATATTTTTAAACTCGTTCAGTACACTCTTGATTTCCCGTTCAAAGTCAGGTGGTCTCATCGGTGGTGCATTGTTAGGATTCCTAAAAGGTGGCTGATTAGGGTTTTGATTAAAGCGACAAAATTGGTTAGTTGATTGAAAATTATATGGTTTATTACGATTTTGATTGAAAGTATTATTTTGAGTTTTATATAGAAATTAGGATGAATCATTATTCGGATTGGTAAAAGTAGCGTTGACATCCTTAGTGATAGACTCAGGTTCTGGTTGTATTTGGAGATAATTAATAGCAAAGTGTGAAGGATTGGAACATATTGAGCAGACTTCTTGAGGTGTGGGATTCCTGTTAGTATTTCTCATAAATTGGTTGAACGTTTTATGTTTTTTAGAGCTTTTTCCAATTGGTTTTAATATCTTCCGGTATTGTACTGTACCATATCTTAGCTTTATCTTTTAGAGAATGAGAGAATAATCTAGTTTTAAATTCATCATTTGTATGTCCTCTCATGTGTACAGTAGAACAGACTTCTAAGAACTCAACTATGTGTAGATAAGGGTCCTCATGAGCATTTCCATGAAATTTAGATAACATATTAATTATGGCAGGTTTAATTTCATATTGGTCGGTCCCATCTCTTGGTATTAAAACTTCTAACGGAGAAGTATAATCTTGAGGAGTATAGAAATCTTTAAAGACAATGGGCGAAGCCACTACTACATTATCACCCATATTTATGTTATATATATTATTATTTAAGAAATTATTTCTTTTATTTATTCGATATGTTCGGTCAATTTTTGGATCAAATATCTCAAGCGCTGTATTAATTGAACGACGTCCAAGCATAAACAATATATAACAATACTTAAAATAAAAAATTAAAAAGCGAAAAAAATATATATAAAAAAATGATTAAACTGAAGTTCTTATTGAATTATTAATAATAAGAAATACCTTAATTAAATTTTTTATTTATATACTTTTGTTATTTAAAATTATACATATATCTATTAGTGTGTATACTAATGTATATTTATTTCTAGTATATATGTAATTTATATGTATATTTATATAAATATATATCTAAATAAAGTGTTTGTTTTTGTTTTTTTTTGTTTTTTTTTTCGAATGGACTATATAATCGATCGATTGAATTACTCAGAGCACAATTGGTGGTGTCACACCCCTAATTTCTTAGGACTCCGCAACCCGAGCCTAAAAGCTAAGGGAGTGAATGCGAAAGTGAAAAGAAACAAAATAAAATCTAATTAAGTCGTCAAATACCCGTTCAAGGGTAAAATAGTCATTTCACATCCGAAAGATGTCAAAAAGATCACTCGGGATCGAAAAGGAAATGAAATGACTCAAACGGCACTCTAAACGGATAATTCGAACACCCCATGTTTACCCTTGGGTAAAATGGTCAATTTAGGGGTAATATGGTAATTTTCATGTACAACTACAAGGTTTGGACGTAGATCAAGCCTTAGGGACAAACGGAACCTAAATTAAAGCCACGAGGCGAGAGATATGAATTTTGGAAAACGGTTTCGGACAACGCTGACCAAAACCAAACAAAAATGGGTAAAACACGAGTTCGGGTGCCAAAATCAAGGCTCTTGGACTACCACTCAAAACCCGAAGAAAAATATGATAAAGGAGGCTCTAAGAAGCCCATAGAAAGAAACGGAACTGAATTCCGGTAAGCAAGCCGAAAAATATAAATTTCTAAAGAAAAACCTTGACATGTAAAAGTTTAAAATATACCATCATCTTCAAACGAACATAAATCACTCAAAACCACGTTAACTGGTTGATTCAAAACCCTAAACATAAGTTAAAGATGTCAGCGTTCTAACGACATAAAAATAGCCTCGATTCGAGCTCTGTAACTCCAGATATAAAGTTTTGAAAACGATCGTGCGCGCTGGCTGCGCCTAGTAGCATAGGTGCGGGTGCTACATTGAATATTGTAGCACCAAAACTCTCTACCATTTATTGAGTTTCAAAAAATTACCCTTAACCCCTATAAACTGATTCTATATTACATTAATAAGCTTATAAAAATTTAGTTTCGTGAAAAATTACTATTAAATAACAGTTTTGCCCCCGGTTTCCATTTTAGTATCCTACCGACTTTTTAAGTGCCAAAATCTTTTCAAATGACTCAAAATCATTTTCTAAAGCCCAAAGTTTTAGTCGGGGTCACAGGGGTAGGCGAAAACGGATTTTTCATTCAAAACGAGAAAGGTTTGTTTGAAAACTTACAAAAATGTCGTTTCGTCCAATTTCCTAATAACGTCATTCTATAGCAAAAATACACTACACAACTCTAAATAAAAGAATACAAAAACTACATTCAAGTGCCCAAATGCGAAACATATCATAGTTTGATTAAAATAATAGTTTTACATTGCCGGCACCGAAGTCCGCCAAAAGAAAAGAATCCCCGTGCATAGCGCTCCGAGGGACGTACATAAAAATACAAGTTACCCGGCTAACACGCTAGCCGGCAAAAATTAAGTATTTAATCATTTGGATAACAAGTTCACAAAAGAAAGCATGTGAATACTTGTATCACTTATACATCAAAACATGATAAGTCCATCTCTATAAGGACAAAATGATGGACAAGGCGCCATAATCCATCGAGTGGCTACGAACATTCCGTAACGGGATCATCACCTGAAAAATATAATATATCGTGGGGTGAGCTCACTAGCCCAGTAGAGGAAGCGTCATTACCTCAATCTTGGTTGTCTGAGTTGTACAACCCACTCAAGGTTCATGATACTAATCCTAGGTCGGTCTCTTGTTCAATATGGCTCTCACGCCAATCCGGAACCCCATCGAACCCAATAAATAATTCCCCCAACATGCTCACATCATAATTATTCACAATTATGGCATGCTTCAGCATCAAAACTACAATCACATATATATAGCAGTTTTGATACAATGCAACTCAACACACCTCATGATACCCACTTTGCCCAACACAGGTTAACGAATATATACTCTGTCCAGTTACTTTTGAGGATACAAGCTCATCAAGTAATGTAGAGTATCGCACCGATTCTTCCTAAGCGAATTTTATCTCTTTCACTTTCAACAAGGAAAGCAGTTGCACGAGAGCTCCATTTGCAACTCCGTGCGCCAAGACTCCAAAGGTCAAGAATACGAAAGGAGCCCACTTGCGACTCCTAACCCGGTATCACGTTATTGGACTTACTATTTCCGTAGGTGTGAAACACCTACTGGCCAGTTGTTGCGACGATCCGACACAAGGCTACCCGTACATGATTACACAACCCGCATATTCCAACACCATGATTTTGAAACTACACTATGTACTCAATATGCATCAAGGTTTTCTATAACAATCATGTTCCGTCACAATATATGTTTTCTCATTTGTAATATATTGTGCTCAATATAACCATCTTCCTTACAATTTCATCTTACAAGCAATGATTCACAACATGCTCAATCACATTACATGCTTTCTCATTAGGAAATATATTTTACTCCATTTATCACAATGCTTACAATTTCACATTTATAGGCAATAAATCACAACAAAGATTTATATCACACAATCATGCTTTCAAGGGCCTAGTTCATTGTCTAAGTTGTCAGGACTCAACTTGTATATATATATATATATATATATACAACATATATACACATAGACGGCAACGCCCTCGTAAAAAGATGAAAATAATTCGTTTTTCCCCTTCCTCAATTCCAAGCAAGCCTACTCAAGAATGCCCAAGAGAGGTCTAACCCAAGATACCAATCTAAGTGTTCAATAGGATAGTTTCCAACCAGCAATACACCATTCATAAACCACAGGATTACTATGGTGTCAACAATAAACCAAAAATTTACACACAAGTGGCTCCAACGACAAAAATCAATCCATACCCTAATGATATCTATTTTCGGGTTTCATAAAAGAGAATACTCAAAAGAAGGGAGATAGTTAATAAACTTACCAAAGTCCACAATCCAAAAGTGAGCTCAAAATTATCAGATGAAATCCAAGTTTCCAATAACCGAAAATCGATAACAAGGTTTTAACTTATGGTCCTTAACAATATTAAAGAGAAAAGGAAAGCAAAAAATCAATAGTTGAACACATAAATTCAAGAATATACATTCTAGGGTTTGAAGTTGGAAAACTCAAAAGAGTTAGAGACTTACCCAAATACTTAGAGAAATGGAAGAGGATAGCAACCCTAGCAATTCCCATGTTGAACACTTCTTCAAACTCCTTGTGAAATGAGATGAAATCAAATGAGGAAGTGATGAAGAGTAAGAGGGAAAGAGAAATGTAGAGAGAAAATAGGTTCGTAGAGAAATAGAAAAGTCTTGCAATGAAAGACTTATGAGTTTGTAGAGATTTCCCACTATCTCTCACACTCATCCAATGGCCTATAATAAATATGAAAGAAAAGGGAGGAAATCCAAGGGCTATAAAGTGGTCTTGCAAGAAGACTAAAACACAAAACACATAAAGCTAACTCAATGCCAAACAAGGCCTTAGCATCTAAGGGTTGAGATTAAAGCAAGGAAAATGAATAAAGGATCCAAGGATTGAACTAAAGTCTTGCAAAATGAAAGACTAAGAATAATGCATTCTTGCATGTAAGTGCCAACCAAACAAAGCCCTATGATCCAAGGGTTGAGAACAAAGATGGGAGAAGAAGATCAATGACTAGAATTTAGACACCACATAAAAGTGTAAAATGACCACTTTCTTCTTAACTTAGGATTAATTACAAGAGTGGCATTGTGACTCTTAATTATCCTTTTACCCCTTGTCATCCTATCTATTTACAACTATGACACTCATACCCCAACACTTAGCCAAATCTATACACTTTTCACTAAGTGCTCTAAATATGAAAATACCAATTTACCATTCGGTAATTTTTTTCCCAAAATCGTTCCCAACGATTTTCATTATTCTTAAAAAAAAAAAAAAAACATGCAACTTACAATTTTTAATATCATATAAAACATGTAAGTCATTCTAAATACATTAAACACATAATCACGTATGTATTTAATCGTTAATAATTTTTTTAAATTAGCATGTAAAAATACTGAACGCTACAACCTCCACACCATAGGAGATTTCATCCTCCAAATCAAGACGTAACTAAAGAAGAATGTCCAGGTATTTTTCCCGAACTTCCCGCTCACTTTCTTGCGTCGCATCCTTGACACCAAAATGGTACCATAAGACTCTTACTAACATAATGGTTTTGCCTCACGAAAACACGCCCTCGAGCAACTAATGTGCTCACGAGTCGCTCCTCATAGGACACGTCCTTAACAACAACGACACCCCATCCAACTCAAGACATGAGATGGATCCAGCCCACACATGAGAAAGAGGAACACATGGAATACGCACTGCAAACCCTAGTGAGCTCCTATGGTAACACACTCAGTAGGCCACTACACCATAATCACCCAAAAGTACAAAGGGACTAATCCTAAGTCCAAAACTCAAGGTAGGACTAAAAGTCTAATAATCACTATCAAGGCTCCTATGACCATAATGATCATACCTCAAGTCCGTGTGCTACATTAACCTTAGTAAGAAAGATCAAATCTTCAATCTCAAGGCCACCAGAAGGATCCACTACCTAGTAAAACATATGCTAAGGCCGTAAATCAAAGCACTTAATCCCCGAGTAATAATGGTTATCCTTAGCCCTATAACCATATCACCCCGTTCACTATTTCAACCATTACAACACTAGATCCATAATCATGATCACAGTCAATAATACACAAAATGATCGTGAACAATTTCTTCGCATTTCAATTCTACAATCATTTTATCATTGTCTTCCTGAATCAATCATTTTGAATCTCAAATTCTCAATTGGCTCAAGTAATAATCACTATATCATAATGCTAAGGTTACACTTTGAATCTCCAAAGTCTAATCACAATTAAACCTCGATTACAACCCACCGTGTCACGCCCCAAATTTCCTAAGACTCCCAAACCGGGACATCCGAGGATTCCGGGTCGTGATCCGTAAAATGAGCAACCAATCAATATACTAAACAACCATAAACCGGATGGAATCTAATTATCAATAATAATTCCATACACAACAAAGCGGAAGCTAAACCAAATGATACACAAGGCACGTATAAGTGCCGAAATAATACATCTCTACAATGATGTAACAATAATGAATACAAGGAAGGGATAGGCCAACAGATTGGCTCCCAAGAGGTACAACATCGACGGTACCAATACAGGGAACAAGAAATGAAACAAAAGGTACAACTCTATATATATATAGCGTCCCAAACCCCGCAACAGCATCAGTGCCACGAACCATCCTGCACTCCACGTTGTCCATAACCGAAACATTTCCTGCAAACTGGTGGTGTAAACCCCCAGGTATACCGCTGCAGGGGTGAGCTCATTGAGCCCCGTAGGAGAAAGAAATCATAACCATCACATCCTACGACCGTTCAAATCAAATGAAAACCAACCCGTATACATGCATCTATCCTAGGTCAGTCAAATATCCCACCTGGCAATCACGCCAAGACAAGACCCCGGAATACATCCCACTAGTCCCCTACCATGCATCCACAAATAAGCAAATAGCATATAGTGAAACTATATCGCAACAACATGAAATAACTCACACCTATATATATATATATATATATATATATGTATATATATATATACAAGGATATACAACCAATACCAGATACGTAGTACAACCCCCGTCATAGATCACTACGACTCGTACCCGTCACTCCCACACTGACAATCAACACAACACTATCACCTCAACACTATCACCAAATCATGGGAGTAAACCTCCTATTCATAACACTCTAGGAATGATAACACTTATAGTTCCTAGGCCACACGCATACCGAACTCCAAAACCTCAAATTGCTATCGAATCATACTATCAATCACTTCATATGACACTAATGACATCCATAAACCCAACACAGGGGTAAAAAATTCATGTAAACCTAAGGTAAGTCACAAAGGTTTCCCAACAACAAAAGGAAGTGAAATGGATTGAATAACCCATCACACCGACCAATCAAAGGTCACATGTTCACCAAAGGGTAAAATGGTCATTTCAAGGGCAAAGATGTACTTTCAAAGGTTTCCCCACCTATTTGGACATAGGTTGAACCATAAAAACAAACGGGATCAAATTCAAAGCCCTGACGCAAGAGATATGAAGTTTTGAAAACGGTATCGGACAACGCCGATAAGACAAATGGAAAGTTGAAGTACCCCTCTTTCTCCAAGGGTAAAACAGTCATTTTGAATTTAAATAAATTATTTTAAATTTTATCTAAAACTTGTGTTCCTAGCACGAGCCATAGGAATAAATGGGACCTCAATCCGAGTTACGAGGTGAGAGAAATGAATTTTTGAAAATCAGGAAAAATCCACCCAAAGCTGACCCAGTCGACTGGCTAGTTTACCCAGTCGGCTGTCTGATGACCCAGTCGACTGGCTCAATGACCCAGTCGACTGGCTGGACCAGAGAGTTCCAAAATTCTTACGGGAAAAAGCTTAGTTGACCCAGTCGACTGCCTGGAAGGGGCCAGTCGACTGCCTAGGTTAGAAAACCTCAAAAATGACTTCCAAACAGCTTCAAAGCCTTAGGAATCATGAGACAAAAGTCCTCAACTCATTTAGGAACTTTAGAAATGAGAAACTATCATTTAATCTCGGTTTAGTTTTATCAAAAATACTTTCTTGAAAATCCGTAAAACTAACCGTCTTGCCCCCGGTATCCGTTTTGGATACCACCGACTTTCAAAAGTCAAAATCCTTTATTTCTTGATTTTTAAAACCATTTCAAAACTCAAAGTTTTTGTCGGCATCACGGGGGTAGGCGAAAATGGGTTTTTCACTCAAAGACCAAATAGACTAAAACACAAGTCTTACGAACAATCCGTTTTCGGGAACAACCGAAACCAATGGAAAACCAAGTGATTTTAGAGACGCTCAAATGAGGCAAATGAATGAAGAACCGAAGTTCGAAAGCAACTTGAAGATAAGGGCAAGTGACTATACACAAGGCACTAACTCTAACTCAACCACACTTCACTTCACATTCGAATTCACCACCCTCTTAACCGGGAATGACTACAACTCCGACGACAATCCATTCCTTAAGACCGCTAAAGGGAACCTAGTGGCCGTTGCCACGGAACCAACTAGTTTTCAAATCAAGAACCCATTCCGATTCTTTCAACCTCAATTTCATATTTGAAACCACATCACCTAGGTTTCTAACAAGATCATAAGGTCATTATACACCATCAACCAAGATCACAACCTACACCGACTTTACTTATCACAAATAAGCCCTTAAACCAACTCATATCACCCCCCTCCTCTTAGGGTATAATGGCACATAGCAATAAGCATAATTATTGATCTCACATTATACTTTAAATAAGTCATGGAATTTACATTTTTCACATCCTTCAATTCCAATTGAGCATTTTAAATAACAAATGAATTATTTCACAAAATTCATATTTAAACATGCTCCTCCATCACATGGAATAATATCATAATCACACATATGGGATAGTTCAAGTACAATATAACTCAACACACCCCATAATATGCGCTTGCCCAATATAGGTTAACGAATTTATACCCTACTCATTTATAACGAGAAAGAGTACCGCACCGATTCTTCCCAAGTGTTTTTTGACATTTCACTTTCAACAAGGAAGGCGGTTGGCACGAGACGACCCGTGCCTAAAGATTCGTATAACGAATGCACGAGACGACCCGCGACTTCGAGAATGAGACGACTCACCCTATACCCCATTCACGGCTCATTATTCCGTAGGATGGGAACACCCCCTGGCCAGTTGTTGCGACGATTCGACACAAGACTACTTACACTTACGAATACATAATCCGTATAAACCCTACACCCATGCTTTTGACACTACATGGTGTACCCCAAAACGCATAAAGGTTTTTATCATAACCATATGCCATCACAATACATGCTTCTATCAAATAACATTATATTGCGTTCAATTTCTCACAAGGCTTACAATTTAACATTTGTTAAGCAATATATCACAACATAATTTATATCACAAATCATGTTCCCAAGGGCCTAATTCATAGTCTAAACTATCAAGACCAACTCACATATATATATATATCCACATGAATCCAATATAATTCTCGAAATCTCTTTTAAACATGTTTTTAGTTCAATTTAGCAAGTTTTCACATATCACCTCTCAACATGTCATGAAGTCCAAAAATACCTCCAAGGTACTAACCAAAGGAACTAGCCTAATCTCATTCTAAGGCTACCTCCCTAACACCCACATGCACATATGTATAACTACTCTTACACATACACACCACAATACCCACATATATATATATATATATATATATATATATATATATATATATATATCCACATATACATAGGCATACAAGCACACTTGCATATAAGAAATCTCAAAAACAACCACTTAGCTAGCATGCTTCATAACCCTATTCAATACTATCAAAAATACTCTATACACAAAGGTTAAGTCATATAACATGCTATAACCCTAACTTCATATTTCCAAGGATATACTTAGCAAATTTCATTTTAATGCTAGAAATCCTAGAATCCAATTTATCTTATTACACAATCACAAGATGGCTAGTTAGGAAGTTTTCCCCCTACCTCTTGAAGAGCAAACCACCAAAACCACCAAGCAAAGCCCATGAAACCCTAGCTCTTCCTCAACCAAAATCCAAGGAGTAAACCGGTGGAAAGTTTCACCATGACCTCCTAACCATGAATCAAGCTCCAACACAAGAAGAGAGCAAGAAACATTTAGTGGTTATAACAAGAAACCCTAACTTGGTTTGAAATGGAAACACAGAAGGGATGAAGAACACTTACCCATATTTAGCTTAAACCAAAGAAAAGGACACCATGAACCTCTTCTATGTTGATGGCCACACCAAAATCCCAACTTAGGGTGATGAATTCCACCCATAAGTGGAGAAGAACAAAGAGGAAGAAAATGAGAGAAAATGGAGAAGAAGAAGATGAAGTCTTGCAAAGTGGAAGACTTGCCATATGTAGAGATTCTCCACTCACACCACTCACCATCCAAGGGTCCATAATAAAGATGGGGAAAAGGAAATGAATCCAAGGGCTAGGAATAAGTCTTGCCAAGTGGAAGACTTATTACACAAATCACAAAACCCATTAATTTGCCAAACAAGGCCTTACCATCCAAGGGCCTAGAATGAAGATGGGAAATAATTAATCATCCAATGGTTGACAAAAAGTCTTGCCAAGTGGATGACCAACAATAATGGATTATTCCATTTAAGTGCCAACCAAACAAGGCCTTATGATCTAAGAGTCTAAAACAAAGATGGGAGAATGAGATCAAGGGCTAGGAATGAGACAACACATAAAATGTGGAAATGACCAAAATATGCCAAAGTTGGGGTTAATTACAAGAGTGCCATCAAGCCTCTTTATTACCCTTCTACCCCTTGTCATCCTCTCTAATTACCACTATGCCATCCATACACCAACACTTAGCCAATTCTCTACAATTTTCACTAATTGCTCCAAATATGAAATTACTCATATACCCCTAGGTCATTTCTTTCCCGAAATCGTTTCTAATAATTTTCATTAGTTACAACACGAAAATATAACAAGAATTTCATATAAGTTCTACACCGAACGTCTACACTAAACTAGGTTAGAACTTTCGAGAACGTAACACGATTGCCGAAGCTCCAACGAGAAAACGTTGCACGAACCCTCGTAGTCGTTGGCGATACTCAAATCCAGAAAACCAGAAACGAAATACCACAAAGTCGTCCCGCTAAGTCCAAAACTTAAACGCGAAAAATTTACTCGTACCGAGAATACACAAGACGTCATGAATAAGTGACGTCGCAAAACATTAACACATGGAAAAGAATTCCAGAAAAGTGAAAGGAAAACGTTGGGCGTTACACACCGTCTCGTGGATAAGCTATAATCAAATCTCAATTATTCAAATTGTCAATATATAAGATATAAAAGTCTCCCAAGAAAATATCTCAATCTAATCCTTTAATTAATGGTTCAATGACTATAGTTCCGTAACACAAGTCATAAATTTACATAACACATGTAACCTTTCCTCTAAGGTTCTAAACCACATAGATGCTACCTCAGACCATAGTACATCATACTCTACTACTCACTCTCTTATGTCCATAAACTTCATTGCTCAGTGAAACCTGACTTTTCAAAGCGAAACTTGATTGTTTTAAAGTCAAGTCCCCAACACAAAAATTGAATGGTACGACTAGTTCTACCATAAACCACCCATCAAAAGGTAACAAAAGTCACATGTACCTAAGAATCCCTTAATATAGCAATAGGGTAGCTAAAATGTACATCATCGAAGTCCTTAATCCTTAACAAAAATAGCTTATACTTTCCTCTTACCACCAGCACAGTTAAATAATGTAACCTTACACTAGGTGCAATAAATCTTAACTCACGTAATGAGGTACATTACCGAAAACTGTAGAACTAAACCAACTACACAATCGCGAAGCAAGAATAACCATACTCTTAGTAAGCGATGAAGGAAAAGAAGAACCACGACAAACTCCCTACTTATGTGAAGACACAGACACGGTCAATGACATGAAAGATCAAGGCAATCTACCACAGTAACTCATTACTGCCAATGCCCACACTGTCACTCAACACCCGACATGTCAAGGGTTGACAGAGGGAACTCACTCTCAATCTGACTCATGGACTTTAGTGATCAACCACTAATGAGCCTCAAGGTTACAAGTCATACCTCCTTTCGAATAGAAACCGCAATCATGGACCAACTAACATCCATTGCACTATAATCACACTACTTCATACCTAAATCAATGGTAATCTTAACATCTCCAATTTTCATGCTTTCTAGATCAACAAAGGTCTAAACTCATGTTCTAATCGCAACATAAACCATACAACACCAATAATTGTTTATCAAGTCTGCAATCTCTTCGTGAAAGATAATCACACTCATAAACTATTCCTCAATCATTCTTTGATAGTCAACACTCTCGTATTCTAGCTAATAATCATGCCTCAATTGAATCACCAAATCATATTTCCCAAATTAAAAGCTTACATGGCAATTATTAGCTACAACACTACCAAAAATCAACATCAAGATCTTCAATCAAAATCATCACTAATAAGTGAGCCTAAACGTACTCCAACCCTCAAAATTTTAACCATATTTCCTCAAACACCATTCCTACTTTCAATAAATAAATCAAGACTTATACACAAGCCCACTACTTACAAGCTAAAGAAAATGCAAGATCATTATTTGCATCACTAAGTCACATACAATGCTTCACAACTCTTTTATCATAGATTATTACTCCAAGGCTTATAACACATCTCTTAGTGTTACACAAACTTATAATCCATAATCAATGAATCACTACTCTTAGACCTCAAGTCCATCAATAACAATGGAATGAAATGGATACATCCTAACCCCAAATAAAACAATCTCGAACCACTCTAAAGATACCCGGGCATCACACATTGAATACCATAAGAGTAAATACCTATTAGCAACGGCCCCAAAAAGGCAAGTCAACCTCACGATATCTACATAAGGGCATCTAACCACCAAATCACAAAACCCCTTAATAGGTCAAGCAAAAGGGACACCAAAATCAAAGCTTAGGAAATACACCACTTAATCTCCAATGACATGTTATCACTACATAATGTATCACAGTCGTTAAGTCCCCATAGGAGACCTACTAAGACACAAGGGAAAGAGGAACACGTTCCCAAAAAGAGAATTATATCGAAGCGGCTCATCCCCGGACAACAAAATTGTCCATCCATCCTAAGCATACACTCTTACGTCAGACATCACAATAACAACCTAACCAACGCCTCGCTAGGATTAGGTGAAAATCGGAGACATATCACTAGTACCATTCACACTTGCCATCCCTTACGAACCTAACACTCTACCGCGTAAGTTAAACCATTATGTTATCAAGATAAAAAAAAAAATTCTAACAACCATCGGTAACTACTTGCTCACTCAAGAAGCTATGAAACTCAAGGCATTAGTCAATTGGTTCTAACTCCACACCGCTTTGAACTTTAAAAGATCAACCGGGACACTACCCTTCGAAATAATACGCTTCATGAACACGTCAAACAAGTGGTTTACAAGACTCATGAATGACGTCGGTGGCATCCGATACGATGCCACAATAATAGGCATGGTACACAGCTTAAACCCAATAGAAAACTTTACATCACGGTACAGACGTAATGAAAATTTAAATCATCGGGAAGGACATCCCAACACTAGTACACACACTCGGTACGTCTACAAAACCACCTACTTCTTCGTCGGCCACTCTTGCTAATAAGAAGCTAGGTAAGTCACGATTTCCACAAACCATGAAAAGTAACACTAGCTTCGCTCCAAACGCCCACAAATGAAATAATCACTCTCTAGCGTACACACGGTTATACAAATCCTATCATCATAGGAAGCAAAGAAGATTCGTGCGATTACCAAAGAAATGGAAGTGCTCGCTCGAAGGAGTGCCCATAGACATACGACCTCGAAAGCAATCAATTCACACATGGAAGGTTGATAACAAATCCATGCCCAAAATGACGCCGAAGCTCATAATGCCAAAGGGATTGAATCCAAATGATAACAACCGTCGAACAATCGAGAATTCACAATCACGACACACTCAAGTCAAGTACACACTACCACCCACTAACACATAGATATACCGTACATCATCAAAGGAATAAAAGCTAATCCCTACTTCCGGAAACAATAAGAAAATCACCCACCCAATACTAACCTAAAGGTATGCCAAACAACGTAATACTGGCATGCCGACATACACACAAGTTGACACGATAAGACAACCACCACTACTAGGTGACAAGTCATAAACTAAAGACCACGAAGAAAAAAGTGATAATGGCCCTCGCCCATCGTCCCATAGAGAAATAACACGCTTTGATACCAAGTTGTCATGCCCCTAATTTCCTAGGACTCCAAAACCCGAGCCTAAAAGCTAAGGAAGTGACTGCAGAAGTGAAAATAAACAAAATAAAACCTAATTAAGTCATCAAATACCCGTTCAAGGGAAAAATAGTCATTTCACATCCGAAAGATGTAAAAAAGATCACTCAAGATCGAAAAGGAAATGAAATGACTCAAACGACACTCTAAACGGATCATTCCAACACCCCATGTTTATCCAAGGGTTAAATGGTCAATTCAGGGGTAAAATGGTAATTTTCAAGAACAAATATATGGTTTGGACCTAGAAAAAGCCTTAGGTACAAATGGAACCTATATCAAAGCCACGAGGCAAGAGATATGATGTCACGCCCCAAATTCCTAGGACTCTGAAACCCGAGCCTAAGAGCTAAGGGAGTGATTGCGGAAGTAAAAATAAACGAGAACCAAAAGACATTCAGTCATCAAACACCCATAAAGGGTTGCAATGAATGCCCAGATACCATGTTGTCACGCCCCTAAAAGGTGACGCAAACCAACCGACTACTAGAGTCAACAATAACAAAGAAGTACATGGAATAACAATAAGAATATACTCCATGCCAACACGAATACTAAAAACACAAGAGTATCCTCAAATACCAACAGACACGCTCCTAAATCCCTAAGACTCCCGAACAGGGACATCCAAGGAATCCAGAATGTGATCCTTAACATGAATGACCAACTAAGACATCATTAACCGTGAAAACATATGGGTTAATGATAGATATGGTATATTTCATACCCAAATGGATAATAAACTAAGCAGCGGAATCTAACAAAAGTCCGGCAGAGTTCCGTTTGTAAATGGAACATCCGGACAACAACCACAACACAAGAACCTGCCAATAGCAATTCAATAATCACAATGGCTTCCAAGCCCCACATTCATCAATCCTAATAGGGCCGAGGTAGTGGAAAGAAACCAAAACCCCTCCAAACCCTCTAATATCAACAGAGCCACAAGTGCTCGAATAAAAATACAGAAAAACACCTAGCTGTGCAGAATAGATACAATAACCATTAGAAAGAATAAATACAGGAACTAAAGGATACATCAACAGGGATATGCCAACAGACTGGCTCCCAAAAGAGAATACATAACAATCCCATAACAATGGGTAGATAAACTGAAAGCGGATACCTATCGTCCCCAAACCCAGTTGTGCTGCAACCGTAACAGCATCACCCAACGCAACTCCAAAACCTGTAACAAGGAAACAAAAGAAAGCTGTCGTTGCCCTGCATCCTGCTCATAGCCGTATATTTCCTGCAACCTGGCGTGGAATACCAGGGGGCGAATGAAATTCCCCTGTGAGCAAATAAGCTCAGTGGGAAAAGATATCCTAACTACCACATCCTCTGATAGTTTAGGTAAAGCTAAACCGTCTAATAAGATATAAATATAGCCCAACTAGTCCCATCCACGCAAACCCAAGTCAACAGGCTCATATACTATCGTAAACGAGTATACATAAGTATATAGGGAA
Source organism: Cornus suecica (assembly GCA_963922005.1). Taxonomy (NCBI): domain Eukaryota; kingdom Viridiplantae; phylum Streptophyta; class Magnoliopsida; order Cornales; family Cornaceae; genus Cornus; species Cornus suecica. The sequence goes on from OY998239.1 coordinate 59,206,873, forward strand.
TATATATATATATATATACACATATATATATATATAAATACACAACATGAGTCTCTAAAACTCGTACTCCAAGTACCCAACACCAGTAGTCTACACTATTCCCACCAACGTACATCAAGTACCCGACACTAAGGTCAAATCTAACCAAGTCACAAAGTGCTCACATCACCAAACAGAAGATCCAACAGAGGAGATCACACTCACCTCTAATATCCACAAGGAAACAAAATCCACCAATAGTACCAAGGAAGGCTCAAATCCTACACCCCGATAACACAGGAAGGAAAACACCCACGCCCTTGCATACTAACACAACATCATCAATATATATATATATATAACAAATCTCATCCCTCTCCTAGAGTAAGTCTGTACCTCAAGGATGGGATCACCCCATCATCTCACTATGCGAAAACCTCAATGTTATCTCCAACAAGTCAATAAGTCACCAACAGGATAAATCCATCACTAACACTTGCACTATAAGCTACAAAACCACCCGATCAATTCACTAAGAGTACAAGAACTCAACTCCCAAGAACCACCACTTAAGGGTCACCAAAACGAAGCAAAGGAAAAGAGTTCCCAATGCTAACCAACAGATAACCAAGACAACAATGTCAAGGTTAAGAATACCCAAACAAGGAAAGAACACCACAAGTGAACAAAGAATGAACACCAAAAGTGAACAAGGAAACCAAAAACGAATGGCCGAGAGTGGAAGTAATAAAAAGATGAATCCCAGAGATTCAATAGTTTTTAAGAAAAATGTTTTCAAACTCGAACCGATCCATTTGGCATCCATGCCCCTAACGTAAGAAAAACTCAAATCACCTAGGTGGTGAAACCAATAACCCAGAAAACAGAAAGGCAACACTATATGTGTGCACTGAACAACGACAAGCCTCAAAACCGAGACTTAAAAATGATCTAAAGCAAAGGTGAAACAATGGAACACCTTTCAAAACTCTACAAGTCGAGGTTTTGAGAAAGAAGTCTCGTAACCTCAGAATCCCAAGAAAAGTAATAAAATAGTTTTGTTTTAGAAAATCACACAGTAGAAATGACCGTCTTGCCCCCGGTCTCCGTCAGTTGCCATCACTGGCTTTTACAAGTTGAAAATCATTTCAAAGAAGATCTCAAGATCATTTTATAAGTATTAAAACTTTTCATTTATATGGGGGTAGGCGAAAACAGGTTTTTCCTTTTAAATACAAGAGTTTACTTCAAAACATAGGAAACACCGTTTTCGAAATGACAGCCAATAAGAGAAAACACAACTCTATGGATTCCTATAATGTCCGAGAGGACAGTAAAGGAAGAGTACTACATTGGGTTCACGGAACACAACTATCCGTTCCCAACCTCACGAAAGCAAACGACAACACATGGAAGAGGTTCGGCACCACGCCGTAACCAACGAGTCAAGGAATGACATGTAAGCCAAAGGCCACGTACTAGTGTACAAACACTGTACAAGAAATGCTTAGGAGAATTAACTAAGCACTAGAAACCACGCTACAGTACCCTAAGTACTTAATGAAATCACTTCAATCATAACCTCTACCCATTCCTCAAAAGAATGAAAAACACTTAAAGGTCTATACTACCACATCCACTAAGACCACAATCACATCAACCACATTATCCAAGGCCTCAATCACAATTGATACTAAGTCAATCACTGACCTCAAATCTCTAAAGATATCACACAACTAACTACAACCACAAAACAATTAACAGTCCTCTCTAAGGCCCCAAATCAAAATCAACTCCACAATCCACCACTAGCCTCAACTACTCACAGAGATTACTACGTCAATACACTTAACCTCCCTCAAAGGCATAAAAGCATATAACACAAGTATAAAGATTATATGTTTCATTTATACTATAATGATTTTCTCATTTAAAGTCTCGTTTCACATTATTCATTTTCAACTGAGCATTTATAAAATGTGAATTTAATTTACAATATTCATAAATAACATGCTCCAACAACACATGTAATATAGCACATATACATGTTAAATGAGATCACATAAATAACATGCAGTGTAATGTGACTCAACATTCCCCGTGATACTCACGCACAACACACCCTTCCCAAGGGCAACGGATACAAACTCTGTCCACTCATCATAGTGTAGAGTTACCACACCGACCCTTCCCAAGTGATTTTTCTCTCTATCACTTCAACAGGGAAGGCGGTTGTACGAGGGCCCAGCTTGCAACTCCGTACGCCATGACTACCCTTGAGTCAAGAACATAAGCCTCCACCCGGACTCTTAACTCACATTTGCCGGCTTTTTAGTTCCGTAGGCGTGATACCTCCTGGCCAGTTGTTGTGATGATCCGACACAAACCCTCTCATATACCACACGAAATGAGGTAAACCACACCAAAAGACCTTTCTCTGCAAATGGTGAAACCCGTGCACTACGTGCACCCACACCCATGTGCTCACACGACATGGTGTACAATAAAATCATATCTCAATATAAATATGTCATGCATCATATTTGTAAAAATACCCACATGGTAATACAAGTCTCAAAATCTCTTTTCAACATGCTTTTAAAATACCATAAAGCAATTAAACAATATGAAAACAATTTCATATATAATTCATGTTCTCCAAAAATATATTTTCTATTAATTCTTTAGAAAATATTTCATTTTCAATTAACATGCCCTTTTAAAATAATTTAAACAATTATTTCACGTATTCCAAAAGGAACCTAGCACATCGTCTAAGCTTTACAAATCTCTACTAACCCATTTAAATTCGTAAGGGTTTTCTAAGCCATCTATTCTTATTTAATTTAAATAAGAGTATTATTTAATCATATAGGAATAATTTAATAAATTTTTCTTAAATTAATTCCTAAGTCTCATTCTGATCCTAAACGATTTATAGATATTTAAACTAGCAATTTAATATATCTATAATAAATTAAATAAGGGTTCTGCACCCCTAAACTACTTCAATAATACGGAGTGAGAAATATAATTTCCCACCTAATTATACGTTACCGAACAGCCCGAAACAGCACAGTACCGGCGCCCGAATATGAAGCCCGCCGACCAAAATCGTCCAAAAAATATTTCGAATATATCGAAATGTCCGTCTCGACAACCTATACGATATATACGAAGCCCATTAATAATCGGTTAATTAATTGGGTTAAATCTAAAATACCCCAAATGAAATCTATAACCTATAAATGCGATTTCCGGGCAAACCATTCATCCTAAAATCACGAAATTAATATATGACGAACACTACGTAGGTACGAAACTACTCACCGAAAATCGGCTCAAACTGATCACCGGAAGGTCGCCGGAAAATTGGCCGAAGCTCCCTGGTGCGTCGTCATGGCGAACCAGCGCCACCCTGCGCCGCCGCCTGATGCAACCGACGACCACCATGGGTCTCCGCCACCCAAGCCGACCCTGCCGTCGTCGTCCGCCACGAACCGCCGCCGAACCGCTGCTGCTACGCGCGACAACCAGTCCGCAGCTCCCTTCCATGGCCTGCTATCTCCTCAACCGGCCTCCCTCTCTCTCTCTAGCTGCAACGATGGTGAAGAAGATGAGGTGTAGCTCAGTCGTGTGGAGATAGAGGAGAAACAAAGGAGATGCAACAGATCTGTAAAGTGTAGTAGGTCGTATACAGGTGTATATGCATATATATGATATATCGCACAACTAGCCCATCATTTCTCCATAATCACAAAATAACCCCCCAATAAAATATATATATATATATAATTAAATATATATATATATACAGTAACCCCAATAATTATCGGGAACGTCCGAACCTAATCTCGAAAGCCCGAATTAATAACGGGACGCCCAATCAAAAATATATCGGGGTAGGAACCCGACAACCGGAACACCGAGAAAGTAAATTAATACGCTTCACACCGGATCCGTAAAAATACTAACACCGTAACCGAATTAATCGAAACGATATCGTATAGTCGAGAATAATAATTCACGAACTCATCCAAGAGAAACCGGAATGTCGTCCAGTCGACTTTAAAAATAAACGCGAAAAATTTACAGGTATCAAATACCAAGAATAAACAATACGTCATGAACAAGTGACGTCATTACCGAAATTAAAATTATAAATAATTTCAGGAAAAAGGAAAATAACACGGGGTGTTGCATATGAATTTTGGAAAATGGTATCGGACAACACCGACACAAACCAAACAAAAATGGGTAAAAGACGAGTTCGGGTGCCAAAACCGAGGCTCTTGGACCACCACTCAAAAACTGAGGATATATATGATAACAGAGGCTCTAAGAAACCCATATAAAGAAATAAAAATAAATTTTGGTAAGCGAGCCAAAAAATATAAATTTTTAAAGAAAGGACGAGACATGTAAAATTTTAAAATATACCACCATCTTCGAACGCACATAAAGCACTCAAAAACACGTGAACTTGATTGATTCAAAATCCTAAACATAAGTCCAAGATGTTAGCATTCCAACTCAACAAAAATTGACTCGATTCGAGCACCGTATTTCCAGATATGAGATTTTGAAACGGTCGCCCGCGCTGGCTGCGCCTAGCAGCATAGGTGCGGTGCTACAATGATTACTGTAGCACCAAAACTCTCTGCCATTTATTGAGTTTCAAAAAATTAACCTTAACCTCTATAAACTGATTCTATATTACATTAATAAGCCTAGAAAAAATTCATTTCGTGAAAAATTGTGATAAAATGACCGTTTTGCCCCCAGTTTTTGTTTTAGCATCCTATCAACTTTTTAAGTACCAAAATCTTTTCAAATGACGCAAAATCATTTTCTAAAGTGCAAAGTTTGAGTTAGGGTCATGGGGAAAGACGAAAACGGGTTTTTCATCTAGAAAGAGAAGGGTTTGTTGGAAAACTTAGAAAAATATCATTTTCGGCCAATTTTCTAATAACGTCATTCGATAGCAAAAATCCCCTAGGCAACTCTAAATAAAAGAATTCAAAAACTACATTGAAGCGCCCAAATGCAAAACCTGTCATAGTTTGATTAAAATAATAATTTTACATTGCCGGCACCGTGCATCAAAAGAAAAAATCCCCCGCGCATAACGCTCCGAGGGACATACATCAAAATATAAGTTACCCGGTTAACACGCTAGCCGACAAAAAAATAACTATTTAATCATTTTGATTATATGTTCACAAAAGAAAGCATGTGAATACATGTATCACCTTTACATCAAAACATGATAAATCCATCTCTAGCCAGTTCTTCACAAATAGATTAATCAACGTCAGAATCCGAAGAACCTAAAAAGCCAATTGAGATAACATATGAATTGAGAGAACAATTTCCTCAATACCTCGAGGAGCAACTCCACGATAAACAAGGAAGGAAATATTACTATGTAGTTGAGGAGATTGACAAGTTGATGGAAGACACATTACTTTATTCATTGATGAAAAATTCGTTGGACACAATTACTAGATATGAGAAGAATATAGAGTATGATAAAGGAGGTAAAATATATGATGATTATTATTTTCTTGAGGTCATGCTCATTATTAAATATCCGCAATGGACACCAATAAATGACTTACTTCCCAAGCTTAGACCAAAATTTGGTGGATGTGTAGCAGAGAGGAAAGGTGTTGGATAGTATAATTTGATGTGGTCTTGCCAAAGACGGTAAAGATTGGCGTCGGTAAGCCAGACTTGTATTTTAATTAAATTTTCTGATCTTTTTGGCATGATTTATGATTTCTTTTATTTTTGAGGAATGTTTTAAGGATTCGTGTAGTAATGTTTCGAGGTGTTAGGAATTTAGATAGGGTTTTATTAGATTCTAAATTAGGAATAGGAGACGTTAGGTAGATCTTTTTACGCTTTTACGATTAGTCATCACTTTAAAAGACTTCGAATGAGGTAGGACACGTCTTAGGAAACGAAATAACGGTTCAAAAGTCGAAGAGAGGAAAGTTGACAATTTTGAGCACCTATGAACCACCGAGTACTCGGTGACATAAAAATGTCGAACTGAACCGGGCAACTTGGCAGTTCTTATCAGGGCTCATTCTATTATCTCTCAAATCACTCTAAAACCTTCGTTTTGTCTCCAATATTCTAACCCTAACTCTTGTTTACTCTCATTGCTCTTTATCCAACAAGAATCATACCTCCAATCGATCTATAAGTGTTTATATCTCTCTACACATATTCATATACATACGAATATATATATACATGATCGTTTTCCTCTCTAAATCCATTGATTTTGTTCATTTTGATCCAGACCACTTACATATTCATCATCATCTCATCAATCTGACCAAAACCAACCTAATCTTTCACTCTATTCGAACCAAGAACCCTTTTTCTCCTCTGGTGCAAACCTATATATATAAACAGACCTATATACACCTTCGTGTTTGCCCTAGAATCCCCAATTTGTTACCGTTCGAGTTCAAATCAATCTTCACATCATCAATATTAGCCAAATCCGACCAAAACCCTGTGATTATTCCAGTAAAAAACGTGCGTAAATCCCTTCTCTCACTCCTATTTTTGAAGTTATATATATAGGCACCTATACACACTGTCAAATTCATTCAAAACCATTCAAATGGTATCAAAGAAGAGGAGAACTACAGAGGAGGGAGAATCATTGGCAACAATTGCCAAGATGAGAGCACGATCGGCCTAAAGGGAGGCCGAGTCACGATAAAGAGCACGAGAGATCGGATTGGCCAATAATTTTCAGCTCGAGCGCACTTTCAATTACGCCGATTTCAGAATCGAGCCAAAGTCCAAGGTAAGCGTCAGGATGTTGATGAAGAAGAGGTTGATACCATTGTTGACTCTGGTGTCGCCCGTGTACTACCTAAAGATAGTTCGCGAGGTCTATCGCAACCTAGTTGATGATGTGGTGACTGGAATTTCCTCAATAGTGTGGGGTAGGACTTTTGCGATTGACTCGACTCTCATTGCAGCAGGATGGGGCATTCCGGACGAATGTCCAGAAGATTTGAAAGATAAATTTCCACTATCTCTAGAACCATTCCCCAATGTCCATGAGATAGTTCTACAGATGTGCGAGGGGCACTACGGGGATCCGAAAAACACATCTAGTGCGGGGAAGCGATACTTTCCCAAGAGATTATGGTTTCTTGACATTGTACTCCATGAGAAGGTCCACCCCCGAAGTCACGACACAGAGAGGAAAGGTCTTCTTCTGGAGGTGATCTATTGTTTCTTTACACGATGCTGGGTTTTGATTCCATGCGTTATAGTTCATATCCTGAGGATTGTGCTGAATGAGCTCTCCGACGAGGCGACAGTGAAATCGAAGAAGTGGTTAGTCCCATTTCCTTCTCTGATCACCGGTATTTTACAACATCTTAATATTCAGTCAGTTAAGGGAGAGGTGGTACGGGACTTCGACTCACCTATGGCATTGGGAATTTTTAGCCTTTCTTACAGCAAGATGAGTCGGGCCATTATGCAGCTAGTTGAGGAAGAGGAGAAGTCTGAGAGTGATGCAGAGAGGGTGATGATGATGACGAGGTGACCGATGAGGAGATTCCATAGGCCTCTGGACAGAGAAAGACTGCGACTCTGTCTCGGGAGCAGTATGACGACATGGTAGCTCGACAGGATAGTTGCAGGCAGATGTGCAGCAAGTTATCCGTTAGTTGGCCGAGATCCGAGCAGAGATGACTCATAAATTTTAGGCGATCATGGAGCGTTTAGGACCCGGATCCGCATCTACTTCTCATCCACCACCACTACCGTTGTCTTAGATTAGTATTTTGAGAATATACAATCACAATCTGACATAGATTTTTATTCTATACATTGCCTTAGGCCGAGCTGTGAATCGTTATTTTATAGTATGCATTTTGATTTCTTTTTAATTTTATTTTTGTTTTAGATTCCATTTCCCTATGACTTTAAAAAATTAATGAGAACGGACATTTTGTTAAAACGAGGAAATTATTTGAATTATTTATTTTCATTATAAAAAAAAAGTTTGAGAGAAGAATATGACTTATATAAAAACTATTTTTATGAAAACCTATTATATTTATTTAGTTTTCACTAATATTATAAATATTTATGTATAAATTTATATTTACATATTTAACTATTTTTATTTAAAAATAAAAATCTATTTTGAAATAATATATATTTATGTATAATGACTTATATATATATTTTATGTGTAATTTTTATTACAAACTATTTTAAAATTATAAAAGTATTTTTGAAAAATAATTTTAGTACAAGAACTACCGAGTACTCGGTGATTCTTGGGAAAATTTGATTTTTCTAAAAAACCGAAAATCAATTTCTATAATTATGAAAATTTGATTTTTCTTTCAAAATAGGAATTTGACTGACTTATATAGTATAGTATATAGTTTTAATAATATATAATGAAGGATTGCAAGAGTTTTATGAAACATTTCCATAAATATGAAATCCTTTTCAATTATGGACACTTTTTCCTTAAATTTTATTTCCTTTTCGAAAATTTTCATTCTTATAATTGCTATTATAGATATCTGTTGTAAATTAAGTCATTCCCCTCCTACAAAGGACTTGGACTCACATATATAAATATAGGATCCCTTATCTCTAATCTATTACAATTCATCAACTTATTAAGAGAGAGCTAATAATAGGAATCCTTGTTTTCTTCAATCCATGGCAGTCCAAGGTAGAGATTCATTGAGTGATTGTATGATTGCATGTGAGCTTTCAATCCATATGGATGGTTATCCAGAGCCAGCTATAAAGAAGACGATGACGAAGCTAGAAGAAAGAAGGTTGACTCCATTAATCACTCCGGCGTCAGAGATGATGTTTCCCGATGTTGTGCGAGATTTATATCATAATATGCAATTTGAGAGTATAACTAATGGGGAAATTCTATCCACCACCATGCAAGGAGGTACAAGGAGAATTGAGATCTCTCCAGAGGTTATTGCGAAGGCATGGGGAATTCCTCATGAATTACCCTCCGATCTTAACCGTAAGTTTCGACTTATTCCACATCCTATTCCGTCCTTTCATGATATGGTTAGGGAGATTTGTGATGGGCTTGAAAACCTACCAACTCAATTTTAGAAAAAAAAAAGACGGAGTGAGATCTAGAGTTTTGGTATATTAATGGGATGTTGGAGAAGCAAACATGTCAAAAGAATAAAGATCGATATTTATATCGAGAAATTGTGTATACGCTCTACTGCTTTAAGAAAGGATTTTGGGTTTCTATCCCAAAATTAATTTAAGATAAGATGGAGTGTTGGCACACTCTTGAGCAAAATTCATGTGCCTCAATACATATGGATGTGAAGTTGTTCTTTCCTTTCCTCATCACAACATCAATAGAAGATTAGTTGGGTGAATTCTTGGATGCCACTGATGAACCTATGCATATGAGCCCTAAGAAGATTGATCATGATCAATTCTTTGGAAGATCATCCATTTATGAGCTAAGACAGTGGTGGGCAAAGGGATTCAACACATGGAATGATGACTTTACTGAATGCGGAAAATTCGTAGGAATAAGGGAATAGATGTAGAATTTTTAAGTATTATTATTTTGTTTTGTTATTTCCTGTCAAATCTGTTTAGGATTGGTTTCATCTTTTGTTTTTGTTTTTATTTTTCTGCAATTTTGAGATTTATAGGATTGTAGGCCCTTAAGGCCAAATCATGTGTGCTTTTATTAAATAAAATTCTATTCCCTTGACAAATTGCTTTATATCTTATATTCCGATTTATTAATTATTATCTGTCTACTTGATATGAACTTGGGAATTGCATAATATTTTATGTTTTAATAGATCATTCAAAACAAGTTTGGGGGAGATACGAGCACTACAATGCAAAGAACTAAATTACACTTCAAGGGCGGTAATAATTTCTTCCTTTATATATTTGTTTTTAGACCATGAGGCCATGGTCCGATTTAGGTTTGGGGGGGGGGGGGGGGGGGGGAATAGTTATTTGTCAAAATTTTAAGGGGTTTAGAAAATTAAATTTTTTGAAAATCTTATTAAGTTCTTCATTCAAAATATGTGATTGATATTAAGTATGAGTTGATTTATGTACATGTTATTACTAGAAATGTACTATATATGCAACCACCCTACTCATGAGTATGTAATAGTTTAATTAAATTGAATTTTTATGATATGGTCCACATGAGTGAATAGATGAGTGAAATTGAAACCGAGAAGGATAGTTTTGACTTATAAACACATGCACATATTCTCTATGGGACAACTATTGACCTTTGACTATGTAATTGAAAAAATAGATTTGTTTCAATGATAAGGGGAGAAGGGGAGTAGTGAAGAATGAAAAATTAATTATATGGAGAAAAATATAAAAATAATATAAAAAATGCAAAAAGTAGTCTTTCGATCTGAGTAACCGGACCTCAATATCACTAATATTACTGTTACCGTTTAAAGGGGAGAAAACTAATGAGCATAAATCCTATGGAAGAAGCTCGGGCCCAGTTGGTCGGGACTAAAACTCCCCGCTAGAAAGTCCGGAGACATAGAAAGGCAAAAAGGGATAAAAATGAAAAAAGTATATTGAAGTTGTGTCATGGCAAAGATTGATCAATGAAGTAGAAGAAGGAAAATTAGTCTACCATAGAGAATGTTCACAAAAACACGGAAGATTGTGGATCGGCTGTAGAAATTAGCAAGTTTATTTCACTACTGTGTGGACCATTCTTTTAAGTTTAATTCATGAAAATTTTTACTTATAAGTGAGTGGGGATAACTTGTATGCATTTTACTCTGACAAAATTATAGCATTGCATGAGTTAATTACTATTTGATTTCATAAGCGTATAGAATGGAGAAGGAAAGAATTTGTGGGTAGTATATTTAACCCTCACGAGACTTCACTCGTCCAGTCGATAATGTCGAGGGGTTTAAAAGGCTTGTTACACGTGCTAAGTGTAATCGTACACCTTCACAAAACAAAAGGTAAGTTAGATAGTCAATTAGTTAGTTAGTTAGATAGATTTTAAATTATTTTACTAAAAATACAATTATCACCAATTTTGATTTTTGAATAAATTGCTAAGGGACTAGCAATGTTGAAGTTTTGGGGTTTGATCGGAGCCAAATATCATATAATTAACGCTCCTAATTATACATTGTTGTGTCTATGATTATCATTACATTGGTACTTTTATACAGTTTTTGTGTTTTAAGATATTTCAGGCGATGCTCTGTAAAAAAAGTTTAATTCGGTGAATTAACTAGATCTGTGACTGAAGATTGTTCGAGAGCCGAAATCATGAATAAAAAACCTATAAAAGACCAAAAACAAGTTAAGGATACAAAAGGACTGAAGAAGAATGAAGCTGAGAAGAGAAACGGAGTAAAGAGGATGAAATACAAAATAAAAGGTGAAAAACTACCGAGTACTCGGTAGATGCTTCACCGAGGACTCGGTAGAGTGCGAAAGTCCACACACTTGTGCGGAGGAAGGAAAAAGCGCCCGAGAGTTTACCGAGTACTCGGTAAACCCTGATGCGGGCAATAATTTTAGCAATCTGTATATACATCTGTGGGACCCGTTTCAACCCAAATCAATATGGAATGATCTCTAGGCTATTTTAGATACAATATTAACTATATATGAGGAGATTATATACCATTATTCAATATATATCACAAGATATATTTCTAACTTAACCATGAAGCAATCAGATTTCTAAATAAAGACGCAACTTTTTCTATAAAAGAAAGGGGTCTCCACTACAGCAAAGAGAGGTTTTGTTGGAGCTTTGTCTTGGTGTTATATTGAAGTTCGGAGCAGAATATTAACCATGAAGGGAGCATCTACATCAACAAAGCAGACAACCACCACTATGAATAACTACACCGGTACCTTGAATTTTTAACAAAACCCTAACCAAGTAATGTAGACTCTTTCTTATTTTTATTGTATAAGGGGAAACTAAAGGACACGTATGTGATGATTGTGTGGATAAGTGATTACGTTTGATTTTATATAAGATTTTATGTTTATTCAATATGGGCTAGAACTCGGATGCTTAACTCATGATTTTCTACACAATAGTGGTTATTAACATGTAATCTTGACTTAGATAGACCATGCTTGAAAGGGATAATTTGTGACGGGATTTTAATTTATGTTAGTAGGAGTAGATTAAAATAGATGCATGTACTAGTTATCCTTTATTAGAGATGGTCTCTGCCAATGATGGATGAACTATTCTTTTTTTGGGATTAGGGTTTGCCAATGTTTGCGACCCTATATCTAATTCACATATGATGGACTCTCCTTTAAAATTAAATGATTTTTAGAATATATTAAATGGTTAGTGGTGGAGTTAGATATACCCTAGATCTTTATCTCCATTGTTCACAACCAAAACCAATTATATTTCATATTTATTAGTTATAGAAAACAAAACAAGCAAACTATCATTAATAATTTAGTTAGAAATAATTATAAAAAAGTTGAAGAATCATTAGTCTCTGTGGATTCGATATACCATATCTCATTGGTACTATATTATAATTGATTCGTGCACTTGCGATAGGAAAAACTATGTCATCTATAAGGGTTTATTTGCACACATCATTATTATTATCATTATTTATTATCCCTTCCTAGTAGGTCAAACCAATCGAGGTTTGGCCACCGATAAGTTATATGTGATGAGACTAGAATAGTTGGTATTCTGGGCGTTAATATGCCTCTTGTTAGTCTATTTATTCTATTAATTTGGTATTTTTATGGAAGTTGCATGTTAAGTGTGTTTTCATGGCCTTAAAGCAAAACTGTGTTAATTCGGGATTCTTAGCAAGTATGCGGAATTTGGAGCAACACTTAAAAGATATTTGCACTCAAAAATCAGCAAAGTACAAGTCACTGAAGCAAGGTACAAGTGGCGGAAGCAAAAAATTCATGGACTAAAAAATATTTAAATTCAGGAGCCGCCGATCGATCGGTGAGGCTTTTCGATCGTTCGGAATACGCCGTCTTGGAATCTGTACGAACATATACTGCAAAATTCTGACTTTGTGTACAAGTATATAGCGGGGCATAATTGTCCATTCAACGCCATTTCTTAGCCTTTAATATGGGTACCAAATATATAGCAGGAACATACCATATCTGTACCAACTTTTGACTATAAATACGGGTAGAAGTCATGAAAAAATATATCTCTAACATCTTGAAAATATCTTTGCATTCTCTCAAAAACGTATCATTGTTCATAAAAAACCTCTCTTTTTGAAAAAGGTTGTCTTCCTCAAGAACTCTAGCCGAGTAATGTAGACGGTGGTTTCATCAATAATGGAGTCTCCCATTTCCATGAGCGGCTAATCGGTATCTAGGGTTTCCAACGAAACCCTACCCGAGTAATGTAATCTTTTATTTATTTTTATTGTAAAGAGGGGTAGTGTTGAAGGGCACTCATATGATGATTATGTAGTGAGAGAACGAACAAGACCACCTAAATAAGATTTATTTATTAATTATTTACTTAAGCTAAGATTGAATTAATGATTTATCTTGAACAACTGTGTTTTATTAACGGGGCAAGAAATTCCGTGATTTAATAACGGTTTCTACATAATGGTACTTATTTGGCATGAGAAAGTCTTAGGTTTACACAGTCCATACCTAGAGAAGATGATTGTTAGCGTGCTTTTTAATTCCATATCTTAGGAGTAGTAGTAGTATAGATGCATACAACATTCATACTAATCGAAGATGGATTGTAGCGAATACGGACCGATTGCATCCTTTTTAGGACTAGGCAATTACTTGTAACGTTACTAGTATGATTCATATGAGTTATACCGCCTTCTTGCAATAATATAATTAAAGGACTATGTTATATGGCTAGTGGTGGAGTTGAAATTCAACCCTAGACTTGTTTATCTTGAGTGAAACCAAAAATATCTATCTTTATTTTATTTTATGTTTAGTAGTTTAATACAACAAACTAATCAAACAAATTTTATAAATATAATCCAATTTGCTACTTTATAATTATTTGAAATACGACTTTGATCTATGTGGTTCGATACCCTCTCTACCCAACTATACTATATACTACTCGCATACTGGCGACTGAGGGGTTAAAACTAGATCGTGTTAATTTCTTATTTTTAACACTAATATTTTCACACGTCTGGAACCGATAACAAGTTTTTGGCGCCACTACCGGGGATCAAACAGATATTTCAGATTGTTATATTGCAGTTCTTTGAATTATTGTATCAATTTTTAATTTTTCGCATTTCCTTCTTGCAGATATAGCTTCTGCCGAAATTGCAAATTTTCCAGAAAATCCACGGACTCCAATCTTTGATCGACCGGCTCCTTCAGGGATCGTTCGATAAGTACTAATGATCGATCGAATAACTCTTCAATCATTCGATATTATCTCTGATCGATCGATTATCTTTCTGATTATTCGAAATACTACTGTTCGTACAAAAAATTGAAAACATGATAGATACATTGAACCATATCTCATCAGTACCATAAACAAATCTAAATATAAATCTTTTCTATATTTTCAGATTTATATACCTAAACATCTTATTTTCATAAAAAGAATAAAATCTTTTCCAAAAATAAAATATATATTTCAATTTTGATTTGATTTACTTACCCTTATATTCTATTAACATAAAACAAACATTATATATATATATATATATATATTATATACATACATATATATTGATATATAAAATAAATAAATAATAATAATAAATAAATTTATTTATTTATTTAAATAGATAAAAATAAATAATAAATAATAATATTTTTCATTTTAATTCATTATTCAATTATTGCAATTCATTGCTTATTATTCGATATTATCATTGATTATTTATGCTTGGACGTCGTTCAATTAATAGTCCCCTTGTCACTTTTGATCCTGAAATTGACCGAACGTATCGAATAAATAAAACAAATAATTTAATAAAAAATATAAATAATTTAAATATAGCTGAAAACGTACTCATGGCACCGACCGCAATTTTTAAAGATTTCTATACACCTCAGGACTATAAGTCACCTTTAGAAATCTCCTTACCTGATGGAGCGGAAAACTTCGAAATAAAACCAACAATAATTAATATGTTATCTAAACTTCATGAAAATGCTCCTGAAGTCCCACATCAACATATAGATGAATTTTTAGAGGTCTGTTATACCATACGTATGAGAGGACAAACTGGTGATGAATTTAAAACTCGATTATTCTCTCATTCCCTAAAAGATAAAGCTGAAGTATGGTACGAAACTATACCAACCGATACTAAACCTGATTGGAAAAAACTTCAAAAAGAATTTTTGCATAAATTTTTCTTTGTAGGAAAAAATCATGAAACTAGACGAACGATTCTAATATTTACACAATTACCTGGTGAACAATTCTATGAAACTTGGGAACGATTTAAAGAAATATTATGAAAATGCCCTCATCACGGATTCCTAACACATGAGTTAGTCCGTAGTTTCAATATAGGACTAGGAGAGGGACATAAAAATATAGTTAACGCAGCTTGCAGAAGTACCTTTACACAGAAACCTGTAGACTTTCTATGAAATCTTTTCAAGAATCTCAGTGAAGATTCTCGTCAAAATATGTCGGACATTAGAGCACCACGAACTATCCTATCTAATCCTAAAAGAACAAATATTGTATTTAAAATCAGTCAAATAAACGAAGTAACCTCAAAAGTAGATGAGTTAAATAAAAAGTTTGATTTATTAATGAAAAATACTCAATCTAATAATATCCAAGAAGTCTGCTCAGTGTGTGATAATCCTTCGCACTTTGCTAATACTTGTCCTTATACAGAAGAGTCAGAGTTTATCACTGAGGATGTTAGTGTTACTTTCACCAACCCGAATAATGACTCATTTTCAAATACCAGGTTAGCGAAATCATCCTAACTTCTCATACAAGACTCAAAATAATACCTTTAACCAAAGTCCTAATCAACCATCTAACCAATACCGCTCATTTAACCAAAACCCTACACAACAACTAAATCAATTCCGACCATTTAATCAAAATCCTAACCAACAACCTTTTAGAAATCCAAACAATACACAACCTATAAGGTCACCTGGTTTCGAACAAGAAATCAGAAGTGTCCTAAACGAATTCAAAACTGCTACCCAACTCCTACATACACATTCCCAATCTATTTCTAAACTAGAGACCCAAATTGGGCAAGTAGCTAATTCTATGAATAAAAGGGAAGAAGGAAAACTGCTAACTCAGCCGTTAATAAACCCTAAAGGGCAACATATGATAGATTATGTCATTCCTGTAGGAGAACCAACAATTGAAACTATTCAAGCAATAACCACTCTTAGAAGTGGAAAGGTCATAAACAATAAGGCCGAAGAGCAATTTGAGGAACTAGCGAAGAAACAAATAAAGAAAAAGAAAAAGAACCTGTGTTTGAGGAATTAATCTCTAAAGGAAAAGAACTTATTAAGGAAACACAGAACAATTCCACACCATTTAAAGAAACAAGGGAACCAAGCTATGAACCAAAAGTACCTTTTCCACAATGCTTAAAAGATCATGTTCCATATGGTAAACAAGGAGAAAAGATTCAAGAAATGTTCAAAACTTTCCAACAAGTGAAAATCACAAAAAAGGAATAATCGAACTCACAATACTAAGAAAATAGTATTGACCAATCATATGAGTTCAATTATATCAAACACCACTCTTCCAAAATATAAAGACCCTGGAGCCCCAACTATTTCCTCTGTAATTGGAGATCAAGAAATTGGGAAAGCTCTTCTTGATTTAGGAGCTAGTGTTAATCTACTACCATATTATGTTTATCAGCAACTAGGCTTAGGAGAATTAACTCCCACACCTGTCATTCTATAACTTGCTGATAGATCAACCAAAGCACCTAGAGGAACTTTAGAGGATGTTATTGTTCAAATTGATAAATTTTACTTTCTTGTGGATTTTTTTCTTCTAGACATCGAACTGGTGTACGACCCTACTAAGCAAATACCCGTAATCCTAGGAAGACCTTTCTTAGCAACTGTTAATGTATGCATAGATTGCAGAACTGGGGTTATGGATCTATCCTTTGGAAACATGAAAATTAGGAAGAATTTGTTCCCTAATAAATACCTAGTGATTGAGCAAGATGATTGTTTTTTCACCAATGCACTCGATGAAGTGATAGAAGAAACACACCCCAAATATTGACTAAAGATCAATGAACAATGAGGAAATATTGGATGACTACATTGAGCCATTAAATAACCAGCAACTACCTAAATTAGAAGATATCTCCGTCATTGAACACTCTTTAAACATACCACCATTGAGGGCGCCCAAAGAGCCAGTACCAATTCTATCAAGTACACCCCCAATACCTTCCTTACTAGCACCACCAAAATTAGAATTAAAAGATTTACCTAATCACCTGAAATATGTATTTCTCGGGCCTGAAAAAACATTACCAGTGATCATTTTTGTCCAGTTCAATATAGAGCAAGAAAATAGTTTAGTAAAGCATCTGAGAGAGAATAAGGAAGCAATAAGGTGGAGTGTAGCAGATTTAAAATAAATAGATTCCTCAATTTGCATGCATCGTATTCATTTAGAAGAATATGTTAAACACTCTAGAAAAGTGCAAAGAAAATTAAATCCTAATATGAAGGAGGTTGTTAAAAAGGAAGTTGTAAAATTACTAGATGTAGGAATAATTTACCCTATTTCTGATAGCACATGGGTAAGTCCAACTCAAGTAATACCTAAGAAATCTGGCATTACTGTTGTACCCAATACAATTGGAGAATTAATTCCTCAACGTACCACCACTGGATGGGGTGTATGCATTGACTATCGAAAGCTAAATTCTCACACCCGAAAATATCATTTTCCCACTACCATTTATTGATGAAATTCTAGAAAGGTTAGTAGAGCAGAGCTATTATTGCTTTCTAGACAGTTATTCGGGATATAACCAAGTAGCAATTGATCTTGTGGATCAGGAGAAAACCATGTTTACCTGTCCTTACAGTACCTTTGCATATAGGAGAATGCCATTTGCTTTATGCAATGTACCAGCCACTTTTCAGAGATGAATGATGTCAATATTTTTAGATATGGTGGAGAAATTTTTGGAAGTATTTATGGATGATTTTTCGGTCTTCGGAACATCCTTTGATGAATGTTTAAACCATCTAATGCTGGTATTAAAAAGATGTAAAGAAACTAATCTAATTCTAAGTTGGGAGAATAGTTACTTTATAGTGCAAGTAGGCATATTGTTAGGTCACATTATTTCCAAAAGAGGAATTGAGGTAGATAAAGCAAAAATATAACTAATATCTAACTTACCTCCGCCTACAACTGTAAGAAAAATACGATCATTCCTAGGTCATGCCGGTTTTTACCGAGAGTTTATTAAGGATTTTAGTAAAATAGCAAGACCACTATGTAGTCTACTGGAAAAAGATGCACCATTTGATTTTAACATAGAGTGTCATAAGGCTTTTAAGATACTAAAACACTTATTATCTACTGCTCCAATTAAGCAACCCCCTGACTGGTCACGACCATTTGAGTTAATGTGTGATGTTTCCGATTATGCTATTGTAGCAGTTCTTGGGCAAAGAAAGGAGAAGATACCACATGTTGTTTACTACACTAACAAGACCCTTACTGAAACTCAGATGAATTATACTACCACAGAAAAAGAATTATTGGCCATAGTTTATGCCTTGAATAAGTTTCGCTTATATATATTAGGAACTAAGGTGGTAGTCTATTCTGACCACTCGACGTTGAAGTATCTCCTATCAAAGAAAGACTCAAAACCTCAATTAATCAGATGGATATTACTTCTACAAGAAATTGATTTGGAAATTAGAGATAAAAAGGGTACCGAAAATGTAGTGGCAGATCATTTATAACGATTAACACTAGAGTCCCCCAATGGTGATACACCTGTAAAGGATACCTTCAAGATGAACAATTATTCCATATCAGTTTAGAGATCCCTTGGTATGTGGATATAGTTAATTACTTAGCTACTGGTAGAATACCAAAGGGCTGGACAAAACAAGAAAGGGAACGTCTCTTTCCTCTAGCTAAACACTATATATGGGAAGATCCGCGTCTATTTAAATATTGCCCCAATCAAATCATTAGGAAATGTGTTCCCCATAGTGAAGTAGCAAGTATTTTAAAATTTTGTCACACTGTTGAACGTGGAGGTCATTTTGGAGCTAAAAAACAGCAATGAAAGTGCTACAAAGTGGGTTTTATTGGCCCTCATTATTTAAACACGCTTATGAATATTGTAAGGGGTGTGAAAGGTGTCAAAAATTAGGCGCAATATCTCGAAGGAATCAAATGCCGCAAAACCCAATTCTTATAATTGAATTATTCGATGTATGGACAATAGATTTTATAGGGCCATTCCTAAAGTCACAGGAATTTGAGTATATCTTAGTTGCAGTTGATTATGTATCAAAATGGGTTTAAGTTGTGCCGACTAAAAAAGCTAATCATCAAGCGGTTATCAAATTCTTACAATCTAATGTGTTAACTAGATTCAGAACACCACGAGCCATACCTAGTGATGGAAGAAAGCATTTTTGCAATAAATATTTTGGGAGTTTGTGTGAAAAATATTTTGTAACACACAAGGTAGGCACCACTTATCATCCACAAACAAGTGGTCAAACAGAAATTTCAAATAGAGAAATTAAGCAAATAGTTGAAAAAATAATGCGTTTTGATAGAAAATATTGGGCAAATAGATTAAATGATGCACTATGGGCATATAGAACTTCTTACAAAACACCAATTGGTACCACTCCATATAGATTAGTTTATGGAAAAGCATGTCATCCCCCTATTTAGTTAGAGCATAAAGCATGTTGGGCAACCAAAAGACTAAACTTTGACTTAAAGCAAGCAGGAATTCATTGAAAAATGTAATTAAATGAGTTAGACGAAATACGTAACGATGCGTATGAGAATGCTAAAATTTATAAAGCCAAAACGAAAGCATTCCACGATAAACATATCCATCAAAAAACATTTGAATAAGGCCAGAAAGTATAGTTGTTTAACTCAAAATTAAAATTCTTTCCTGGAAAACTTCGATCCCGATGGGATAGACCATATACAGTTCTAACTATATATCTATATGGAGCTGTAGAGTTAGAGGATCCTAAGAATGGTAATCGCTTTAAGGTTAATGGTCAGTGAATGAAACATTATTAAGAACATGATGTAAATGTAGGTATGGTGGAATCTATTGATTTAATAGATCCAACATACAATTCTGATTAAGGAAATAAGGTATCCCGTCCGGTCATTAATGATAAATAATGACCACTAGTTTATTATAATGTGAATATTTATTTTGAAACAGATTTTTATAATTTTATTATAATTTTTTTTTTTAAATAATTCCAAGAAGGTAAAATATAAAAATATTATTTTTTAGCAAACTTCGATCGATCGAATATATATTCGATTGATCGGTTTTATAGAAATGCACTTTGTGCGACAGAGAACCATTAGGTCATTAGGATACTGCTTGAATATCAACTAATATAGTATAATATATAACTTTATGTGACTGATTCTTTTCTTTCAATCAAACCAATGACCTGACTAATTAATTACCCTATATCTTTATAAATATACTAGCTAAACATTTTATATTATTTTATTTTTATACCAGAATACTAAAATAATGGTTGAAATCATTGACATTTCTTCTTCTTCTTCTTCACTCGTTTCATCTGTTGCTTCAAACTCTCCTAATGAAGAGGGTAAGATTGAGCATATCTTAGTTGTTGATGATGTTGCTCAACATGAAGAACTCGACTATTCTCCTCTTGATAACCCAAATATTGATGCTTTAGATTTGCATGAGTTAGGTTATGAGATGATATTTTATCGCTAATCACTTAGATCATCCTCGTTTTCATTTTTCTTTCACATTACTTTTCAATCGAGGGTTGCAGAACCTTTTGATTGCTAGTTCCAATGTCATTTTCCCAGACATAGTACGTCAATTCTATAGAAATATGATGATTGTTGAAACAAATGATGGAATTGTTCTTTCTGTGTGGATTGAATATAATTTCAAATCCATTCTAATTGATGCAAATATGGTAGCTCAAGAGTGGGATATTCTGAGAGAACTTCCTAAGGAATGGAAAGACCAATTTACCATGCCACCTAATCCTTTGCCATCTTTTGTTGAGATGGTGAGGGAAATTTGTAATGGTTTTTTAATTCTAGAAGGAGTAGAATTATTGGATAAGCATTATCTAAATATCAATTATTGGGCTTTAGACTCCATTTTGATTACTCAAATTTACCCTAACCAAGATGGATTGCTTCGCTATCGAAGTATGGTGGAGTTGATTTATAAGTTTCACATGGGCTATAAGGTGTCATTTCCGGATTTGATTATTAAAAATATAGATTTGCATATGGAGATGATAGTAGAAAGAGAGGACCCATTTGTTAATGATTGGAAGCTCCCCTATCCTTTTCTTATTAGCAAAATCCTTGAAAGTGAGTTAGGAGGGGACATGTATGACAAGGAAGATGAATGTGAAGCATTTACCAAATATTATGGTTCGAGGTCCTTTGGGGTTGAGTTAGATGAGGGAATGCGTACTAAATGGAAGGAGGAGAGACAGAGTAAGAAATAATTCTATTGCTAGGAATAGAATTAGTTTATTTGTTTTTGATTCTTGCATTATTTCAATTTCTACGATTAGGTTGTTTTTGTTTTTATTTCTTTGAAATTTTCAATTTCTTGTAGGACTTTGGCCAATCTATCTTTAATTTAATGTTATTAATGAAAATTATATTCCTTTATATTTCTTGTCTAAATGCAATACATATACTATGATCTTGTTTTAGTCTTAATTAGAATGCAGATTATGGTACATAACAAGTTTGGGGGAGATTTCGTCACCATTTAGAAATCTTGCTCAATTCAGTGGTAATATTATTTTATCCCTATATTTTTATGCATATTATAACCATGAGGACATAGTTCAATTCAAGTTTGGGGGGTGGAATAGTATAGACATGAATATAGAGGAATGAGAATTTTTGAAAAAAAATGAATAAGAATTTTGAAATTTTAAGAAAAAAATTAAATAACTGCAGTAAGCCACTGATAGCTACTGTTAAAATTGTGAAAAATAATGGATCGATCGGCTGTTGTGGCGATCAGTCGGTATATATATTGAATATATATATATTTAATAAGATTTTCCTTTGTAGGATAAGTTTTTTCTTTTGACTAACTTATATAAATATAAATATTTATGTAAGATATATAGTTATTTTATTATTCTAAATCTTAATTTTATTTATTTTAAACATATTTTTGATTAAATTTGTGAGTTAATTAGAATATGAGACTAATTTAGAAAATAGATGTCTGTAATTATTTTATGCTTTTCTGAATAATAGTTAAATTAGAGAAGTGGAAATATGTGGTTCTCCATTGGTGAATAAATTTGGTGAAATTGAAAATAGAAAAGACAGTCTAGACCTATAAGCATATGCACATGATCGCTATAGTTTCATTTATGAGCATATAAGGTATTATCTCAAATATATATATATATATATATATTGAAAAACAAATGTATAGAGGTGCATAAACATTCACCTCAATCTGTAAATCAAATATGAAAATGTGGAGAATGACGTACTAAAAAGAAAAGATAGAGTGGAAAAAACAAATAGGAGAAGAAAGCCTTCTCTAAGAAAAGAAAGAAAAAATATATATGTGAGGAAAAAGCAAAAAGAAAGAAGAAAGCCCTCTTCAAAATATATATAGAAATACTATAAATGAGAGTAAATGTGCTATAGAGAAAGTTCACTAAACACGGAAGAATGTTGGCTCTAAAAGTAATGATTAACTAAGTTTAGTCACTAGTGTTGACCATTCTTGACTCTAATCTAAGATAATTATTGTTTTGTAAAAGTAGAATTTATTTGCTTACATTTATTGTATAGATTATATCATCTCCTAGTCAATGAACAAATTTATTCATGAATATGTGCTAATTAAATATTATAAAGAAGTTGTGGGTAGTCTATTTAACCCCCACGAGACTTCACTCGTCCACTAGGATTTTTTCCTACGGGTATAAAAGGCTTTTTACATGTGTTAAGTGTAATCGTCTTCCCTCACGAAAGAAATGGGTTAGTTTTTAAAGTTTTTTATTTTTTTCTATTCTTCTTGATTTATTTGATTCTTTATTGCTAAGGGACTAGTAATGTTTAAGTTTGTGGGTTTGATGAGACCAGAATAGTTGGTATTCTATGCGTTAATATACCTCTTATTAGTCTTTTTATTCTACTAATTTTGTATTTTTATGCAAGTTGCGTGTTAAGTGTGTTTTCAGGGCCTAAATGCAAAAGTGTGTTAATTCGGGGTACTTAGCAAGTATGCGGAATTCGGAGCAACACTTAGAAGATATTTGCACTCGAAAATCAGCAAAGTACAAGTCAGTGAAGCAAGGTACAAGTGGCAGAAGCATAAAATTCGTGGATTAAATAAATATTAAAATTCAGGAGTCGTCGATCGATCGATGAGGCTTTTCAATCCTTCGGAATATGCCGTCTTGGAATCTGCAAACATATACTGCAAAATTCTAACTTTGTGTACAAGTATATAGCGAAGCAGAGTCGTCCATTCAACGCCATTTCTTAGCCCTTAAGTTCTCTTGGAGTGTAATCAAGGAACATACCATATCTGCACCAACTTTTGTCTATAAATACGAGTAGAAGTCATTAAGAAAATATATCTCTAACATCTTGAAAATATCTTTGTATTCTCTCAAGAATGTATCATTGTTCATAAAAAATCCTCTCTCTTTGAAAGAGGTTCCCTTCCTCAAGAACTTAGGAACCAACCATCCAATCATGAAGACGGTGGATTCATCAACAATGGAGTCTCCCATTTCCATGAGCGGCTAGTCGGTATCTAGGGTTTCCAACGAAACCTTAGCCGGGTAATGTAGTATTTTATTTATTTTTATTCTAAAAAGGGAAACCTTTTGAAGGGCATTCATATGATTATTATGTAGTGAGAGAACGAACAATACTACCTAAATAGGATTTATTTATTAATTCTTTATATAAGTTGAGATTGAATTAATGATTTATCTTGAACAACTGTATTTTATCAACGAGGCAAGAAATTCCGTGATTTAATAACGTTTTCTACATAATGGTACTTATTCGGCATGATAAAGTCTTAGGTTTACACAATCCATGCCTAGAAAAGATGATTGTTAGCGTGCTTTTTAATTTCATGTTTTAGGAGTAGTTGTAGTATAGATGCATACAATAGTCATACGAATTGAAGATGGATTGTAGCGAATACAGACCGATTGCATCCTTTTTGGGACTAGGCAACTGTTTGTAGCATTACTAGTCTGATTCATATGAGTTGTACCGCCCTCTTCAATAATATAATTAAAGGACTATGTTATAAGGTTAGTGGTGGAGTTGGAATTCAACCCTAGACTCTTTTATCTTGAGTGAAACCAAAAATATTTATCTTTATTTTATTTTATATTTAGTAGTTTAATACAATAAACCAATCAAACAAATTTTATAAATATAGTTCAATTTATTACTTTATAATTATTTGAAATATGACTTTGATACCCTCTCTACCCAACTATACTATGTACTACTAGCGTACTTGCGAATGAGAGGTTAAAACTAGATCATGCTAATTACTTATTTTTAACGCTATTATTTTCACACATCTGGAACCGATCAGTATGATTTACAATTAAGAAATCTTGGTTCATAGAAACATAACTTGTTCGTAGTTCAAAATACACTTGTTCCGATGTGTTGTTTTCTTAAAGTTCTCTGATAATTTTTCTCATAATTACGTATTTTGAAATATGTGGGGGGTTGTTGTATTAATGTGGGGTATTTCAGGTATTTCAAAATACCTAATCCATACTTGGGCTTTATTGTTGAGATATTTTGGTGCCTCAATGTTGCAGTTATTACAATCTGCCTCCACGTCTCACCATCATATCTCTGCACATTTACAATATTATGCAGAGTGACATTACAGTTTTCTAAATTTAAAATTATCACGTATTTCTATAATAAGTGAACGATGCAGATTCATATAGAATTCATTCAGTTCTACCTCTTCTACACTCTCTACTGAATTTTACTTTCTTGATACATACACTTTTCATTTAACTGTAAACATTGCTGTATCACAGTGGTTATCACCTCTGGTTTATTCTTTTATTTCATGTTTCATATTACAAACACTAGGGGTTGCAATTTTATATAATATCAAAGGTTACATTGAAGTTGTTCACACATGTGCATATGTTTATAGAGGTGATTTGTTGTTGTATCCAGTGGAACAACGCAACTTGATAGACCAAGACATTGTCTTAGAGGGACGTATCTACTCTTATGGGTAGTTTATTCACACACCTCAACTAAGTTTCCCAATTCCTTATTCGGTATTTGCGTTATTAGTTTTTCTGGTACAAAGTTGGGCTTGATTTTATTAATTCTGTTTAAAGATTTGCAACATTTTAACCTTCTTTTCCTAAGCTATCCTACAAAGTTATAACAACGGACGAAGAATAATAATAAATTCAAAAAGAAAAAACAAATGGGACACAAATTTGTGTGCCTTAATAATCCTATTTTCACCACATATGTGTGACAGACCTATGATTCTTCACCAGTGGGAGCGTATTTAAGAAAAATATTACTAACTTGTGTGGGGGCATGTATGCTAAAAAAAATTCAATGAGAACATATACATAAATATAATCGTATTTAGGCTATAAAAAATAATAAAAATAATTTCAGTGGGAACCACCACCCCCACTCGCCCTATATCCGTCTGTTCCTGGTAATAAGTGTCATCTGAATCGGGTAAGCCTTGGTATTACGATGACCAAGAGAAGTACTCCACCCATATAATAATATAAATTATGTTATATTATTATTATTTTATTTTTTTGAAAGGTAAAGATTATATAAAGAAAGGAAAGAGGCTAGAGCCTTACAAATCATATAGGGGCATTCCCCATGGATTTATAACAATGTGGAAACCAAAAATCCACCAGAAAAAGAAGAAAATACAACACAAGAAATTGTTATAGAGCAAGAATCCTAACACCAAATCAGAGAGCCAACAAGAATGTTGCAAGGGATCATAAACATGAATAGAAGAAAGCAGAACCAGCAAGCATATGAACTCCCCATGGCCTAGTATAAAACTGAACTAGCTCACAAAAAAATGAAGGTTGAAAACATCACCAGTAACTTCATGAAGAACTGACAGAATGGTAGCTATCATACTGGAAGTAACAAAGTAAAAGGTAAATCCCAAGCGTGAACCAGAGTCAAATTGAGAGGAGTAGTAGGGAACTTTGACAGAGGAAAAGCTTGAATCTAACTGAGTTTATAATCCTCTTATTTACCTCTTTAAATGTGACAAATTCAGAAGCAAAAATTCGTTTATTTATTTCAAGCCACACCTCATACATTAAAGCAGAAAAACCCAGCTTATTTATCACTGCTACTCAAGATTTTCCTTGAAGATGAACACACATCCAGTTAATGAGAGCCTCCCAATCCCCATCCGGCCATTTTAGAAATCCTTTTTGAGCCACACTCTTCCATAATCTGTTAGTGAAGCTGCACTAGAAGAACAAGTGATCCATATCCTCTACTCTAAGCCCACAGGAAAAGACAATTAGCTTGTGAGGTCATACCAATATAAAGACGGATGTGATGAGTAAAAAGTCTATTTTAAAGAGCCAACCATAGCATCAAGGCGTATTTAGGCACATGGTGTTTAAACCAAATAATCTTACTCCAACTTGTGGCATCAGCCTATATATACATGATCAAACATCAGAGTTACATAGTTGGTTTTTGGGAGACGTTCATTCAAAGAGGTTCATTCATTCAGACTTGCTGTTGTTGAGAGCCATATTCAAACCTAGAAATCCGAAGAAGAAGACAATGGAGAGCGTTTCTACGTCGACGCTCTCCAATAGATCTAACAAATCTAACCTAATCCCTTGCTTTCGTGAGGGTTGACGATTACACTTAGCACGTGTAAAAAGTCTTTTAAACCCCTAGGTTACCCTTAGTGGACGAGTGAATTATCGTGAAGGTTTCAAGTGATGGTACCTACAAAAATCTCAATTCTCTATAATCACGCAGTCATGTGTTCATACACAAATTAATTAAGTCATGATACAATGCAAAAGATAACATGGATGCAAATACTCCCACTCATTACCGAACAAGAATTATATCAAGCTTCATGTCATGAATGGTTCCTACTAAAGTGAATGATTTCACTACTTTCTACTCTAAATCCAGACAACATTCCGTGATTTTGTGAACACTCGACTATGATATTTTAGTTTCTCTTCTTCTACTTCATTAATCAAACTTTACCATTTTTAATAAAAAAACATATCTTTCCATCTTTCCACTTTTCATCCCTTTTTGTCTTTCTAAGTCTCTGGACTTTCCAGCGAGGATTTTTAATCCCGACCAACTGGGCCCGAGCTTCTTCCATGGGGTTTATGGTCATTAGTCTTCTCCCTTTTAAGCGCGAACAGTGATATTGGTGATACCAAGGCCCGGTTACTCAGATCAAATAACTGTTTTTTCATTTTATTTTTCAATGTATATATTTTTTGTTTCAGTTTTCTCCATTTCAACCATAACATCTCCCCATCTCCCCTTTTATTGTGGCAAAATTATTTTTCAACTGTATAGTCAAATAGTAACTGTTTTTCCCATAGTGAATGTGTGTTTGTGAATATAGGTCAAAATTGTCCTTCTTTATTTCAATTTCACTAATTCACTCACCCATGTAAAACCATATGATTTCACTAACTCGATCAAATCATTACTCTAATTATGGGAATATCACATCACATAATACTCATGCATCATATACACACACTTAATCAAATTGTAATGCAAATCAATCATGCGTGAAAACAAATAACTGCTCCAAAAATTTTCAAATTTCAATTTTTTTTGAAAATTTTTGAAATAAAATTTTCATTTCAAAAATTTTGATTCCTTGTATTACTATACCCTCACCCCCAAACTTAAATCAGACCATGTCCTCATGGTAAAAAATAATATAGGAGAACATATACAGTTACCCTTGAAGCTTAATTCTAGATTCCAAAGCAAAGCATGAATCCCCTCCCCCAAACTAGATTTGGATCACCTGTAGAAATAATCAACAAAACACAAATACCCAATCATAGCAAAGGAAAATAAATTTCATCATAAATATCTAGAAATCAACACATGTTTTCAAGGAATCAAAGATTCACTTTTTTTTTCAAAAATAATAATAATAATAATAATAAATGATTTAGCTTTAAGGGCCTACAATCCTAAAAATAAATAAATAATAATAAAAATAAACAAAGACGTGGTCTTAAGGGTGTACCGTCCCTAAAAACAAGAATCCTAAACCTAAACCTAAACCCTAATCTTCCCCCTCTTCGTCATCACTTAACACGACGCTTTTCAACCATATCCGGCAATCTGTAGTTTCTTTCAACTTTTCCAAATCTTCCTCTAGATAAACTTTCATAATTGTCCACCGCATCTCATCCAGCTCCTTCATCCTATCACCCAATTGTTCTGCAATGATCTTCGATAACATAAATGGGTATAGAAGATATTGTTCAAATTTATCGGCACTCGCCCACTGTCTACTCACAATCGCTCAAGCAATCGACATCTTAGCCATGATCAACGTTGGAACACACACTTCATACCCATGAGTTAGGGCATACAAATTTCTAAGCATAGTGTGATCCTTTACACTGGTCTGATTATTGGGCTGAAGTTGAGCTGAAATGACACAATCCAAATAAAGCAGATCCGATTTCAACCACCAATTATCATATGTCCTATCTCCTGGATCTGATACTGCACTCAATTCCCAAACCATCTCCTCATCCGTATGTGGCCATACTTGAGGATGTTCCTTTAGTATTCCTTGTAAGTTTGTCAGAGTACCGATTGGTATATTCCACGCAT
The DNA here is from genome assembly GCA_963922005.1 of Cornus suecica. Taxonomy (NCBI): domain Eukaryota; kingdom Viridiplantae; phylum Streptophyta; class Magnoliopsida; order Cornales; family Cornaceae; genus Cornus; species Cornus suecica. The sequence continues at coordinate 59,236,058 of OY998239.1, forward strand.
CAACAATACTTCTTCTTCCAATCACAATAAGAGCACTCCACTGAGTCACTTTAGCCTTCATCACCTCAAATCATGTCGGTCCCGAAATCGTCATATTTTCATAGAATTTTTAGACCAAGCCCGGATACACCTTTTCTCCTGCCAATTTTTCTAAACTTTTCAATCATCGTTCCTTAAGGATTTTCCTACCGGGTGTAATTAATATTCAGTTCATTCTCTTCGGATGAAATATTTCTTCAAATTTCAATCTACACTGCAACAATTTCGGTGTGGTTTGGCTTCCATTCCGATTCGTGGCTCCTTCATTCGAGCTCTTCATATCCACATATGGTTCTGTACCTTCTGCGAATTCCTCCAAGTCAGAATAATCTTCATTAGCATTATCTATATTAACCCCCTCGAGATAGACAGAATAGAAGAAGAATATCTAACTCTAATGCTCAACCCTTAAGAATTGTGAATTGTGTCTACTCTATGGATGTATTTATAGATGGATCAAAGAGGAAAATATTTAAAAATCTTGGCTGACTAGGAAAGTGGAAGCAATGAAGAATCCAACTCCAACTTGTATTTTCATTCCACTTCTTTATCGAACTAGGATTACCCTAAACATTTATAAAATAAAAATCTACAAAAAATCCTAAAAATAACTTAAATAAATCCTAATACAACTACAAGTACAAACCAGGCCAAAACACTCCGCAAATGGGTCAAAATTTTAAAATTCAAAATAATATCTCGTGATACCCTATACTTCAAGCGTATGACAAGCATAGGCTTAGCCTGAAATTTTTTATTTGTTTTTAAAATACACTCTTCCGATCAATACAATATATATACACCCCCAAACTTAAACGCACAAATGTCCACATAGTGAGATATAAAATTTTGAAAGAATTCAAACTATCAGCACATATAAAATATGGGTAAAAATCTGAGGATATATCCAACTCAATACAATTGATCAGCAAAACTGTTATTTTATAAACTAAGAAAATAACAAAAATATTTAGAAAATAATCATCTAAGCGGTCACATGAAGCCCTATACAAAGCTATCCGCTCAACAATTTATCTCCAATGTATAAAAATGAACTAAAAATAAAACAAAAACCTAACTAAAACTAAACTAAGCCTCATCATCAGAGGTCGATGGTGTAAGTGGAATCTGCACACCCATATGTTGACTCATATAGTCAAACCGATGAAATAACCGCCTCTGATCTCTCTAATAGCGCACTGTCTCACGCTGCCGAACATGTCTATCCTCTACCAATGACTGCTCTAACCCCTGCATCCATGCAATAAGAGCATCAAACTGTGCTTGGAACAGAGTAACAGTACCACCCGTAGGTGCCTCTGGCAATACAACCTCATCCTCAGCAGCTGGCATCTGTTGCATCTCAGCCTCGTCAACAGCTTCAACATCCTGAGCCATACCCACATCAGCCTGACCAGCGTCATCAGCCTGTGCCTAGGCCTGTGCATCTGGAGCTGGTAATATGCCAAACCTCGGTCTCTGCCTCATAATAGAATCTTCATGCATCCGGGTCCAGACACTAGTCCACATCCCTCTGGCATACGGGGTACCCTCTCTGAATCTGTTATGTTCACCCGCATCCATCTAAATCCTGGCATCCAGCATAATCTTCATCACCAAGCATGGGAATCGACTGAGAAATAAACACTGACCAACCTTGGTCTCCTTACGCAGATGAATATAATATGTATATAGGCCCTCCCACAACATCCGTGGTATGGCTATGCAACAGAATTTGGGATCGGAATATCACATCCCAAAACTAAAGCATCGGGTGATAGTTCACCTTCTTCGTGCAGTTCCGATGTGTTTGATTACACTGCCCCGCAATCTGAAGTGCAACAATCTCAAAAATAGATGGGAGTATCTCAGGCATAGGTGAGAACTCAGCAACTAGCTCGGGTGGACACTCGTCTGGAATACCCCACGCCTTAGAAATAGTCTGGGGAGTAATCTCAATCTCAGTACCTTAGACCACTGTCCGTAGTCTCAACCCCTGCTGAAATAGCGCATGTGTAGCCAAAACTCCTGCATCATATCCTCGCAAATAGGTAATAAACGTCAGGCCCACAACTGGGCAATTGTCCAGGAGGGGACAAGCTATAATCCCTAAAATATCCTTAATAAGTATGTATGCTCCTGTTGATATCCCTTTTGGATCGCCGATGTTGTTAGGGGCACAGGTAAAAATGTAGTCAAAACTCCGGGGTTACCCTCCACAGGTGGCTCCGGTACCCTCTCATCTGCTTGATCATCACCTTGAGCGACGTCCTCCTCCTGGTCGGCATCATCCCCTTGCCTCACACTATCACTCTTAGTATCCTCTTCCATCTCCTCCGCCTACTGCTCAGGCACAAATGGCGGTGATGGTGCCCATGGAGCAACTGGATAAACAATAAGGCGACCATGTGGCAAAAGGATGTCACATCCCTGTGTGGAACTCTCTGGCACCTCTGCCTCAATAGATGAGGATGTCGAGTCGACATATTGTGATATTTTGGCACGTGTACTCTGGTGACAAATAATGGATAGTGCAGGAGATGACGATCTCGACCTCTGTCGCATCGGTGGATTAGCCGCAACTATAGCCTAAGCCACTCGTCTCGCTGACAACTTGGTATGTGTCATGCCTACAATAGGGAACTTTTTAAATTAAGCGGTAATGAACCGAACACTTAATCAAACTCAAACTATATCTAAATATATCGAATATGATGATTAAACAAGTCGTCATTCCAAAAATTCGATATTCAATCCGTTTCCAAAGTTAAAAAACTCAACTTTTTGGAATACGGATCAACACACAATTTTGATCGGACTCGTTCATCAATACTAGTTTAGAATAGTAAAATAATTCATATGAAATCAAAATAATGGAACAAAGCTCACCGAATTGAGAGAAATGATGATTTTCCAAAAATTGAGTTTCGGAGACTTTTTGAGTTCTTCACGTGAATCTGGATGAATCACCATCTAATCTGACGATCCGCTAGCAAAGAATGATGAGGAATCGGATGAACAAACAGTATAATCAAACTTCATAAAGATTGGTGGAGAATTGAGATAGAAAGAAGAGTTTGAATGGAATGGGAGGGAAACCGCTAACGGGTCTTGTTTATAATAGGCCCGAAGTTACGCAAGCATAGCTGAACCTATGCTTGAAGCGTAGGTCCCCATGGCCCACAATTAATTTTTTTATTTTGTCGTCTTCTCATCCCGTCTTCAACTCCGTGCATTCTCAACGCTTCCTAGACTCAATTTACACTTCCTACTCAAATGATGATGGTCTTGCGACTCATTTTTACAAACTCGATCTTAAATACCGAAATAACTAAATTACAGTCTACAAATATAAACAGGCTCAAAAGCTACTCTTCATCACCTAGTACCAATATTTAACATTGTTGGTGCGACGTTCCTACCTTTCAATACTCCGGATAAAGCTTATCCAGCTCGGGTGGTAGTTCAGTTAGATTGATCATTTCTACCACATACTCGTCTGGTTAAACCTCTATATAATGGTTTAATCTTTGTCCATTCATGACAAACTTCTTTCCAATGTCAGGATTATCGAGCTCCACTGTTCCATGAGGGAAAACCTTCATAATCTCTTATGGCCCATCCCATCTCGATTGGAGCTTACCAGGAAACAACTTGAGTCTCGAATTAAATAGCCAGACTTTTTAGTCGGGCTCAAAAACTTTTTTTCTAATATGTTTATCATGAAACGCATTTGTTCGAGCCTTATAAATCCGCGAGTATTCATATGCATTATTTCTCAACTCCTTAAGCTCTTGAAGTTGGAGTTTCTTATGTGCATCGGCTTTCTTTATATCGAAATTCAATCTTCGAATAGCCCAATATGCTCGATGTTCCATCTCTATAGGGAGATGACACGCTTTACCATACACACGACAATATGGTGACATACCAATTGGTGTCTTAAACGTAGTCATGTACGCCCAAAGTGCATCATTTAGCCTTCGAGGCCAATCCTTCAAATCCGGACACACCGTTTTCTCCAAGATATTTTTAATCTCCCTATTAGAAACCTCCACTTGACCTTGTGATTGGGGGTGATATGGCGTACCAATTCTATGAGAGACACCGTACTTCTCACACAGAGCAGGAAGAAACTAGTTGTCAAAATGGCTTCCACCATCACTGATCAAAACTCTTGGCATACTAAATTGTGAAAAAATGTTCAATTTTACAAACTCTTCCACCACATCATGGTCAGCACGCTTTGTGGCTATTGCTTCTACCCATTTCAAAACATAATCAACCCCCACAAGTATATATTCCTTCTTGTCTGCTTTTGGAAATGGTCCCATGAAATTAGTACCCCACACATCAAATAACTCTACGATCAGAATTGGGGTTAAAGGCATCATGTCTCATCGAGATATGGATCCAAGCTTTTGACATCGCAGACATGCCATGCAGAACTCGAAAGCATCCTTCAATAGAAAAGGCCAATAAAATCCACTCTATAGCACCTTGTGGGCTGTCTTCTGAGCTCCAAAATGCCCCCCACACTCCAGCATGTGACAAAATGTTAGTATGTTTTGCACCTCACTCTCGGGAACGTATTTTTTTATAATCTGATTAGAGTAATACTTGTACAAATGTAGATTATCTCAGATATAGAATTTGACTTGGCTGAAGAATCGGTCTTTCTCATTCTTAAACCATCCTTTTGGGATTCAACCTATGGCTTTATAATTGACAATGTCAGCATACCACGGTGCTTATTCCACCACAACAATATTGAACAGATGTTCATTCGGGAAATAATCCTTAAGAGGAGTAATTTCCTTTATGGATTCGATAATAATCCTTGACAAATGATCCACAACAACATTCTTTGAACCTTTCTTATCTTTGATTTCCAGGTCGAATTCTTGTAGCAACAGAATCCACCAAATCAGTCGGGACTTAGAATATTTCTTCATCAGAAAATACCTCAGAGTGGCATGATCCAAGTAAACAACAAACTTGGTGCCTAATAGGTATGATCGGAATTAATCCAAGGCGAAGACAACTGCCATCAACTCCTTTTCGATAGTTGTGTAATTCATCTGACCTTCATTCAGAGTCCTACTAGCACAGTAAATAGCATACGACAGGTTATCTTTTCTCTGACCCAACACAACTCCGATAGCATAGTCAGAAGCATCACACATGAACTCAAATCGTAGAGACCAATCTGGCAAATGAATAATCGGGGTTGATGAAAGTTGAGTACGCAATTCCTCAAAATCATGAAGGCACTCTTTGTCAAACACAAAAGTTATGTCCTTAGCCAATAAGTTGCATAACGGCCGGGAAATTTTGCTGAAATCTTTAATAAACCTTCGGTAAAAAAGCGTATCTACTTAACAGATGTGGGAGGAAGCAGTTTTGAAATTAATTCAACTTTTGCTTTATATACCTTTATCCCTTACTTATATATAATATGTCACAGTACTATCCCCTCTTGAACCATAAAATGGCTCTTTTCCCAACTTAGGATCATATTCGTCTTCTTGCATCTCATAAGTACCAGTTTTAGATGTTTTAAACAGTCTTCAAAGGTTTCCCCAAAAATAAAGAAGTCATCCATGAATACTTTAAGAAATTTCTCTACCATCTCAGAGAAGATAGACATCATACATCATTGGAATGTTGTTGGCACATTACACAAACTAAACGGCATCCGTCTATAAGAAAACGTTCCATATGGACAAGTAAAAGTAGTTTTCTCCTGATCAACAGGATCAATCGTCACCTGATTGTAGCCGGAATACCCATCCAGAAAACAATAGTAGCTCTGCTCGACTAACCTCTCCAGGATTTTATCAATAAATGGTAACGAAAAATGACACTTCCAGGTGTACAGGTTGAGCTTTCTGTAATCAATACGTACACGCCACCCTGTGGTCATGCGTTGTGGAATTAGCTCACCATTTCTGTTTGGCACCACTATGATGCCCGACTTCTTCGGCACCACCTGAGTTAGACTTACCCATGTGCTATCAAAAATGGAGTAAATGATACCCGCGTCTAGTAATTTCACCACTTCTTTCATCACCACCTCTTTCATATTTGGATTCAGCCTTCGTTGCATTTCCCTTGATGGTTTTGCATCCTCCTCAAGATGTATGCGATGCATGTAAATCGAGGGCTCTATGCCTTTCAAATCAGCAACGCTCCATCCTATTGCCTCTTTGTTCTCACTCAAAACCACGACTAGACTCAAATCCTATTTTTTTTTATCAATTTTGAAGATACAATCACAGAAATAGTCTCACCAGGTCCTAAGAAAACATATTTCAATAAGAAAGCAAGTTAATACTAGCTATTAGTAGACTGAATAAGGAAGCAAGTTAATACTCACACCTAGATCAAGAAGAGCTCTACCAATTTCCTGGTCACCGATGACACATTGAATAGTGGGAGCACTAGGATATTTCCTCTGACGTGGAGTATAACTTAAAAGCAATGAACTCACTTGCTCAGTCAAGAGTATTTTTGTTGGATTCTTCGCTCTGCTCTTTCGTTTCTTGGTGCAAAAATCCTTGAAAAACTTAGCATAAGACGGTATTTGGGCGATTACATCTAAGAGAGGTAAATTAATCTTGACTTGTCAGAATGTTTCCAACATATCAGATTCTTTTAACTTTCCGTACTTTGCCGGCTCTCTAAGACGCTGAGGAAATGGTGGTGCCCCCCATAACCTGCCCTGTTTGGCTCTTCAAGTAATGTCTGATCGACATTATCTTCTACTAATGGTTGATCTTTCTGGACTCTTTCAGCCTCTTTTCTTGCAGCTTTTTTCCTTTGTTGTTTTTCAAATTCCTTTTTCTGTGCTTGTTCTTCCTCCTTTCTTCTCCACAACTTCTCTTCATGCTCCTCCTCAACTTTACTCTCCACTTCCCTACCACTTCTTAGAGTCGTGATTGCTTGAATCATTTCATTAGGTTCATAGACAAATGATACGAGCTCCTGTGATTGTTGTGGCCTTGGGTTAGCGAACGGCTAACTAAGCAATATTCCTGGCTCTCTCACATTCCTCTCATTAGCCATTTGGCCCATCTACATATGTAGTTGTGCTAATGATTGGGTATGAATACCTAGCTTGTTATGAATATCCAGTATAACTTACTATAACCTATTAGTCTAGAAATCGAGTGGAGGAAATTGGCTTCTTTGAGGCTGGGTTTGGTAATTATATGGCTGCATAGCTTGATTGTTATTGAATGGCTGAAGATCTTGGGAATTATTAAATGGCTGAAGAGCTTGGGAATTATTCGATATTCTGGGTTGGTAGTTGGACTGAGAATTTCTAGTTGTGAGTCGAATGATTGTTGACTCTGTTGGAACCTTGGTTGTTGGTTATATGATTGTTGTCTCTCAGTGAACCTCAGTTATGGGTTATATGATTGTTGTCTTTCTGTGAATCTTTGTTGTTGATTGGATGATTGCCCTTGTTGGAACTTTAGTGGTGGATTCTCTACATTGGTAGATTTATAAGACATGAGTGGGTGATTTCTGGCATTGGAGGTGTATGAATTGGTGAAAAGAGCATTATTGGAATAGTTCCACGATGTGTTGGCATCAACGGCCATTATCTCCTGACACTCATGTTGGGAATACTCAGCTTCGAATTCAAATGTCTCTCTAGGAGGGGAATGACTTTGCTGCATAAAATTTTCAATTCTCTCTAATTTTTCTCCAAACAATGTCATGGTATCTCTTACATCATCATGCTCTACAATATACGATTTCTCAGATCTTTTATCCTGTTGTCCACCTCTAGACCTCAACTCATATTGATATTGAATTGTGTTTTCACTGATATTATCAAATATCTCCAAAAGTTCTTTAACTGGCTTCAAAATAAATTGACCTTGTGTGGCCAGATCTATCAAAGTCTTATGCGCATCTCCAAGTCCCAGGTAGAAATTTTTAGCAATATCTTGTTCAGAAAACCTATGGTGGGGATACTTATACAAAATTTCATTATATCTTTCCCATGTATCATGAAAATGCTCACCAGGCAACTGCCTAAAGCTTTTGATTGCATCTTGTGCTTCAGAGGTCTTTCCTATGGGATAATGTTTTTCTATGAATTTTCTCTTAAGGGATTCCCAATCAATTTTAATTTCTTTTGCTAATTTAATGTACCATCTTTTAGTTCTCTCTTTCAATGACCAAGAGAATAATCTCACTCGCAAGTCATTTTTGGGCAAATTGTCAAACCTAACAGTAGAGGCTACCTCTAGGAAATCATTGATGTGCTGGTATATGTCCTCTATTCTAAGGCCTGAAAATTTTAGAAGCATATTGATCGTGCTTGTCTTGATCTCAAAGTGCTTCGTTCCTTCTTCCTCCGGAAAATCAGCATAAGTGTTGTACGCCTCGGGCGCGTAATATCCTTTCAGTGATGTCTCTGGTGCCCTTTGCTGGTATGCTCTTTGGTCGGCCATTGCTTCTTTTTGCTGACGATGACACTCTCTAATAGATCGACGTAAACGATGGAGAGTCTTTTCGATCTCAAGATCGTAAATGACTAACGCAGTATTATGATTAGAACGAGTCGATCTATCGGTCATACGCTACTCAAACAACTATATTTTTTTTGAAATTGTTTTTTTTTTTTGAAATAAAATCTAATTTAAATTAACTACTTCTAAATTACAGAAAATAAAGCAAGAATTCATATGCGAAAATCAAGGTAACTAAAACTCACAAAAGTTCCAAACGCAACTTTAGAAGCTCCGCTTTTCCCTTTTCTGCTTTTCAAAGTACCTATCAAGCACACAAAAATCTAACTTTAGATACAACTATAATAACGCAATGCAAATAAACTACTAAAGCTATTGAACAATGCTTAGACCCCGGCAATGATGCAAAAAACTTGATGCGACGTCAGGTGTATAAAAATATGTGGTTAAAAACAACACCTTAACGACTATAGGTTTTACCCTATGCAAGCGAACGTATCAATTGTAGAATAGTAAATCGCTTGACTAAGGGATATCGATCCCACAGAGACTGAGATTGTTCACTTTAATAATTTTAAAAACACTTAATTTTATTTTCTGAAGAGTGATTTGTTTGGATGGTCAAAAACCAAATTATCTATTTTAACTATTAATTATCTAGAAAGCAAATTAAATTATTTGTGATTCAGGTGAGAGAGAAAACTAGGGTTTTCATTACTCCACCATTAACCGCATAATATAGTTCATCACTGTATCAATTGTACGAGGGCGATCCATAATTGTGAATTAGGTCGTACCACAAATAGCTAAATACGACCACAAAAATAAGTACCATCAACCAGATCGTGATAACCTGTCTCATGACTGACCTAACTAGTACATGCTAATTATATTACTCTAATCTACTCCTACTACATGAAATAAACTAAAGCATGTCTGTATTAAATTGCCAAGGCACGACTTGTGTCAACCTAGGGTTTCAAGTTTCATTACCACCATTGTGTAGAAAACCATAATTAAGCATCTGAGTTCCTACTCATATTGAATAATCATAGTTGTGCAAAATAATATATTCATTCCATCTAAGACAAGAATTTAGAACAAACATATAATTTTATATTGCACATCAGTACGGTCTCTTAACTACTCCAATCATCACAGTATAGTCAACAGTTTCCCCTCATTACAATTAAAAACAATGAAAGAACTACATTACTTGGCTAGGGTTTCGCTAGAAAACCCTAGATACCGAGTTAGTTCGCTATGGTGGAAGGTGACGCGTCGTTGATGCAGAAACGCTCTCATGGTCTTCTTCTTCGGATCTCTAGGTTTGAATATGGCTCTCAACAGCAGTAAGTCTGAATGAATGAACCTCTTTGAATGAACGTCTCCCAAAAACCGACTCTCTAACTGTGATGTATGATCATGTATATATAGGCAATGGCATAGAAATACCCTTTTCAGTATTTTCACTCTAAAATTCATGAAAACCCTAAATTCTCATTTATATAAGTGTATATACATGTATATAAAGGTCTGGAGTCGCAGACACGTCTTCCAATTGAGCCGGGGGTGAAACAGGAAAAATCCACGAAAAACCACCAAAAGTTGTTGCACTTATGCTTGGAGCGTAGTTGGCCTACGCTTCAAGAGTACCGGGCCTATGCTCCAAGCGTAGGTCCAAGTGTACCCTCTAGGCATAGGTCCAAGTATAGAATTGTATTTTCCAGCCACTTTTTGAAACTGGAAGAGTAGGCAAAAGCATAGGTATTTTATGGAAAATTACTTTTTTCCGTGAATGCACCAAAACGATCATCTTGAACCCATGATACTTTTTGCTGAAGATGACGGCTTCTGAAAATGTCGTTTTTACCCTCCGGGAGTCATTTTTGTCTTGGACTGCCTCTTTAACTCTCCTCTTGGATAGAAAGAACACACTCTTCAGTTAATTCACCGAAGTTTGCTCCATTTCATCATTAAGCTCCTAAAACATGCTTTAACACGCAAAAGTAATAAAAATAACAAATAATTGAATGAAAGAACGTAATAACCGTGAGTTAATCTAACTATAATTTATTTGACACCTATCACACCCCCAAACTTACACATTGGTAGTCCCTTAGCAATAAACTCAGAAATTGTTTCTTGTGATGATCTTTTTAATCTAACTATAATTTATTTATTCAGGAAATCATATAAGCACAAAACACGTCAACTCTCAATACTGCTTATTTAATTTATTTATTCTTTTATTTATCTTAATTAATTTATTTATTTTCAAATAATCATCAAATCACGGTATTTTCATCCCATTTGAATTTAAACATATTAAAAATAAAGTTCCAAACCATCGCATTTTTCGAATAACACAATTATAATTTCACACGCCCCATAGTGTGTGAACTCAAAAATGAAATAACGGTTTCCCTACCTCTAAAAGCATGCACAAATACAGCAACAAACCATCACCGGTTCCCTACGCCAATTGGACCATTAATCAATAGTTTTTCACACCATTAATCAAATTGGACCCCGCAATGTGCCAAAACAATCGCCACGATGCCTAGAACAACATACTAAAATACGATTAAAATCCTTGGACGTTACGTTAACCAAATCAACACGAAACCGAAAAAGAGTTAACTCACCTAAATATTGTTACCTACGCCAAATTGTTCAAACAAAATCATCCCAATTTTGGATATGATGCGCACACGATGACCACCTATTAACCATCCAAATGGTATGCAAAACAAAGCTCCGCACGCCGCCCAACCGACTCCCCAAAACCCGGCAAAATTATTGCCCCCCAAAGGCTGTCGCGTGCAGCTCTCCACCCTGCAGCCGCCCCACCACTTGCTCATATTGCCGCCACCTGCGCACACCTCCGCCGTCACTCCATCGCTCCCTGGCGAAACCCCTCTTATGTCGATCTCTCTCTCCACTGGAAAAACCCTCATCTCTCTCCTTTCTCTCTTCACTAGCTTCTCTCTCTCTCTCTCTCTCTCTTTGTATTTCTCTCTCTCTCTCACTATGAAACGCAAGGAAAGGATGAAGACGCAGAGGTCGGGAAAAGAAGAAGAAGAAGCAGATGTGCGCGTGTGTGTGTATATGATATATATATCCTTATATATAAATTTACTTTAATTTATATAATTAAAAAAATATAATTTCACTCGGCTTTACAATCCCCCCTCCTTAGGAGATTTTGTCCCCGAAATCACAACACACCTGCAACGCTGAACTAATCCTATTCGAACTATCAACTCACTCACTCCCAAGTCATCTCCTCTACGCGGTGAAACTACTAACAAACCTTGACTAGGGAAAAATCCTACCCCACAGTACTTGATCACGTGTATTCAGGATCCGTACAGGTAGCCCCTCGTACTACACATCCTCGGACACGTTGTTATCAACCCTTTGCAGAACATGGAAATGATCTCTCAGATACATCCGTAGCATAGAAAAATGAAAAGAAATACACTATGGACAACGGCTAAGACCAATGGAAAAACTAACGAGTAAGTCACCTCCCTAATCCACTATAAAGATACAACAAATAATCAGGCATGGGAATAGCTTGCCGCTTCTCCCCTCGAAGGCTAAAGAACGACTCCTACAATCCTCGTACTCCATTCGTTAGTCCTGCACCATAACTAATCACTAATACAATTATCATTTCCCGATGCCTCAAGGACTTCCTAGAACTGAAGCCCCGCACCCTCAAGGATGAACGAAAACCAAAGGGAGGCAACAAGCCATAAATAGAAATAACCTAATGAACATAAACGTAATGTAGTAGCCTAATGTCCAAAGGAAAATAACAACGTGATATGCTCTGCTAATACGTTGCCCGTCTAAGATACGAAATTTGAAACACGAACACGCCGAAAGTAGGACTACTCAAGAGGAAAAGTTGGCTCTTCACAACTGACATCGTGCAATCACCGTCCGAAACTGGTTTAATACCAGGAAAAAGCGTGAATGAAAAAGAAACGAGCAAAAACGTGCTCAATAAGAAGATGTCACTACCTCGTCCCCCGACTCAACATGACGTGCTAACACCTTACTACGCAAACAACTAACCAAGATCAAGCCCGCAAACACACCCTGGTATACATGCCAATGAGACTCTGAGTACGCACCTCGTACTCTAACCGGAACATGAGACAAAAGTATTCGACCACTACCTCATAAAGGAATAACCAAAATAGTCAACCTCTATTGCTAAAACATCTACAAAAGGAAGAACAAACTAAGTCATCAGCACCACGCACTAAACCCGGGAACACTCAACCAGTGGAATAACCACTAACTTGACTAAAACCCACAACTCCCCTCTATAAAAGGGAACACGATGCTTGCCCTCAACGCAAGACACATACCAAGGAACAAAACCTAAGCCCGTGATATCTACATGCACCACAAGGAGAAATGACACAATTTTAACTCTATTCTACGATTATCACCTCGACGGTTAGCTAGAAGGATAACTTCAAAGTCATAGCTCTAAATACAGAAACAACCTCTAGCTAGGTTGTAAGATCATAAGCTCCCACCCCGTGGGACTAGGCCACCATCGTACATCGAATACGACTCACTAGCCCAAAGGTAATCACATTGAACCATGAGCCCACAAGCTAGTCATGGTAACAAAACCACCACAACTCACTTAACTCTTAAAGGAAACCATCACACCTCGGTCTACCCTCTCTCAGACACAGAACAAGTTCAACAAATAACTAGAGTCCATGGACCATACCTACGAGTAACATACTATCCTTACCTAAAATTCTCATGCCTCACAGCTGAAAGAGTCCTCATCGTTCCAGCTTGAGCCCACAGTTTCGTAGCTCGGCTAATAGCAAAATTTAGGCCTTCGGCTCTCACTCCCTACGTCAGGGAACCATTCCTAATATAAAGGACACACTTCACTAAACATTATGGCCTCCATCCACACGGTGACCTAACACCCCAATGGATCACTAACCACTTTCCCCAATACTAACAAACATACTATGGTGACTCGGGTACTCACTCTGCGACTCCATAGTCCATCCTGAAATGAACTACTATACCCACTCCTCAATTGCCAAACCCTCTAACTCCTCATTCTCCGGATCCAAGTCACAATGGATAAGGCACACAATTTGTCAGCCTACTCTACAACTCTTTACAACGGAATACCCAAGGATAAATCTCATGATCCTAGCTTACACACCGTGAGACCATACCACTGCGACTCAAAGTCCCAAAGCACTTCACAATGAGTCACTATGACACTGCCTTAATCCCACCTATCACACTTCTGCAATCATTGGAATGGTGCGATGCGACTCCAACCCACACTGAGTCTCGACATACAACAACATGTGTCATAGCTGACACAAGCAAAGAAATCTTCAAAAGGGCTAAGAAAGACATACGACTCTGAAACATGTACACCTCAGTACAAGACATGTGAAACTAGTCAAACCAAGTGACACATCAATGAGACAAAACTCAGAACTGTACACCACTCACCATCCGAGATAATCAATAACTCACGCGAACACTAAAAGCCCACCAGGCATACCTAAATAACCAAACTGAGACTAGTCACAACATTAAGAAATTCCCTATCTCCAAAGAGTCATTCCGACTAATCATATCACTGGTAACCCTCGGTGTAACCGCCAAGTCGTCTTCTCTCATCCTGGTTAAGGGTCTAGCAATTTAGAGGTCAGGCTACACACATCTACACTAGTCACACGAATAAGAAAATGACAGGCATCGTTCTGACTGCCCACAATCGATACTATCTCTCCCTGGTGTACCATTTATCGTACAGTCATATTTCGTAAGGACAACAATAAGACAATTAGAAAAACTAACACGTGTCTCTAAAAGGAAAAGGGGAGAATGTAAATAATCCGTCCTTTTCTGAATAGTAACCGTCGTGCTTCAGTCCCACGCACGATCACTAATACCCCTTAGAATTTCATAAGCTCCCACAAGGAAAGAAACAGTCAGCACCCTAGGTGACACTGAGACAAACCAGTAACCAACAACCTACCAAAAAACATATACCGTAACACACCTAGCGTTTCCCTAGGAAATACAAATCTTATAGGACACTTCTCCGTTTATAACCCAACTGGCCACAACGGAAACACCTATCAGGCACCCTGCCCCACTAATCTAAGCCAACGGCAACTACGGACATCGAGTCCTGACAAGCCCAACATGACGGCCCTAGGTACACACTCACACATCACACACAAACTCATTTGATAAGTGACAATCCCTAGAGATATGCCCTGAAGGCCACAACGAACATAGGTACAACGGAATCTCCCACTGTTATTCAAACGCTGATAGAACCTAATCACTTCGTGCCCATATTGTCGATAGGAGTGACAGCAGACCTCCCTCTTCTCCAAGGATACCTAAGATCATTGTGCCTAAACTTCCCACAAAAAGGGAAACTCTAACCTCCACCAAAGGGAACCTTTTAAATCTCATGCAACAGGTGGGTCCAACACATTAGCCAAAGCCCTAAGGATCACCCTCGAACTATGAGTATCAGTCCACCATCAATCAGGGAAACCAGGGTGGACCCCATGCCCTCTAAAGGATCCCTACAAGGCGGCATGCCTCTACAAGTAGAGACACACATTAGGCATAACAACGTAAGATGCCTAACACATAACTAGACACCAATGCCACGTCGGCCCATGCTACAACACTTAGCATACAACATGCAAAACAATGGAAGTTGACCACGAAACACCAACCAAAAGAAATGGCCATACCCTGCCTACAACTCTCAAACACCCAAGACGTCAACCGACGTACCAAGTATTAACATCCCTAACAGGGGAAGCCACAAAAGACCCACAAAAGTCTAAAAGGTCTAAGCCACGAACCAAAACTATCGTCAAAACACTTAATCTCTGGTTACCCTACCCCCCCTTAACTGGAGCTACTAGTGTGAACCTCGCACCTTCCGGGAAAAACCCACCGCAATGGTGTACCCAAATCGAACTACAATAAGAAGAAAATTCAAACAACGGTCATGACTTAAAACACCTAACATGTAAGATAACAACACTTCAGTCCGCCAAAGGAAATGAAAAACCAAGCCAACTCATACCAGAGTCCTAACGCATAACACATGAAATAGCGGAAAATCCAAACACCAACACGAGATCGACCCTAACCGGTCATCCCAAGGTTAAAGAACATTTCTCTGATACCATGTTGTAATGCCCCAAAATCCATAGGACCTCCTGTACTGGAGTCTAGGATCACTAGAGCGCCACCTGGTAATTATAACAAAAATCAGACAGAGTTCCGTCTATACGGGAACCCTCCGGTGGATAAGGTCCATTCCAAAATACACCTTGTACAAGCATATGACACTAAGACAATTAAACATCATGCCCAAAACTCATAAGGGACCGGGGTAAACGAAATGGTAACTTTGCCACCTCTCCAAGCCCCATAATAAAAACCACAGTCCATCGATCTACATACGGTACCCGATAAAAGTAAAATACAGGCCAATCTGGTATAAGATACTGACCGCCACACCCGTAGGTGCCAAAAAATAATACATTAATCCGAAAAGATGAGATAAATGTAAACTAGCCCTAACCATAGCCTGAACAACCAAAAATGAACAATAGGTCCAAACATGTTAACCGCATCACATCAACTACATCCAACCTTGTCTGGCTAATAACCTGAAAATAATAAACACAAGGGAAATGAGCTCAACGCTCAACAGGGAAATGCCCTATATCTCCACCCTAACTAGCGAGACTAATGGGCTCTCCCTAAAACCACAACTGAATCCCATTATGAAATATAACACACATCTCGTCTCGGTCTACATACCCGTGAGATCCACCACTTGACACACTGAATACTCATCAATCCAGCTATAACAATGATAAGAAATATCATAGAACATATATACATATCTCAATAAGCAAATATCATGCAATGATATGCGAATGAAATGCAGGCCCTCGTCTACCTACACTCACAATACCGACCCTCACTACAACTGCAATGCCGAGTTGCAATCAGACGTAGCTCTCTCTGCTACCCTGCAGTCTACCAATGCGGCAAGCACACGCACAATGACTTATCTAGGATGGCCCAACTCTGAAGTCCTAGGAACAAGCGGGATGGCCCGACTTCGAAGTCCCTGTAGTACCATGGGATGGTCCAACTCCGAAGTCCCAAATCAGCGGGGTGGCCTAACTCTGAAACCCTTACACCCAGATAGTCATATCCCGACGTCTGGTGCTCAATGCAACGCATGCTCTCACAATCCCTACTGACTACATGCTCGTGCAATGACATGGCATAATGACAACATACTATACCTAGCACCCTAGGTATATAGGCATGAATTTAAAATCAATTTAATTTAATATACACATAGCATCCTTGAATAAAATCACATAGTCATGTACACATCATCCTATCGTCAATTCTTAATAATACCAAGTATTTATTTAATCACTTTTTTAAATAATATAATTAATTAAATACATACGCAACATGCTCAAATAAAATCATATAAGCACAAAACACGTCAACTCTCAATACTGCTTATTTAATTTATTTATTCATTTATTTTTCTTAATTAATTTAATAAATTTATTTATTTATTTATTTTTAAATCATCATCAAATCACAGTATTTTCATCCCTTTCGAATTTAAACATGTTAAAAATAAAGTTCCAAGCCATCGCATTTTTCGAATAACGCAATTATAATTTCACACGCCCCACAGTGTGTGAACTTGAAAATAAAATAACGATTTCCCTACCTCTAGATGCGTGCACAAAAATAGCAACGAACCATCACCAATTTCCGAACCGCAATCCCAAAAAATAGTTTTTCACATCGTTAATCCAATTGGACCCCGCAATGCGCCAAAACGATCGCCACGACACCTAGAACTACATACTAAAATATGATTAAAATCCATGGACGTTAGGTTAACCAAATCAACACGAAACCGAAAAAAGTTAACTCACCTAGAAATCGTGACCTACGCCAAATCGTTCAACAAAATCGTCCCAATTTTGGATATGACGTGCACATGGTGAACACCATCAACCCGCCAAAGGGCACGTGAAACGGAGCTCCGCAGGCCGCCCAATCGGTTTGCCAAAACCCTACAAAATTGCTGCCCCCCAAAGGTTGTCGCGCTGCAGCTCTACCCCCTGCAATCGCGCCACCACCTACAAACGGTACCACCACCTACGCGTGCCTCCGTTGTTGCACCATCGCTCCCCGGCGGAAACCCCTCTTCTGTCGATCTTTCTCTCCACCGGCGAAACCTCATATTTCTCCCTTCACCAGTCGATCTCTCTCTCTCTCTCACTGTGAAACGCGAGGAAAGGATGAAGACACAGAGGTCAGGAGAAGAAGAAAAAGAAAGAGATGTGCGCGCGTGTGTGTGTGTCTGATATATATATATACTATATACACATATATCCTTATATATATATAAATTTCCTTTAATTTATATAATTAAATAAATATAATTTCACCGGGCTTTACAACTATCGTCCCTAAATCCAGTCATGTTGTAATCGTAACCCCATTACCCTACGCAACTCCAAAACCTGTAACCAGGAAAATAAAAGAAATTTGTCATTGCACCGCAAGCTGTCCGTAATCGAAACATTTCCTACAAACTAACGTAGAATACTAGGGGTATAAAACACCCTGTGAGCAACCAAGCTCAGTAGGAAAAACAAAATTCGAACTACCACATCCTCTAACTGTTTAGGTAATGCTAAACCATCCAACAAGACACGTAACACATAATTAATTCCGACTCCAAATCACAAGGCACACACCCATATACTAACGTACTTAAGTATATAGGGGATATATATATACATATATATAAGTACACAACATGAGTTCCATAAGGTACTACTAAGACTAGTACTCCATGTACCAACTCTAGTCTACATTACTCTCACAACGTACGCTAAATACACGACATCCATGTCCAATCTAACATATCATCAAGCGTTCTCAACGCTAACCAGAAGATCCAAATAGAGGGAATCACACTCACCTTTCATATCCGAAGGAAACAAAATCCACAACTAGTACCAAGGAAGGCTCATCGCCCACTACCCAAGAATACAGGAGGGAAAACACTCACGTCCTTGCGTACTAACACAATCGTCATCAATATATATATAAGAACTATCATCCCGTTCCTAGAGGAAATCTACTTCTCAGTGACTAAATCACCTCAATCATATCGCCTCATCAAGGCCACTAAACATATTACCACCTCAATCTCATGACACTATCCTCAATAAGGTTAATCAAACCATCAACACTCTCACTATAGGTGAAGAAGGCTAACCGATCAAATCACGGAGAGCACATGAACATTACTCTCATGAACAACCACATAAAGGTCAAGAAACAAAGCAAAAGAAAAGAGTTCCCAATGCTAAACCAACGGATAACCGAGACAACAATGTCAAGGTTAAGAACACCACAAGTGTTTAGGGAAAATACCTGAAAAAAGAAACCAAAAGAAGAGAAAATGCAACATTACGTGTGTGCACTAAACAACAAGCCTCATACCCGAGACTTAAAATGAAAGAATGTATGAAACAATCATACCGAGAGAATGCACTCTCAAGCCAACCAAAATAACAACTCAATGATTACTATAATGTCCAAGAGGACAATGAAGGAAGAGCAAATCATTGGATCCACGGAACACAACCATCCGTTTCTAACCCCATGAAATCAAGTGACAACACAAGGAAATGATTCGACACCACACTATACCCAACGACTCAATGAGTGACATATAAGTCAACAACATATACTAGTATACAAAGGACAGTAAAATAAATTCTTAGGAGAATTAACTAAGCACGAGAAACAAGGCTGGAAAACTACAGAACCTCGAGTACTTAATAAAATCCCTTAGACCCCAAAAGATCATAACAAGGGAAAACTATTGGCTGATACCACGAAACTAACTAGTTTCAATCAATACCTCTTCCGACTCATTCAAATCTCAAATTCACATTTGATACTAACTCTCTAGATTACTAACAGAATCAAGAGACTATTGTCATGCAACCAGACAGGTTCAATCATAACCTCGTCTAACCAACTCATAACCTCAAAAGTACGAGAAATGATACATTCCTCTAAGTGTGAAAGAAACATATATTTGGTCAGTACTATGCAACCAACCAAGACCACAATACTATTACCCGCCTTCTCAAAGGCCTCAACCCACCATTGATATTACACAATCAACTAGGTTTACAATCTCCTCACCCGTCTTCTCTAAGGCCTTAACTCACAATTGATACTAAAATCCACCACTGACCTCAACTCTCCAAGAGGTCACTAATCCCACATACTTAACCCTCAAATGGCATAAAAGTACATAACCACAAGTATAAGAATTTACATTTCATTATACTTTAACAATTATTGCATTTAAATCATATTTTCACGTATCCACTTTCAGTTGAGCATTATATTAAAATATGAATTTATTTCTTAATATTCATAATAAGCATGCTCCAAAATTTATTTCACGTATCATGATCTACATGTATAACAGAATTACATAAATGCAACATGAATGCAATGTGACTCAACACAACCTCGTGGTACACACACAACCACACACCCTACTCTAAGGGTCAACATATATAAGTGTCGGATAGTCGTTCATTAAAGAGGGTAAACCCGCTCAACCAATGAAATTTAATGCACAACCCAGTTGCGACTCGAAATCCGAAGACGGATGCACAACTCAGTTACGACTTATAATCCGAAGACAGATGTACAACCCAGTTGCGACTTAAAATCTGAAGATGGATGCACAACCCAGTTGCGAATTATAATCCAAATACGGATGCACAACCCAGTTGCGACTTCGAAATCCGAAGACGGGTGCACAACCCAGTAGCGACTTATAATCTGAAGAGGGATGCATAACCCAGTTGCGACTTATAATCCAAATACGGATGCATAACCCAGTTGCGACTTCGAAATCCGAAGACGGATGCACAACCCAGTATCGACTTATAATCCAAAGACGGATGCACAACCCAGTTGCGACTTATAATCCGCAGACGGATGCACAACCCAGTTGGGACTTATAATCCGAAGACGGATGCACAACCCAGTTGCGACTTATAATCCGAAGACGGATGCACAACCCAGTTGCGACTTATAATCCGAAGACGGATGCACAACCCAGTTGCGACTTATAATCCGAAGGCGGATGCCTCAGTTGTGACTTAGAATTCAACACAAGTCTACTCACGCATAATTACACAAATGGATGTAGACCAACACAAACTGAATTCTCAATACGAAAGGTGAACTCCATACGCACTATGTCTCAATGACCCATGCACCAACACAAATATTTATCTCATCATATTTATGAAAACATTTGACTATCCAACACAAGTCAAACTCACACATGGTTACACAACCCGCAAATACCAACACCATGATTTTCACACTACACGATGTACTCAATATGCATCCAGGTTTTCAATAACAATCATGTTCCATCGCAATATATGTTTTTCTCATTGGCAATATACTGTACTCAATAAAATCATCATGCTTACAATTTCACACTTATAAGCAATAATCCACAACATGCTTTTAAATCTCATTAAAGCAATAATCAACAAGGATGTTTTCTCATGCACCATTCATGTTCCAAATCATCAAGTTGTCCTTTAATTTCACAAGGATAACATTTTCATTCATTTAACATGTTTTTATCTCAATTATAGCATTTAAATCACAATGATGCAATTTTATTCTTTTAAACATGCTTTTTATTTCAATTAAAGCAATCATCCACAAATCATAAGGGAAACTAGCATAACGTCTAAGTTTCACATCCCTCACTTTCACATATCTCTTAACATGTTATAAAATCTGTAAAACACAAGCAACATGGGAAATTAATATCATGTTCTAAGTTCAAGTCCAACTTTTACAAATTTTACTAACCCGCTTTAAATCTCAAGGGTTTACTAGGCCACCTATTCTCATTCAGTTTAAATAGGTATTAATTTAACAGGAAAAATATTTATTTAATTTTTCAAATTAATTTTTACATCCTGCTTCGCTCCTAACCCACTGAAAGACATATTTTATATTCACAAATGATTATATTTAAATTAAAATAATAGCTCGCACACCCTAACAACAACAAATGATACGGATGTGAGAATATTTTTTCCCACCTCAAAACACACGTCACGTGTTAAACCATCACGTCCGCAACCGAACCGATTACTCCGACTCATCGCCTAAGACACGTGCTCAATTCTGTCCCAACATGTTCACACCCGAAGTGGGTCCTACCGTGAACAGTACCGGCGCCCAAAATTTTGAATATACCAAAACGTCCGCCTCGACAACCTATACGATATATACGAAGCTCATTAGCAATAGGTTAACAAATTTGGATAAATCTAAAATAACCTTAACAAAAATCTGTACCTATAAATGTTATTTCCCGACAAACTGCTCAACGGTTTCGCACAAAATTTGGATATGTCCTCGTACATGACAAGACGATTGAATCTCCAAATTTTCAAAGCAAACTGTCGCCGAAAGTGGACGAACTAGCCGCCTATCACCCTGGTCGAACCGGCCCTACGCACGTTGTTAGAGCCATGCCCAGCCACCCTCCCACCGTCGCGCTTCCTACGCAACGTTGCACCACCATCAATCGTCGTTGACACTCCACCATAGCCGACGACACCCCACAGGTTGTGCCTCTTCTGTGCGACCGTCCCTGTCTCACCAACTCTCTATCTCTCCCCTCCTCGCTAGCGACAAGGTGATGATGGAGATGAAGGAAGTGTAGGTCGGTAATGAGAGGAGGAAAAAAGTGCAGCTCTAATCGATCGAATGCAAGGAAGAAGAAGAGTTGCGTAGATATGTGCATATGCATATACATATATATGCGAAAATCACAAAAGTGACCCTCCTAGTATCTGAAATTATATAATAACCCCAATACTTTACCAAAACGTCTAAACGATCTCTAAATAAAACACCGAAAAGTCCACAGAACGTTAAATACATAATTTAACCTGAAATAAATAATCCAGGTTGTAAAATCCAATCATCGGAACCTTAAACATCAAACAAACCAAATCGTGTCGCCTCTCAGTCGAAGTAATAAACGTTAACATAAAAACGACACCGCATAATCGGCAACAACTTGCGTAAACATCGTCCCGCCAACTCCGAAACATAAAATGGGAAAAATTTATACGCTAAATACCAAGAATAAACAAAACGTCATGAA
This sequence comes from Cornus suecica, assembly GCA_963922005.1. NCBI lineage: Eukaryota > Viridiplantae > Streptophyta > Magnoliopsida > Cornales > Cornaceae > Cornus > Cornus suecica. Next base: position 59,258,951 of record OY998239.1, read on the forward strand.
CAAGTGACGTCAAAAACAAAAATAAATCGAAAATATTTTCGAAAAAAATGAAAAATAACACAGGGTGTTACAACCCCTCAGTTAATGAAAAGACCATTTTGCTCCTCACTTTAAGTTTTTCAATGGACAAAAATTCCCTTATATATATATATATATATAGGTAAATGGAAAATGGTTTGCTTTATTCCTTCATTATAGTTTTTTCTTCCAAATGTTTGTGCTTTCATTCTTTCCTCCATTAACAAGTTGGTTCCTCCAATAAGAGCATGAAGAGTGTATCACACTCTATGAGAGTCACATCAACAATTTGGAGAGTGTGTGTTGATGTTACTCTTCACTCTATTTGGAAAGTGTGTGTCCTATGGTGTGTAATTTTATCTTTCACTCCACTTTATTATTAATTATTATATAAGATAATTTTATTATTAACAAAATATTTAGTATAAAATAAATATATTAATTGTCATCAATAAAAATACATTATCAAATTTTTTAAAAATAAAACAAATACATTAATAATTTCTCACATACAACAAAAATAAGAAACATGCAAAATAAATACAAAAATAAACCAATTAAATAATTATTATGCAAAATAAAATTTTATTTTAAATTAATTAAATTATATATTTTTTAATTAATTAATTGAACGTTATAATAAAAATATTGTATTGTACATTAAAAATTATAACCAAAATAAAATACCTAAAAAGTAAATTAAATTTATTTAAATTATTTACTTTCATAACTATTAGTGCACATTGTAAACAAATAGGCATTTCAGAAATAAAACAAAAAAGAAAAGGAAAAAGCTAGGTCGCATCAGAAGATTGGTTGCCAACATTTTATATGGGCTCCATAAAGTAGAGAGGAGCATTCCCGCCCTTTTTCATTTGCTATAGGGATTCCATTGGCTAAAAAGGAATGCTCCCCTTATCATAGTTCGCGGTTGCGGTTTCGGTTTCTGTATCGGTGTAACGGACTCGAACAATATCGTCTTTTAAAATAAGTATCGGTGCTAAATAACAGTATCAGTAATTTCTTAAAGCGTTACGTAACGGTTTCGAACAATACGGCAAACTATGCTCCTAATGCCCCAACAAGCTGTATATTTTGAGAGAGGGGGAGTAAAGAGAGAATACCCAATCATATTACTATTTTTTATTTAAAATTAATAAAAATAAGGTTAATCCTAGTAAAACCCTATATACTATTGAATTTAATTAACTAACCTCTCATATGTCCGGATTGCCATGTATAATTTCTAATTTTATCACATTACCCCCTCACCCTCACATTTCAGTAAAAATACCGAAACTACCATCAATATATTTATTTTTGAAAAAATATATATATTTCGGTATTTATTTTTCGGAATATATATATATATTCCGAAATATATATATTTCGGAAAATAAATACACAATTCAATATATATATATATATATATATATTTCAAAAAATATATATATATTTAGAAATATATATATCTTTTCTGAAATATATATTTTTTCCGAAATATTTTTTTTCCCGGAATATATATATAATATATATGTTTTTCCAAAATATATATATATATATATATATATATATATATATATTCATTGAGAGTAGTTTAGGTATTTTGACTGAAATGTAAGGCTGTGGGGGCAAAGTGATGATTTTGGAGAGTATAGGGAGTAATCCGGACATACGAGAGATTAATTGATTAAATTCATTAGTATATGGGGTTTAGTAAAATTAATCCTAAAAATATATCCGTATGCATATAGAGAGAGACTAGAGAAAGAATACCCAATCATATTACTATCTTTTATTTAAATTTTTTTAAAAATCTGTATATTTTCACAATCAAGAGGCTGATTATATTCGTCATTCGCACTTAGGTTTATATATTTATCTGTACACACATATAAATATAAATATATATGTAAACTTTATACACGGTTGTGTGTGTTTTGTAGATAATACGAGTATATATAATAAATATGTATAGTTATAGGTAGAGAGAGAAAGTGAAAAATGGAGTAAATACCTATATAAAATTCTTGCCATTTTCCAGAAATTCTCGATCAAAGCAAAAAAAAACACAAAAAAAGTCCCAAATTTTTTTAAAAGTTTGTTACAATTTTGTTAGAATCTATAAAAATTCCAAAATCCCCAAATTTGTTACCTCTCTCTTTCTATATAGATATGTACATACACATTCAGAAAGGATTATATATGGGGTTATTTACGGGACCTCCCCACAATAAGCCAAGGACCTCCATGTTGTTTCAGCTTTGTGAGGACCTCCTTTAAGGTCTTGTTTGGATTGGTTTTTCAAACGTTATTTTTGGCTTCTTGAAGATAAAAGTTGTTTTGAACGGTGTTTGACAAAATTTTTAGAACAGTTTTTGGGCCTTGTAAGAGCGTTTTAGAGAAGCTGGGGTATTAGCTTCTCAAAACAGCTTTTGTTTCTCTTTTTCTTCTACGGGAAGTCAGAAGCAGAAATTATACCAAACATGACCTAAGGTTGGCAAAGTCCCCCTAGTATTAACTCGTCGTTAAATCATCTAATGCAAGGGTTAAAATTACGTAGTTGTCTTTAAATTTTGAAGTGAGATTACCAAACTACCCATATATATATATATGTACTATATAGATGTAGCATTAAACCCTAGAAATTAGGGGAAGTTACCGGAAGAGGGAAGGGGACGATTTGAAATAAATTGATTATAAACGCTAAAAATTAGTGTACCAAAGTGTAAAAGAAATCCCCTAAATTATGTCTCAATTTCTTATTCTTCTTTTTCTTTTTTCTTTCTGTAATAAATTGATTACAAATTTTGTTAACCACTGACCAACATTATTTAAATCATAGACTCGTTGACACCTATCCCAAGGAGCTGATGACCTTCTTCCACGACATGGCGGTGATGCGCAACATGGAGATCGCTGTCGACTCGCTCTACAAGGCCAAATTGATATGCGGCTTCTGCCACCTCCATGATGGCCAGAAGGCTATGGCGGTGGTCATGGAGCCGGCGATCACCAAGAAGGACGCCATCATCACCGCCTACCGCGACCACAGCCTCTTCCTTGGCCGCGGCGGAACCCTACTCCAGTATATATATATATATATATATATATGTATATATGTGTTATGTATATCTATATTTTAGAAAAGTGATTTCACCCTTAGAATAGTATTTTAGAGATAAAATTTAAATTTTTCTGATGATGTCATCAATTTAACAATTAGTAATAGGGGAAGTCTATGCTAACAGTAACAAACCACAAAGGAAATCCCTGACAAAGCTGAAACAACAAGGAAGGTCATTGACTTATTGCCAAACCTCAGAGAGGTCTTTGTAAATAACCCTTATATATGCATACATATAGTCATATACACATGGACATGATTCTATTTCCTAGTGGAACAAAGATGAGTCCAATAATGTGTTTTAAGTTAGGTTACTTTAGGTTAGGTTAAGTTTAGTAAGGGCATATTAGTAAAACAATATATTAGATATTTTGAAATAAAAGTAGAATAAAATAATATGGGTAATAACATAATTTTATTTTTTCGGTCACTAGATAAAAATGCTATCGATTTTGCAGGATCAAATTATAATTATCAAAATAAGGGAGTATGATATATTCAAACAAAAAGGGGTAAAAGTGTAATTTACCCTTCCAATCAAATGTCATTGTAATGTAATCAAACATCACAAAAATCTCACTGTAGTTTACCCTGATTTGATTTACTTAGGCCTTATTTGGTTCGCGATCCGGTCCTATGTGATCCGGTCTCATAATAGCTTTTTTGGGATCGGACACTATTTGCCAACATGGTTCCAAAAAAAACAAGGACCGCTTGGGACCAAAAGGGGTAATTTGAGACAACCAAAAATGATGGTATCAAGTGTTCTTATATACAATTGTCTTAACACATGGGACCATAAAATTTGAAATATATATATAAAATTAAAAATATATATATAATTTGAAAGTAATATATAATATATAAAATTAAAAAAATAATATAAAAAATTTGAAATAATGTATAAAATTTGAAATATATATATAAAATTCAAAATTAATATATAAAATGCAAACAATATATTTAAAATTGGGGAAAATAAAAAAATTCCAAAATAATAGAAAAAATAAAAAATAATATATAAAATTCTAAAATAATATATAAAATTTGAAAAATAATATTATTTTTTTAAAATAATGAATTAAATTCGAAACAAATATATAAAAATCAAAATTAATATATAAAATTTTAAATATATATATAATTTAAAAATAATATATAAGTTTTGAAAAATAATATAAAACATTTGAAATAATGTATAAAATTTGAAAAACATATAAAATTCAAAAATAATATACAAAATTAGATATATATATATATATTTGAGAAAATATAAAAAATTTGAAAATAATATAAAAAATTTGAAAATAATATAAAAAATCAAAAATAATATATATAATTCAAAAAAATAATATAAAAATTCGAAATAATTTATAAAATTTGAAAAATATATTATTTTTGAATTTCTTATATTATTTTAAAAAAATTTATATTTTTTCAAATTTTATATATTTTTCATACTTAATATATTTTTTGAATTTTATATATTATATTTTTATTTTTTGTATTATTTACCAAACATAAGACCAAACAGCTTGCATAAGACCATAAGACGAGACAACTTTACCAAATAGACTTTCAGAACACCACCCAGATAAGACCAGACCAGACCGGATTAGATAAGACCAGACCAGACCAGATAATACCAGACCGGACCGCCTACCAAACGGGCCCTTATTTCATAGACTTGAATTTATTTTCAAATCTTTACTTCAGACAATACTGCCAAATCAATGGTATTCTCCTTGGTACAATAAGAGAAACATGCATGGTGCATGTCCCACCGCCACTGATCTTGTTTGGATACCATAATTGAAAGGAGACAAATCATACCAAGGGGGAATAGGACTTCAGTCCATTCAGTCTCTGTCTGGAATGGGCCATTCCTAACATGGTGAGTCCGGTCAGTAAGGTGGGGTTCATTCCTCGGTATACAAATCAGGGACGTATAAATGCACAGTGTTGTATAATGCTATAGTGAAACTCTAAATCTTGGATCGTGCCAAAATTTTCCAAATTTTGAATTTTATTTTTTTAAATAACCCCCCAAATTGAATTTGTCATTTAGAATAACAGTTTTCTTAACTCCAAAAATATAAATGCATTTTTGAAAATTGGATAAAAAAAAGATGGAGATGGAGATTCATCCTATTGGTTGGTTTATCTTCCTCTTTGTTTATTTACTGCCATTAATTCTTTGATTCAACTTTGTTCCCTATCTACTACCTTCAAATTGGGTTTAGGGTTTTGAGATTCATTCATATCATGTTCAGTCAGAAATAACTCATATGGAATTGTGAAAATTTATGCGTTTTCTTGCTTTTTCCTTATTTTAGTGTCAATAATTGGTCTTATCTATTATCTTCAATTTGTTGTTTTGGGTTTTTAAATTCGTTCCAGGTACTGTTCACGCCTCTTTCTCTTTCCCTATATAATATCTTCTCTTTGGGGTTTATGGGTTTCAATTTGTCTCTTTACCCAACTTTGTTGTTTGTTTGGTTATTGTTTGGTATATTTCCATTCTCTGATTCCATATTTGGTACACCCTTATTTTCCCTTACAATCCATATTCAACTTTCCTTCAATCGATTCACTAACACTCTTGAATTATATTTGGTGGGTTCAATCAGATTTTATTGGGGCATTGTTTGTTTGATTTCTCTTTTTTTGTCGAGATATTTCTCATGAGAATTGGTGAAATTCTGTGAATTTTGTTTTCTCAGTAAAAATTAAAAGACCCTTTTGATTATTTGTTATTATTATTTTAACTTTTGATTAATGATGATTTTTTATTATTCAAAATATGTGTTGTTTTGGGTTGATTTGTGATTGATCAGAAAGGCGTTTGCACCTTATTTTGGTGCCATTGTTGGTTGGGTGGTGAACTGGATCAACGATAGGAAGTTTACTCTGAATGAGACTGAATTGTCACGCCCCGTTATTCCTGAGACTTCAATCAGGAGAATCAGTAAATACCGGAGGATGACGTCACAGAAAACGACAACCAAAATCAACGATAACATCGAAATACATGGAATATGAATGAAAATGAAGTATTCCATGTCACCTGAGTGAAAGAGACTCAGTAAAGAATTCTAACGAAAATCCGGCAAAATTCCATTTGTAAATGGAACATCTGGACAACCCAAATACAACACAACAATACAACCTGCCCATAATAACAAAAATAGAAACAATGGCACGTAGCCCAACATTCCAGAAGCCTAGTAGGGCCGAGGTAATGGAAAAGAACACCAATACCTCTCCAAACCCCTCTAAAATCAATAGAGCCCCAAATGCTCAAATGAAAACATAAAGAAAACCATATGGCGATGCCGAAAAGGTATAAAGGCACCCCAAAATAACAACTATCGACTGAGCCATCAAGCTCAAATAAGAATACATAAGACCCGATGGTAGTGCCGAACAAATACAATGGCACCCCAAAATAATAAATACATGAAATGAAAATACAATACAAGGGAATCTGCCAACAGCCTGGCTCCCAATAGAATAAAAGAATAATTAAAAATGATTACGGAAGGAGGAATAAAACTACCATCCCAAATCCCCCGTATCGTCGCCGTCGAGCATGTCGTGCTGCATCCACCTGCAAACCTGCAACCTGTAGTGGGGGTGAGCACAACCTCGGGGGCTCACCATAATATCAAAACAACACACTCATAGTCGTCTAGAAAACGTTAACCATCCCGTGTGCATGCATCTATTTTAGGTCGGTCAGTTGTCTCATGTGGCACCCACGCCAAACAGAGACCCCCAAAATAATCTCATCTACAGCCTCGAATCTACTACAGATATCATAAGAATAACGGATCAACAAAAACAAATAAACAACACACACACATATATATATATATATATATATATATATATCGTCCAGAATATAACTAAGTATGTTACCTAGGCCTATAGACAATCAATTCGAACTCCACTCTCATCTAGAGACACAACCAGACTAAGTATCTATCATACCGTGCACCTAGCACGCTACTCAAGGTTCCTAGGAGGTAAATAGGTCACTCGCTAGAACTGCCGAAAATGAATAACTAAAATCACCCCCACAACTAAACCACAACGTCTATACAACACTGCTATCCAATCATTCCTAGAGGGTCTCACTTTCATAATCATAACCTCAAACCTGTCATCTTATCCACAATAACCTGAGAAATAATCAGCTCACTTAAAAGATCTTTTCTCCGAGACTTCCCATTGTAAAGAGAATTTATAAAATCAACTAGTAACCATATGGTAGGTTCACACTGCTGCCATCTATTCCTCGAAAGTAACCTAAGTGAACAAACTCTGTCATTCGACTGGATTCAACCATCTCAAGTAAATCTCCAATTCATACAGCCTACTGAGGCACAAGAAAGGGTTACCGGAGTCATTTAGTCCCAAACAGATGCCGAAGTCCTCGGGTTTTTTTTAAAGAAAAACGTTGAACCCCGAAGGATTCAACCGGTTTTTAAGAAAAAGCTAGGACCCGGTCAAATCTGTTTAGTTCCAATGCCTCTGAACCCACCTAAGGTACTAAGAATCGCACTACGTGTGCATAAACCTGTATCATGTCTCTTACCCGAGACTAAGACAAGGAAACTATAAAAATAAAGTGCTTCATGTATGCACTAAAAAGAAATCAATCCTATATGACCAGTATCACCACAAGATCTCCATAATACTCTAAGATCGCAATATCACTAAACCACAAACAAAGGATGAATACTATCCTCAAACATTGCCAATATGTCTCTAAACTACTATCAAACACCCACGCGGGAGTATGATAATTCAAACCATAATGGGTACCTCAATTTACATTTAATGGATCCTTAAGACACAGGATAGCCCAGAGAAAGGGACGAATGCTAACCTATCATACCAGGTTAGGCCTCAAATCAACCATTCTTATATAAATCAACTAGAGTAGTGTACCGACCACTCCATAACCTCATACACAGACTAATGCTCAAGGGCCTACCTGGCCGAATATTACAAACTCAACTAAGTCCCTATGAAGCGTTAATCAATGCTACTAGACACCCAACTTGGGGGAGGGGCAGTTAATCACCAAAATTTCTTTTCATTTATATCCGCACTTAATCCAACGAAGTCTCAGTACATCACTATCCAACTCAACTAGAGTCCAACTCAAAGGGAACAATTTCACCCCAAAGCCTATTTCCACTTATAATCAAGTAACCACCTAGAACACATACCAATCGTGGCTCCACAAATCTAGGTTTTTACATTATTAGATTTCCTTTCTTTTATATTTTAAAAGCTTTAACTTTTAATCACATTGAGTTAATTTTCATCCTTTCTAATAAGTTTACAATTATCATCAGTTTAATAATAGCAAATATCAACTATGTAAAAGATCATACAAATAAATGAATGTTCAATGTCAATAATATGCAAAGACAATGCCAACGACACCCTATCAAGCATGGGACCACCGGGTATAATGTCACCATAATAACACAACCACGAGGATCATATCGACTCGTGAAACAGAACAAACCGTGTTCGGATCAAATCCTTCCACGCCTCCCTGATTCCCGGATTACTAGTCCGCCGGTAGCGAGAGACACCGTCTGGCCAGTTCTTGCGACGATCCGGAAGACTCACTTGAACCAATGATACATAAACGAGACATGAAACCACACCCAATGCAATATAAATGCTCATGGTGTATAAAATATACATAACATACCTCAACGGTGAGTCACAAATCAAAATATAAGATTTATCAAGTGACAAATATGTCTCAAAATCCTTTTTACACAACCAATCCACCGTATATAAACATTTTCATTTTCAAAAGCATGATTTATAATTTAATTATAGCAACAAATCATGTCAATTTATCTCAAGCTTACCTGGTTTCTCCATTTCCCAATAATAATAAATTCTTATAGGCTCGCATACGTTTAATTTAATTATCAGTGATTGTTTTCAAACTATTCCACCTCAAGGACAATTTAATTCGCAATTTAGCTTTATCATATTTCACGGGAAAAGTAAACTAGAAAGGGAACTAAAGTTGTGTCTAAATTTTAACGTTCCTCGTCCTCGTGAAGCTCCTATCTTAATTTCAATTTTGATAAAATATAAATAGCAGGGATAATTTTACTCGTCGGCTCTACATCCCTAAATATCCACTCTATCCCTATTGTATCTCAATTTCAATCACATAATTCTACACAATCCTACTTTACATCCAGGGGTACTAAACCACCTATTTTAATCCAATTTAAATAAGATTTAATTTATTATAATTTTTCAGGGAATTAATTTCCTTAATTTACCAAGGGAATTCCGATTCCCGACTTCATTTATCTATTTATGGGTACTCCGTAAATTCCATAAAATTCCTAAATTTCAGTCTATCACTAGAAATTTAATTTAAATATTTTTTTATTTATTCATAAACATACAACGGAGTCGTATTAATATTTTCTACGCATTATTAGTGAGTGTTCGATATGAATATATATATAAAAAAATATGTATAAATTCCCACCTAATTTACGTTTACCGAATAGCCCGAAACAATACAGTATCACACCCGAATATGAAGCCCGCCGACCAAAATCGTCCGAAAACTATTTCGAATATATCAAAATGTCCGTCTACACAAAGCTATACGATATATACGAAGCCCGTTATCAATTGGTTAATTAATTTGGGTAAATCTAAAATAATCCAAATGAAAACTATAATCTATAAATGCGATTTTCGGGCAAATCGTTCAACATAAAAATACGAATTTAATGTATGATGAATCCTACGTATACACAAAGCTACTTACCAAAAATTGGCTCAAACCGATCCGGTCGACCGAAAAATTGGATGAAGCTCTGGCCAGACTCCCCTGCTCACGCGCGTAGCCACTGCTGTAGCTGCCGGCTCATTGCGCCACCACCGGCGCCACCCTGCGCCACCGACGACCCCTGCACGACGCCGCCAGCCGCCGTCAAGCTCCGCCATAGCCGCCGCCTCTCGCCGCTGCTGTAGCGTCGCAGCTCCCGCCTGACTCCTCTGCGTGATGCCCTCACGACCAGCCCCAGCTCTCTCTGTTGCCGACGACAAGAATGGTGAAGGAGATGAGCTGCTGTGGCGTAAAGAGAGGAGAAGAAATGAGGAGTATAGCCGGTCATGGTGCAGAGAGAAGAGAGCAGGTCTGTGTAACAGGTTCCGTGCGTGAAGGAGATGGATACAAATCAATATCTTATGTATGTATCTGATATACATACATCTAATAATTACATAAATGACTAGTTAGTTTCCCCTAACTATAAAAACAACTCTTCAATTTAATATAATTGCACAAGTGATTTTCCCGTTTTTCATAATTACTAAAATAACTCTCCAATTATCATATTTACATGTGTGACTCTCATGTCTTACCAATTCATACTTTAACCCATGACATATATTATATCTCTCTCTCTCTCTATATATATATATATATTTCCCCCAATTAATAATATAGGTATAATAAATCCCGAAAATGTACCGGGAACCCCCAAATAAAATATCGCGTGCTCGAAAATAAACGGGACACCCAAATAAATAATATAACTAAAATAAATAATCTGGGGTATGAAACCCATATATATATAATCATAATTAAATTCGCATAAATAAAATAAGTCCCGTAAAATATACCGGGGACACCCAAATAATTTCACGGGAGCCCATCAAATTCACCGGACTCCGAATAAATAATATAGGCCCAAATAAAAACTCCGGGGCATGAAAATCATCCACCAATTAAATCACCGAAACCACGAACAAAGTCTGAACTCACCGAGACTCCTAAAATCACTGGTCGTAACCTAGTCAAAGCACTAAACTCAATCGTTGAAACTAAACCGCGTAGCCCTTAACAATAAAGCCCATGAACCAAACCCATCCTTAATAACTCCGATTCAAATCGTAACGCCGAATAAATAAAGTAAATTGGAATATATAGTTCGGGGTGTGAAACCCAACTACCGGAACATCGGGTACGTAAAAGATCCATCGAATAACCACAAATAACTATGGCACGAAAGGAATCCAAAATAATAATCAAATACAGCTACATCAACACGTAGAAGCACTTAGAAACACGAAGAAATAATCACACCAAAGAAACAAAACACGTAAGTACAAATACATAGCACGTCAACTAAACAAGGCACATACTAACCCCATAACCAGGGGAAACAAAACGCCGAACCCCTAAAGCACTAACTACCGAACTCAAATCGCTGAGTCGAAGCCCTAAACGTCAAGCGTCTAAACGAATCCATATAATCGGCACTAAGGCCCATGTAAACCTCTAGCGACGTCCGAAATACAAAACATCAACTCAAGTAACGTAACCACGAAAGAAACCCCACGAAGTCACCGAAAAGACAGTTGCAGAGTCGTGTCATCGAATCCAGAACTCACGTCAACGTTTAACTAGGTCCGAAACACTATCGTCACGTCAAGTCACATAATAACCACAGAAGTCCACGAAGAGAAATCGCAACGTCGTCCAGTCGAGTGTAGACGTAAACGCAAAAAATTTACTCGTAAATTACACAGAGTAATCATGACGTCATGAACAAGTGACGTCATCACCGAAAATAAATCGGGAATAATTCAGAAAAAAGGAAAAATGAAACGGGGTGTTACAGAATACTCCTTACCCATCAACAATCCCCCAAATAGTTTTCATGGTATGATTAATTTCTTTCCTAAATCTAAATTATATTTCTTGACATGATAATCATGATTGTCTTTGAAAGTTGCACTCTTGTCATCAAATGTTTTGCTCCTTTTCTATTAAAAATAAATAAATTTGATCAAAAATTCCAAATGTCAGTGTTACCACAGTTGTGTCTTGTTAATCTTTATGCAAGTTAATGCAAAATTTGAAATTCATAAGCACCTGAACCTCACATGATAGTTAAATGTAGTGTTGCCGGCTAGTGCGAAATAGTATGCATATGTAGCATCAATACATTTTCATTGATCAGAGAAAAAGATGTAGATACTAAAGATGCCATATCTAATTTCTGTCTTCTTTTTATTTTTATCTCTCAAACATTAACATTACATACTAAATATGTATGATATTTCATTGGGTCTCCATTTTTAGTTTCTTTTACTTAGGGGAAAAAAACCTTGTGTTGCTCGATCAGGCATGAGATTTTCCAGCGGCACCGACATCCCATCCCCAACCTCCTCCTTCTTGCATTTACAAGCTACGTAATTCAGCAATGACACCCTTTATATATTCATGGGTTGAAGTCATAAAATATTTTTGTTGGGAGTATTTAATTTTCAAGGAAAATTGGTTGATGCTACTCGAATCTTTCGTTCTCAAAATTTTCAAATCATATCCAATTTTCAAATTCAAAATTAATTAGTGGTCAAAATGTGTCAACTAAAGGATTATATGCAAAAACCCTAATGTTAGAAAATGCTCTAGAGAACGGGAACCCATATTTGAAACAGTGGCCATTTAGAGAAATTGATTCATCCTCTTTCTTTGTGTGTCATTAATTTTTTTGTTTTCTTCCTTTTGTGTATTTATTGCTTTTACTTCAATGGCATATCATTAATAAACAAATCCAAAGCTCTTGGAACTCAACAATGGCTCCACAAACGTGAACATGTTTTATTTTCTCAAAGCCAAGGTATGTATCATGAATCTTGCTTCATCTATGTATATAAATATTCATATTAATATTCAACTCCTCCATCCCCTGTAACCCATAATCTTGTTTTTGGGATTTTCTAAGATTCGATTCATCCAATTAGCGATCTACTTTGTGTTGGGTCTTCTAATTATTCTTTTTCTTGGGTTTTCACCGTAGATTTGTTTGTTTCTAAATTTTGTTGGGTTTTCTTATTTGTTTTCACTTGTGTAACACCCCGTGTTATTTTCCTTTTTCCTGAAATTATATTTCAATTTAATTTCAATTATGACGTCACTTGTTCATGACGTTCTGTTTATCCTTGGTATTTCGCGTGTAAATTTTTCGCGTTTACTTTTAAAGTCGACTAGATGACTTTACGGTTTCTCTTTGACGACTACGCGAGTTCTTGTTATCGACCATGTGGTATCGTTTCGACATTTAATGTTTAGTGCTTCGACTGGATGACGACACGTTTTAATTGATCGGGCTTGTTAAGCGTTCCGACGTTTGGCTTCCTACCTCGGTGTAATTATTTTGGACTATTTTAGTAATTGGTGTCCCGTGGAATTACCAGTTTGCGTAATCACACTTGGGGGTTGGTCCGTTATAATTTTGAATTATTATGCCTATATAGATTATTACAAATAATCATATAGAGGTGGGGTTAGTTTGCAATTATGGGTGTTGGAGGGTCACTTTTGTAATTTATATATATATGTATATACACGTATATATCTGATGAAGATAAAAACGTGACCTAGGGCATCACTTCTCCTCTTCTCTTCACGACTACACACGGCCTCTTCTTCTTCTCCATGAGCGGCGACCACTTTCTTCTTCTGCATTGTCGCCGATGAGAGAGAGAGAGATGATCGTGTCTCAGGAAGGGGACAACTGGTGACTTATGATCTCGAAGAGCTGCGGCTGGAACAGCGACGGCGGCGATGGCGAGCAGAGACAGCATCACGAGCGGCGAGGGCCATATGTCACGCCCCAAATTCCTAGGACTCCGAAACCCAAGCCTAAGAGCTAAGGGAGTGATTGTGGAAGTAAAAAGAAACGAGAACCAAAAGACATTCAGTCATCAAACACCTACAAAGGGTTGCAACGAATGCCTAGATACCATGTTGTCACGCCCCTAGGGTGACGCAAACCAAGCGACTACTAGAGTCAACAATAACAAAGAAGTACATGGAATAACAATAAGAATATACTCCATGCCAACACGAATACTAAGAACACAAGAGTATCCTCAAATACCAACAGACACGCTCCTAAATCCCTAAGACTCCCGAACTGGGACATCCAAGGAATCCAAGATGTGATCCTTAATACGAATGACCAACTAAGACATCATTAACCAAGAAAACACATGGGTTAATGATAGAAATGGTATATTCCATACCCAAATGACTAATAAAACTAAGCAGCGAAATCTAATGAAAATCCGGCAGAGTTTCGTTTGTAAATGGAACATCCGGACAACCAAACACAACACAATAACCTGCCCAAAGCAATTCAATAATCACAATGGCTTCCAAGCCCCACATTCATCAATCCTACTAGGGCCGAGGTAATGGAAAGAAACCAAAACCCCTCCAAACCCTCTAAACTCAACAGAGCCACAAATGCTCGAATGGGAATACAAGAAATGCACCTAGCTGTGCAAAATAAATACAATAACCTCATGAAAGAATAAATACAGGAAATAAAGGATACATCAACAGGGATATGCCAACAGACTGGCTCCCAAAAGAAAATACATAACAATCCCATAACAATGGGGAGAGAATCTAATAGTAAATACCTATCGTCCCCAAACCAGTCGTACTGCAATCGTAACCACATCACCAGCGCGACTCCAAACCTGTAACACGGAAACAAGAGAAAACTGTCGTTGCACTGCATCCTGCTCATAGCCGTATATTTCCTGTAACCTGGCGTGGGAATACCAGGGGGCAAATGAAATACCCCTGTGAGCAAATAAGCTCAGTGGGAAAGGATACTCTAACTACCACATCCTCTAATAGTTTAGGTAATGCTAAACCACCCAGTGAGATACATAGCCCACAACATAACCCAGCCACGAAAACCCAAGGTACGTGCTCACATGCTACCGTAAATGAATATATATAAGTATATAGGGGATATATATATATATATATATATATATATTTATTTATGCGTGTGTATATATATATACATATAAGTACACAATAAGAGTTTATAAGATACAACTAAGACTCGTACTCCAAGTACCAACACCAGTAGTCTACACTACTCTCACCAACATACACTAAGTACACGATCCTAAGGTCCAATCTAACAAATCATCCAGCGTTCACGACGCTAACAAGAAACTCCAAACAGAGGGAATCACACTTACCTCTAATATCCACAAGGATCGAAATCCACCACTAGTACCAAGGAATACTCATAACTCATTCCCCGAGAACACAGGAGGAAAAACACTCACGTCCTTGCGTACTAACACAACCGTCATCTATATATATATATATATTGTGACTGTACAATATATATATATATATATAAATCTACCTCTCAAGGCTAGATCACCTCAATCATATCACCGTACCATAAATCATATCGACCTCATAATACTATCATCAATATGGTCAATCTCATCACTAACACTCTCACTGTAGGCGGGGAAAACCACCCAAATCAAATCACTAAGAGTACACGAACTTAACTCACAAGAACGACCACCTCAAGGTCACCAAAGCAAAATGAAGGAAAAGACTTCCCAATGCTAAACCAACAGATAACCGAGACAACAATGTCAAGGTTAAAACACCACAAGTGTTTAGTGAGAACACCCGGACAAAAGAAACCAATCCACTCGGTATCCATGCCCCTAACACGTGTGACGACTCAAATCACCTAAGTGGTGACATCAACAATAAAGAAAGTGAAAGGCAACACTATATGTGTGCACTGAACAACACAAAGCCTCATACAGAGACCTAGAAATGATAGGAAGTAAAGGTGAAACAATGGAACACCTTTCAAAACTCTACATGATGAGATATTGAGAAAGAGGTCTCGAAATCTCAGAATCCCAAGAAAAGTAATAAAATAGTTTTCTTTTTAAGAAACCACATAGTAAAAATGACCGTCTTGCCCCCGGTCTCCATCAGTTGCCATCACCGGCTTTTAGAAGTTAAAATCTTTTTAAAGAAGATCCTAAGATCATTTTATAAAGTGTTAAAGTTTTTCATTTCTACGGGGGTAGGCAAAAACGAGTCTTTCCTTTTAAATACAAAGAGTTTAGAAAACACCGTTTTCGAAATGACAGTCAAATAAGAGAAACACAACTCTATGAATTCCTGTAATGTCCGAGAGGACAGTAAAGGAAGAGCAACAAGTTGGACTCACGGAAGACAACCATCCGATCCAACTCCACCAAATCAAATGACACCACGAGGAAGAGGTTCGGCACCATACCGTAACCGACAACTCAAGGAATGACATACAAGTCAACGACCACGTACTAGTGTATAAAACACAATACCAGGAATGCTTAAGGGAAGGGACTAAGCATAAGAATCAAGACTGTCAGACTACAGTACCTCGAGTACTTAATGAATCCCTAATCATAACCTCTTCTCATCAATCAAAATCTCACACAACTCATCACTCGCCTTCTCTAAGGCCTCAATTATCAATTGACACAAAAATCATCCCTAACCTCAAATCTTCAAAAGAGTTCACACAACTAACCACGATCACCAAACTACTAATCACAATCACAAGGCTACTAACCACAATCACAAGGCTGCTAACCACAATCTCTAAGGCCTCAACTCAAAGTCAAGCCTACGATCCACCACTAGCCTCAACTAGCCACATGGATCACTATGCCAACACGCATAACCTCCCCCAAGGGTACTAAAGTATACAACAAGTACAAGGATATACGTTTCATTATACTTATTAATTATGGCATATTATCATTTTCTTCCACATTAATTACTTTCAACTGAGCATTTATAAAATATGAATTTAATTTACAATATTCATAAATAGCATGCTCCAACAACACATGTAATATAACACATATACGTGTCAAACGAGATCACATAAAGGGTATGCAGTATAATGTGACTCGACACTCCCCGTGATACTCACACACAACACACACTTCCCAAGGGTAACAGATACATACTCTGTCCACTCATCAAGAAGTGTAGAGTTACCACACTGACTCTTCCCAAGTGATTTTAACACTTCTCACTTTCAACAAGGAAGACGGTTGCACGAGAGCCCAACTTGCAACTCCGTGCGCCATGACTACTCTTGAGTCAAGAATATAAGCCTCCACCCGGACTCTTAACTCACATTTGCCGGCTTTTTAATTCCGTAGGCATGATACCTCCTGGCCAGTTGTTGTGATGATCCGACACAAAGACACCCATACTTGAGTACACAACTCATACATGTCAATATCGTGATTTGACACTACACGACATTCTCAACAGGCACCCCGGGCCTCAACATAAATATGTAATACACCATATTTATGAAAATACCAACATGCTAAATATCAACATAAGTCTCAAATCTCTTTTCATGCTTTAAAATGCAATAAAACAATTAAATCATATCAAAATAATTTCATATACCATTCATGTTCTCCAAAAATATATTTTCTTTAATTCTTTAGAAAATATTTCAATTTCCCTTATCATTCATTTAAAATAAATTATACAATTAATTCACGTATAATAAGAGGAACCTAGCATGGCGTCTAAGTCTCTCACATCCAACGTTTACAAATTTCTCTAGCCCATTTAATTCTCCAGGGAATTTCTAAGTCATCTATTCCCATTCAATTCAATTAGGAATATATTTAATCTCGTATGGAATAATTTAATTAATTTTCTTAAAATTAATTTCTAAATCCTACGCCGATTCTACCCAAATATAGATATTTAAATTGGCAATTTAATATATCTATATTAAATTAAATAAGGGTTTACACCCCTAAACTACTTCAATAATACGGAGTGAGAAATATAATTTCCCACCTAATTTACGTTTACCGAACAACCCGAAATAGCATAGTACCGGCGCCCGAACACGAAGACCACTGACCAAAATCGTCCGAAAACTATTTCGAATATATCAAAATGTTCGTCTTGACAACCTATACGATATATATGAAACCCATTAATAATCGGTTAATTAAATTGGGTAAATCTAAAATAACCCAAACGAAATCAATAACCTATAAATGCGACATCCGGGCAAACCATTCATCCTAAATTCACAAAATTAATATATGACGAATACCATGTATATACGGAGCTACTCACCAAAAATCGGCTTAAACCGATCACCGGAAGGTCACCGAAAAAATGGCCGAAGCCTGGCCGAAAATTCCCCTGCTCACGCGCGTCACCTCTGCGCAACTGCGCCACTCCTTCGCGGCTGCTCAGCCTGCATCCCCTGCGTCGCTGCCGTTGTTTGCCAGCTCCAGGACCACCGCCGTCCAGAGAGGCAACCTTCAACACCACCAGTTCACGGATCCTTTTACCAGTCGCGTCCTCCCTCTCTCAGTCGACAGCTCCCTCCCTCGCCGGCGAATAGTGACGAAGGTGAAGAAGAAGCAGCTGACCGATGTATATGAAGAAGAGAAGAGGTAATCGGTCATGGCACAGAGAGAAGAGATGAGAGGAAGCGTGTATCAGCCCTTGTGCAGACTTACAGAGAACATGTCTGTAATTGCGTCTACAAGTATACATATATTTGTACTATATTGCACAACTAACCCTTAAGTCATCTATAATTGCAAAATGACCCCTCTTCAATATATATATATATATATAATTGTAAGTCACTAAAATACCCTAGAAGGGGGGATGAATAGGATTTTAAAAATAATTTCTAACTCTTTTTAATTCTTACTAGAACATGCAACAAGGTTCAATAATAATTTACAAGGTAAATATGTAATGAGTAATTTTACTTAATTTCAACAAGCTATTTACCACACTATAAATTAAGCATGCATGAACATAAAGTAAGGAGATAGAGATAGAGAAATTGACACCGTGATTTTTACGAGGTTCGGTAACTCCTACTCCTCGGCTCAAAGAATCCCCTTCCTTGAGACTTTCCCAATCCTCACACTATGGCTCTTCCTTCAATAGGTGGAATAACAAAACCTTTACAAAAGAGCTAACTAGCTCTTCACACAATCAAGAGAACAATCCTCCCTTGATACAATGGGCTTCACTCACCCAAGATCACAAATTTGTGTATGTAATCAATATATCACTCAAGAAACAAAAACACTCAAAACCCTAAGGTTTTTATGGAAGATAGATCAATATAAGCTCAAGTGTTTTTAGGTGATATTTCAAGAATCAAGATATATATATTCTCACAATATATTTTCAATAAGAGAATAAGCACAAAGCTTGAGTTTAAATCTTCAAAATGATGAGAATGAAAAACGAGATTTTGATATTTCTTGCTATCAAAAATTTTCCAGAAAGTGCTTGAGAGAAAATAGTAGATGAATGAATTTTCAGAAAAAATTTCTCACACAAGAACCTTGGAATTTTTCATCCATATCTCTTTCTTTATATAGTGTAACACTAGGGTTTGGAGAATGTATCTCACCATAGACAATATGGAGAGTAGGACCTGAAATTCTGCAAGCAAAATCATTTCTTTTTGGGCAAAAATATTGTTTAGAAATACTTTTCCTTAAAATCTTGAAGCACCCAGTCGACTGCCTCCATGCTTAGATTTAAAATATTTTTCCCAACGGCTAGGACCAGTCGACTGCCTCAAGAAGGCCAGTCGACTGCCTCATGAGTCAGTCGACTGCCTTGGATAGGCTAGTCGACTGCCTCAAGCAATCAAAAATGTTCGAAACTCTCTGGTTCAGTCAGTCGGCTGGGTCCTTAACTGCCAGTCGACTGGTCACAGTCAGTCGACTGCCTTGGACAGGCTAGTCGACTGCCTCATGCAGTCAAAATGTTTTATAGCTGACTGGTTCATCCAGTCGGCTGGGTCCTTAACGGTCAGTCGACTGGGTCACAGTCAGTCGGCTGCCATTTCATGGCCAGTCGACTGGGTGACTTCAAGAATTGTTTTTAAGGTCCGTTTTTGATCCGTTTGAGTTCGTTTGATTTATTACTTGAGCTTATAAGACCAATCAACACATAAGATACCTTGTTACAATATTCTTACCCCGACCTATCTACCCCAGGTCTTGAGTCCAACTTTTGTTCTTTCTTTGATCTTTTTGTCCTTCTTCGATTTTGCGCTTGAGTTTCCTTATCGCTTGTTGCTTTAGCGATCTTCCCGAATCATTTACCTGTACTTGCTGAAACACTTAGCTCAAATCCATATTAATACCAAACACGGTTTTGAATGTTTTGTTAATATCAAAATAAGATTTATTGCTTGAAATAGAATTTCAAAGCCAACAATCTCCCCCTTTTTTATGTTGACAAAACATTTCGTGTTTGCGCATAAATGGTGAAGTATCAAGTGATACTCCCCCTCAATGTGAGCATCATTCATTTTTATTTGCATGCTCCCCCTTAGAAAATAAATTTTTCAATTTGATATTCATTTACGTAATGCACGGAGAGTTAATAGAAACAACATATTTCAATTCATAATTTGCGAATTCGGTACATGTTGTTTTACTACTACACATTGCAGAATGATAAAGCATAGAAATGAAACGAAGCATGAACAACAAACATAAAACATAGGTAACGTCCTATTACATAAAATAGACCTATGGCCAACACAAACACCCTAATACATTCTCCCCCTTTGACAACATCAAAAAGGCGAAGGGTCACGATGGAAGGCGTCCATGGTAGTGGTGATGCGGTCAAACTTGTCCTCAAGACGCTTCATATCCTCGGCCATCTTCCTCTGGACCTCCTCATTGCGCTTTTGGGCCTCTTCATTGCGCTTTACGATTTCCAAGATTTGGGTAAGAGTTTCGGGATTTCCCCCGAACCCAAAATCTGGAATATCGAAATCGCTACCAAGAGACGGAAAAGAAGAAGTCGGAACATCCGGACGAGGTGCCTCGGGACGCGGAACATCATGACGAGGAACAGATGGACCAGCCTGGTCCGCAGGAGGGGCATCCCTAAGTGAGACCAACACTCCATCCGCATTCTTACCGATATGCATCTGCTTGTGATGAGTGCGATCCAGAAAAATTGGATTGTGCTCCGTAGGCTCATCAGCAAGTGGCACACCCTCCCGACAGAGAAGATATGATAAATGGGTAGGAAAAATAAGAGCGCCTTTCTTCTTGTGGCACTCGAGGATTGCCGAAATGAAGAGGAAGGCAAGATTGACCTTCCGACCGGTCATGACACAGTAGACAAGGAAAGCTTCCATAATCGACACAAGACTCTGGCTTTCGGACTTGGACAAAATGGAATACGTGATAATATTGTGCACAAGTCTAGCCTCGGGAGTAAGTGAAGAAGAGGGAAACTCAACAATGGCAGTGGTGGTTTTATTCACTGAAATGGCCCGAACAGCTTCGAGAGGATCGAAATCACTCGAAGAGTACCAAATAGATGGGCAGTAATAGGTGATACCGCCAGGAGGTAGCCGAAAAATAGTATTGATTACTGCTTCGGTGAACTCAACAGAGACGCCTCCAACATCGGAGTAAAGTGCGCGGGTGGGAGGACTCGGTTATGAAGGATTGAGCAGATTTGTATAAAATGATTTGACGGCGCGCGGATAATGTAGAACATCAAGGGAAACAAAGAAATCCCAACCCATATTGTGAAAAAGATTGAACGTATTAGCGCCAATCTCTTTGCACAAGGGTTGAGTCACAATGCGACTCCGAGCAATCTTTCGATGAATGAATTGAGTTTCGAAGCGACGAACACTGTCTTCATCACCGAGAAGAACAGTAAGAGACATCGGACCAAATTCAGATTCGGAATCAGGGTCCTCATGAACAGGAGACGGAGGTGGATGAGGTGCAGCCGAAGAGCTTCCACCCCTACCGGCGCGTTTCTTGAGGCGCACGACATTAGGAGCCATGAGAGAGATGAGAACCAAGATAATGCAAAGCATTTTGAGAAGAGAAACGAAGAGAAATGATGAAATCAGAGAGTGAGAAGTGAAACTGAAAAAAAATATATATGGATATATATATGGAGATAGATAACTTAAAAAGAAGAGGGGAGTGGTGATGACGGAGGAGAGGATCGTGGTGAAGTGGAAAAGTGGTTTAAAGATGAGTAAATGGCGTGAAGGAGAGAAGAAATGGGAGAGATCGTGGAGAGAGTGGAGAGAAGACGAAGAGAAAGAAGAAATAAAAACAAGGTTCGCGCAGAGGCAATCGACTGGCTCATGACCCAGTCGACTGGCCAATGGAGGCAGTCGACTGGCTGAAGATCGTTGAAAAACACAAAAACTCACTGGTTGATCCAGTCGACTGGCCGTATATGAGGCAGTCGACTGGCCCTCAAAAAATTTGAAAAATTTTAAATTTTGAAAGCCGAGAACGTGGACGAGAATTTGTGAAAATTAACTAATGACTTCAAAAACCATGGCCATTCCTAATTCCCTACGAATTTTTGAAAATGGTTCGTCCGAGAGGGGTTTGGTAAAAATATCCGCCAATTGATTCTTAGTGTCAATAAAAACCAGTTCAACGTCGCCTTTAGTTACGTGATCTCGTAAAAAATGATGCCTAATCTCTATGTGCTTTGTGCGAGAGTGTTGAATAGGATTCTTTGAGATACAAATAGCACTAGTGTTATCACATTTAATAGGTACACGATTGAAAACAAGTCCAAAATCAAGTAATTGTTGTTTAATGTAAAGAGTTTGAGCATAACTACTACCGACCGCAACGTATTCGGCTTCAGCCGTAGACAAGGCAACCGAATTTTGCTTTTTACTTGACCATGAAACTAACAAGTGACCTAGAAAATGACATGTACCACTTGTGCTTTTCCTATATACTTTACAACCCGCAAAATCGGCATCCGAATAACTCGTGAGATCAAGTGAAGTACCACTTGGATACCAAAGCCCTAAGTTAATCGTCCTGTTAAGATAGCGAAAAATACGTTTTACGGCTAGCAAGTGAGATTCTTTAGGACAAGATTGAAAGCGAGCACATAAGCATACACTAAACATAATATCCGGTCTACTAGCAGTTAAATAAAGTAAACTTCCTATCATGCCTCTATATTTAGTAATATCAACACATTTTCCATTTTCATCTTTATCGAGTTTAATAGAGGTACTCATAGGAGTAATGGCATGTTTGGCTTCCTCCATACCAAATCGCTTTAGCAAATCTTTAGTATACTTAGATTGACTAACAAATAAGCCATCCAAGCTTTGCTTGATTTGCAACCCTAAGAAGAAGTTCAACTCACCCATCATACTCATTTCAAATTCGTTTTGCATGTTAGATGCGAAATCATTGCAAAGGGAAGTATTTGTTGATCCGAATATAATGTCATCAACATATATTTGTATAATCAACAAATCATTCTTGATAGTTTTTGTAAATAGAGTGGTGTCAACTTTGCCTTTAGAGAAACCTTTTTGAAGTAGAAAATCACTAAGCCGTTCATACCAAGCTCTAGGAGCTTGCTTTAACCCGTACAAGGCTTTAGATAATTTGTAAACATGATTTGGAAAACGTTCATTTTCAAAGCCGGGTGGTTGCTTCACATACACTTCTTCATCTATAGTTCCATTTAGAAAAACACTTTTGACATCCATTTGATAGAGAATGAAATTTCTAGATGATGCAAATGCAAGAAGCATTCTAATTGCTTCTAATCTAGCTACGGGTGCAAAGGTTTCATCATAGTCAATGCCTTCCTCTTGATTGTAACCTTGAGCTACCAATCTTGCTTTATTTCGAATAATCACTCCATTTTCATCCTTTTTATTTCGAAAAACCCATTTAGTGCCTATTATAGTTTGATGTGTGGGTTGAGGGACTAAATGCCAAACTTGATTGCGTTCAAATTGATTTAGTTCCTTTTGCATAGCCATAATCGAAGAATCATCACATTGAGCTTCGTGGAAGTTCTTAGGTTCAATATTGGACACAAAAGCCATGTGGTTGCATAAGTCTCTAAGTTGAGATTTTGTACTAACACCTTGTGAAGGGTTTCCTATGACTTGGTCAAGAGGATGGTTGTGCACAATCCTCCAAGATTTAGGAATTGAGCAAGTCAAGTCATCATTTGATTGATTTCCAACTTTACTCTTATCCATTTGCCTACTTGACGAGTTGGAGATATTGAGATTATTGAAACTATACTCAATACCTACAACTTCATCATCATCTAGGTCAACTTTAGGTGAGGGTAGAGGTGGTGATTCATCAAAAACAACATGGATAGACTCTACCATGGTTAAAGTCATTTTGTTAAAGACTTTAAAGGCTCTACTTGTTGAGGAATAACCTAAGAAAATTGCTTCATCCGATTTGGAGTCAAATTTTCCCAAATTATCTTTATCATTTAAAACAAAACATTTACAACCAAACACCTTGAAATAACCAATATTGGGTTTTCGACCATTCCACAACTCATACGGAGTTTTACCCAATTTCATTCGAATGATAACTCTATTTATGACATGACAAGCGGTATTTACCGCTTCCGCCCAAAGACTTCGGGGAAGGTTGTGTTCATTTAACATAGTTCTAGCCATTTCTTGTAAAGATCTATTTTTCCTTTCAACTATCCCATTTTGTTGAGGAGATCTTGGAGCCGAGAGATCATGAGATACACCAAATTCATCACATAATTTCTCTAGATCTTGATTGTCAAATTCTCTATCCCTATCACTTCTAATTTTCTTGATTTTCAAATCTTTTTCATTTTGAATGACTCTATAAAATTTATCTAGAATGGAGTGAGTTTCATTTTTATGAGCAAGAAAGTAAACTCAAGTAAATCTAGAATAGTCATCTACTATAACAAGTACATCGAGTTTCCCGGCTAAGCTAGCCGTTCTTTCCGGACCAAAGAGGTCCATATGAAGTAACTCTAAGGGTCGAGAAGTGGTGATATCTTTCTTTCTCTTGAAAGAAGATTTCACTTGCTTACCTATTTGACATGCACTACATATTTTATCTTTTGAAAAATTAGTCTTCGGGAGGCCTTTGACTAATTCATTTTTAGACAAATGTTGAATGAGGTCCATACTAGCATGTCCTAAGCGTCTATGCCATAACCAACTATTTTCACTCGATGTGACAAAGCACTTAACATCCTGTTCATTTAATTCACATAGCAACATAGTATATAAATTTCCGTTTCTCTTGGCATTGAACAATTGTTTTCCATCTTTCTCAACTATGCATGCATTTGACCTAAATATAACATCATAACCTTTGTCACAAAGTTGGCTAATACTAAATAAGTTATGCTTCAAACCATCAACTAAAAGTACGTTATCTATAGCTAGAGAAGAAGATATACCAATGGATCCAATTCCAACAATTTTGCCTTGTGAGTTGTCTCCAAAAGTAACACTTCCTCTTTCATAAGATTTTGGGGACATGAATTTTGATTTGTCTCCCGTCATGTGCCTTGAACATCCGCTATCAAGGAACCATCTTTCTTTTGAGGCGGACTTCAAGCATACCTACAACACAATGTTACGTGACTTTTATTGGTACCCAATCTATTTTGGGTCCATTATGGTTAGATAGAAATGCAATAGTTCCTTTAGGAACCCAAAATGATTTTGTTACCAAATTGTCTTTTGCACGTAGAGATTCAATGGTTCCTTTTGGAACCCAAAACATTTTTGAGACAATTTTCTTCTTATTTCTTAGAAAACATGCATTTGCTTTGTGACCTCTTTTCTTGCAATAATAGCATGAAACATGATTGTGATCAATAGAAGTTGAGAATGAAGATTGTTTTGAAAAAGTATGCTTCAATGATTTTCTTTTCTTCAATAAAAGTGCATCTTTGTTGAATGCATCATATCCTAAGCCGCATTTGTCAAAAGAGTTTCTTTGTCTTCCTAGCATGCTGCTCAAGTTTTCTTTTCCTTTTGTGAATTTTGCTAAGATGTTTATTTGATCATCGATAGTCTTTTTTAATAAACTGTTTTCCTCTTCTTGAGCAAACTATGTTTCTTAGCTAGTTTTTCAAACTCATTATACAAATTTTCAAATGCATCTTGTAATTCATTATGAGAAAATAAAAGCTCATCATATGACAAAATGGAATTATCTAACGCATGTAAATTTAAATGTACCTTATCTTCATTTGCCATGAGGCAAATATTTGCAATTTCCTCACCATTCTCTTCCTCATCCGAATCACAAGAGTCATAATCATCCCATGTTGCATTCATGGCCATTTTGTTTGGCCTTTTCTCGTTCTCCTTTTTGGGCTTGAAACACTCATTTCTATAGTGCCCCGGTTTACCACAATTGAAGCAAGTAATAGACTCCTTCTTGCTTGTCTCTCCTCTTGGTTCATTGCTCTTTAAGAACCTCCGACCTTTAGCCTTCTTTCGTTGAAGAAATCTCTTGAATTGTTGAGTGATCAGGGCAATGTCTTCATCAACCTCTTCTTCGATTCTCTCATTTGTTTCACTTTTAGTTGAAGCTCACAAGGCTATACCTTTTCTAGGCTTGGCGTCTTCTTCACGAGATTTTAAGGTAATTTCCCATGTAAGGAGTGACCCGAAAATCTCATCAAGACTCATAGTGCTAAGATCATGTGCTTCTTTAATAGCCGTCACCTTCGCATCCCATTTGACCGGAAGGCTTCTAAGGACTTTGCGTGCCACATCGGATCTAGGAACAATTCTACCAAGATGCTTTAGTCCATTCAAAATATTAGTAAACCGAGACATCATAGAATTGATATTTTCATCTTCCTTCATGGCAAATAATTCATATTCATGCATAAGTATATCAATTTTAGATTCTCTAACTTGAGTAGTTCCTTCATAAGTAACTTCAAGTTTATCCCACATTTCTTTAGTCGTGGAGCAAGTAGAGACTCGATTAAATTCATTTGGACTTAAGGCACAATTTAGATTAACCTTAGCTTTGGCATTAAATGACATAAGTCTACGCTCATCATTATCCCATTCGTTGGGCAATTTGGGAATAGTTTTTCCATCAACTACTTTGGTAATAGTAAAAGGTCCATCAACAATAACTAGCTAAATTTGATAATCAATAGCTTGAAGAAAGTCTATCATTCTAGTTTTCCAATAACTATAGTTTGAACCATCAAACCATGGGGGCTTATTGTTTGATTGTCCTTCTACATGAGTGACTATGTTTGAGGCCATGATCGTTCTCTAAGACGGTTAAGTCTAAAACAAGTAGAGATTAGGCTCTAATACCAATTGTAAGTCACTAAAATACCCTAGAGGGGAGGGGGGGGGGGGTGAATAGGGTTTTAAAAATAATTTCTAACTCTTTTTAATTCTTACTAGAACATGCAACAAGATTCAATAATAATTTACAAGGTAAATATGTAATGAGTAATTTTACTTAATTTCAACAAGCTATTTACCACATTATAAATTAAGCATGCATGAACATAAAGTAAGGAGATAGAGATAGAGAAATTGACACTGTGATTTTTACGAGGTTCGGTAACTCCTACTCCTCGGCTCAAAGAATCCCCTTCCTTGAGACTTTCCCGATCCTCACACTATGGCTCTTCCTTCAATAGGTGGAATAGCAAAACCTTTACAAAAGAGCTAGCTAGCTCTTTACACAATCAAGAGAACAATCCTCCCTTGATACAATGGGCTTCACTCACCCAAGATCACAAATTTGTGTATGTAATCAATATATCACTCAAGAAACAAAAACCCTCAAAACCCTAAGATTTTTATGGAAGATAGATCAATATAAGCTCAAGTGTTTTTAGGTGATATTTCAAGAATCAAGATATATATATTCTCACAATATATTTTCAATAAGAGAATAAGCACAAAGCTTGAGTTTATATATTCAAAATGATGGGAATGAAAAACGAGATTTTGATCTTTCTTGCTATCAAAATTTTTCCAGAAAGTGCTTGAGAGAAAATAGTAGATGAATGAATTTTCAGAAAAACTTTCTCACACAAGAACCTTGAAATTTTTAATCCATATCTCTTTCTTTATATAGTGTAACACTAGGGTTTGGAGAGTGTATCTCACCCTAGACAATATGGAGAGTAGGACCTGAAAATCTGCAAGCAAAATCATTTCTTTTTGGGCAAAAATATTGTTTAGAAATACTTTTCCTTAAAATCCTGAAGCACCCAGTCGACTGCCTACCGGCACCCAGTCGACTGCCTCCATGCTTAGATTTAAAATATTTTTCCCAATGGCTAGGGTCAGTCGACTGCCTCAAGAAGGCCAATCGACTGCCTCATGAGTCATTCGACTGCCTGAGGCAATAAAAAATGTTCGAAACTATCTGGTTCAGTCAATCGGCTGGGTCCTTAACTGCCAGTTGACTGGTCACATTCAGTCGACTGCCTTGGATAGGCCATTCGACTGCCTCATGCAGTCAAAATGTTTTATAGCTCACTGGTTCATCCAGTCGGCTGGGTCCTTTATGGCCAGTCGACTGGGTCACAGTCAGTCGGCTGCCATTTCATGGCCAGTCGACTGGGTGACTTCAAGAATTGTTTTCAAGGTTCGTTTTTGATCCGTTTGAGTTCGTTTGATTTATTACTTGAGCTTATAAGACCAATCAACACATAAGATACCTTGTTACAATATTCTCACCCCGACTTATCTACCCCAGGTCTTGAGTCTAGCTTTTATTCTTTCTTTGATCTTTTTGTCATTCTTCAAGTTTGCGCTTGAGTTTCCTTATCGCTTGTTTCTTTAGCGATCTTCCCGAATCATTTACCTGTACTTGCTGAAACACTTAGCTCAAAGCCATGTTAGTACCAAACACGGTTTTGAATATTTTGTTAATATCAAAATAAGATTTATTGCTTGAAATAGAATTTCAAAGCCAACAATAATGAAAATATATACAGTAAACCCCAATAATTATCGAGAATGCCCAAACATAGTCTTGTAAGCCCGAAATAATAACGGGACGCCCAATAAAATATATCGGGGTAGAAACCCAAACGTCGGAACACTAAACACCCGATCCAATTAAAACGCATCGTCATTCAAGCGAAACAATAATCATTAAACGTCGAATAAACTAACGTCGAAAAGAGACCGTGTAATTGACAACAAGAATTCGCGTAGTGTCGTCCAATCGACTTTAAAACTAAACGCGCAAAATTTACACGCGAAATACCAAGAATAATATGAACGTCATGAACAAGTGACGTCATCACCGAAATTAAGATAAATATAATTTTAGGAAAAAGGAAAATAGCACGGGGTGGTACACCATAGCTGGTGGGTCTGGTTCGCGCAGAGGGCTGGGCGTAGCTGGGTCGCGCAGTTCGCGCGAGTAGGGAATTCGGCCGGAACTTCGGCTGACTATTTTGATGGATTCTCGTTGTCGGTTTGAGCCGATGTTTGGTGAGTAGCTTCGTCTCTACGTAATGTTCATCATACTTAAGTTTCGTAATTTTCCGTTGAACGGTTTATCGGGAAATCGCGTTTATAGGTTATGATTTTCGTTTGGGTTATTTTAGATTTACCCAAATTGATTAACCTATTGCTAATGGGCTTCGAATATATCGTATAGGTTGTCGAGACGAACATTTTGGTATGTTCAAAATATTTTTCAGACGACTTTGGTCGGCGGGCTCCCTATTCGGGCGCCAATACTATTCACAGTGGGCTGTCCTGTAAGCGTATATTAGGTGAGAAATTTTATTCTCACTTCCGTATCGTTGACGTGGTATGGGTGGGCAAACCCTTATTTATTTTAATATAGATATATTAAATCGTGAATTTTAAATATCTATATTTGAGTTAGAATCGAAGTAGGATTTAGAAATTAATTTGAGAAATTAATTAAATTATTTCTTAAGAAATTAAATAATTTCCTATTCGAATTGAGAGATAATAGGTGGCTTAGTAAACCCCCTTGCGAATTAAAATGGGTTAGTAAATGTTTGTAAAGGTTAAACGTAAACTTAGACGTTATGCTAGGTTTCTCTTACGATACGTGGTTTAGTAGCTTTAATTATATTATAGGCATGTTAAGAGGAATTGAAAATAATTTCTTAAAGAATTAAAGAAAATATATTGTTTAAACCATGAACTTGTTTTCTCATGATTTAAATGTCTTTATTGTATTTTAAAAGCATGTTAAAAAGAGATTATGAGATTCCTGTTGGTATTTTCATGTGGCTATTTTCATAAATATGATGCATTACATATTTATGTTGAGACATGATTTTATTGCGTACACCATGTATTGCGATTACATGGGTGTTGGTGCATGTAGTGCATGGTTTCACCTTTTGCAGAGTAAATTCAATTGGTGTGGTCTACTTCCTTTGTGCGTGGTGCACGAGTAGACATTTATGTTTGGATCGTCGAAACAACTGGCCAGGGGGTGCTTCTTGCTCCCACGGAACTAATAATCCGAGAAATGCAGATGATAGGGGGAGGACATATCGTCCAAAGCCTATGTGCGCGACTGGGTCGTGGAGATACGTCTTCCTGGATAAAAGTGTGAAGTATCACAAACACTTGGGAATGACGGTTCGATAAGTCTACATTCCCTAGTGAGCTTGTATCCTTAAGGGAATTGTGGAGAATGATCCAGTTACCCTTGGGAAGGGTGTGTTTTTGTGTGCGTACCACAGGCGGTTTGTGAGTTACATTGCATTGCATATCATTATGTGATTTCATTGATATGTATATATATGATGCTGGAACTTGTTAATTATGAATATTGTAATATAAATTCATGTTTTATAAATGCTCAACTGGAAATGAATTAAATGCGGTAATTATTAAAGTATAAATGAAACGTATATATTTATACTTGTGGTTGTTTACTTTTGTACCCTTGGGGGGGGGGGGGTTAAGTGTATTGGCGTAGTGATCTCTGTGGTTAGTTGAGGTTAGTGGTGGACTACAGTGTTGATTTTGATTGAGGGCTTAGAGATGGCGGTTAATTGTTTCGTGATTGTGGTTATTGT
Source organism: Cornus suecica (assembly GCA_963922005.1). Taxonomy (NCBI): domain Eukaryota; kingdom Viridiplantae; phylum Streptophyta; class Magnoliopsida; order Cornales; family Cornaceae; genus Cornus; species Cornus suecica. Next base: position 59,289,925 of record OY998239.1, read on the forward strand.
GTGACATCTTTAGAGATTGAGATCAGGGATTGATTTTATTATCAATTGAGATTGAGGCCTTAGAGAAGGTGGGTGACTAGATGGCGAACTTAATGGGTGTTGTTGTATAGACCTTTATGTGCCCTACATCTTTTGAGGAATGGGTTATCAATTGTATTTGAGATTTTGATTGGGTGAGAAGAGGTTATGGTTGAGGGATTTTATTAAGTATTTGGGGTACTGTAGTGTTGTTTCTCATGCTTAGATCATTCCCCTAAGCATTTCCCTTACTGTACTTTGTATAGTAGTACATGTCTTTGACTTATATGTCATTCCTTGAGTCATCGGTTACGGCGTGGAGCCAAACCTCTTCCATGTGTTGCCATTTGATTTCGTGGGGTTGGAAATAGATAGTTGTGTTCCGTGAGTCCAACGTATTGTTTTTCCTTCATTGTCCTTTCGGGACATTATAGGAATCCGTGTAGTTGTGTTCATTCTTATTTGTCTATTTTTCGACAACCGTGTTTTCTAAGTTTTGAAATAAACTCTTTGTATTTAAAAGGAAAAACCCGTTTTCGCCTACACCCGTAGCAAATGAAATGTTTTAGCACTTTATAAAATGATCTTAGGATCTTTTTAAAAAGATTTTTAACTTCTAAAAGCCGGTGATGACGACTCACGAAGACCAAGGGCAAGACTGTTATTTTTATTGTGTGATTTCTTAAAAGAAAACTATTTTATTACCTTTCTTGGGATTCTGAGGTTACGAGACTTCTTTCTCAAAAACCTTGAACGGTAGAGTTTTGAAAGGTGTTCTTTTGTCCACCTTTGCTTCCGATCATTTTTAAGTCTCGGGTTTGAGGCTTGTTGTTGTTCAGTGCACACATATAGTGTTGTCTTTCACTTCTTCTTGGTTGTTGATGTCACCACCTAGGTGATTGGAGTTTTTCGTATGTTCATGGATGCCGAATGGATTGGTTCGAGTTTTAAAACAAAAGATTTTCTTAAAAACTATTGAATCTCTGGGATTCATCTTTTTATTACTTCCACTCTCGGCCATTCGCTTTTGGTCTCCTTGTTCGAGTGTTTTCACTAAACACTTGTGGTGTTCTTAACCTTGACGTTGTTGTCTCCGTTATCTGTTGGTTAATATTGGTATTTCTTTTCCCTTTCTATGGTTTCCTTGTTCGGGTGCTTTCACTAAACACTTGGGGTATTCTTAACCTTGACGTTGTTGTCTCGGTTATCTTTTGGTTTAGCATTGGGACTTTTTTTCCCTTGCTTGGGTTCTCGACTTTTACTTGATTTTTCTTATCCTTAGTGAGAGTGTTGGTGATTTATTGACATTGTTGGAGATAACATTTTAGGTTTTTATGTGGTGATATGATTGAGGTGACCTATTCCTTGAGAGGTAGAATTTCTCTAGGAATGGGATGAGGATTGTTATATATATATATTGTATATATATATATATATTGATGATGGTTGTGTTAGTACGCAAGGACGTGAGTGTTTTTCCTCCTGCGTTATCGGGGAGTGAGTTATGAGTATTCCTTGATTCTAATTGTGGATTTTATTCTTGGGGATATTAGAGGTGAGTGTGGTCACTCTGTTGGATTTTGTGGTTAGCGTGGTGAGCATTTGATGATTTGTTAGATTGGATTTGGGTGTCGTGTACTTAGTGTACGTTGGTGAGAGTAGTGTAGACCACCGATGTTGGTACTTGGAGTAAGAGTCTTAGTCGTACCTTGTAGAATCTGGTTGTGTATTTATATATATATTTATATATATATATTCCCGATATATATATATAATCGTTTACGGTAGCATATGAGCGTGTGCCTTGGGTTTGCATGGATGGGATTTGTTGGGCTATATATATCGTTCTAGATAGTTTATCATTACTTAAAATGTCAGAGGATGTGGTAGTTAGAGTATCTTTTCCCACTGAGCTTATTTGCTCACAGGGGAATTTCATTTTCCCCCTGGTATTCCACGCCAGGTTGCAGGAAATGTTACGGCTATGGGCAGGATGCAGTGCAACGACAACTTTCTTTTGTTTCCTTGTTACATGTTTCGGAGTTGCATTAGGTGATGCGGTTACTGTTGCAACACGATTGGTTGGGGACGATAGTCATCTGCTGTTAGTTTCTTTACCCATTTTGTATGGGATTGTCTTATATTCTTTTGGGAGCCAGTCTGTTGGCATTTCCCTATTGATGTATCTTTTATTTTTCCTGTATTTATTATTTCAGGATGTTATTGTATCTATTCTGCACTGTCATGTGCTTTTCTGTATTCTTATTCTAGCATTTGTGGCTCTGTTGATTATAGAGGATTGTGTAGGGGTTTTGGTTTCTTTCCACTACCTCGGCCCTAGTGGGATTGTTGAATATTGGGCCTGTGAGCCATAGTTATTATCGAACTGTTATTGGCAGGTTAAATTGTTGTGGTGGTATGTCGAGATGTTCCATTTACAAACGGAACTCTGCCGGATTTTCTTTTGATTCCGCTACTTTGTTTTATCATTCATTTGGGTATGAAATATACCATTTCTATCATTAATCCATACTTTTTCATGGTTAATGATATCTTAGTTGGTCACTCATATTAAGGATCACATCCTGGATTCCTTGGATGTCCTTGTTTGGGAGTCTTAGGAATTTAGGGACGTGTCAGTTTGGTATCTGAGGATACTATTGAGTTTCTAGTATTCGTTTTGCCATGGAGTATATCTTTCATTGTTATTCCATGTAGTTCTTTGTTATTGTTGACTCTAGTGGTTGCTTGACTGACGTCATCCCTTGGAATTTCGCTTATTCTCTAGATTTGAGTTTCGGGGATTTTAGGGGCGTGACAACATGGTATCAAAGCATTTTTACCCTTTTATGAGTGTTTGATGACTGAATGTCATTGGTTCTCATTTCTTTTTACTTCCGTATTCACTCCCTTAGCTCTTAGGCTCGGGTTTCGGAGTCCTAGGAATTTGGGGAGTGACAACATGGTATCAGAGCTCTAGGTTTCACTGTATTAGGGAGGATGGTTGATGGTCGATGGGACGTTCAACGTTTGGGGTTTATCTATGATTACGATCTGCGTTCTGTGTGCCTCTAGGTTTCACTGTCTTAGGGACGACGGGTGATGGTCTATTTGACGTTCGAGGTTTGGGGTTTGTCCGCGAGTACGATCTACGTTCTCTGTGTGCTTCAGTGTTCTTGTGGTTTTCACTTGTGTGTGTTGATGGCGTGTCTTACTAGATGCATCCCGTTGTGATTTAATTCCAGCGGAGTGAGACGACACTTCAGTCACATTGATTATTTCGTACATGTATCATGGTGTTGGTTACCGAGGAATATGACTGGATGTGACTTACGGACTAAGGTACTCCCTGATTTCGAGGACGAAATGTCCTAAGATGGGAAGGTTGTAACACCCCGTGTTATTTTCCTTTTCCTGAAATTATATTTCAATTTAATTTCAGTTATGATGTCACTTGTTCATGACGTTCTGTTTATCCTTGGTATTTCGCATGTAAATTTTTCGCGTTTACTTTTAAAGTCGACTGGATGACTTTACGGTTTCTCTTTGACGACTACGCGAGTTCTTCTTATCGACCACGCGGTATCGTTTCGAAATTTAATGTTTAGTGCTTCGAATGGATGATGACACATTTTAATTAATAGGGTTTGTTAAGCGTTCCGACGTTTGGGTTCCTACCCCGGTGTAATTATTTCGGACTATTTTAGTAATTGGTGTCCCGTGGAATTACCAGTTTGCGTAATCACACTTGGGGGTCGGTCCGTTATAATTTTGGATTATTATGCATATATAGATTATTACAAATAATCATATAGAGGTGGGGTTAGTTTGCAATTATGGGTGTTGGAGGGTCACTTTTGTAATTTAGATATATATGTATATACACGTATATATCTGATGAAGAGAAAAACGTGACCAAGGGCATCACTTCTCCTCTTCTCTTCACGACTACACACGACCTATTCTTCTTTTCCATGAGCGGCGACCACTTCCTTCTTATCCATTGTCGCCGGCGAGAGAGAGAGAGATGATCGCGTCTCAGGAAGGGGATGACTGGTGACTTACGACCTGGAGGAGCTGCGGCTGGAACAGCGACGGCGGCGATGGCGAGCAGCGGCGGCGTCATGAGCAGCGAGGGCCGTAACTGGTGGGTCTGGTTCGCACAGAGGGTTGGGCGCAGCTGGGTCGCGCAGTTCGCGCGAGTATGGAAGTTCGGCCGGAACATCGGCTTACTATTTGGACAGCTTCCCGTTGTTGGTTTGGTTGATTTTTGGTGAGTAGCTTCGTCTCTACGTAGTGTTCATCATACTTAAGTTTCGTAATTTTCCGTTGAACGGTTTGTCGGGAAATCGCGTTTATAGGTTATGATTTTCGTTTGGATTATTTTATATTTACCCAAATTGATTAACCTATTGCTAATGAGCTTCGTATATATCGTATAGGTTGTCGAGACAAACATTTTGATATGTTCGAAATATTTTTCGGACAACTTTGGTCGGCGGGCTCCCTATTCAGGAGCCGATACTGTTCACGGTGGGCTGTCCTCTAAGCGTATATTAGGTGGAAAATTTTACTCTCACTTCCATATCGTTGACGTGGTTTGGGTGTGCAAACCCTTATTTATTTTAATATAGATGTATTAAATCGTGAATTTTAAATATCTATATTTGGATTAGAATCGAAGTGGGATTTAGAAATTAATTAAATTATTTCCTACGAAATTAAATAATTTCCTATTCGAATTGAGAGATAATAGGTGACTTAGTAAACCCCCTTGCGAATTAAAATGGGTTAGTAAATGTTTGTAAAGGTTAAACGTAAACTTAGACGTTATGCTAGGTTTCTCTTACGATACGTGGTTTAGTTGCTTTAATTATATTAAAGGCATGTTAAGAGGAATTGAAAATATTTTCTTAAAGAATTAAAGAAAATATATTGTTTAAAGCATGAACTTGTTTTCTCATGATTTAAATGTCTTTATTGTATTTTAAAAGCATGTTAAAAAGAGATTATGAGATTCCTGTTGGTATTTTTATGTGGCTATTTTCATAAATATGATGCATTACATATTTATGTTAAGACATGATTTTTATTGCGTACACCATGTATTGCGATTACATGGGTGTTGGTGCATGTAGTGCATGGTTTCACCTTTTGTAGAGTAAATTCAATTGGTGTGGTCTACTTCCTTTGTGCGTGGTGCACGAGTAGACATTTGTGTTTTGATCGTCGAAACAACTGGCCAGGGGGTGCTTCTTGCTCCCACGGAACTAATAATCCGAGAAATGCAGATGATAGGGGGAGAACATATCGTCCAAAGCCTATGTGCGCGACTGGGTCGTGGAGATACGTCTTCCTGGATAAAAGTGTGAAGTATCACAAGCACTTGGGAATGACGGTTCGATAAGTCTACATTCCCTAGTGAGCTTGTATCCTTAGGGGAATTGTGGAGAATGATCCAGTCACCCTTGGGAAGGGTGTGTTTTTGTGTGCGTACCACAGGCGGTCTGTGAGTTACATTGCATTGCATATCATTATGTGATTTCATTGATATGTATATATATGATGCTGGAGCTTGTTGATTATGAATATTGTAAAACAAATTCATGTTTTATAAATGCTCAACTCGAAATGAATTAAATGCGGTAATTATTAAAGTATAAATGAAACGTATATATTTATACTTGTGGTTGTTTAATTTAGTACCCTTGGGGGGGGGGGGGGGGGGGGTTAAGTGTATTGGCGTAGTGATCTCTGTGGTTAGTTGAGGTTAGTGGTGGACTACAGAGTTGATTTTGATTGAGGCCTTAAAGAGGGCGGTTAATTGTTTCGTAATTGTGGTTATTGTGTGACATCTTTAGAGATTTGAGGTCAGGGATTGATTTTATTATCAATTGAGATTGAGGCCTTAGAGAAGGTGGGTGACTAGATGGCGAACTTAATGGGTGTTGTTGTATAGACCTTTATGTGCCCTACACCTTTTGAGGAATGGGTTATCAATTGTATTTCAGATTTTGATTGGGTGAGAAGAGGTTATGGTTGAGGGATTTTATTAAGTATTTGGGGTACTGTAGTGTTGTTTCTCGTGTTTAGATCATTCCCCAAAGCATTTCCCTTACTGTACTTTGTATACTAGTACAGTAAAAATAGACGTTGTATTGGTTTTTATTAACACGAAAAATCAATTAGCGGACATTTTCACAAAGCCTTTTTCTGGAGGATTCTCTTTCAAAATTTGTAGAGAAATTGGGTTGGCTTTGGGCATTGATGTATTAGCATGATAAATTATTTATTCAAACGTCATTTCCCACCTTTTTATGTTGCCAAAGGGGGAGAAGTAAGTTGCTTAGTGTATGAAATTGCCAAAATATATTTACTAAGGGGGAGCATGTAATGCACACATTGAGGGGGAGGATCACTTGATACTTCACCATTTACACGTAAACACGAAATGTTTTGTCAACATCAAAAAGGGGGAGATTGTTGGCCTTGAAATTTATTCTCGGACAATAAATCGTATTTTGATATTAACAAAACATTTAAAGCGTGTTTAATACTAATGAATTATCAAGTTCATCTTTCCAGCAAAAGACAGGTGAACGACTCGGAAAACAAACACGGAAAGAAAACGACTCGGAAAGCAAGCTCGGAAAGAAAGATTGAATAAAAGCGAAAAGCCGTGAAAGAAATTGAAGCGCGAAAATGGAAAATCAAATAATTCAACGGCGAAGGTGAAAGTTGAAGACTCAAGACTTGGGGTAGATAGGTCGGGGAGCGATCATTGTAACAAGGTAATTTTATGCGTCGATTTTATCGTATAAGCTCAAGTATAAAATGAACCGAACTCAAATGGAATGAAAAACGCTTTATCGAACTTAAACGGAAAGAAAAATATTTTTATTAAATGTTTTTCAAGTTATAGTCGACTAGAAGAATCCTTTGTATTCTCTAGTAGTCGACTAAAACAATCAGTAGCATCAAGTTTTCATCCATTTTTTGAAGTAGTCGACTAAAGCTCCAAAGTAGTCAACTAGAACCACCCATCTAGTCGACTAAAACCATTTGAGTCGACTAGACTACATGAAGTAGTCGACTAGAACCAATCTAGTCAACTAGAAGTTCAAAGTAGTCGACTAGAACATCAAAGTAGTCAACTAAAAGCTTCTCAAAACCTGCAGATTTTTCCGGAAACATTTTCCATGTTTTGTGGGTTGTGCTTAATAGTGTTCAAACGGCTCTTGTCTTTCAATTACAATATTCATTCTTCAAAACCCTAATGTATTGATATATATAGAATGATATGTGTTCATTGAAGACTAAGAGATTGAAAAACAAAAGAGAAAGAAAAGGAAGAAAAGCTCTCAAAATTCTGCAGAAATTTTCTCTACAAAAACCATTGAAACCAAGCTTTGAAAATCTGATTTTCTTCAAGTTTCTTTGAAAATCAAAACCTCTAGTATCTCTTCTTATTCTCCAAATATCATTCATTGATTATATCCTTTGATAATACATTTCTAGAGCTATTATAAAATCACCAAAAACACTTGAGCTTATATTGATTTATCTTCCATAAAAACCTTTGGGTTTTGAGTGTTTTTGTTCTTGAGTGATTTTATTGATTACATACGAATTTGTAATCTCGGACAAGTGAAATCCACTGATTGTTCAAGAGAGGGTTGTTCTCTTGATTGAGAGACAAGCTCGAGAGGCTTGTGTTGTAAAGGTTTGCCATTCCACCTATGAAGGAAGGGCCATAGTGAAAGGATCGGGAAAAGTCTCAAGAAGGGGTTCTTGAGCCGAGGAGTAGAAGTTACCGAACCTCGAAAAAATCACGGTGTCAATTTCTCTATCTCTCTCTCCTTATTTCATTAATTTGCATGATATATTTACTTGAATATCTTGTATGCTAATTAGTCTTGTGATTAGTTGTTAGATAAATTGAATTGAATTTATTCATTTGACTATTGAAGAAATTGAGTATTGATTATATATTGTTCTAATTTCGAAAAGGAGTAGAAATATTTTGAACACCCTATTCACCCCCCCTCTAGGGTTATTTAGTGACTAACAATTGGTATCAGAGCCTAATCTCTATTTTTTGGACTTAACCGTCTTAGAGAACGATCATGGCCTCACATTTAGTCACTCACGTTGAAGGACAATCTATTATTAGACCCCCTTGGTTTGATGGTTCAAACTATAGCTATTGGAAGACTAGAATGGTAGACTTTCTTCAAGCTATTGATTTTCATATTTGGCAAGTTATTGTTGATGGACCTTTCACTATAACAAAAATAGTAAATGGAAAAACTATCCCCAAATTGCCCAACGAATGGGATAATTATGAACGTAGGCTTATGTCATTTAATGCTAAAGCTAAGGTGAATATAAATTGTGCCTTAAGTCCAAACGAATTTAATCGTGTCTCTACTTGCTCCACTGCAAAAGAAATGTGGGATAAACTTGAAGTAACTTATGAAGGTACTACTCAAGTTAGAGAATCTAAAATTGATATACTTATGCATGAATATGAATTATTTGCCATGAAGGAAGATGAAAATATTAATTCTATGATGTCTCGTTTCACTAACATTTTGAATGGACTAAAGCATCTTGGTAGAATTGTTCCTAGATCCGATGCGTCACGCAAAGTGCTTAGAAGTCTTCCGGCTAAATGGGATGCAAAGGTAACGGCAATCAAAGAAGCTCATGATCTCAACAACATGAGTCTTGATGAGATTTTCGGCTCTCTACTCACTTGGAAAATCACATTGAAATCTCGTGAAGACGACATCAAGCCAAGAAAAGGTATAGCTTTGCAAGCCTCTACCAAAAATGAAGCCATTAAGTCGAATGAAGAAGAAGTGGATGAGGACATTGCTTTGCTCACTCAAGAATTCAAGAAATATCTTCAAAGAAAGAAAGCCAATGGTGGAAAATTCATGAGGAGAATCGAATCAAAAGGCGAGCCTAAGAAAAGGGAACCTCCAACGTGTTTCAATTGTGGAAAGCCGGGACACTACAAAAGTGATTGCTTCAAGCTCGAAAAGGAGAACGAGAAAAGACCAAGCAAGATGGCTATGAATGCCACATGGGATGACTACGACTCATGTAACTCGGACGAGGAGGAAAATGGTGAAGAAATGGCAAACCCTTGTTTCACGGCAAATGAAGAAGAGGTACATTTAAATTCACATTCATTAGATAAAGATAAATTGTCATATGATGAACTTCTCTCTTCTTATGATGAATTACAAGATGCATTTGAAGAATTGCATGATGGATTTGAAAAGTTAGCTAGAAAATATATTCTTCTTAAGAAAGCTAAATCTTCGTGTAGCTCTATTACTTCAAACTTAGAAGGTTCAAGCAATGACAAAAGCATAGAGCTAGAAAAGGATAACAATCGGTTAAAAAATACTATAGATGATCAAATAAATGTCTTAGCTAAATTTACAAAAGGAAAGGAAAACCTTAGCATTATGTTGGGAAGACAAAGAGGATCATTTGATAAATGTGGTCTAGGGTATGATGCTTTTGACAAAGATGCAATTATCTTGAAAAAGAGGAAATCATTAAGGCATACATTTACAAGACAATCATCTCATGCATCCTCAAATGATTATAAGCATGTTACATGTTATTATTGCAAGAAAAGGGGACATAAAGCAAATGCATGTTTACTTAGGAAGAAAAAAGTGATAACAAAAATGATTTGGGTTCCAAAAGGAACCATTGCATGCTTGCATAGAAAGGAAAATGTTGTACCAAAAATGATTTGGGTTCCAAAAGGAACCATTGCATCTGTCTCTAACCCTAGTGGACCCAAGATAAATTGGGTACCAACAAATGTTACTTAAATTTGTTTTGTAGGTATGCTTGAAGTCTGCCTTAAAGGAAATGGCTTATTGGTAGTGGATGCTCAAGGCATATGATGGGAGACTAATCAAAATACATTTCTCTAAAAACTTATGAAGTAGGAAACGTAACTTTTGGAGACAACTCTAAAGGCAAAATTATAAGGATTGGCTCAATTGGTATATCTTCCACTCTTTATAAATAGCATGTTTTTGGTTGATGGTTTGAAGCATAACTTATTTAGCATTAGTCAAATTGTGTGACAATGACTATGATGTTATTTTTAGGACCAATGCATGCTTAGTTAAGAAAGATGAGAATCAATTGTCAAATGCTAAAAGAAACGAAAATTTATACTATGTTGCTTTGAGAATGTTTTCATTGATTGATAAATGATCATTATTCATGTATCACATTCTTTTGTTTCTTGAAATTGCATGAGAAAAATGTCACATTGATTTAGAGTGAAATTATTTCAAAAGGGTGACTCTTATGGAAAAATCTTTTCATTGTACTTTCATATGTTCAAAGAATTTTGAAATGAAATGAATCTTCCTATGTGCTATAGCTTTACAAATCTTGAAAAAGGGCATATAATTTATTTTTGCTAATCAAGGGAAGTTATATTGGTTTTCTTGTCAATTCTTGATGATTGAACATGAATAATGCATATGGTTGTTTACTATGATTCATATATGAAATGGAGTCTCATTCCATTACTAATTTCATATTTGGTTCATTGACTTGATAATTAACCATGATCATATCTTACCATTTTGAATTAACAAATGCACTTCATGATAATGTTCTTAAATGATAAATTCAATTGAAGCATAATGGTTGTTGAAGATCATTCATTTTGTGCTAATATGCTTATAATGAATTATGACTAAAAATGTGCTAACACAAATGGACCCTAGAGCAAAAAGGGTACCAAAGAAAACCACTTGAGTGTGTCTTGTAGGTGTGGATTGATTCCTTACTCAAGATCAATTGATTCTTCAATTGTGATGCTATAACTCAAAAGGGGAGATGAAATTAAGGTTTCTCACAAAATGAGTGGACATTACAAATCATCTACAAGCAACTCTATGTAAAATGGGTAAAGCTAGCATCATGGTACACATTTTCTATCCTCAATTACTAATGTGCTTTCATTGATGAGATTATACATGACATACATATGCTCATTCAAGTATGTTGAATCGTTATTGATATGTCATGAAATAAACTTGATGATTGGTAATAAGAGTGATTGGCTACTTGGTGCATACAATTGACTATGCTTTTGATGAATACTTGATAGTAGCTTGCTTTGAATTGACTTGGATATATGAAAGAAAGTCTTGATCATGCATGATTTCTAAAGAATATAGTCATGACCATCTCTAGACCATCAAAGCTATTTCACTTGATTTTGGTTGATTACTTGAGTAGCTATGTCTTATTTTTGTTCATGGGCCTTCATGATTTTAGTGCTTTATCTAAATTCTCTTGACATGACATATTGCACATTTATTTGAGGTGTTTAATTTTGAAGAGAAATTTGGACGGACTTGGAATATATGTTTAATCAAATATATCCTCACTAGTAAACCTCAAGAGAGCATAATTTCTTTGAATGATCTATCTAATGCAAATGAGGATAAGGAATATGTGATGAAATTCTATGCGATTAAATGATTCATCATCCTCTATTATATATCTTCTTGGTAATCATCCTAGAGGGATTTGCATAAAGATTTTCATAAAAATGATTTTCATGATAATTAGCCTTTGTTGTTTCAAATTGAAATCTTGGTTGAAGCTATTTAATATATGCTTGGATCTTTATTATGTAAAGGAACTATAGGTTTCTCTTTGAAGGAAGCATGTTGAAAAGATGGAGATTTTGTGCTCAAATGTTGCTATCTTGAATGTTTATTGGAAAAACATGATTCATGAGTTTTATGTGCACATATCATGAAAGACATACGTTTTTATTGTTCTTGCATTATTATGATTTTCTCAATGATATATAATATTTTCTATATCTTAAACTTTGATATCATTATCATACATGCATACTCTTGTATATCTTATAATGTATATTAATGTTGCATTCTATGTCTAATAATGGTGACCCAAGGTTTTGACCGTTATTATTCCAAGATCTTAACCAAGAAGGATATAGATTTTTCTTTGCACATATGAATGAAATTAAAATTCTAAAAATGCCACATGCCCCTTTGCATGAAATGTTTTTATCTAATGCATTCCTATATGAAAATTTTTCATGAAGTGATTCACAATGCTTTGAAATGTATTAGTTCTAGAAAATGGGTTTAAAACTATCATAAGCCGTAATTTTTTTGAAAAATGATCCAAGAGGGTGTTTTGAATGGCTTTAAGTGATTTTCTTATGGATGAAGGATATTTTAGAACCTATTGATAAACATTCCTTTTGTTGTTTATCATTTATAACTTGTCACAAATTTGGTTATAAGATTCATTGGAGTATTATGTTTACCAATTTTTGATGTGTTGTGTAAAGACGTTTATCACAAACATGCAATCTATTTCAAAATGAGCATGATAGATAAATTTATTTTCCTCTTGGGAAAAATACATTTAAGTGTCATGACATAATTTCAAATACTTTTTGACACTTCGTGTAACACCCCGTGTTATATTCCTTTTTCCTGAAATTAATTTTAATTTAATTTCATTAATGACGTCATTGTTCGTGACGTATTATTTATTCTAGGTATTTGATACCTGTAAATTTTTCGCGTTTAATTTTAAAGTCGGCTGGACGACACTACGCGAATTCTTATTCTCGACTACGCGGTTTCGATTCGACGTTTAATGATTAGTGTCTCGATTGGAGGATGACACATTTTAATTGGTCGGACTTGTTTAAGTGTTCCGATATTTGGGTTTCTACCCCGATATAATTTTAATTGGACGTTCTGTTATTATTTCGGGCTTACGAAATTATGTCTGGGCGTTCCGATAATTGTGGGATTTATTATATATATATATATATATATATTGATGTGGGGGTTATTTGGCAATTATAGAGAAGTTGGGGGTTAGTTGAGCAATTAGTACATATATATGTATATATGTATACGCTACCACAGACCTGCTCTTCTCTGCTTCACGTTTCACCTGCTACCACAGACCTGATGGACGACCGCACCTCTGCATCTTCTTCCTCTCCATGGCGCACGATCGAGCTGCTCCACCTTCACCTCCATGAACGCCGGCGAGAGAGAGTGAACGGCCGGCTGGAGGGAAACGCAGCTGGTGGCGGACGTGGCTGGGGCTAGGGTCGGCGACCGGGCTGGGCGGCGATGCGGCGGCTACGGCATGGTGGTCCGGTGGTGGTGGTCTGGCAGTCGCGCACGGTGGCGCAAGGGCGAGGCCACGGCTGGACAGCCGCGTGGACGCGTGGACAGGGGCGACTCCGGCTGAGCTTCGGCTAATTTTTCGGCGACCTTCCGGTGATCGGTTTGAGCCGATTTTCGGTGAGTAGCTCCGTATATACATGGTATTCGATATATATTAATTTCGTGATTTTAGGATAAATGGTTTGCCCGGAAATCGCATTTATAGGTTATAGATTTCGTTTGGGTTATTTTAGATTTAACCCAATTAATTAACCGATTATTAATGGGCTTCATATATATCGTATAGGTTGTCGAGACGGACATTTCGATATATTCGAAATGGTTTTTGGACGATTTTGGTCGGCGGGCTTCATATTCGGGCGCCGGTACTGTGCTGTTTCGGGCTGTTCGGTAACGTATAATTAGGTGGGAAATTATATTTCTCACTCCGCATTATTGAAATAGTTTAGGGGTGCAAAACCCTTATTTAATTTATTATAGATATATTAAATTGCTAGTTTAAATATCTATAAATTGTTTAGGATTAGAATGGGACTAAGGAATTAATTTAAGAAAAATTATTAAATTATTCCTACGTGATTAAATAATATTCTTATTTAAATTAAATAAGAATGGACGGCTTAGAAATCCTTACGAATTTAAATGGGTTAGTAGAGATTCGTAAAGCTTAGACGATGTGCTAGGTTTCTTTTAGAATACGTGAAATAATTGTTAAATTATTTTAAAAAGGCATATTAATTGAAAATGAGATATCTTCTAGAGAATTAAAGAAAATATATATTTTTTTGAGAATATGAATGGTATATGAAATTATTTTCATATGATTTAAATGCTTTAATATATTTTTAAAAGCACGTACAGAGATTTTGAGAATTTTATTGATATTACCATGTGGGTATTTTCATAAATATAGTGCATGATATATTTATGTTGGACATGATTTATTTGTGTACACCATGTATTGTGAGACATGGGTGTTGGTGTATGTATTACATGATTTCACCATTTACAGAGAGATTTATTTGGTGTGGTCTACTTCCTTTGTGCACGTGGTGCACGAGTAGACGTTTGTGTTTGGATCGTCGAAACAACTGGCCAGGAGGTCTCACGCCTTCAGAACTAAAAAGCTGAGAAACGTGTTTAGGAGTCCTGAGGGAGCTCGTGATACTTATGATGGGGGGAGGACATATCGTCCAAGGCCCTGTGTGCTCGACTATGTCGTGGTGACGTATTCCCGGATAAAGTGCAGTAAAGCACTTGGGAATGACGGTTCGATGAGTCCACATTCCCTAGTGAGCCTGCAGACTTAGGGGAATGGTGGAGAATGATCCAGGACCCTTTGGTAGGGTGTGTTTTTGTGTGTGTGTACCACAGGCGGTCTGTGAGTACGGTGTGTTGCATATCAGCATGTGATTTATTGATATGTATATATATATATATGTTGGAGCATGATTATTTATGAATATGCAAAATGAATTCATTTTATAAAATGCTCAGTTGGAAGTGATAAATGTGAAAACGGGAATTTAAAAGCAGTAATTATTAAAGTATAAACGAGGCGTATATCCTTATACTTGTGTTGTATACTTTGTGCCCGTAGGGGAGGTTATGTATTGGCATAGTGATCTATGTGGCTAGTTGAGGCTAGTGGTGGACCGTAGGCTTGACCTTGAGTTGAGGCCTTAGAGATTGTGGTTCGTAGCCTCAGAGATGTGGTTAGTAGTCTTGTGGTTGTGATTAGTTGAAGTTAGAGATGGATTGTAGAATTGAGGTTGAGTTGAGGCTTTAGAGAGGACTGTTAATTGTTTTGTGGTTGTAGTTGGTTGTGTGATATCCTTAGAGAATTGAGATCAGTAATTGATTTAGTATCAATTGTAATTGAGGCCTTAAATAAGGTGGTTGATGTGATTGTGGTCTTAGTGGATGGGGTAGTATAGACCCTTAAGTGTTTTTCATTCTTTTGAGGAATGGGTAGAGGTTATGATTGAAGTGATTTCATTAAGTACTTGGAGTACTGTAGGGTGGTTCCTCATGCTTAGTTCATTTCCCTAAGCATTCCTTGTACTGTGTTTTGTACACTAGCACGTAGTCGTTGACTTGTATGTCATTCCTTGAGTCGTTGGTTACGGTGTGGTGCCGAATCTCTTCCTTGTGGTGTCATTTGAGTTGGTGGAGTTGGAACGGATATTTGTCTTCCGTGAGTCCAACGTGTTGTTCGTCCTTTCTTTGTTCTCTCAGACATTATAGAAATCCGTGGAGTTATGTTCCCTCTTGTTTGACTGTCATTTCGAAAACGGTGTTTTCTAATGTTTTTAAATAAACTCTTTGTATTTAAAAGGAAAAACCCGTTTTCGCCTACCCCCGTAGGAATGAAAAGTTTTGACACTTTATAAAATGATCTTGGGATCTTCTTTAAAATGATTTCAACTTTAAAATCCTGTGATGGCAAATTGACGGAGACCGGGGGCAAGACGGTCATTTTTATTGTGTGATTTTCTAAAAGAAAACTATCCTGTCACTTGTCTCGAGATTCTGAGATTTTGAGACTCCTTTCTCAAAATCTCGACTTGTAGTATTTTGAAAGGTGGTTTCTTGTTTCACCTTTTCTTCGGATCGTTCTACGTCTCGGTTATGAGGCTTGGTGTCGTTCAGTGCACACATATAGTATTGCCTCTCACTTCTTCTTGGTTGTTGGTATCACCACCTAGGTGATATGAGTTTTTCTTACGTTAGGGGCATGGATACCAAAAGGATTGGTTCGAGTTTGAAAACCTTTTTCTTAAAAAACTATTGAATCCCTGGGATTCCTCATTTTTATAACCTTCACGCTCGGCCATTCATTTTCGGTTTCCTTGTTCGGTTGTGTCCTTGTTCACTGGTGGTATCTTAACCTTGACATCGTGGTCTTGGTTATCTGTTGGTTAGCATTGGGAACTCTTTTCCTTTGCTTCGTTTTGGTGACCCTTAAGTGGTCGTTCTTGTGAGTTGAGGTCTTGTACTCTTAGTGAATTGATCGGGTGGCTTTGTAGCTTATAGTACAAGTGTTAGTGATTGATTTATCCCGTTGGTGACTTATTGACTTGTTGGAGATAGCATTGAGGTTTTCGCATAGTGAGATGATGGGGTGATCCCATCCTTGAGGTACAGAATTACTCTAGGAGAGGGATGAGATTTGTTATATATATATATTGTATATATATATTGATGACGATTATGTTAGTACGCAAGGACGTGGGTGTTTTCCTTCCTGTGTTATCGGGGTGTAGGATTTGAGCCTTCCTTGGTACTATTGGTGGATTTTGTTTCCTTGTGGATATTAGAGGTGAGTGTGATCTCCTCGGTTGGATCTTCTGAATTGTGTTGTGAGTAATTTGGTGATTTGTTAGACTGGACCTTAGTATCGTATACCTAGTGTACGTTGGTGAGAGTAGTGTAGACTACTGGTGTTGGGTACTTGGAGTACGAGTTTTAGAGACTCATGTTGTGTATTTATATATATATATATGTGTATATATATATATATATATTCCCTATATACTTATGTATACTCGTTTACGATAATATATGAGCGTGTGACTTGGGTTTGCGTGGATGGGACTAGTTGGGCTATATTTATATCTTATTAGACGGTTTAGCTTTACCTAAACTATCAGAGGATGTGGTAGTTAGGATATCTTTTCCCACTGAGCTTATTTGCTCACGGAGGGAATTTCATTTGCCCCCCTGGTATTCCACGCCAGGTTGCAGGAATTATATGGCTATGGGCAGGATGCAGTGCAACGGCAGCTTCTTTTGTTTCCTTGTTACAGGTTTTGGAGTTGCGTTGGGTGATGCGGTTACGGTTGCAGCGCGACTGGGTTTGGGGACGGTAGTATTCTTCTTTTAGCTTCTTTACCCATTGTTATGGGATTATCATGTATTTCTTTTGGGAGCCAGTCTGTTGGCATATCCCTGTTGATGTATCTTTTACTTCCTGTATTTATTCTTTCAGGAGATTATTGTATTTATTCTGCACAGCTAGGTGCTTTACTGTATTTTTATTCGAGCATTTGTGGCTCTGTTAATGTTAGAGGGTTTGGAGGGGTTTTGGTTTCTTTCCACTACCTCGGCCCTATTAGGATTGATGAATGTGGGGCTTGGAAGCCATTGTGATTATTGAATTGCTTTGGGCAGGTTATTGTGTTGTGTTTGGTTGTCCGGATGTTCCATTTACAAACGGAACTCTGCCGGATTTTCGTTAGATTCCGCTGCTTAGGTTTATTAGTCATTTGGGTATTAAATATACCATATCTATCATTAACCCATATGTTTTCACGGTTAATGATGTCTTAGTTGGTCATTCATGTTAAGGATCACATTCTGGATTCCTTGAATGTCCCTGTTCGGGAGTCTTAGGGATTTAGGAGCGTGTCTGTTGGTATCTAAGGATACTCTTGTATTTTTAGTATTCGTGTTGGCATGGAGTATATTTTTATTGTTATTCCATGTACTTCTTTGTTATTGTTGACTCTAGTAGTCGCTTGGTTTGCGTCACCCTTTAGGGGCGTGACAGCATGGTATCTAGGCATTCATTGCAACCCTTTGTGGGTGTTTGATGACTGAATGTCTTTTGGTTCTCATTTCTTTTTACTTCCGCAATCACTCCCTTAGCTCTTAGGCTCGGGTTTTGGAGTCCTAGGAAATTCGGGGCGTGACACTTCGGTTTTGGGATTATATGGTTTCCTTGGTTGACTACTCTTGGACTTAGATGTTTAGTAACATAATTAAGCCTAAATTATATGTTATCTTGGTTCATCTCGTATTATTTTAGATAAACATTTTTACCATATATATAAGAGATATATCTTGTGTTTCTAGCACTTGTGAAGATTACATATCTTTGCCATTACATTAAAAGTTTTCAAAGACATGCACTTATGAGAAATGAGATCACCTTCATGATTATAATTTTCTTCGTCAATATTCTCACAAAGTTTATCCAAAAGAACTCATTGTGTAAAATTTCATAAAGATATGGAAATGCCTTTGAACATTAGTGTGTTAGCATTTGTCTTGTGTATTTTTCACTTGCTTATTTTAGAATATTCTTTTCTTAGTCATCATCATGATTTTTACTCTATTCATATTACATGTTATGATTAGATGTCGCATATGTGTTTATTTATTTTCACGTGATTAAGATGAAGGTGTTGTTGACTTATTCTTAAGTGCTCATATATGATTTTAAGTGAATTTTCATACATGACTATGTGAGTTTAAATGATCTAGTGTTTGAGTGCTCTTTGTTTACATATAGTATGTTGAATACTTATGGTTTGAGCTTTAATTCAAACACACATACTTGAACATTAAGTCACTTTTCATTTGAGTCATCAACTTGATATTTGTATTTGATTTATGAAAATCTATGTTGACCATATATCCTATTTGTCTATGAAAATCAAGCAAATGGTTTAGTCATCATTGATGACATGTGCTAACATGTCCTCGTTGCCTTCATGAATGCAAAGTTATGTTTGTAATTTGATAATCATCTTAAGCATATTTATGAAATGTGTGGACATTATGAGATTGTATTACTTCGAATGATATATTATATGATCACAATTCATTTATGCAACTTGATTCTCTTCTTGTACTTGATTGTATTTACTCTTTTTAATGATGTCAAAGAAGGAGAAAATTAGTTGATGAGTATATGTTGTATGCACATTCTTAGGGGGAGCTTTGCTCCTTGGTGATAGGGGAAGAAATACCAAACTTTATACATATGACTATGTGCTTATTTTCAATCATGTGCCCTTTGCATGCGTTTTTACAAGCGTTATTTGTATGTCAAAGAATCCTTGTCATCATTCACGAACTAAGCATATCGAGATTAGGCATCATTTCTTATGTGATCAAATTGCAAAAATAGACGTTGTATTGGTTTTTATTAACACGAAAAATCAATTAGCGGACATTTTCACAAAGCCTTTTTCCAGAGGATTCTCTTTCAAAATTTGTAGAGAAATTGGGTTGGCTTTGGGCGTTGATGTATTAGCATGATAAATTATTTATTCAAACGTCATTTCCCACCTTTTTATGTTGCCAAAGGGGGAGAAGTAAGTTGCTTAGTGTATGAAATTGCCAAAATATATTTACTAAGGGGGAGCATGTAATGCACACATTGAGGGGGAGGATCACTTGATACTTCACCATTTACACGTAAACACGAAATGTTTTGTCAACATCAAAAAGGGGGAGATTGTTGGCCTTGAAATTTATTCTCGGACAATAAATCGTATTTTGATATTAACAAAACATTTAAAGCGTGTTTAATACTAATGAATTATCAAGTTCATCTTTTCAGCAAAAGACAGGTGAACGACTCGGAAAACAAACACGGAAAGAAAATGACTCGGAAAGCAAGCTCGGAAAGAAAGATTGAATAAAAGCGAAAAGCCGTGAAAGAAATTGAAGCGCGAAAATGGAAAATCAAATAATTCAACGGCGAAGGTGAAAGTTGAAGACTCAAGACTTGGGGTAGATAGGTCGGGGAACGATCATTGTAACAAGGTAATTTTATGCGTCGATTTTATCGTATAAGCTCAAGTATAAAATGAACCGAACTCAAATGGAATGAAAAACGCTTTATCGAACTTAAACGGAAAGAAAAATATTTTTATTAAATGTTTTTCAAGTTATAGTCGACTAGAAGAATCCTTTGTATTCTCTAGTAGTCGACTAAAACAATCAGTAGCATCAAGTTTTCATCCATTTTTTGAAGTAGTCGACTAAAGCTCCAAAGTAGTCAACTAGAACCACCCATCTAGTCGACTAAAACCATTTGAGTCGACTAGACTACATGAAGTAGTCGACTAGAACCAATCTAGTCAACTAGAAGTTCAAATTAGTCGACTAGAACATCAAAGTAGTCGACTAAAAGCTTCTCAAAACCTGCAGATTTTTCCGGAAACATTTTCCATGTTTTGTGGGTTGTGCTTAATGGTGTTCAAACGACTCTTGTCTTTCAATTACAATATTCATTCTTCAAAACCCTAATGTATTGATATATATAGAATGATATGTGTTCATTGAAGACTAAGAGATTGAAAAACAAAAGAGAAAGAAAAGGAAGAAAAGCTCTCAAAATTCTGCATAAATTTTCTCTACAAAAACCATTGAAACCAAGCTTTGAAAATCTGATTTTCTTCAAGTTTCTTTGAAAATCAAAACCTCTAGTATCTCTTCTTATTCTCCAAATATCATTCATTGATTATATCCTTTGAGAATACATTTTTAGAGCTATTATAAAATCACCAAAAACACTTGAGCTTATATTGATTTATCTTCCATAAAAACCTTTGGGTTTTGAGTGTTTTTGTTCTTGAGTGATTTTATTGATTACATACGAATTTGTAATCTCGGACAAGTGAAGTCCACCGATTGTTCAAGAGAGGGTTGTTCTCTTGATTGAGAGACAAGCTCGAGAGGCTTGTGTTGTAAAGGTTTGCCATTCCACCTATGAAGGAAGGGCCATAGTGAAAGGATCGGGAAAAGTCTCAAGAAGGGGTTCTTGAGCCGAGGAGTAGGAGTTGCCGAACCTTGAAAAAATCACGGTGTCAATCTCTCTATCTCTCTCTCCTTATTTCATTAATTTGCATGATATATTTACTTGAATATCTTGTATGCTAATTAGTCTTGTGATTAGTTGTTAGATAAATTGAATTGAATTTATTCATTTGACTATTGAGGAAATTGAGTATTGATTATATATTGTTCCAATTTCGAAAAGGAGTAGAAATATTTTGAACACCCTATTTACCCCCCCTCTAGGGTTATTTAGTGACTAACAAACTCTTTGTATTTAAAAGGAAAAACCCGTTTTCGCCTACCCCCGTAGCAAATGAAAAGTTTTAGCACTTTATAAAATGATCTTAGGATCTTCTTAAAAATATTTTTAACTTCTAAAAGCCGGTGATGACGACTGACGGAGACTGAGGGCAAGATGATCATTTTTATTATGTGATTTCTTAAAAGAAAACTATTTTATTACTTTTCTTGGGTTTCTGAGGTTACGAGACTTCTTTCTCAAAAACATTGAACGGTAGAGTTTTGAAAGGTGTTCTTTTGTCCACCTTTGCTTCCGATTATTTTTAAGTCTGGGGTTTGAGTCTTGTTGCTGTTCAGTGCACACATATAGTGTTGCCTTTCACTTCTTCTTGGTTGTTGATGTCACCACCTAGGTGATTGGAGTTTTTCGTATGTTCATGGATGCCGAATGGATTGGTTCGAGTTTTTAAAAAAACCTTTTTTCTTAAAAACTATTGAATCTCTGAGATTCATCTTTTTATTACTTCCACTCTCTGCCATTCGCTTTTGGTCTCCTTGTTCGAGTGTTTCACTAAACACTTGTGGTGTTATTAACCTTGACGTTGTTGTCTCCGTTATTTGTTGGTTAGCATTGGTATTTCTTTTCCCTTTCTTTGGTTTCCTTGTTCGGGTGCTTTCACTAAACACTTGGGCTATTCTTAACCTTGATGTTGTTGTCTCGGTTATCTTTTGGTTTAGCATTGGGACTTCTTTTCCCTTGCTTGGGTTATTGACTTTTACGTGGTTTTTCTTATCCTTAGTGAGAGTGTTGGTGATTTATTGACATTGTTGGAGATAACATTTGAGGTTTTTATGTGGTGATATGATTGAGGTGACCTAGTCCTTGAGAGGTAGAATTTCTCTAGGAATGGGATGAGGTTTGTTATATATATATTGTATATATATATATACAATGATGATGGTTGTGTTAATATGCAAGGACGTGAGTGTTTTTCCTCCTGCGTTATCGGGGAGTGAGTTATGAGTATTCCTTGGTACTAATTGTGGATTTGATTCTTGTGGATATTAGAGGTGAGTGTGTTCCTTCTGTTGGATTTTGTGGTTAGCGTGGTCAGCATTTGATGATTTGTTAGATTGGATTTGGGTGTCGTGTACTTAGTGTACGTTGGTGAGAGTAATGTAGACTACCGTTGTTGGTACTTGGAGTACGAGTCTTAGTCGTACCTTGTACAATCTTGTTGTGTATTTATATATATATTCCCGATATATATATATATAATCGTTTACGGTAGCATATGAGATTGTGCATTGGGTTTGCGTGGATGAGATTTGTTGGGCTATATATATCTTTCCAGATAGTTTAACATTACTTAAAATGCCAGAGGATGTGGTAGTTAGAGTATCTTTTCCCACTGAGCTTATTTGCTCACAGGGGAATTTCATTTGGCCCCTGGTATTCCACGTTTGGTTGCAGGAAATGTTACGGTTATGGACAGGATGCAGTGCAACAACAGCTTTCTTTTGTTTCATTGTTACATGTTTTGGAGTTGCGTTAGGTGATGCGGTTACGGTTGCAGCATGATTGGTTGGGGACGATAGTCATCTGCTATCAGTTTCTTTACCCATTTTGTATGGGATTGTGTTATATTATTTTGAGAGTCAGTCTGTTGGCATATCCCTATTGATGTATCTTTTATTTTTCCTGTATTTATTATTTCAGGATGTTATTGTATCTATTCTGCACTGTCATGTGTTTTTCTGTATTCTTATTCGAGCATTTGTGTCTCTGTTGATTATAGAGAGTTGTGTAGGGGTTTTGGTTTCTTTCCAGTACCTCGGCCCTAGTAGGTTTGATGAATGTTGGTCCTGTGAGCCATGGTTATTATCGAACAATTATTGGCAGGATAAATTGTTGTGGTGGTATGTCAGGATGTTCCATTTACAAATGGAACTCTACCGGATTTTCGTTAGATTCCACTGCTTTGTTTTATCATTCATTTGGGTATGAAATATACCATTTCTATCATTAATCCATACGTTTTCATGGTTAATGATATCTTAGTTGGTCACTCATATTAAGGATCACATCTTGGATTCCTTGGATGTCCTTGTTCGGGAGTCATAGGAATTTAGGGACGTGTCAGTTTTGTATCTGAGGATACTATTGAGTTTCTAGTATTCGTTTTGGCATGGAGTATATCTTTCTTTGTTATTCCATGCAGTTCTTTGTTATTGTTGACTCTAGTGGTTTCTTGACTGACGTCATTCCTTGGAATTTTGCTGATTCTCTAGATTTGAATTTCGGGAATTTTAGGGGCGTGACAACATGGTATCAAAGCATTTTTACCCTTTTGTGGGTGTTTGATGACTGAATGTCATTGGTTCTCATTTCTTTTTACTTATGTATTCACTCCCTTAGCTCTTAGGCTCGGATATCGGAGTTCTAGGAATTTGGGGCGTGACAACTTGATACTTACTCTGTTCTTTATTTTTGTTTTGTTTTGTGGGGTTACAGACAGTTTTCATTTACCCTCTATTTGGTTGCTGAGAAAACCCAACATAGCAAAATTGTTCTACATGATCTAATAGTCTTAATCACTTTATTGAACCCAAATAAATCAATATATATGGACCTTTTTTGTTTAATTTGTTTTGTTCTTGATATTTACTGATTGCACAAAGTATAATTATATTTGTATTGATTAACCCAATTCATATGGAATTTATTTAGTGTCTAAAATACGGTTTATAGTAGATTTTAATTATATGGAGTGTGCAAAAATAGTCGTAAATTTCAAATTTATTTGTATCTATTGGTTGACTAAATTTTATTAAATTCGTGTTTCTCAAGAACTAGTTTTTTTTTTTTTTGAATACTTTGTTCTTTTCTTGCTTTTTTGGCACTCCTGTTTGTGTGGTGATAGTGAATTATTGATTATTTGTTTAGTGAAATTTTGGTTAGGGAAATGAGAATTTTTGTGGTTTTTATTTAACCATTTCCGACATTACCTTTTTTTAAAAAAAAACAAAAATTGTGATTGTTCTGATGCGAAGGTTTTGTTGCATAACTCTCCGTGCTGACTTATGTAGATGATTTTGAGTAAGTAACATGCAATTTTGAATAAGGTTGGAGTCTCTAGAGATAGAGATACTTCAGGAGCTGTAGCCATCAGTTAAATTCTTAAGGTATATGCGACGTTCATATATTTAGCATACCTTAGCTACCCCTTTAGCTTTTGTGTTTTGTTCCAATAACATTTTTTGTGTTTCTTTATAATTCTTTCCAGTATTTACTATTTGTTTGCCTATTTACTGAATCTTTTCACACTGAAAGAGCATAGAACTTTGAGGTAGTAAGCTTCTTGGAGATACCGATTGGAGCTTACGTTTCTTGACCTACTACTTGTGTAAGTAATTTCTTAATATATTAAGTTATATTAGTCCATTTCTCTATTTCAAGAGATTACTTTTTAACAATATTAAATTCATTCTTTCAAGCTTGTTATTTTGCTACTTCATTCTTTGCCCTTTTTGTTCTCCTTTTCTCCGACCTCAAGGGCGCACAAACCTTGAGTAAATTCTTAGTATTTTCATGGAGTATAGAGTTCTATTTTTTTACTTGTGTAATATATATATATATATATATATATATATATATAATTGGTGATTTCCAGATTGTATGGGTAGAAAATCCCTATTTTTCAAATTAATGAAAATTTCAGAATTATTCTTAAGAGTAAATTTGCATAGATACTTTATTCAACCTGACCATGGAAAATGATATGTTGCACAGACATACAGCTTTTTGTTGTGTGTGTGATGAGAAGGTTCATGTTGTCAACGAGCTCGCAAACAAGCACTAGAAGGTTCCTCTCTCTATACGTTAGGTGTATTCCTTTAATTCAACTTCACTTTCTTATTTTTTTATTTAAATTCATACAAATTCAATCATACATAGTTATACTTATACATTTAGACGGATATGGCATGTTGTCTGTACAAGTATAGAATCTAACACACGAATATATAATTGGAGGCATTTTTCGCATACCATTTTATAAGTCATTTTCACTAAATTCACGAATGGAGAAAATAAGTTAGTGGTTTCTTCTTTTAGTATTCTTTAAGAGCAATATTATTGTTATTCTGTTTTTAAAAAATTGAGCAATATTATTATTAATGAGATGTTAACTTAATTAAAATCTAAGACAATTATCTTAATTTAATTTTGTAGGCTGAGGAAATAGAAAGCCGTGGTAAGAAATGGGGAGTATGGGTCTCACACCAATGATGAAAGTTGAGATTCAGAGGGATGACACAAGCAGATAATGTTTTGGGAGAGACTGTTAGAAAGTAACACATACCACTTAGTTCGCCTTTTGGAATTAAAATCAATATTATGTTATTTAGGTGTTGAAAATAGTATATTGACTTGGAATGAGAATTATATTATACAATGTAGGGGATTATATTGCACATCAGTTGCTCAATGTGATGCGCGCATTATTTGTCATCCAATGCCAAAATCTACATTAATGGTACTTATAATGGAAATTGTATATTCATGAATGCTTCAGATTGGTTTCTTACGAAGTTAATTTTTTCCCAATTATAGTGCACATAGAAACAAAACAACGGTTGATAGTTTAAAAATTTTGGAAGAGAAAAATAAAATGTCAGAATAATTTCACTTTTTAAGGTTGGAAATATTGAGCTAAATGTTGTTATTCAATTTTCGTAACAAAAAAATTATCTCTTAAAGCACATCTGGACCAGGAGTTGACATATTTTTTGTATTAATGCTTTAGGACACTACTACATATACATATGTGAAAAAATATGAAATAAAAATCTTCTAAATATTTGAATTATTAGTTATAAGTATTTTTAGCACTCTTCTATAGTTGTTTTCACACTTTCAGTAAACGTATATTTTCTATGCTTTGCAATTTAGTGAATATTTTTACGAAGTTGCACATTTTTTGTTTTTTATAAAGTTAATTTTTTCCCAATTATAGTGCACATAGAAATAGAACAACGGTTGATAGTTTAAAAATTTATGAAGAGAAAACAAAATGTCAGAATAATTTCACTTTTAAGGTTGGAAATATCGTGTCACGCCCCTAAAATCCAAAGACTCCCAAACCAGGACATCCAAGGACTCTAGGGTGTGATCCATACATAAAGCGACCAACTAAGAATACCAATAACAACCAAATGTATGGAATACTGATAAAAATGATATATTCCATACCCAATTGAATGGTAGAATTACAACAGCGAAATCCAATAAAAATATGACAGAATTTTGTTTGTAAATGGAACATCCGGATACACAACCACAACAGAATAACCTGCCAATAACAAATGTTATAATATCAATGGCTCACAGTCCAACATTCGTCAATCCTACTAGGGCCAAGGTAGTGGAAAGAAACCATTACTACCTCTACACACCCCTCCATAATCAACTTAGCAACAATACTCGAATAAAAATACAGAAACTCACATGGTAGTGTCGAAAAGATACAATGGCACTCCGAAATAATAAATACATGGAATAAAAGATACACCGATAGAGAATATGCCAACAGACTGGCTCCCAAGAGAAATACATGGCAATTCCATAAAACATGGGTAAGGAAACTAAATAATGGGAAAACAGTAGCTAACTATCATCCCCAATCCAGTCGCACCACAACCGTAACCACATCATCTTATGCAACTCCAAAACTTGCAACAAGGAAAACAAAAGAAACGTGTCATTGCACCATATGCTATCCGTAGCCGAAACATTTTCTGCAAACTGGTATGGAATACTAGGGGCATGAAACACCCTGTGAGCAAAGAAGCTCAGTGGGAAAAACAAAATCCTAACTACCACATCCTCTGACTGTTTAGGTAATGCTAAACCATCCAGCAAGATACATAGTACATTATAAATCCCAGCCACGAATCACAAGGCACGCACTCATGTACTACCATATGTAAGTATATAGGGGATATATATATATATATATATATAGAACACAACATAAGTCCCATAAGATATAACTAGGACTCGTACTCTAAGTACCAACTCTAATAGTCTATGCTACTCTCACAAACGTACGCTAAGTACACAACACCCCAAGTCCAAACTGACTAATCACTAAGTGATCACATCACTGACTAAAGGATCCAAAAAGAGAGAATCACAATAACCTCTAATATCCAAAGGAAAGTGTCACGCCCCTAAATTCCCGAAATCCAACCCGGAGAATCAACGAATCTAGAGGAATGACGTCAGTGGAAACAACCATTAGACTCAACAATAACAAGGAAATACATGGAATAATGATGAAAAATAATATATTCCATGCTTTACTGAATGATAGAAACTCACTAGTATGCTCTAATACCAAGCTATCAAGCCCCTAAAATCCTAAGACTCCCGAACCGGGACATCCAAGGACTCAGGGGTGTGATCCTTACAATGAGCGACCAACTAAGATATCATTAACCATCAAAACCTATGGAATAATGATAAAAGTGGGATATTCCATACCCAAATGAATGATAAGAATACAACAACGGAATCTAACGAAAATTCGGCAGAGTTCCGTTTGTAAATGGAACATCCGGACACACAACCACAACATAATAACCTCCCAATAACAATCCGATAATAACAATAGCTCACAGGCCAACATTCAACAACCTTCGTAGGGCCGAGGCAGTGGAAAGAAGCACCGCTACCCGTACACAACCCTCTATAATCAACAGAGCCATAATTGCTCGAATAATAATACAGAAAGACACATGGCAGTGCCGAACAGATACAATGACATCCTAAAATAATAAATACAGGAAAATAAAGATACACTAATAGGGATATGCCAACACTGGCTCCCAAGAGAAATACATAGTCGTTCCACATAACAGGGGTGAAGAAACTAACTGAGAAAGAAAACAGTAGATAACTATCATCCCCAAATCCAGTCGCACTGCAACTGTAACCGCATCACCCGGCGCAACTCCAAAACCTGTAACGAGGAAAATAAAAGAAATGTATCGTTGCACCGCATGCTATCCGTAGCCGAAACATTTCCTGCAAACTGGCGTGGAATACCAAGGGTATGAAACACCCTGTGAGTAAAGAAGCTCAATAGGAAAAACGAAATCCTAACTACCACATCTTCTGACTGTTTAGGTAATGCTAAACCATCCAGCAAAATACGTAACATATAACTAATCCCGGCCCCAAATCACAAGGAACGCTCCCATATACTAACGTACATAATTATATAGGGAATATATATACATACATACATATATATATATATATATATAAGTACACAACATGAGTCTCATAAGGTACTACTAAGACTTGTACTCCAAGTACTAACTCTAGTAGTCTACACTACTCTTACGACATACACCAAGTACACGACACCCAAAGCTAATCTAACAAATCACTAAGTGTTCTTAACGCTAAACAGATAAAGAAAGAATCACAATCACCTCTAATATCCAAAAGAAGAAAACCCATAACTAGTACCAAGGAATGCTCATAACCCACTCCCCGAGAACACAGGAGGGAAAACACTAACGTCCTTGCATACTGACACAATCATTATCAATATATATATACAATATATATATATAAGAACCATCATCCCATTCCTAGAGAAGATCTACACCTCAAGGACTAATCACCTCAATCATATCACATCATCAATACCATTAATCACATCATCACCTCAATATCATACTACTATCCTCAACAAGGTCAAACAAATCACTAATGTTCTCACTATAGGTAAGGAAAGCCAACCGATCAAATCACGGAGAGCACACGAACACTACTCTCATGAATGACCACCTAAGGGTCACCAAAATGAAGCAAAGGAAAAGAATTCCCAATATTAAACCAATGGATAACTGAGACAACACTGTCAAGGTTAAGAACACCATAAGTGTTTAGGGAACACACTTGGACAAAGAAACCAAAAGAAGAGGAAATGGAACATTATGTGTGTACACTAAACAACAAGCCTCATACATAAGACTCAAAATCTAAGTATGTATGAAACAATCATATCGAGAGAATGCACTCTCAAACCCACCAGAACAACTCAAGGATTCCTATAATGTCCAAGAGGACAATGAAGGAAGAACAACGCATTGGATTCATGGGACACCACCATCCGTTTCCAACCCCATGAAATCAAATGAAACACAAGGAAAATATTCGACACCATGCCGTAACCAACGGCTCAAGGAGTGACATATAAGTCAAAAACATATACTAGTATACAAAGGAGAGTGAAAAAAATACTTAGGAGAATGAACTAAGCACAAGAAACAAAGTGCAAAGCTACAGTACCTCAAGTACTTAGCAAAAACGCTTCGATCCCCTAACATCATGAAAAGAGGAAACTAGTGACTGCTACCAAGGAACTAACTAGTTTCAATTAATACCTCTTTCAATTTATTCAAACCTCAAATTCACATTTGATACCAACTCTCTAGATTACTAACAGAATTAAAAGACCATTGCCACGTTACTAGACAAGTTAAATCATAATCTCTTCTAACCAACTCATAACCTCAAAAGTACGAGAAATTATACATTCCCCCAAGTGTTAAAGAAATATGTATTTGGTCAGTACTACGCAACTATCCAAGACCACAAAACTATTACCTGCCTTCTTAAATGTCTCAACTCACCGTTGATACCACGCAATCATCTAGGTTTACAATCCCATCACCCACCTTCTCTAAGGCCTCAAATCACAATTGATACTAAAATCAATCCCTAACCTCAAATCTCTAAAGAGGTCACACAGCCAACCACGATCACAAAACCATCAACCGTCTCATTCGAAGGCCTCAACTCAAAATCGACTCTATAGTCCATCACTAACCTCAACTATCCAAAGAGGTCACTACATCAATATACTTAATCCTCTAAGGCATAAAAGTACATAATTACAAGTATAAGAATTTATAAATCTGATATGTACATTACATATATGTGTATACATCACAATTTAAATTGAATTTTTTTACCTTAATTTCAATAGGTCTTGTGACACTAGTCATGTGACCAAAATAAATAATTGTGACAATGGTTCCCAATTTTCAATACAAGTCCAACTCTAGATCAACTCCCATTTCCGAACAACTCCTAACGAAATCACGCGAACCCAAAAATTCACGAGACGCCCAATAAATAATATAAGCCAATATAAATAACCCGGGGTATAAAACCCAAACATCGGAACACCTTACAAGTCCGATCAAATAAAACATGTTGTCACCCATCCAAAGTACTAAACGCAATCGTTGAAACGTAATTGTGTAGTCGACAATAAATATAGTCCACGAAGTCTTCAAGGAGAAATCGTAAAGTTGTCCCATTGACTTTAAACAAAAATGCAAAAAAATTACACGCAAAATACCAAGAATAACCAAGACGTCATGAACAAGTGACGTCATAACCGAAATTAAATTGAAAAGAATTTCAGGAAAAAGGGAAAATAACACAGTGTGTTATAGAAAGAAACATCCATAACTAGTACCAAGGACGACTCATAACCCACTCCCCGAGAATACAGGAGGAAAGTACTCACATCCTTGCATACTAATATAACCATCATCAATATATATAAAATATATATATACATGAACCATCATCTCATACCTCGAGAAGATGTATACCTTAAGGACTAATAACATCAATCATATCACATCATTAATACCATTAATCACATCATTATATCAACCTCATAAGATTATCCTAAATAAGATCCATAAAATCACTAATCTCTCACTATAGGTAAGGAAAACCAACTGATCAAATCACTGAGAGCACACGAACACTACTCTCATGAACGACCACATAAGGTTCACCAAAACAAAGCAAGGGAAAATAGATCCCAATGCTAACCAATGAATAATCGAGACAAAAATGTCAAGGTTAAGAACCTAATGTCTAAGAGGACACTGAAGATAGAGCAATGCATTGGACTCACAGAACACAATTCTCCGTTTCCAACTCCACAAAATCAAATGACAGCCCGAGGAAGAGGTTAGGTACCACGTCTTAACCGACAACATCAAGGAGTGATATATACATCAAAAACATACTAATATACAAAGGAAAGTAAAATAAATGCTTAGGAGAATGAACTAAGCATAAGAAACAAGGCTGCAAAACTACAGTACCTCGAATACTTAATAAAATCACTTAGACCCCTTGAGATCATAACAAGGGAAAACTAGTGGCCAATACCATGGAACTAACTAGTTTTAATCAATACCTCTTTTGATTTATTCAAACCTCACATTCACAGTTGATACCAACTCTCTAGATTACTAATAGAATCAAGAGACCATTACCACACAACCAGACATGTTCAATCATAACCTCGTCTAACCAAACTTAAAACCTCAAAAGTACGATAAAGGATACCTTCCTCTAAGTGTGAAAGAAATATCTATTTGGTCAGTACTACGCAACCAACCAAAACCATAAGACTATTAACCGCCTTCTCAAAGGCTTCGATTCATCATTGATAATACACAATCAACTAAGTTTACAATCTCATCACCAACCTTCTCTAAGGCCTCAACTCAAAGTTGATACTAAAATCCACCACTGGCCTCAACTCACCAAGAGGTCACTAATCCCAAATACTTAACCCTCAAAGGGTATAAAAGTATATAACCACAAGTATAAGAATTTATATTTCATTATACTTTAACAATTATTGCATTTAAATCATATTTTCACGTATCCACTTTGAGTTGAACATTATATTAAAATATGAATTTATTTCTCAATATTCATAATAAAAATGCTCTAAAATCACATGTAATGATATCATGATCTAAATGTATAACGGAATCATATAAATGCAACACGAATGCAATGTGACTCAACACCACCTCGTGGTACACACACAACCACACACCCTACTTTAAGGGTAAACATATACTCACTCGTTCCGTAGGTTGGGAACACCTACACTTTCGTAGCCCCAATATCCATGATTAGCGTATACCACCACAATATGGCAGCAACCAACCCTATATCCTCATTTTTTTGGCTTATTCATTCCGTAGGTGGGAGACACCTATCACTGTAGTGGCCCCAAGATTCCAGAGAGGCGCATACCACTACGATGGGGCAACAACCAACCCTATATCCCCATTTTCATATTTATTCTTTCCGTAGGTGGGGGACACCTATCACTATAGTGACCTCAAGATCCTATAGTGGCGGATACCAGCCCGATGGGGCAACAACCAACCCTATATCCCCATTTTCTAGTTTATTCTTTTCGTAGGTGGGAGACACCTATCACTGTAGTGGCCTCAAGATCCAAAAGTGGCGCATACCACCACGATGGGGCAACAACCAAGCCTATATCCCCATTTTCCAGTTTATTATTTCCGTAGGTGGGAGACACCTATCACTGTAGTGGCCTCAAGATCCGAGAGTGGCGCATACCACCATGATGGGGCAACAACCAACCCTATATCCCCATTTTTTGGCTTACTCGTTCCGTAGGTGGGAGACACCTATCATTGTAGTGGCCCCAATATCTGCGAGTGGCGCATACACCACGATAGGGCAGCAACCAACCCTCTATCCCCATTTTTTAGCTTACTCATTCCGTAGGTGGGAGACACCTAATGCACCAACACAAGTATGTATCTCATTATATTTATGAAAACATTCGACTATCCGACACAAGTAAAACTCATACATAGTTACACGACCCTCATAGACCAACACCCATGTACTCAACACGACACAGTGTACTCAATATGCATACAGGGTAATAGGTGCTCAAAATTATCCATTTTAAGCCCCTATCTTACTGTTGTTACGTCTTTACAATCCATTATTTGGTATTTTTATGTCCTTTGTGTGTTTAAGCGTGTTTCAGGAGCTTAATGAAGATTACGAGCTAACTTTGGTGAATTAACTAAAGAAGTCCTTGTGTCTACCCAAAAGAGAGAGCAAAAGAGGTGTTTTCAAGAGAAAAGTGTCTTTCGGAGGGCGAAAACGTCATTTTTCGGAGCCGCAACTTCAAGAATCATACCGAAGGAGTCGAGGGGGTTTAAACGAAGCAATTATCAAGAAAAGTGGTTTATGGGGGTTTTACTACGCTTGACCTACGCTTTCAGTTGCAAAAAGTGGCCAGAAAGGGAGTTTCTAAGCTTGTCCCTACCCTTGAAGTGTAGGTGCGGAATGCTATAGTGTTTTTAACACAAAATTTCAGTCAACTTCGGGAGCTCATATCTTGGTCAAAAAAGGTTCAAATGGTATTACTATTGATCCTATTATCAAGAGCGTGAAGTCATATTTCCAGCGATATATTATAAGCCTCCATCCAATATGTGTAGCTCCAAATATGATCAAAATAGTGAGAGGTGTCCTGAATAAAAAGCTGAAAATTCCATAATCGGGCCAAAATCCTATTTTGACCTGGATTGATCCAAATTGACCCAGATGACTTTGAGTTCGACCCCACCACATATGAGCACTTGTATATGACATATGAAACATCATATTAAAGGGTGTTTCTGAATTAGGGATGAAATTACGAAAAAGGGTAGTCTTATTCTCCAAGTTAGGGTTTCCCTCACCTTTGCCTATAAATACCAAGCTTTGCTACAGATCTAATGGACTTCTCTCCCCATAATTTTTGAATTTCTCTTCACATAATTTCAAATATTTTATTCATATATCATTCAAAGGGAGAAGCCATTCAAGACCTAGAGATCCGAAGAAGAAGATCATGGAGGGCGTTTCTACATCAACGATGGAGTCTCCTTCTACCATGGACAACTAATTCGGTATCTAGGGTTTTCTAGCAAAACCTTAGCCAAGTAATATTGTTCTTTTATTTGTTTTAATTGTAACGAGGGGAAATTGTGACTATTCTATGATGATTGTTATAGATGAGTGATCGTTTTGATTTCTATACAGAATTTTATATTTGTTCTAAATTCTTATCTTAGATGGAATAAATATATTTTTTTTACTCAATTGTGATTATTCACTATGGGCTGGAACTCAGATGCTTAATTCATGATTTTCTACACAATGGTTCTTAACACTTGAAACCCTAGGTTTGCACAGGTGATGCCTCGGCGAGATGATATAGACATGCTTTAGTTTAATTTCATGTTGTAGGAGTAGATTAGAGTAAAATTATTTTGCATTCACTAGTCATACTCTGTCCGGATATGGGTTGACGGTATCCTTTTGGGGGTCATATTCGACTATTTACGGTATGACCTGATTCACAGTTATAGATCGCCCTCTTGCAATTGAGTAATTAGAGAATTATATTATGTGGTTGGTGGTGGAGCATGGAATTTTGTCTATATTTTTCTTGTCTTAATCTATCTTTACTTGTTTTATTAGTTAATTAGTTAATCAATCTCAAAATAACAAACTATATTTTTATAGCAATTTAAGAGTATTATTTTACGAAAATTTATAATATGACTTAGTCTCTGTGGGATCAGTAACCTTTCACAACCTGAATTATACTACAATACGATCCGTGCACTTGCGATAGGTAAAGCCTAAGCCATCATAGGGGGCCATTTTTAATACATATTTTTAGCACACCCCGACGGACATCACAAGGCCTCAATAAAAACCATGCCTCAACATAAATATGTAATAAATCATATTTATGAAAATATTCCCAAAATGCCAACACGAATTCCATTAACCATTCAACATGATTTTAAATCTCATTAAAACAAAAATCTTCAAATCATAAGGGGAACTAGAATAACGTTCTAAGTTTTCACGTCCTTCACTATCACATATCCCCTAACATGTTTTAAATTCTGTAAACACAATCAAAAGGGGAACTAATATTACTTTCTAAGTTCAAGTCCAAATTTTACAAATTTTACTAACTCACTTTAAATCTCAAGGAGTTACTAGGCCACCTATTCTCATTCAGTTCAAATAGGTACTAATTTAGCAAGAACAATATTTATTTAATTTCTCAAATTAATTTCAATCTCTTGTTTCGCTTCTATAGACATTTTATATTCACAAATATAAATATTTAAAATAAAATAAAAGCTAGGACGAGTTCGCACACCCAAACCATAGCAAATGATACATCAGTGAGAATATTT
This sequence comes from Cornus suecica, assembly GCA_963922005.1. NCBI lineage: Eukaryota > Viridiplantae > Streptophyta > Magnoliopsida > Cornales > Cornaceae > Cornus > Cornus suecica. The sequence goes on from OY998239.1 coordinate 59,325,177, forward strand.
TTCCCACCTCAAAATTCATGTCACGTGTTAAACCATCACGTCCGCAACCGAACCGGATACATCGCCACATCGCCAACGCCGCGTGCTCAATTCTGGCCCAAAACACTTTTTGCCCGAAATGGGCCCACCGTGAACAGTATCGATGCCCGAATATGGGGCCCCCAACCAAATTCGTCCAAATAAAATTTTGAATATATCGAAACGTCCGTCTTGACGACTTATATAATATATACGAAGTCCATTAGAAATCGGTTAACGAATTTGGACAAATCTAACATAACACAAATGAAAATTCATACCTATAATCACGATTTACCGATAAACCGCTCAATGAACAATTCTTAAATTTTTAAACGTCATACATGACCCCTAAACGCAGTTACCCTCCGAAAATTAGCCCCAACGGAGCTCGGGAAGTCATCCAAATTGCAACCGCAAGTTCTGTCCAAAAACGCCCCTGCTCGAGCGTCACCACTGCGCGCGAACTGCGCCTAGCCCCTTGCGTGACCACCCAACAACACCACTACATCTCCGCTCATGTGCCACCGTCGTCACCAGTGCTCCGGTGAACAACCAAAGTCGCGCTTCCCTATCTCTCAGCCAATTTTTTTTTCTCTCTCTCTATCGCCCAGATTGGCAAGATGATGATGATGATGATGATAATAGAGAAGGAGCTGCCATGGAGGGGAAGCTGGTACCCCCCAGCTTCTCTAAAATGCTCTTCCAAGGCCCAAAAACTCTTCTAAAATTTTTGCCAAACACCGTTCAAAACAGCTTTTACCTTCAGGAAGCCAAAAATAGCGTTTGAAAACCCAATCCAAACAAGGCCTAAGTCGTGAAGATAACAACATGGATTGCCGCGTATATATCTAATATATGTATAATATATAAGCTTCAATTGAATTTGAACATTTTGTACACTTAATTTCAATGGGTCCATGTGACTTGTCAAGTGACCAAAATAATTAAAATGAAATGTGTGACACCTTATATACATATATCTCTATTTTGCAAAAATGACCCTATTATCATCCAAAAGTACAAAATAACTCCACCTCTTTATGAAAACATTCAAACGATCTTTAAATAAAACCTCAAAAACTCCACGGGATGCCAAATAATTGATATAAGCCCAAATAAATACTCCGGATTACGAAACCAAATCATTGGAACCCTATACGTTGAACAAACAAAACGTGTCGTCGCCCAGTTGAAGCACTAAATGCTAAATGCCAAAATGAAATCGCGTAGCCGATAATAATAAAGTCCATGAAGTCGTCAAGAGAAATCGTTAAGTCGTCCATTTGACTTTAAACGTAAACGTGAAATATTTACACTCAAAATACCAATAATAAACAAAACGTCATGAACAAGCGACGTCATAACCGAAAATAAATCGGAAAGAATTTCAGGAAAAAGGAAAAATAACACGAGTGTTACATATCGAGTTAAACGTTGTTATACAATATTCGTAACCAAAAGGTTATCTCTTTAAGCACATCTGGGCCAGGAATTGACATATATTTGTACTAATGGTTTGAAAATTATGAACTAAAAATCTTCAACATATTTGAATTATTAGTTATAAATTTTAACGAGTATTTCTACCACTCTTCTATAATTGCTTTCACACATTTCAGTAAATGTATATTTTCTATGCTTTGCAATTTTGTGAATATATTCGACTAAGTTGCACATTTTTTATTTCTTACAAAGTTGATATTTTTCCAATTACAGAGCACATAGAAACAAAACAACGGTTGATAGTTTAAAAATTTAGGAAGAGAAAAACAAAATGTCAGAATAATTTTGCTTTTTAAGGTTAGAAATATCGAGATAAACGTTGTTATACCATTTTCGTAACCAAAAAATTATCTCTTAAAGAACATCTAGACCAAGAGTTGACATATATTTGTACTAATGCTTTAGGCCCCTACTACAAATACATATGTGAAAAAATATGAGCTAAAAATCTTCTACATATTTGAATTATTAATTATAAATAGTTTTACCCTTTCTATAGTTGCTTTGACACATGTTTTGAAAAATACTTTGACACATTTGACTAAAGCTATATTTTCTATGCTTTGCAATTGTGAATATATTCGACTAAGTTGCACACTTTTTGTTTCTTACAAAGTTATTTTTTCCCTAATTACAATACACATTGAAACAGAATAACAGTTGATAGTTCAAAAATTTAGGAAGACAAAAACAAAATGTTAGAATAATTTCACTTTTTAAGGTTAGAAATATCGAGCTAAATGTTGTTATATAATTTTCGTAACAAAAAAATTATCTCTTAAAGCACACCTGGGCCAGGAGTTGACATTATTTGTACTAATGTTTTAGGCTACTACTACATATACATATGTGAAAAAATATGAACTAAAAATCTTCTAAATATTTGAATTATTAGTTATAAGTATTTTTACCACTCTTCTATAGTTGCTTTCACACATTTCAGTAAACGTATATTTTCTATGCTTTGCAATTTAGTGAATATATTCGACTAAGTTGCACATTTTTTGTTTCTTACAAAGTTAATTTTTCCCAATTACATAGAAACAAAACAACGGTTGATAGTTTAAAAATTTATGAAGAGAAAAACAAAATGTAAGAATAATTTCACTTTTTAAGGTTGAAACTATCGAGCTAAACATTGTTATACAATTTTTGTAACCAAAAATTTATCTCTTAAAGCACATCTGGGCCAGGTATTGACATATATTTGTACTAATGATTTAAAATTCATGAACTAAAAATCTTCAACATATTTGAATTATTAATTATAAATTTTCACGAGCATTTTTACCACTCTTCTATAGTTGCTTTCACACATTTCAGTAAACGTATATTTTCTATTGTTTCCAATTTAGTGATTATATTCGACTAAGTTGCACATTTTTGGTTTCTTACAAAGCTAATATTTTTACAATTACAGTGCACATAGAAACAGAACAACGGTTGATAGTTTAAAAATTTAGGAAGAGAAAAAGAATAGGTGAGAATAATTTCACTTTTTAAGATTGGAAATATCGTGTTAAACGTTGTTATAAAATTTCTTAACCAAAAAGTTTTCTCTTAAAACACATCTGGGTTAGGAGTTGACATATATTTGTACTAATGATTTGAAAATTATGAAATAAAAATCTTCAACATATTTGAATTATTAGTTATATATTGTCATGAGTATTTTTACCACTCTTATATAGTTGCGAAAGACACATTTCAATAAACATATATTTTCTATGCTTTACTATTTAGTGATTATATTAGACTAAGTTGCACATTTTTTGTTTCTTACAAAGTTATTATTTTTTTCAATTACAGTGCACACTGAAACAGAACAACGGTTGATAGTTTAAAAATTTAGGCAGAGAAAAAAAATTGAACAATGCGCATACATATTGGAAAAATGATGAAATAAAAATCTGTATAATATTTCAATTATTAGTCAAACATTGTCATGAGTATTTTTACCTACTCTTGTAAGATTTACGCACATTTGTGTTTAGTGGTACACTTGTATATGTGGTGCAATATTGTACTGTTATACTTCATATTTCATTTCCATGACTCTGCACATAGACATAGAACAATGGTTGATAGTCTAAAAATATTTGATTACAAATACAAAATCTTATAATAATTTAATCTTATAAGGTTTGAAATATTTGTTAAACATTGTTATACAATTATTAGAACCAAAAATTTATTTCTATATGAAGTCCGGCATTCACCACAATTTCTTAAATTTTCTTCGTGAATTCACCATAATGCCCTCCATTATTCTATTATACTGGATGTAGGATTAGATTAGTTCCAATAACGTGGTTGGATTGGAGTCGCTAAGTGTATTTTAGTGGATACAAGTATATGTGGTTATAAATGTTGAACTTTTCCTATAATCATTGAAATTGGAAGCATGTTAATGAGAATCGTGAAATGTGCAATATTGTACAATGTACAATATAATTCTCATTTCATGTAATACATGATAGTTAAGTGAAAGCTAATGTAATAAAAGTGTACAATGTAATGAATATACAATGCACATACGCATTTGGTTAAATTAGTAAGAGGGTGTGTGCAATATCATGATGAAACTATGTACGTTATTGCTTTGAACTCCTATGCATCAAGTTCCAAAACGAAACTGCTACACGAAGTCCAACATTCATCACAATTTCTTAAATTTCATTTGTGAATTCACCATAATGCCCTCATTATTCTGTTATATTGGATGTAAGATTAGACTAGTTCCAATAACGTGGTTGGATTTGGAGCCGCTAAGTGTATTTTAGTGTATACACATATATGTGGTTATAAATGTTGAACTTTTCCTATGATCATTGGAATTGGAAACATGTTAATGAGAATCGTGAAATATGTAATATTGTATAATGTATTATATAATTCTCATTCCATGTGCATTAATAGGAGAGAACCAAAATGTTAAGAACCAGAACCGAACCTAAATATTCGGTTCTTTAACTTTCAGAAACAAAACCGAATCGAACCATTTTGGAACTGAACCAAACCATCGGTTCTATTTGGTTTGCAAAAAATATTATAGTTTAGAGGGTTTGTTGTAAAATTACTAGTTCAAGGGGTTATTTACAAATTTAACAAAATTAACTATTGTTGCTCGGGTTTTCAGCACTTAACCTTGGAATATTTATTTTTCCCAATTCAAATTCATTGGACTTTTACATTGTAGTACTCAAAATACACTTTATTGATTTATACTTCTTCCTATGTACAATTTTTGTTAATATAAGTTTTTTCTTTAATATCTATAATTTCATATTGGAAATTTCAAATTATACCATTATATAAGAATACATTATCACTAAAATTTGTCTTCTTTTTTTAATTATTTAGTAAATTGTCCTATCTTACTTGTAATAATATGAAACACAAAACATTGTCTGTTCAACAAATACTTATTTAACTGACTATTAATATAGAAAGATAATAATTTTTGAAGGAAGAGGATTATACTCTATAATCAATCAGTAACAATTCTAAATGAACAATACTAGTTACAATAGAGGTCAACCTTGCACTATGCATAAGCTACAAGAAACAAACACTATTTTTGTTGAGGGGTTGGATGAACTACAAACTTTAGCAAGGAGCACCGGCAAGCTAATATCTAACGGGGCTGCTAGACCCGAATGGGAGCAGTTTTTGGGCTTACTCACCGGCTTCTCAAAGTATTTTGGTGTGTCAAAAATTTGAGCCCTTTTTGTAGCGTTTGGTATTTTTACGTGCTAATTTAAATTTTTTATTAATGATTAAATGCATACGTGATTATGTATTCAATGTGATTTTGTGCTTAATATGGTTATGTGTTTTGTCACGCCCCAAATTTCCTAGGACTCCAAACCCGAGCCTAAGAGTTAAGGGAGTGAATGCGGAAGAAAACAGAATGAAATAAAATCCATTTAAGTCATAAAATACCCATAAACAGATACAATATACCTACAACATCTCAAAGATGCCAAAAAGATCCCACGGGATCGGAAAAGAGGTAAACCGAACACTCGGTACCTAGAACGGAACATTTCAACCCACCACGTTTACCCAAGGGTAAAATGGTCAATTCAGGGGTGAAATGGGAATCTCCAACTATGCCTACAAACTTTGGACCTATCACAAGCAATGCGAACAAACGGAACGAAATTTGAAGTCACGAGCAAAGAGATATGAATTTTCGAAAGTGGTGTCAGACGACACTGACCCAAAACTAAAGTTGAGGTACCCCTCTTTAACCAAGGGTAAAATAGTCATTACATGGTTAAAATGGTCATTTATAATTTTATCCCGATAATTTGGTCATAGGAGAGCCCATAGAAACAAACGGGACCTAAATCCAAGGTGCGAGGTGAGAGAAATGAATTTCTGAAAATGGTCGAAACAAGGCTGAATGTCCGAGAGTAGACTGCCCGTGTACGAGAGTCGACTTCCCAATGGCGAGAGTCGACTCTCCAATGGCGAGAGTCGACTTCCCTAAGACGAAGCTAAAGGAAAAAGAAGCTGCAATGCCATATTTCCGGCAGTCGGCTCTTCGGCAGTCGACTGCATCAATACGAAGCTTCAAAAATGACCCAAAAAGTGATTGAATTCCCAACTAAAAACATATCTCCAACCTATATTTGATTGATGCACATTTTATCTATAATTCAAGTCATCCTAACACAACATGATCTTTGAACAAAAATGCTCATTTAAAGTTCGTAAAGTTATCCGTCATGCCCCCGGTCTCCGCTTTAAATATCACCGGTTTCTAAGATTCAAAATCTTTTAAAAATGAGTTTAAGGCCATTTCTAAAACAAGAAAATTTACCGGCTACGGGGGTAGGCGAAAACGGGTTTTTCTATTCAAATCGAAAAGGGCTAGTTTGAAAACCTAGAAAAATGTCGTTTTCGGCTAAACACCTAATACTCACATTTCATGGAAAATCATCCAATTCACGTTCATAACTCCAAGTAAAATATTCAAAAGTGAAATTTAAACGCTCAAAGGCCAAATATGTTGTAGTTGTTCAAAATACACAATCCGGCACCGAAGTGCACCAAAAGAATACAATCCCCGCGCATAGCGCTCCAAGGGATATACATGGACCATACCACCTCGGCTAACATGCTAGCCGGATCAAAATAATATAGTCTTACAAGTTTGGTTTACATATGAAAAATGAACATATTTATCGGCCTAACGCCCAACAAAAATAAAAGTGTGGTCCGCCTCCCATGCACAAAAGGGCGGACATACATCCACACGTCCACGGATAGACTACAGAACTCTCCCTACGGGATCATCACCTGAAAAATATATAAGGCGTGGGGTGAGCTCACTAGCCCAGTAGAGGAAGCGTCATTGCCTCCATCTCGGTAGTCCGAGTGGTTCAACCCAACCAAGGTTCATGCCACTAACCCTAGGTCGGTCTCTTGTCCCACATGGCTCTCACGCCAATCCGGAACCCCTTCAAACCCCACAAACAAGTCCCCCAACATGCTCACATCATAATTATTCAAAATTATCGCATGCCTTGACAAGATTATCACAATTACATATATGACATATGAGTGCAATGTGACTCAACCCATGGTACACCTTCTTAACCCGTGAAACTCAATGCACAACCCAGTTACGACATTGAAATCCGGAAACGGATGCACAACCCCGTTGCGACTTCATATGCGCAACCCCGTTGCGACTTCATATGCACAACCCCGTTGCGACTTCAAATGCACAACACGGTTGTGACTTCATACGCACAACACGGTTGTGACTTCATATGCACAACCCGGTTGCGACTTCATATGCACAACCCGGTTGCGACTTCATAATCCAAAGACTCGTGGACAACACGAATAAACCTACACCCATGTTTTGACACTACATGATGTACCCCAAAATGCATGAAGGTTCTCAATCATAACCACATGCTATCTCAATACATGCTTCTATCAAATAACATTATATTGGATCCATATTATTACAAGGCTCATTATTTCACAATTAATAAGCAAGTTCACATTTATAGTAACATTTCTCAACATGCTCTTTTATTAGGCCATATGTTACACCACCATCATCACAATACTTACAATTTCATATTTAGTAAGAAATAAACCACAACATGAATTTATATCACAAAATCATGTTCTCAATGGCCTAAATCATAGTCTAAGCTATCAAGACCAACTTGTATATATATATACGACATATATACACATAGACGCACACACCCTCATACAAAAACAAAGACAAATCGTTTTTCCCCTACCTCAATTCCAAGCAAGAGCACCAAGAACAAACAAGGTCTCCAAGAGTGATTCGAATCCACCCAACCTCTTCCAAAGCCAACACTAAGCTCTACCCAACCGATAGTTAACCTTCAATGGAGTTTCAAGCAAGAGCTATAGATAGACAACTCCATAAATCAAAAATTGAAGACAAGAATCTAATAATAGAAGCTAGGGTTTGAAACTAGAAATTCCAAAGGAGTAGAAATTACTTACCAAGATTTGGCTCAAAAGAAAGCTTGGAGCACCAACATCAACTTTCATGCACAAACCTTCCTCAAATTCTCATCACAAGGAAGAGAGAATTTGACAACTTGAAGAAGAGGGAGTGAAATGAGGGAGAACTTAGCAAGAACTTTATGAGAGAAGATAGATATTTGTGTTGATGAAAGAATGTCTTGCAAATGGGAGAAACTCATAAGTGTAGAGATTCTCCACTAACCCTACTCAAATCCAAGGGTCCAAAATGAAGCTAGGAAATAAAAGAATGAATCCAAGGGCTTGGAATAAGTCTTGCCAAGTGGAAGACTTTTTACACAATTCACAAAACTCATTATTTTGCCAAACAAGGCCTTATCATCCAAGGGCTTAGAAAAAAGATGGAAATCAACAAACCATCCAATGGTTGAAAAAAAGTCTTGTCAAGTGGAAGACAAAGAATAATGGATTATTCCATTTAAGGGCCAACCAAACAAGGCCTTATGATCCAAGGGTCCAAAACAAAGATGGGAGAATGAGATCAAGGGCTAGGAATTAGACAACACATGAAAGGTGGAAATGACAAAAATCTTCCAAAGTTAGGGTTAATTACAAGAGTGCCATCAAGACTCTTTATTACCCTTTTAACCCTTGTCATCCTCCCTAATTACTAAAATGCCATTCACGCCCTAATTTCTCACCCAAAATCTCTACACTTTCCACTAAGTGTTCCAAATGTTAAACTACTCATTTACCCCTCGGTCATTTCTTTCCCGAAATCGTTCTCAATAATTTTCATTAAATTCAAAATGAAAATACAACATGCTACGTACAATTTTTATAACACGTAAAACATGTAAGACATGCTAAAACAATTAAACACATTAAGCACATAAGCACATAATTGTTTAAATAAAATTTTTAAATTAACCCGTAAAAATACCGGACGTTACATGTTTAGCATGACTTACATGTTTTATGTGATATTAAAAATTGTAAGATGCATTTCTATTTTCATTTTAAGAATAAAGAAAATTATCGCAAATGATTTCAGGAAAGAAATGACCGAAGGGTAAATTGGTATTTTCACATTTAGTGCACTTAGTGGAAAGTGGAGAGATTTGTCTAAGTGTTGGGGTATGAGTGACATGTTGGTTATTAGAGAGGATGAGAAGGGGTAAAAGGGTAATTAAGAGTCACAATGACACTCTTGTAATTAACCCTAAGTTGAGAAGAAAGTGGTCATTTTATACTTTTATGTGGTGTCTCAATTCTATTCATTGATCTCTTTCTCCCATATTTGTTCTCAACCCTTGGATTATAGGGCCTTGTTTGGTTGACACTTAATTGCAACAATGCATTATTTATAGTCTTTCATATGGCAAGACTTCATGTGAACCCTTGGATCATTAATCCATTTTCCTTCCTTTATTCTCAACCCTTGGATGGTGAGAATTGTGAGTGGAGAATCTCTACAAATCCATAAGTCTTTCATTACAAGACTTTTCTATTTCTCTACAAACCTATTTTCTCTCTACACTTCTCCTTCCCTCTTGGTCTTCATCATTTTCTCATTTGATTACATATCCTTTCAATTGGAGTTTGAAGAAGTGTTCAACATGGGAATTGCTTGGGTTGCTCTCCTTTTCCATTTGCTCTAAGTATTGGGGCAAGTCTTTAACTCTTTTGAGTTTTCCAACTTCAAACCCTAGAATGTATATTCTTGAAGTTATGTGTTCAACTATTGATTTTTGGTTTCCTTTTCTCTTGAATCTTGTTAAGGATCATAAGTTGAACCTTGTCACCGATTTTCAGTTATTGGAAGCTTGGAGTTCATCTTGTAGTTTTGAGCTCACTTTTGGATTGAGGACTTTGGTAAGTGTCTTAACTATCTCATTTCTTTTGAGTATTCTCTTTTATGAAACCCTAAAATAAAAATCATTAGGGTTTGAATTGATTCTTGTGGTTGGAGTCAATTATGTATAAATTTTCAGTTTATTGTTGACACCATAGTAATCTTGTGGTTTATGAATGGTGTATTGCTATTTGGAAGTTATCCTATTAAACACTTGGAGTGGTAACTTGGGTTGGACTTATTTTGGGCATTCTTGAGTAACTTGTTTGGAATTGAGGTAAGGAAAAAATGAATTTTTTTTGTCTTTGTACGAGGGTGTGTGCGTCTATGTGTATATATGTCGTATATATATATATATATATATATATGCGAGTTGAGTCTTGACAACTTAGACAATGAACTAGGCCCTTTAAAGCATGATTGTGTAATATAAATGCTTGATGTGATTTATTGCTTATAAATGTGAAAGTGTAAGCATTATGATAAATGGAGTACAATATATTACCTAATGAGAAAAACATGTATTGTAATTGAGCATGTCGTGAACCATTGTTTATAAGTGTGAAATTGTAAGCATGAAGGTTATATTGAGTACAATATATTACAAATGAGAAAAACATATATTGTGATGGAACATGATTGTTATTGGAAACCTTGATGCATATTGAGTACATTGTGCAGTATCAAAATCATGGTGTTGGTATATGCGGGTCATGTAATCGTGTGTGGGTAGTCTTGTTTCGGATCGTCGCAATAACTTGCCAATGGGTGTTTCACACCTATGGAAATTAGTAAGTCCGAAAATGTGATACCGAGTTAGGAGTCACAAGTGGGCTCCTCTCATATTCTTGACCTTTGGAGTCTTGGTGCACGGAGTTGCAAACAAGGCTCTCGTGCAACCACCTTCCTTGTTGAAAGTGAAAGAGAGAAAATTCGCTTGGGAAGAATTGGTGCGGTACTCTACATTTACTTGATGAGCTTGTATCCTCAAAAGTAAAATGACCAGAGTATGTATTTGTTAACCTATGTTAGGCAAAGTGTGTATCATGAGGTCTGTTGAGTCGTATTGCATCTAAACTGCTATATATATATGACTATGGTTTTGATGTTGAAGCATGCTATAATTGTGAATAATTATAATTCGAGCATGTTGGGGGAATTATTTGTTGGGTTCGATGGGGTTCTGGATTGGCGTGACAACCATGTGGAATAAAAGAACGACCAATGATTAATAGCATGAACCTTGGGTGTGTTGTACCATTCGGACTATCGAGATTGAGGAGATGACGTTTCTTCTACCGGGCTAGTGAGCTCACCCCACGACATATTATATTTTTCAGGTGATGGTTCTGTTACTAGAGGTCTATAGCCACTTGATGGATTATGGCGTCTTGTCCGTCCTTTGTACTTATAGTGATGGACTTTATCTTTTTGTGAAGTATAAGTGATACGTGTACTCACATGCCTTATTTTGCGAACTTGTAATTTACATGATGTACTATTTTCTTTTGATGGCTAGCATGTTAGTCGAATGGGTTGTAGTTGCATGTATTGTCCCTCGGAGCGCTATGCGCGGGGATTCCCTTTTTTTGGTACACTTCGGTGCCGGAAATGTAAAACTATGTATTTTGTTCAAACTATGACATGTATCGCGTTAGGGCATTTGATTATTAATTACGACAGCTTTCGCTTAGTATTGTGTAGTGGATTCTCATTATTGAATGTGGTTATTATGCGTTTCCCGAGATCTCAGTGACTATTTTTGGGTTCCGCCAATGAAAAACTCACTTTTTCAATATTTATGATTTTTCGGGCCCGATGGTGCGAAAAACGGAGCCATATCACAAAATTTCACATTTTTTCATATTTGAACTTTAGAGCAACAACTGAAATCTGGCAGTGGCTAAGCTTCCCAATACTTAGAAAAAATTTCAAGATTTTTGAAATTTCAGTGCAGGGCTATTTGAGCGGCATCTGACATCCGATTTAATTTTTTTTTCTCTCACTTTGCAAGTCCGAATTGAGTCCCGTTTTTTCCTATGACTTGTCCTAGGTACAAACAATCTATTTGAATTTTGAAATGACCATTTTGCCCATGAAATGAATATTTTATCCTTGGTGAAAGTGGGGTACTTCAACTTTCTATTTTGGTCGGCGTTGTCCAATACCGTTTTCCAAAATTCATATCTCTCACCTCGTGGCTTTAATTTAGATTCCGTTTTGTTTCTAAGGCTTGTTCTAGGTCCAAAATTTGTAGTTATAGTTGGAACTTACCATTTTATCCATGAATTGACCATTTTACCCTTGGGTAAACATGGGGTGTTGGAATGATCCGTTTAGAGTGCCATTTGAGTCATTTCATTTTCTTTTCGATCTTGAGTGATTTTTTTGACATCCTTGGGACATGAGATGACTATTTCTCCCTTGAACGGGTATTTGACGACTGTATGAGATTTTATTTTATTTCTTTTCACTTCCACATTCACTCTCTTAGCTTTTAGGCTTGGGTTACCAAGTCCTAGGAAATTAGGGGCGTGACACTTTTTCCTCCCTGAAATTGGTGAAGCTCAAACTCTTCATCAGTGCTTCATCATCCACGGCCAAACTTGATTTCAAAAACCAAATACAGTGAGGTATCTGTGTGAGAATGATTTTAAAGCATCTTTTGACCCAACAACAACAACATCCAATCCTTTTCCGAAAAAGAAACAATCATGAACATGATAGGACAAGTACCTTAAATTAAGAACTAGATAAAATTATCCTGATTTCAAATGCTAAACTTCCACAAAAGTATTTTTCTACTTTGGTTCCAAGAAACAAAACAATGAATAGAAGAGAGATTCATAAAAAAATTGAATTGAAGTCCTAGTTTAAATCCTGAAATCCCATGACTTCAAAAAGTGCAATAAAATTATTTACCTAATTACAGAATAGAATAACACATCACATCCTAATTATTAATAAAGTTTAAATGGAAATAAATATAATATAACTTATCTCATCCCAGTTTAATTCTGTATCAATAAATTGTTGAAGTTTAGGAAAAAAGTGTGTTTCACCATACCATTTTCAATTATTCATTTTTCAACAAAGCAAGAAAATTTGTTTGCTTTTCCGAACTCAGAAGGTTGGATAAATTCTTCAAATAAGGCTTCCATATTTGCAAAATCCTCGTCAGCACCAAAATCGATTGTATCTGACAGCAGTTCAGCAACATCACTACCATCGAAACCACCCACATCGTTGCCATGAAAACTACCCTCTCTCTGTTGCTGACTGAGCCAGTAGTCATGGAACTATGTCGAGGTGGTAACCAGTTCTAACCCTTCAGGTGAAAAATCCTCCACTTGGCGAACCCCAACAGGAACAAATAAAGGCGAGATAGGGTTTAAGGTAGATCGTTCTCCAAAAACTAACGCCATCACCTTCAATTCATGTAAATCCACAAACTTCTGGTCTAAAATTAAATTAAAAATGCATAAATATCACCAACCAAAAGACTACAAGAAGCTTTCAGCTTCGAGATTATGATAGTAAAGACTCTCGAGAACATTAAACCCCAAACTCTCAGCTTTACATAGAGTATACACATTAATTTCCTTTGATGACTCAAGTTTTTACTTTTATTTGAAAATAAAAAAAATCAGTGTTGTCATTTAATGATCATGAATTACAAACCAACAAATAATGGTTTCTTTGGCAAGTTTTAAAATTGACTAGCAATATTAGATAACAAAAGTTCATAAAATAAAATATCAAATGAATCTTCAAACTTTTCAATTCATGTCACAAGGAAAACAGACACACAAACAAACAATAAACCAAGATCTCATACAACTCACAACTCAAGTAAAAAAATATTATAAAATCTCAACTCAACATTAATCCAATCCCTCATGAATTTAAACCCTAAACTTCCCCCCAAAACAGTGAAGATCACTAAGGTCAAATCTCATATACAAAAATACAATAATCGAATTAAATTAAGTCTAAACAAATCAATCATATTTTTTTTTTCTAATATTGGAGAACAAATCAATCATCTTCCACCCAAAACCGTTTAAATATGATAATTTCATATGTATAAATATGGTGAAATAAAATTTCATTAGGAGTATAAAAGTATCATAAAAGTATGATTCAATAATTTCATAGATCTCATAAACTCATATGCACACTATAATGTGTGTATATTTTTCAATCAATACAAAATCATTAGAGAATGAATGATTCAAAATAATTACAAATATAATAGTATATCATAGACAATCTGATCAAGATTAACAATTTATCACTATAGAGGTCCTCAACACCCTGAAAACAATACATACCATTGATCAAACATTTCTAACCACAAGGAAAAATTATATATTCATATATATAAATATATTTATATATAACAATTTAGAATTGATCACATCTATATATCGAAACATAAACAAACCAAAAAATTGAATGACTTTAAATAATAATAGATCGAGGAGTGAATTTAGCGTCCCTTAAATTCATGGATGAAAAATATCTAATCCTCAAAGTACCCCAAGTTATAAAGAACTAGTGTTTGAGGAGCCAATATTTAAAGCCTCGGAGGTCCAAATCTGGAAGCTTCGTCTCCACTTTCTCCCCCGCTCGTCGATGATGGTGGCATCAGATTTGGGGTTGTCGGAGACCGAGAGGGGTGCAGAGAAAGCAAGATGATGGTGGCGTTGGATTTGTTTTCTCAAAACTTTTAGGGTAAACTAGAAAACCTAGTTTTTGCTAAAGTGGAATTGGAACAGTGAATGACTTGTTTGAAGATTTGAATTTGGCCAAAATTTTGGAGGCAATTTCCAATTTTTTGGAAAGATAATTTTGGAACAGTATGAGTGTATACAACTACAGTACCCGTATATATATATGTATATGTATATGTATCAGCGTATAAGAGAGGCTGATGATGTGGAAAATAGAATATCGTGCCGCCAATGAGGAGCCGACACCTATGAATGGAAGAAGGTCCAGTTAGAGAATGATTATACCTGATTGTTTTCCTAATCCAATAGCTTATAAGTAATACGTCTAACTTTTGGTATTTTTTTGGGTAACCGTTGTATTCGGGTCAGCTTACATGCATCTGGACTAATTTCTAATACCCTGAAGTTAACGATTGGGTAAATCTCTAGTGGCCCAAACAAAATTGTAGCCAGCGGGAATCGAACCCGGGACCTAATGCTTCTTGAGGCATTAAGTCCCTACCTTTTCCCTGCTTCTTGCAACGTCCGGTATTTTATTTTTTCCTTTTTTTTTAATTTTCATGTGCTTTACTTGTTTTAATATGCCATTGCATGCTTTTATGTGTTTATATTTCACTACTTGATTTATTTTCGAATTTATTTGATGCTTAAATTATTTGTAGAGCTTCGGTGGGCCCGGGACATACCCGGTGAGCCCGGTTGTCGGGTTATGACCCGAAGGTATTTATTTTTATTTTAGGCATTACGGTATGTCATTATCTATATTGTTTTATTTATTGAAATTATGTTTGAAAATTTTAATGTGAAAGGGAAAAATGGTCATTTCAAATGTGTTGGAAGTTAGTGGGAAAGCTCGTGGGAATTTTTCTAAGTGTTCTTACCTACTAAACTTGGTATATAGGGATATATGTAACTCGAATGGCACTTTGGTAAATAAATGAAAAGACTATGTCTTACTTAGGAAGAGTTGTTTTGTGTTTTGACTTTTCTACCCTCATCTCTCTTTATAACACAAGATTGGGTTAAGGGCATTGGAAGTCATTTGGTGAGATCTTTTAATGGAGAGTTCTAGACAAGTTGGTGTTAGTTGAATCCTAGCCCTTCATTTCTATTATTTCTCCCATCTTCATTCCTAGTATTTGGATCTTGGAGGGTAGTTTGTGAGATGTTGTTTTCATATATATATGTGTGTGAATTTCTTCTCTCTTTTGCAACACAAAACCATCACAGAAACACACTTTCCATCTCTTCTCTTTGGCTCTACTCAATTTTGCTTCAAAACCCTCCTTTTCACTTGGAATTTGATGTTGCTTTGAACTACAAAAGTCTTTCTCATACTCCAAGCTTCATTTTGTTACTAAGGTTGCAAGGTATATCTCTCTTTTGAGTTTTTTATTTTCAAAACTGTAATTGTACTATTCTTGAAATTTCGCTCTCAATTATTGATAATTGATTCCTATTGCTATTGTTTCTTGTTAAGGGCATCTAATTGAGAACACCTACCAATTGTTTGCCATTTTCTGAGCTTGGGAACTTTCTTGAGATTTCTTGCTTCCCTCTTGGGACTTTCCCTCCTTACTTTGCTCATCTTCGAATTGAGTTAGGGGAAGAAAAACCAATTTATTTTCGGTACCGTGGGTGTGTGCGTCAAAGTGTATATTTTTGTATATATGCTTGCTTGAGTTGATGTGTAACACCCCATGTTATTTTCCTTTTTCCTAATATTATTTCCAATTTAATTTTGGTTGTGATGTCACTTATACTTGACGTCCTGGTTATCCTTGGTATTTTGTGTGTAAATTTTTCGTGTTTAGTTTTAAAGTCGCCTGGACGACATTACGCGGGTTATTATTCTCGACTGTGTAGTTTCATTTCGAAGATTGTGTTTAGTGCTTCGACTGGATGGCGACATGTTTGACTGGATTAGGCTTGTTAGGTGTTCCGAAGTTTGGGTTCCTACCCCAGTATATTTAGTTGGGATTGTTTATTAGGCATCCCGTTATTATTTCGGGTTTGCGAGATTACGTTTGGGTGTTCCCGGTATTTATTGCGATTTATTGTATATATATATATATATTTAATTGTATATATATATGGATATATTTATTTATAATATATATATATGAAATTATATATATATATATAGATATCTATATATTGAGTGAGAGACTCTCGATCGCAGATTACTCATTCTCCTTCTCCTTCTTCCTCCTCACGCAACCACCACACCATCCTTCTTATCCATCATCATCATCTTCATCTTGCCACCGACAAGAAGGGAGAGAGATAGACGATCGGGGAAAGAGAGTTGGGTTGTGAAGAGAGAAGATCGCGCCTGTGGAGAGTCGCCGGCTGGAGTAGTGGCGACGGCAGAGGGGGCGTGACTGCGCCGACGAACCAGGTGGTGGCAACGTGGGCTGGTGGTCGCACAAGGGACTAGCAACTACGACAGTCGCACGACGCGAGCGACAGGAACGAGTTTGGGCGAACTTTGGCCAGCGATTTGGTCGGCTTCCCATTGTTAGTTTGGGCTGATTTTCGGAGGGTAGCTTCGTTTCAATGCTAGGTACGTCATACTAAAATTTCATAATTTTCCGTTGAACGGTTTTTCTGGAAATTGCATTTATAAGTTATAATTTTTGTTTGGGTTATTTTAGATTTACCCAAATTGATTAACCTATTGCTAATAGGCTTTGTATATATCATATAGGGTGTTAAGGCGGATGTTTCAGTATATTCAAAATATTATTTGGATGACTTTGGTCGGCTGGCTCCATATACGGGCACCGGTACTATTCACGGTGAGCCGTTTCGGGCTGTTCTGTAAGCGTACATTCAGGTGAGAAATTTTATTCTCACTTCCGTATCATTGACGTGGTTTGGGTGTGCAAACCCCTATTTATTTTAATATAGATATATTAACTTGTGAATTTAAATATCTATAATCGAGTTATAATCGAGGCAGGACTTAGGAATTAATTTAAGAAATTAATTGAGTTATTTTCCTGCAAAATTAAATAAATTCCTATTTGAATTGAAAGATAATAGGTGACTTAGTAACCTCTTAAGGATTAAATGGGTTAGTAGAATTTTGTAAAAGCTAGACGTGAACTTAGAACGCTATACTAGTTCCCTTTTTACTGCGTTAGGGGATATGTGAACGTGAGGGATGTAAAAACTTAGACGTTATGCTAGGTTCCCCTTATAATACGTGGACAATTTGCTTTAAGGGAATTAAAAACATGTTTAAATGAATGAACTTGTAGACTTGTAAATCGAAGTATAAGTTGACGAATTGCAAGCATGATTATGTGATATAATTCTTGTCGTGGTTTATTGCTTTATTATTTTAAAAGCATGAGAAAGATATTATGAGATTCATGTGGTAGCATGTGGTTATTTTCATAAATATGATGCATTACATATTTATGTTGAGGCATGATTGTCATTGAAGCCTGGATGCATATTGAGAACATCGTGTAGTGTCAAATCATGGTGTTGGTATATGCGGGTTGTATAATCATGCATGAGTGTCTTTGTGTCGAATCGTCGCAACAACTGGCCAGGAAAATGTGACTCCCACCTCCGGACTAGTAAGCTGGGAATTGGGGATATAGGGTTGGTTGCTGCCCCATCGTGGTGGTATGCGTCGCTTTCAAAGTCGTGGGTCGTCTCGTGCATTCGATCTTTTGATCACAAGTCGCGAGTTGTCTCGTGCATCCGATCTCTGGATCTTTCGCTACGGGTCGTCCCTGGCAACATCCGTTATTCGGATCTTTGGAATAGGGTTGGTTACTTCCCCATCGTGGTGGTAGGTGCCACTCTCAGCATGGGAGTTACAAGTAGGGCTCTCGTGCAACCGTTTTACTTGTTGAAAGTGAAAGATAAAATTCACTTGGGAAGAATTGGTGTGGTACTCCTTTTGCTCATAGTATGGGTGGAGTGCGTATTCGTTAACCTGTGATTGGGCAAAGGGTGATGTTGAGTCACATTATATTTGCGTAGCATTTATGTGATTTCATTTGACATGTATATGTGATATTATTACATGTGATGTTGGAGCAGGTTATTATGTGTTATTATTGCCTGTTGGATGTTGGCGCATGTTAAGTATGAATATTGCAAATAAATTCATATCTTTGTAAAATGCTCAACTGATAGTGATTAATGTGAAAGAAAAATGATTACATGCAGTAATTAATAAAGTATAATGAAATGTATATTTTTATACTTGTGATTATATACTATTGTACCCTTTGGGGAGGTTAAGTATATCGGCTTAGGTACCTCCGTGGTTAGTTAAGGTTAGTAATGGACTGCATAGTTGATTTTTGAGTTGATGCCTTAGAGAAGGCGGGGTTAATAGTTTTGTGATTGTGGTTAGTTGTGTGACCTCTTTGGATATTTGAAGTCAGGGATTGATTCTAGTATAAATTGAGATTTGAGGCCTTAGAGGAGGCGGGTGAGGAGATTGTGAACTTAGTGGATGTTGTTGTATAAGCCTTTAGGTACCTTTCACCTTTTGAGGAATGGGTTATCAACAGTAATTGAGATTTTGATTGGGTTAGAAGAGGTTATGGTTGAGGTGATTTTATTAAGTGCTTAGGGTACTGTAGCGTTGTTTCTTATGCTTAGTTTATTCTCCTAAGCATTCCTTGTACGGTGTTTTGTACACTAGTATGTGATCGTTGACTTCTATGTCACTCCTTAAGTCGTCAGTTACGGCGTGGTGCTGAACCTCTTCCATGTGTTGCCATTTGATTTCGTGGGGGTTGGAAACGGATAGTTATGTTCTGTAAACCAATGTAGTACTCTTCCTTCTTTGTCCTCTTGGACATTATAGGAATCCTTGGAATTGTAGTCACTCTTCTCTGGCTATCTGTCGGAAACGGAGTTTTTCCAAGTTTTGAAACAAACTCATTGTATTTAAAAGGAAAAACCAATTTTCGCCTACCCCCGTAGCCAGGACAGGTGAATGATGGAGACCGGGGACAAGATGGTCATTTTCATTGTGTGACTTTTTAAAGAAAACCTATTTTTATAGAAATTCTCAAGATTCGGAGACTTCTTTATTAAGATCTCGACCTGTTGAGTTTTGAAAGGTGTTTTCTTGTTTCACCCTTGCTTCCGATCATTTCTACGTCTCGGGTATGAGGCTTGGTGTTGTTCAGTGCACACATACAGTGTTGCCTTTCCCTTTTTCTTGGTAACTTGTATGTCACCACCTAGGTGATTTGAGTTGTTACAAATGTTAAGGGCATGGATGCCGAGTGGATTGGTTTCTTTTGTCCGGGTGTTTTCCCTAAGCACTTGTGGTGTTTTAACCTTGATGTTCTTGTCTCGGTTATCCATTAATTCAGCACTGGGACTTCTTTTCCCTTGCTTTGGTTCCCAGACTCTTATGTGGTTGTCATGAGAGTAGTTTTCAGGTACTCTCCGAGATTCGACCGTTTAGCGTTCCTTATCTATAGTGAGAGTATTGGTGATTTGTTGACCTTGTTGGAAATGGTATTTTGAGATTTTCGTATGGTGATATGATGAGGTGATTCCATCCTTGAGGTATAGATTTTCTCTAGGAATGAGATGATGTTTCTTATATATATATATTGTACATATATATTTATATATAGATGACGGTTGTGTTAGTACACAAGGACGTGAGTGTTTTTCCTCCTGTGTTCTCGGGGAGTGAGTTATGAGTATTCCTTGGTACTAGTGGTGGATTTTGATCCCTGTAGATATTAAAGGTGAGTGTGTTTTTCCTCTGTTTAGATCTTCTGGTTAGTGTTGTGAGCGCTTGATGATTTCTTAGATTGGACCTAGGTGTTGTGTACCTAGTGTACGTTGGTGAGAGTAGTGTAGACTACTGGTGTTGGTACTTGGAGTACGAGTCTTAGTTATACCTTATAGACTCATGTTGTGTACTTATATATATGTCTATATATATATATATTCCCGATATATATACTCGTTTACGGTAGCATATGAGTACGTGCCTTGAGTTTTCATTGTTGGGTTACGTTGTGGGCTATGTATCTTACTAGATAGTTTAACATTTCCTAAACAGTCAGAGGATGTGGTAGTTAGGATATCATTTTTCCCACTGAGCTTATTTTCTCACAGGGGTATTTCATCGCCCTCTGGTATTCCCACGCCAGGTTGCAGGAAATTTTACGGCTATGGGCAGCATGTGGCGCAACGACAGTTTTCTTTTGTTTTCTTGTTACATGTTTTGGAGTTGTGTTAGGTGATGCAGTTACGGTTGCAGCGCGACTGGGTTGGGGACGATAGTTATCTTCTGTCAGTTTCTTTAACCATTTTGTATGGGATTGTCATATATTTCTCTTGGGAGCCAGTCTGTTGGCATATTCATATTGGTGTATCTTTTATTTCCTGTATTTATTATTTCAGGATGTTATTGTATCTATTCTGTAATGCCATGTGCTTTTCTGTTTTCTTATTCGAACATTTGTGGCTCTGTTGACTATAGAGGGTTGTGTAGGGGTAGCGGTGCTTCTTTTCATTGCCTCTGCCCTAGTTGGATTGATGAATGTTGGGCCTGTGAGCCATTGTTATTATTGAACTGTTATTGGCAGGTTATTCTGTTGTGGTTGTGTGTCCGGATGTTCCATTTACAAACGAAACTCTGCCGGATTTTTGTCAGATTCCGCTACTTTGTTATATTATTCTATTGAGTATGAAATATACCATTTTTTTATCATTATTCCATACGTTTTCATGGTTAATGATATCTTAGTTGGTCGTTTGTATTAAGGATCACATCCTGGATTCCTTAGATGTCCCGGTTCGGGGAATCTTAGGAATTTAGGGAGGTGTCAGTATGGTATCAGAGGATACTATTGAATTTCTAGTATTCGGTTAGACATGGAGTATACTTTTCATTTTTATTCCATGTATTTGCTTGTTATTGTTGACTCTAGTGGTTGTTTAACTTACATCACCCTTTGGAAATTTGTTGATTCTCTGGATTTGAGTTTCGGGAATTTTAGGGGCGTGACATGATGGAATTTAACTTGTTTTACTTTAATTCCCATTATATATGAAATGTTGATAATTATTGATTTAATTAGTTGAATTAGAGTTGAAGCTGTGATATTAGGAATTGAATTCCTTTAGGGTTTGTTTGGGATCATGGAATTGGAGCCTTCGAATTGGAATTGAGGGTTCCAATTCCAAATCCATTATTTGAATGTAACAAAATACTTTGGAATTGAAGTTGAAATGCAATTCCAAGGACACTAATTCCACAACTATAATTCCACAAGGATAAGTTGTGATTTTCAATTCCACATCTTCTCCAAACATTGACCCACTAAATATTCTCTCTCTAATAACAAATTTTTCACAACCACCAACATACATACATATACATAAATATCTATATATATACACACACACACACACACACACACACCTATATATGTACAAATATATATAAACACGCTTATATATAGAAATATATATACATATTTATATATACGTATACTTATATATGAATTCATAGACGCATATATATACAAATATGATTACACATACACACAAATATATAACCACACACACATATATACACATAAATACATATATATATATATATAAATTCACGCATATATACACATTCATATACATACATGTCTATATACACATATACATGTATATACACACATACATACACATGTATATATATGAATACTTATACTTGTATACTTATATCCATATATCTATATATATTTATCTATATTGTGTATTTTAATTTTAAAATTATGACCTTTTATATTTAAATTGGATTGGGTTTAAGATTGAATTCCAATTACACTTGAATTTAAAGACACATCCAAACAATGTATTTGGAATTGTATTTGTGAAATTGAGATACCATGACATTCCAATTCCAATTCAATTCCAAATCCGCGCACCCAAACGGATCCTTAGTTCAATTAGAAGTATGATTAAATATTGATGAGAATAGAATATTGCTTATTCTGGGCATTAAGTAACCCGTTATTAGTCTCTTTATTATATTATTTTGGTATTTTTACCTAATTTGTGTGTTTAAGCATGTTACAGGGGCTTTAATGAAAATATGAGTTAATTCCGGAGTTTTAGCAAAATGCTTGATTGGGAATGACACTTAGAAGAATAAAAGCACTCAATTCAAATTAAAGTAAAAGTTAGTTATGGTTAGAGTACAAGTCATCAAAGCATAAATTCACAAAAATAAAATAATCAAAATTCAGAAGCCACGGAACGATCGGGAGCCTAGCGATCGA
Source organism: Cornus suecica (assembly GCA_963922005.1). Taxonomy (NCBI): domain Eukaryota; kingdom Viridiplantae; phylum Streptophyta; class Magnoliopsida; order Cornales; family Cornaceae; genus Cornus; species Cornus suecica. The sequence goes on from OY998239.1 coordinate 59,348,075, forward strand.
TCGGTCGTGTCGGTGCATTGGTAAATGTGCGAAGTCATACTTATTATCTTGGCTCCTTGTGCAAGTACAAATAGAGGACAAACTGATCAATTCAGCTATTACTTGGTCCTCACAATAAGTCGACTTGGAGTGCAAGCAAAGACATGCCATAATTACACCAACTTTTATCTATAAATATGTGAAGGTTTCATGAAGAAACTATCAAGATATACTTTACAATTCACAAAATATAGAATTCTCTCTCGAGGGAAAATATTCTTCTCAAGAACCCAAGAACAAACTAACCCAATCATGGAGATGATCTCTACATCAATGATGCAATCTCCTCATTCCATGAGCGGCTAAGTCAGTATCTAAGGTTTCCAATGAAACCTTGCCGAGTAATGTAGAATATTAATAATTTTTATTGCAAAGAGGGGAAGCTAAGGAACACTCATATGATGATTATGTAGTGAGAGAATGAACATATTACCTAAATAAGATTCTTTTTTTATTCTCTGCTTGTCTTAGATTGAATAGATGATTAATATTGAACAACTATGTTTTATCACTAGGAGTAGGAACTCCGAATGTTTAATAATGGTTTCTACATAAGGGTTCTTAATTGGCATAATAAAGTCTTAGGTTTATACATGCCATGCTAAGAGGAGATGATATAGACATGCTTTTAATTTAATGTGGAGTAGTTGTAGAATATATGCTTGCACTAATCATACTTTAATCGAAGATGGTTTTTAACGAATCAGACCGATTGCATCTCTTTGGGGATTAGGCAACTGCTTGTAGCGTTACTAATCTGATTCATATTAGTTGTATCTTCCTCTTGCAATTTAATGATTAAAGGACTATGTTATTAGGCTAGTGGTGGAGTTGGAACAAAACCATAGTCTTGTCTATCTTGAATTCACCAAAACAATTATTTTATTATTTCTTTTATGTTTAGTAGATTATAAACAACAAACTAATCAAACTATTTTAAATATAATTCAAATTATTAAGTTGTGATTATTTGAAATACGATTTTGATTTATGTGGTTCGATAACCCTCTCAACCCAACTATACTATATACTACCCGCGTACTTGCGATTGAGAGACAAAACTAGATCGTGGTAATTCATCATATTAACACTTTTATTTTCACACGATTTGGACTGATCAAAAATCTTTAACTGATACTTTTGATATTTAGCTCTCTTGATATAGTTTTGAGTCATGAATATAGTTTGGTAGAATTCATGTGCATGGACACTTTGTAAATGATATTCTCATGCCTCATTTTATATCCCCTTTTGAGAGTGAGCCTTTTGGATCGTCATAACAACTGGACATGGGATGTTATCACTACCTGTGGACTAGAAATCGAGAATCAGAGAGCCGTGGGATGACTGCTGTCCGAAAACGGGTTTTTTCGTGAGTATATCACTTGTGGGTGATTGGATTTATGACGACACTATATCCGGTTTCCTTAGAGGGTATTTAGGCATTGGCATTTACATTTGCACTATTATATGCCTTATTGATTTAACTCACTATAGTTACGTCATTTCATTCCATTATTTGGTATTTTTATGTCATTTACGTGTTTAAGCATGTTTTAGGAGCTTAATGAAGAAATAGAGCTAACTTTGGTGAATTAACCAAGTACATGTTTGTTTCTATCCAAGAGGAGAGTCAAAAAGGTGTTTCCGAGATAAAAATGGCTCCTGAAGGGAAAAAATGGTATTTTTTGAAGCCATCACTTCAAGCAAAAAGTATTATGGAATTGAGACAGTCATTTTGGTATAGTTGCGGAGAAAAGTGATTTTCATGAAAAAACCTACGCCTACAGAAGCAAAGAGTGGCCATAAAGTGAAGTTTTACGCTCAGGCTACGCTTGAGACTACGCTCAAGGTATACCTCACCTATGCCTAAGACGTAGCTAGGCTACGCCTAAGGTGTAGGTGTGGCAGAAAGTTTTTAATTTCTGTTGTAATAGCAGATTTTCCCCCGTTTTGATTCTATGATGCGTCGATGACTCTCATACCTCAAAGTACGTGTAAAACACATATTATTCATCAGAGAGTATGGTTTTGATTGATTGATGGTGAAATTACCAAAAGTGTGAACTTAGGGTTTGCCTACACCTTTGTCTATAAATATAAGGGTTCACATCAAAGTAAGGGGTTTGTTCAGAGAGTTCTTCTATGTTTACATTCAAAATTGTTGTTGCCGTAAAGGTATGGAGATTCCATTCAAAATGAGGAACCATTCAAGACCTAGAGATTCAAGGATGAGGATTATGCAAGGCGATTCTACACCAAAGATGCAGTTCGCCTCAGCCATGATCAACTAACTCGTTATCTATGGTTTTTTAGCAAAACCCTAACCAAGTAATGTAATTCTTATTTGTTTTCAATTGTAACAAGGGGAAACTATTACCATACTGTGATGATTCTAGTAGATACGAGACCTTTTTAATTCTTGATACAAAATTTTATATTTGTTCTAAATTCTTGTCTTAGATGGAATAAATATATTATTTTATGCAGTCATGATTATTCGCTATGGGCTTGAACTCGGATATTTAATTCATGATTTTCTACACAATGGTGGTAATAAAACTTGAAATCCTAGGTTGACACAGGCCATGCCTTGGCAAGTTGATATAGACATGTTTTAGTTTATTTTCATGCATTAGGAGTAGATTAGAGTAATTTAATTGGCATGTACTAATCAGTTCAATCATGAGATGGGTTGTCGCAATCTGGTTGATAGTATTCCTTTTTGGGGTCGTATTTAGCTATTTGCGGTACGATCTGATTCACAGTTTATGGATCGCTCTCTTGTAATTGTTACATTGATAGAACTATGTTATGCAGTTAGTGGTGGAGCGATGAAAACCCATGTTTTTCTCTTTCTTAAATCACAAACCAATTTACTTTGCTTTTTAAAATAATTTAGTTAATTTAGATAATTTGGTCTTTGACCACCAAAACAAACAACTTTTCAGAAATATAACTCATTGTTTTTGAACTGTTAAAATGAACAATCTTAGTCTCTGTGGGATAGATATACCTTACTCAAGCTATTGTTATTCTACAATTGATATATGCGCTTGCGTAGGGTAAAACCTCACGTCTTTAAGGTATTGTTTTTAACCACATATTTTGTACATGCCTGAGGCACATCAACTTTTTAGCACCATTGTCGGGGACTATGCATTGTTCAATAGCTTTAGTAGTTTATTTACATTGCGTTATTGTAGTTGTAGCTAAAGTTAGATTTTTGTGTGATTGATAGGTACTCTGAAAAGCATAAAGGGAGAAAGCGGAGCTTCAAAAGTTGCGTCTGGAACCGTTTGTGAGTTTTAGTTTTGCCTTGATTTTTCCATTTAATTGTAGCTTTATTTTTTGTTCATAGTTAAAGTAACTTAGAAGTAGTTAATTTAGTCTGTTTTTATTTTATAAAATTTCAAAAAGGAAAAAAATGTAATCGTTAGTATAACGCATGATCGATAGATCGACCTATTCTAATTCTAGCATTGAGATGGTCAAGTATGATCCTGAGATTGGAAAGACTCTCCATCATTTACGTCGATCTATTGAAGAGCGTCATCGTCAGTCAGAGGAAGACACCAGCCAAATCATTGAAGAATAAGTGATGGGTGACCAAAGAGCCAACCTCCTGAGGGTACCAAAGACGTCACTGAAAGGATACTACACACCAGATGCGTATGATTCATATGCTGATTTTCCAGAAGAAGAAGGTGCGAAGCACATTGAAATCAAGACAAGCGTTATTAATATGCTTCATAAATTTTATGGACTTAGAATTGAGGATCCATACCAACACATAAATGATTTCTTAGAGGTAGCCTCTACTGTTAGGTATGATAATTTATCCAAGAATGACTTGTGAGTGCGATTATTTCCTTGGTCGTTGACGGAAAGAGCAAAAAGATGTTATATCAAATTGGCTAAAACAACTAAAATTGATTGGGAAGCCCTTAAAAAAGAATTCATAGAAAAGTATTATCCCATAGGAAAGACTTCAGAAGCACAAGATGAGATCAAAAGTTTTAGAGAATTGCCTGGTGAGCAGTTTCATGATGCTTGGGAGAGATATAGTGAAATCTTGTATGAGTGTCCCTACCATAGGTTCGCTGAACTAGATATAGCTAATAATTTTTACATGGGACTTAGAGATGCACATAAGATTTTGATAGATGCGGCAACAGCAGGTCAATTTACCCTTAAGTTGGCAAAAGAACTCTTAGAGTTATTTGACAACATAAGTGACAATACGATTCAATATGAATCTGAGTTGAGGTCTAGAGGCGGACAAGATAGAATATCTGAGAAAGCTTATGTCGTGAATCATGATGATGTGAGAGATTCAGTGGCATTGATAAGAGAGAAACTAGAAAGAATTGACAAGTTTCTTCAGTGAAGTCATTCCCCTCCTAGAGAAATGTTAGAAGTAGCAGCTGAGTATTCTCAAAATGAGTGTCAAGCAATAATGGTTGCCGATGCCTACGCATTGTGGGACTATTCAAATAATGCTCCTTTCACTAATTCATACACCTCAAATGCCAGAAATCACCCACTTCTATCCTATAAATCTACAAATGTAGAGAACCCACCACCAAGGTTCACTGAGAGACAACAGTCATATAATCCACAACCAAGGTTCCAACAAAGTCAACAATCATTCGACTCCCAACCAATAATCATGGCTCAAAATCAAAACACTGAACTCTCATTCCTAATTCATTTCTCAAATGGGAGCCTAAATAGTACAACTAGCGAATACTATGGATATGATAAAGAGAATATTGCCTAGTCAGTCGGTGGCTAACCCAAAGCCCCAATAAGCATTGGAGCTTGGATCCTTTTTTAAGACTCGTCATGAGAGAGTCTAAGCGGTCACAATTTTGAGAAGTGGAAGAAAAATGGATAATAAGGCTGATGAGCAACATGAAAAGAGGTTGAATAAGCAAAATACTAAAGAAGTTCAAAGAAAGGCAGAAGAAGAAGCTCAGAAGAAAGAGGCTGAGAAAGTTCATAAAAATCAACCTCAAGTAGAGGAATAAAATCATGTTGACTGAACAAGTGAGTTCATTGCTTTTAAGTAACATACCGCCTAATAGAAAAGATTATGGTGCTCCCACTATTCCATGTGTCATTGGTGACCAGGAAATTGGTAGAACTCTTCTTGATCTAGGTGCGAGTGTTAACTCACTACCATATTCAGTTAATCAACAACTATGGTTGGGAGAGCTCAGTCCTACCTCGGTGGAACTCCAATTTGCAGAAAAGTCGATTAAGAAAGCGAGGGGAGTTCTGGAAAATGTCATCGTTCAAGTGGACATGTTCGACTTCCCAGTGGATTTCATAATTTTTGATACAGAACCTATTTAAGACTTGAAGAAACATATCCCAGTGATATTAGGAAGACCGTTCTTGGCCACAACCAATGTGCATATCGATTGGAGGATAGGGGCGATGGATCTATCTTTCAGGAATATGAAGGTGAGGATGAATGTTTTGATACAGGTCATCAAATCACTATACCGATCATGTTCTTTAATGTAGAAGAATTCAATAAGGCTTGTAAAGAATCGGTACCTCAGAGCCGAGCAAGAAATGACCTGGTTGGTGTGATTGAAAGGTCAAATGTAAAGTTTGACACATGGGAGGATCAACACCGCTCTAATTTAGAACTGATCACTGTAATTGAAAGAGCTCTAGGTTTGCAACCAGGGGAGGAGCCAAGAGCTTCGCTTGAATCTCCATTTATGTCACCAACGGTATTAGTGCCCGAAAACTCACTTTATAAGATTGGGTTGTATAATGGCACTGACTGTCGAGAGAAGAGCTTAGTGACAAATAAGCAAGATGTGGAAGCCGTTAGAGATAATCAATTGTCACACACTTTTAGAGAACCTACTAAGGATGACCCCCCTCATAAGGACACCTTTCTAGATAAACCAGTAGAAAAGCTATAAGCCTGAGAAGATCTGTGATTAAGAGTTGAGTACGAGGGGATACAAAATTATGTGTATAAGGATGTTCAAATTTACACAGCTCGGACAAGAGTGCATCATGCTAACCATGTTCGTCTTAAGTTATTTGAGCTTGGCCGGAAGGGACGGCGATGTAATTTGAGACTGGAATTTTTTCCAAGTAAGATCTAGTTAAGATGGGACGGACCATTTAGAGTTAAATCGGTTTACCCCCACAGAGAGGTAGGTTTTGGTAATAAGAGGTTAAAAAGGCGTGGTCAACGATTGAAGATTTATGAGGAGATTGATCCGAGACCGAAATTTATGGCATCTGTCAGTTTAGTGGAGAGTGATAAGTTGGTGAAGGGAACATTACATAAGGTGTTGAAGGAGGATCTGTTGGACACAATGACCGTACATGGGGTGATGTTAGAACATAACAGAGGAGGTACTTTATATGGTGATTATTATTCTATATTTGATGTCATGGATAGTACTAATTATCCACAGGTGAGAGCACCGAGAGAGTTACCCCCTATATTTTGTCCTATGAGTAGGGGAAGTATTATAGAGAGGAAGGATGTTCGATAAACCTTTGCAGAGCCATCGTGCCGATGACGTTAAACATTGGTCCAAAGCTGTGAAAGTTAGTTTCCAGCCTCGGTGTGTATAATAGTATGTCAGTTAATTTATGCAATTTTCAATTCCTTAGGATTGTAGGCCCTTAAGGCAAAATCATTGCAATTTCAATTTCGTAGGATTGTAGGCCCTTAAAGCGAAATCATGTTTATTTATTTGAAAAAAGAAAAAACTATTCCTTGTGCTATATTGACTAATGATTTCCAGAAAACAATGATGAATTTCTTCTTCCCTTGCTATGATATTGAGTATTTGTGCTTTGTTGAATATTTCTACAAGTAACTCAATTCAAGTTTGGGGGGGAGAATGGACATGAAAAGAGGAAATTTCGGAATTGAGCTTCAAGGGTAACTATATTATTTCTCATGAGTATGAAGGTGAACCATGAGGACATGGTTTATTTTAAGTTTGGGGGGAAGGAATAATTGGTTGTATAGTTAGTATAGGGAATGATTGAAAAAGAATTTTGCATTACATGTAATTCTTTGTTTTCACGCATGATTGATTTGCATTACAAGTTAATTAAGTTTGTGTATATGATACATGAGTAGTATGTGATGTAATATTCCCACTCATGAGAGTAATGATTAGATCGAGCTAAGTGAAGTGATGTGATTTTACATAGGTGAGTGAATTAGTGAAATTGAAATTGAAACTGAAAAGGACAATCTTGACCTATAAGCACACGCACACATTCACTACGAGAAAAACAGTTGATCTTTAACTATGTAATTGAAATAATTTTTCCACAATAAAAGGGGAGATGGGTTATTGTTATGATGGAATGGAGAAAATTAAAAATTTATTTGAGAAATAATAAGATGCAACAAGTGGTTCTTCAATCTGAGTAACTGGGCATCGGTATCACCAATATCATTGTTCGCGTAAAAAAAGGAGAAAACTAATGAGCATAAGTCTCATGGAAGAAGCTCGAACCCAGTTGGTCGGGACTAAAAATCCTCGCTGAAAAGTCCGGAGCTTAGAAAGACAAAAAATGATAACAACGGAAATAAAGAGTGTTGTTTTCAATTTTTAAAAAGGCAAAATTTGATCAGTGAAGTAGGAGAATAGATATTGAAATACCATAGGGGAATGTTCACAAAAACAAGGAGGGTGGACTGGATCAAGAGTATAAAGTATCGAAGTCGTTTATTTTAGTGGGGACCATGCATGACACGAAGCTCAAGATGGTTATTGTTTGGTAGTGAGTGGGAGTATTTGCATATGTATTGTCTTTTGCATTGTATCATGACTTAATTGACTTATGTGCGAACTTATGAATGCTTGATTATAAAAAACTGAGATGTTTGTGGGTACCATCACTGAAAACCCTCACGAGACTTCACTCGTCTACTAGGGGTAACATAGGGGTTTAAAAGGTTTGTTACACGTGCTAAATGTAATCGTCGACCCTCACAAAAGCAAGGGATTAGGTTAGATTACTTAGAGTAGTTAGATTAAAAATCATCACAGGAAAGTTTCTCTAAGTTCATTGCTAAGGGACTAGCAATATTTAAGTTTGGGGGTGTGATAGGTGTCAAATATTAGACATTTTGACCCCTTAACTTACTATAGTTACGTCACTTCATTCCATTATTTGGTATTTTTATGTCATTTGCGTGTTTAAGCATGTTTCAAGAGCTTAATGAAGAAATAGAGCTAACTTTAGTGAATTAACCAAGTACATGTTTGTTTCTATCCAAGAGGATAGTCAAATAAGTGTTTCCGAGATAAAAATGCTCCCGGAGGGCAAAAACGGTATTTTCTGAAGCCGTCACTTCAAGCAAAAAGTATCGTGGAATCAAGACGGTCATTTTGGTATAGTTACGGAGAAAAGTGGTTTTCATGAAAAAGCCTACGCCTACAGAAGCAAAAAGTTGCCAAAAAGTGAAGTTTTACGTTCAGGCTAGGCCTGAGCCTACGCTCAAGATATGCCTAACCTACGCCTTAGGTGTAGATGAGAAAAGAATTTTCTAATTTCTGTTACAATGCCCGATTTGCCCCCGCTTTGATTCTATGATGCGTCGACAACTCTCACACCTCAAAGTACTTGCAAAACACAAATTATTCGTTAGAGAGTAGGGTTTTGATTGATTGATGGTGAAATTATCAAAAAGGGCAAACTTAGGATTTGCCTACACCTTTGTCTATAAATACAAGGCTTCACATCAATGTAAGGGGTTCGTTTAGAGAGTTCTTCTACATTTACATTCAGAATTATTGATTCCGTCAAGGTGTGGAGATTCCATTTAGAAGGATGACTATTCAAGACCTAGGGATCCAAGGAGGAGGACTATGCAAGGTGATTCTACACCAAATATGCAGTTCGCCTCAGCTATGATCAACTAACTTGGTATCTAGGGTCTTCTAGCAAAACCATAGCCAAGTAATGTAGTTCTTATTTGTTTTCAATTGTAACGAGGGGAATTTGTTACCATATTGTGATGATTCTAGTAGATAAGAGATCGTTTTTATTCTTGATACAAAATTTTATGTTTGTTCTAAATTCTTGTCTTAGATGGAATGAATATATTAATTTACACAATCATGATTATTCACTATGGGCTTGAACTCGGATATTTAATTCATGATTTTCTACACAATGGTGGTAATAAAACTTGAAACCCTAGGTTGACACATGTCATGCCTTGGCGAGTTGATATAGACATGTTTTAGTTTATTTTCATGCATTAGGAGTAGATTAGAGTAATTTAATTGGCATGTACTAATCAGTTCAGTCATGAGATGTGTTGTCGCAATCCGGTTGATGGTATTCCTTTTTAGGGTCGTATTTAGCTATTTGTGGTATGACCTGATTCACAGTTTATGGATCGTTCTCTTGCAATTGTTACATTGATAGAACTATGTTATGCGATTAGTGGTGGAGCGATGAAAATCCTAGTTTTTCTCTCTTTTGAATCACAAACCAATTTAGTTTACTATTTAGAATAATTTAATTAATATAGATAATTTGGTCTTTGACCACTAAAACAACAAATTTTAAGAAATATAAGTCATTGTTTTTGAACTATTAAAGTGAACAATCTTAGTCTATGTTGGATCTATATCCCTTACTCAAGCTGTTGTTATTCTACAATTGATACGTGCGTTTGCGTAGGGTAAAACCTAACGTCCTTAACGTGTTATTTTTAACCACATATTTTGTACACAACTGAGGCACATCACTTGTTAAGCGTGTTAGGGTTGTTTGTGGGTTCGTTGGGGTCCCGGATTGGCATGAGAGCCGTGTAGGACAACATACCGAACTAAGGTTAGATGCATGCACCATTAGGATGGGGTTGTACCACTCAAATGACCAGGAATGAAGCGGTAATGCTTCCTCTACAGAGGTAGTGTAGCTCACCCCTTATTTTAACATTTTCAAGTGATGATCCTGTTACGGAAGGCCCCCAACTTGCTTGTTGGCACTTTGAAGATATAGTTCGTTCTTTTGCACTTTTGGTGGCGAACTTGAAGTCTTTCATGCTTCCATGCTTTTATGTACTTTAGGAGTAGTAGATGATATATCTTGTACCTATTCTTTTACAACTAGTTTGTTAGCTATGAATTCTGATATTTGTACTCTCTTGTGTAGCGTTATGGCGCTGGGAGAGTATTATTTTGTCGCCACGGCGCAAGAATGATGATTTTATGTATATGTGATGACACTTTGATGTATAAACTGAATCTTTGTAAAAAACATGTTTTAATGATGACCAAACATAAACTCTAGTGGTGTATGTGAATGGAAATGTAATTTGGCAGTGTTGGTTCCGGTTGAGTCTAGAGTTTCTTAATGTTACTCTTGTATTTTAGTTTCCTTTCGGGAGTGGCAACTTTAGGATCTCATTTCAATTCATTTCCTCATTAAAATATGTGTTTTGAGGTTTATTAAGTGATTTTCTAAGTGTATCGACCATTGGGAAAGCAACGGAAACGACCAATGGCAAACGGGGCAAAACCTCTTTTTTTTTTCAAAATTTCAAAAATCAGTGCTCGGGGGCGAGGGCTCTCCCGGGACCTTCGGGTTTAAAAAAATGTGATTTTTATTTGGAATTCCATTTTCCGTTCCCTTGACTTCGATACCCTTCCCTATGTACCAAATGAACACATTAACTTAAAAATTATTTTTGAGACCCATCCGTTTTGGCGTGGAATCCAAAAGTCCCATTTTTCATTTTTAAAATTACCTAGACAATCAATGAAAATAGCCTAGAAAGGGGGTGAATAGGATTTATGTCAATTTTATGATCAATTAAAATTATCTAGCGGAAATTCAATTTTAATCAGTCACAAACCCTAATTCTCTAATCAGATTAAATCAAGTAATCATGAATATAAGTGCAGAAAATAAATCATGAGAAAACACAGATAATTTTATGTGAAAAACCTTGAAAAAATCCCAACGGATACACTCGGGTATCAATACACTATGAATTATATAATTTGTATAGACTATGAAAACAAAACTTACAATCGCTATAATTTGTTGTTCTTCACTCAACTTCTGAAAGTCTAGATCCACTCGCGCTCCACGAAGCTCTTACTCCGATCTTCGTACTCTAACAACTCTGCTTCTCAACGTATAAAATAACCACAAAGCCTCCTGCTCCGATCTCCGCACTCAAACGGATCAAAGAAACCACGTTACAATCAGCGATATGTTTATTTTTCAGAATCTAGGTCATTCAATCATGCATAAGATCGTCGATGTAGAAGCACAATTAAATAAACCCTAAAAAAAAAAAGAACTAGATGATGACCACTCAATGAGTTTCTCTCTCTATCTTTTATCTCGGTAGAAGAATATGAATATGTAGAAAACTTGCAGAGATCTCTCAAAGGATCAAAGGATGCTTCACATGTGTAGAAGACCTTGGTATTTATAGACAATGTAGAATAGAAACCCTAATCTTTTCCTTTTTCATAATTTCACACCCAAAAACCCTAACACCCTATTCTCTAGTGTATATAATGTATATAACACGTATATCAAGGTGAAAAGTTGCAGCCACCTCAAGAGAAAACAAATCAGGGACAAATCTAGAATTTCACAAATTCTTCACGCAGATTACCCTACGCTTGAAGCATAGGCACATGCATAATTATTTTGGCATGCGTAACAAATGCATTGAAATAGCATTTTCTAGCCACTTTTAGCTACTGGATCCGTAGCAAAACCCTCGAAACCAATTTTTCTTGGGACTAATGTCATTTGAACCCCCTCGACTCACTTGTAATGATTCTTGAAGTTACGGCTTGAAAAAATGATATTTCAGTCATTCGAGAGATAGTTTTTACTCAAACTTGCTTCCTCTTCAATTTTCTTGTATTATACACTTCTTTAGCCTTAATTTGAATTTGACGAAGCTTAACAACGCCTATTAAACCTTCCCGACTCTATGATTTCTTTAATCATGACAATTCACTTGACATGGTTATTGTCTAGAACATGCCAAACACAAATGATACTATAAATGTTCTTACAATATCCCACTTGGCATTTCTGAGACAAAACTATGTTTTACAAAGACATCCTCACGAATAACAACATTAATAACTATACCTATGAACACACACCAACAAACATAGACATAGAATATCAGTTTGTCCTCATGACGATCTTTCAATCTTGCAACCACAACACAAAACAACATACCATGAAAAACAAGTGTGGAAAACTGGTATAACCAGTATAATGATCATAAAAATAACATAACATCAATGAAAGCATAATGATCATCAATGTATGAAAATACTTCTTCTGCAAGCATAATGATCAACAATGTATGAAAATAATTTTCCTCCTCCTGAGAATATACTCCACCTTACTCAAAACTTCTCCCTCTTAACCAAACCAATCTCTCCCCCTTACTAAATACATCTCCCCCTTTTTGTCACTGAAATGACAAGCAAAGATATATCAATCAAAACATAGGGGAAAAAAATAGAGGAGACTCTAGAGAATCTAAGATAAACATTAAATACGAAGATAAAGTACTGTATAAGATTATATCCAGATTCTTAAGTAACAAAAATTTCTTCAATGCATGACCCTATTATTAAATGCATGGATACAAAATGTCATGAATAAAAACAAAACAAAAATGTATTTTGAAATATGTGAGCAAGGCAGTAGAGACAATAAGTTAATCATTTAACACGTCATATTCTCATATCTAACTCAGCCATTATACACATGGTAGTGAAGAAAATCAGCACACATACCTTGTAGACTCAAGAATACATAAATGATGTCCGTCGGGGTGTGCTAAAAATATGTGTTAAGAATGACCCCTTATGACGGCTTAGGTTTTACCTAACGCAAGTGCACGAATGGTATTGTAGTATAGTTCAGCTTGTGAAAGGTTATGGATCCCACAAAGATTAAGTCATATTCTAAATTCTCATAAAATAATATTCTTAAATTGCTAGAAAAATATAGTTTGTCATTTTGAAATTAATTAACTAAGAAAGAAAATAAAGATAGATTATGATAAGAACAATAGAAATAAAATCTAGTGTTTTCATACTCCACCACTAACCACAAATATAATTCTCAATTCGCTCAATTGCAAGAGAGCGATCCATAACTGTGAATCAGGTCGTATCGTAAATACCAAAATACGATCCCAAAAAGGATTACCATCAACTGGATTGCGACAAGCCATCTCATGACTGACCTAACTAGTACATGCCAATTAAATTACTCTAATATACTCTTAATGCATGTCTATATTAAATCGCCAAGGCATGGCCTGTGTCAACCTAGGGTTTCAAGTTTTATTACCACCATTGTGTAGAAAATCATAAGTTAAGCATCCGAGTTCTAGCCCATAGTGAATAACCATGATTGTCTAAGATAAATATATTCATTTAGTCTAAGACAAGAATTAGAATAAATATATAAACTTGTATCAAGAATAAAAACGGTCTCTCATCTACTACAATCATCACAGTATGGTCACAGTTTCCCCTTGTTACAATTGAAACAAATAAAAGAACTACATTACTTGGCTAGAGTTTTGCTAGAAAACCATAGATACTGAATTAGTTGCTCATGGTAGAAGGTGACTGCATTGTTGATGTAGAAACGCCCTCCATAATCTTTTTCTCCGAATCTCTAGGTCTTGAATGACTCCTCCTTGAATGAATCTCCAGAGATTGCTGTCAAAATTGGGTAGAAAGAAGTCCCAAAATTATGTGGAGATAAGTCTCTTGGATCTATAGCAAAGCTTGCTATTTATAGACAAAGCCAATGGAAACCCTAACTTGTAGAATAAGATTACCCTCTTTCGTAATTTCACACCCAACCAAACAAAACCCAAATATATGATGTATAATATGTGTATGTTACATGTATAGAGGTGTTGGGGTCGAACTTAAAGTTATCCGGGTCAAAACGGATCAATCTGGGTCAAAATAGGATTTTGGCCCAAATTTGAAATTTCCAGTTTTTTCTGCATGACACCTCTCACTCTTTTACTCATATTTGGAGCTACACACATTATATGGAGCTTGAAATATATAGTTGGAATGCTGACTTCAAGCTCTTGATGATAGGCTCAAGAATCACCCCATTTAGATCTTGTTTACTGATATATGACTTTCCGAAATTGACTAAAAAATTATGCTGAAAACACTGTTCATCCCGAAGCTACGCTCCAAGCGTAGGTAGCTACACTTCAAGAGTAAAAATGACACTTTCTAGCCATTTTTAGCTACTGGAAGCGTAGGGCATGCATAACAAAATCCCCGGAACCAACTTTCTTGATAATTGCTTCGTTTGAATCCCTTCGACTCCCTCGGTATGATTCTTGAAGTTGCGGCTCTGAAAAATAACATTTTTGCCCTCCGCGAGACACTTTTCTCTTAAAAACACCTCTTTTGCTCTCTCTTTTGGATAGACACAAGCATTTCTCTAGTTAATTCACCAAAGTTAGCTCGTAATCTTCATTAAGCTTCTAAAACACCCTTAAACACACAAACGACATAAAAATACCAAATAACAGAATGTAAGGACATATCTAATGCAAGATAGGGGCCTAAAATGGAAAATATTAAGCACCTATCAATAAAGAATGTTTTGCAAAATATATATATATATATATAAATTCTCATGTGCAAGCACTAAGGTAAGATGAAAGCAATACACACTAATTCTGATAATCTCCTCACCAACCGTGATGATAATTCAGTCCAAGATCCAATCTAGAAGTCAAATCATTAACTTGGACCTTATTGCTTGACAAAAGAATACAACATTCTACTTTCTTTGTGAAACATAATTTATTCTTTTCAACTTTTTCACCTTATCCCTTTTTGTCTTTCTAAGCTTCGGACTTTTCCAGCGAGGATTTTTAGTCCAGACCAACTGGGCCCGAGTTCTTCCTTGGGATATATGCTCATTAGTCTTCTCCCCTTTTCACGCGAACAATCTGCTACTTTGTGGTAGGAGGCCCGGTTACTCAGATTGAAGAACTACTTTTTGCATTTCTATATTTTAAACATCTCATCTTTTTCTCTTCTTTCAACATTACCACAACATTCATAAGGATGAAAAAAGTATACCAAAACGTAGATAAATCTAGCTTAGCTCATGAACCTACATATCATTTCGGGTTAAATGAAGACAGACTAACAGTTTCAGCAGGGATTACAATCATCTCCGAAGTAAAACAAGCACCTAAGATTAAGATTTTTTAACATAAAATAATCCTGCCAAGTGAACAATCAAAAAATCCTTAAGTCAGGCTGATACCTCTACTTCCCCTATGCATGATTAGTCAAGTAAATATGATAATAGAGTAAAATATGACAACTTTTGTACTCTAACCAAACTCATCATTCTAAAAAAAACATTTTATGATGTTTTTTTAAAATACATGAATGAAAAAATATAATACAAATGCATGATTATCTATCAATTCTAGGAAAATAATGCAATGTGCTCCTAGAATTATAGATAAGAAGATATATATTCTAAAGAAAACATACTAATAGATTTCCTAAGACTAACATGCTTTTGATAATCTAATCATTTTGTAAAGATATCTGTCAACTGAGAATCTGTGGATATAAACTCTAGAGACACTATATCATCTTCAACAAGATCTTGAATGAAATGATGTCGAATATCTATATGCTTAGTCCTAGAGTGTTGAACATGATTTTTAGAAATATTTATTGCACTCGTGTTATCATAGAACACAGTCATCGTACCTTGAGTAAAACCATAATCCTGCAACATCTGACGCATCCACAAAACCTAAGTACAACAACTACCAACTGCTATATATTCAACTTCAAAAGTGGAAAGATAAACACAAATATGCTTCTTGCTATGCCAAACAACTAAGCAATTACCAAGTTAAAAATACCCTCCGCTATTACTTTTCCTATCATCAACATTACCGGCCCAATCAGCATCAGATAAAGATGCGATTTCAGTGTTTGTACCTGATGGATACCACAATCCATAATTTACTATACCTTTAATATACTTGATTATTCTTTTTACAGCAATAATATGAGACTCTTTTGCATTTGTCTGGTAACGGGCACACATACCAACACTAAAAGCTATGTCAGGTCAACTAGCAGTCAAATACAACAAACTCCCAATCATACTCTTATAAAGTGTAGGATCCATATCTTTGCCTTTAGTATCTATGTTAAGCTTGACACTAGTACTCATGGGAGTGCGAGCATCCTTAACCTTTTCCAAACCAAACTTCTTCACCAATTCCAAAGCATAACGAGTTTGGGAAATGAAAATCCCATAATTCAATTATCTAATCTGAAGCCCTAGAAAGAAGTTCAATTCACCAATCATGCTCATCTCAAATTCATGTGTCATTTGATCTCCAAAATAATGAGCAAGTCTATCATAAGTGGAACCAAACACAATATCATCCACATAGATTTGAGCAAGAATTGTATCACTCTCAATTTTTTTAATAAACAATGTTTTGTCCACTCCCCCTCGAGTAAAACCTGTTCCCAATAGATAGTCGATCAATCTTTCATGTCAAGCCCTAGGAGCTTACTTCAACACATACAGGTCATTTTTAAGCTTATACATATGACCAGAACTATGAGGATCTTCAAATCCTTTAGGTTGTTCCACATACACCTCCTCATAAAAAATGTCATTTAAGAAAGCACTATTTACATCCATATGATACAACTTGAATCCAAGATGACATGCTATAACAAATAAAATCTGAATAGATTCAAGTCTAGCTACTGAAGCGAAAGTCTCATCAAAGTTTATACCCTCCAACTGAGTATAACCTTGAGCAACAAGCCTAGCCTTATTCCTAACAACTGCACCATTTTCATCATTTTTATTCTTGAATATCCATTTTGTAACTATCACATTTTATCATTCGGTCTAGACACAAGATACCACACATCATTCTTAACAAACTGCTGAAGTTCTTCTTGCATAACATTTAACCACACACTATCTTGAAGAGCTTCTTTGACATTTTTAGGTTCCAAGGAAGATGTATAATATGCATATAAGACTTCATTCCTAGCCTTTTTTCGAGTCACCATCATCTAATTAAATGATCCTATGACTTTATCCAAAAGATGATTCAATTTGACCCTTGCAGATGGTTCTATAGGTGGAGTAGCTTGAACATCACTAGTTTGATTATGTGATTCTACAAAACTAGGAATATCATCATGAACCACGATGTCCTCTTTATCAACATCTGAAGAATTATTTACTAACATAAAGAATGGCTCACTATTTTCCTCCTCAACAGACGTTGGAGGGTCATCAACACATGAATCATCAACCACGACATTAGCAGATTCCATCATCGTTTGAGTTCTAAGGTTAAAAACTCTATATGTCTGTAATAGTCAAAACAATACATGGTCCAACTAGGATGGGCCGCAGGACTGATGGGCCGATGATTGAGGGACTGAAGATTGATAAGCCGGAGATAGATGGGCCGAAGAAGGATGGGCCGAAGAAATAAATGGGCCCATAAAATTCTCTAGAAGATGAGTGATCCATAAGTCAGGGAATTGTCCTAGTTATGGAATAAAGAGTTCAAAAAAGAAAATATTTTATCAAATCCCCTGATTTAAGGGATTGATAAACTTGGGTAAATGGGCTTGACCCATTTACCAAAATTGTGTATAAATAAATGGCCAAAGATTGAATAAAGGATCCAATTTTTAACCCAATTATTATTGTGTATTTTTCTGCATCTACACAATTGGCGCCGTCTGTGAGAAACACTATAATTGAAATCTCTTTTTCAATAGCTTCCCATTCTTTACGAAAAGCTAAGATTCATACCATCAATGGAGGTGATCACACGTTCACAACAAACTGAGTTACCTTCAAACGGAGGCCAACAAACCAAAGATCCGATTAGGCGAGCCCTAGAGGAAAGGACCGCCGAATTGGAGAAGCAGAATGCTGAGTTGGTGGCAAAACTGGCCCTACTTTAGAACCCTCAAGAAGTCCAGAACGATGAGCAGTCCAGCCAGCAGGAGCGGTTAATAGGCCATCGGTCAGAAAGGGACAACCACCACGTAAAGTCTAACAACGATTGGGAGGAACATGCGGAGTTATCCCTACAGGTGCTCGGGGGGTGAAATCCCGAGGAGATTCTGACCATAAAGAAATTGGAGGAAATTATGACCAGATTCCAAAGGGAGGTGCTCAAGGATTTGAAGATGCAAACCCCTATTGATCTAGCCTCCGAAGCATCCATAGACATCATGCAGACTCCATTCACCATGACGATCACCAGTGTGCCCTACCCGGAGAGGTTCAAACTGCGGAAGTTCACCCTGTTCAACAACACAAAAGATCCAACGGAGCACATCTACCACGTCCATACAAAGATGAATGTCTACAACGAAAACGAAGCCCTACTCTGCAAAGTCTTCCTCACCAGCCTAACCGAAATAACCCTGCTCTGGTTCAGAAAGTAACCACCCCGATCTATTGGAAGCTGGCTCAAACTCTATGAGTTATTCATTGCCCTGTACTTCGGTAATAAATGACAAAAAAGGACAATCTCCAGTCTATTCACCATGATCCAGGAAAAAGGTGAATCCCTGAAAAGCTTTGTCTCGTGATTCAATGTCGAGATGTCCTCAATTGAAAATTGTGACCAGCATTCAGCTATCAAGGCCTTTAGGATGGCCCTGATCCCTCGAATCAAGTTCCATCAGTCCTTAGTCAAAAGGCCACCAGCATATATCGGAGAGCTCAATTCCAGGGCACAAGGGCATCTGCGAATAGAAGAGGAGTTGGCCATACGCCAAAGAAGGACAACCTTTACAAGCGTCTAGGCAAGGATAACCGAACCTTCCAGGGTAAAGGATCGAGCACCAGATCGGAAGCGACCAAGCACTCCTCCTGCACCCTTCCCAGACCCAGAGAAACACCAGAGATTTGAGGACAAGGTCACCCCATTAAAGGTTACCTTGACTAAACTGTATCAAGAGACTAAGGGTAAAAGAATCTTCCGGTCACCACCACCCATCAGACAACCAATGGACCAGAGAGACATGTCAAGACACTGTGTCTTCCATGGCGAGTACGGGCACCATGCCAATGAATGCAGAAGCCTTAGGAGACAAGTGGAGGCCATGATAGCAAAAGGAGAGCTGACCGAGTACGTTGCCAAGGAGGGCACCCGATCAGACCAACGTCGCATGCACTCGTCAAAGGGGCAATGGGACAGCCCGTAAGAGTCATTCACATGGTCCACGGAGGACCAAGTCGATCAGAAGTAGAGGAAGCCCGTAGATCCCAGATGCGTCAAGCCCAGAAGCTATGGAGGGTTGGGGAGATCAGCGAGTTTCGAAGCCCGAAAGAGGACGCCCGGATAACTTTCTCTTATGCGGATATGTGGAGCATTTAAACACCATATGAAGATCTCGTGGTTATCTCCCTCATGCTCTCAAACTGCTTGATCAAGAGAGTGATGGTTGACTCCAGGAGCAGCGCCAACATTATCACCAAGTGGGCCTTTGAGAAGTTAGAGATCAACCCTCAGCAGATAGTCCCTTCCAGAAGCCCGATAGCCGGATTTGATGGCAGAAGAGTGGAACTAGTAGGAGAGATCCAACTACCAGTAACAGCAGCAAGGCGCACGCTCAAAGAAACTTTTGTGGTGGTGGATGTCAAACCCTCATATAATTTCCTTATGGGAAGAGGTTGGATCCATCGGATGCACAAAGTTCCTTTAACCATGCATCAAGCCATGCGGTGCATCGATCCAAATGGAATTGATGTGATTGACATCAAGGATGATCAGGTAGCAGCCAAGGAATGTTACGCTGTCACCATGAAAGGTCTGAGGAAGAGGGCTGAACCGGAACAAGAATCACGGTCCAAAGTGGTAACCGATGATCAATAACAATTACAGGAGGAGGGTTCGGGGTCATCAATAGCAGTTGAACCCTTGCTTGAAGTTCAGATCTACCCCGATCACCCTGAAAGGTTGACTTATATTGGTTATGCCCTCAATGCACAAGAAAATAAGAAAATGGAAGCCCTCATACGCTCCAATGCTGACTTATTTGCCTAGGGCCATTTGGATATGACTGGCATCATCCATCAATAGCCCAACATTCCCTCAACGTGGATCCCGGTGCAAAACCTGTCAAACAGAAACAAAGGCGGATGGGGGCTCACCGAAACCAAATCATAGCCGAAGAGGTTGATCGACTTCTGCAAGCAGGATTCATTAAGGAGGTATAGTATCCTTCCTGGCTGGCGAACGTTATGGTGGTTTAGAAGAAGAATGGGAAATGGAGGGTGTGTGTGGACTTCACCGACCTGAACAGAGCATGCCCGAAGGACTGTTTCCCTTTACCAAAGATTGATCAAATGGTAGATGCCACCGCAGGATTCGAACGCTTAAGTTTTTTGGATGTGTACTATGGGTATAACCAGATATGAATGAACCCAGATGATGAGGAAAATACTGCCTTCATCACTGAATCAGGTACATATTGTTACACAGTTATGCCTTTTGGACTAAAGAATGTAGGTGCAACCTTTCAAAGGTTGGTCAACAAGGTTTTCCAGGGCATGATGGGATCTACCATAGAAGCCTACATTGATGACATAGTGGTCAATAGCTAGGTAAAAAGAGATCACCTGACCGATCTGTAACAGGTATTCGATACCCTCAGAAAATTCAAGATGAAGCTCAACCCATCCAAATGTTCTTTCGGGGTGTCCTCGACCAATTCTTGGGACACATAGTTGATCGTACGGGAATACAAGCTAGCCCAACGCAGATCAAAGCTCTCATGGAGTCAGCAGAGCTAAGGTCCCGGAAGGAAATCCAGGTACTAACCGGAATGGTGGCAGCCTTCAGCTGTTTCATCTCTTAAAAAAACTCAAAAAGCTACAAGGAAAAGCCTCATATACTGGCAACTCTAGAAGCCCATGATCCGTTACACTTGTATCTAGCCATATCTGCGACATCTACCAGCGCCCCCTGGTCAAGGAGGGCAAGGGGTACCAGGTACTAGTCTTCTACACCAGCAAAGCCCTTGCTGATGCAAAAACCCGTTATTCGAAGCAGGAGAAGCTGGTACTATCACTGATAAATGCAAAGCGACGTCTTCGACATTATTTTAAAGCGCACCCGATCATAGTGCCAACTGCAACCCCGATCAGATCCATAATGCCGAAACTTGAGTTATCAGGGAAAGTATCCAAATGGGCAATAGAACTCGGGATTTTTGACAAAACCTATGTCCCCCGATCTGCCATTAAAGGACAAGCGGTAGCTGACTTTCTCTTAGAAACAGAAACTACAGACTCTTTGGAAGAAAGTGAACCTGGCTTGTGGTTGTGTTCGTGGACGAATCATCAAACGTTAACGAAGCAGGGATCGGTGTAGAGCTCGTGACACCATATGACACTAAAATCCAGTAGTCCGTTCGATTGGAGTTTCCTGCCTCCAACAACGAAGCTGAATATGAGGCCCTTTTAGCAGGGATTCGGTTAGCCCGAAGCCTTTAGGTACAAAAGGCAGAGATACGGAGCGATTCCCAGTTGGTAGTACGGCGGTTGAATGGGGAACATGAAACTCGAGAGCCTAAAATGGAAGCATATAGGAATTTGATACTAAAAGAGGCCGAGGAACATACAGTTGACCTTTGAACAGATCCCCAGAGGGGATAATATCATAGCTGATCATCTGACTAACCAAGCCTTCGCAGTAGGGGAAAGTATGACTCGAATGGTACCAATAAACTTCATCATCTAATCAAGCTTGGAGCCCCCCGAACACATGATGATCATTCCATGGGAGCCAAGCTGGATGGACCCTATACCAGATTATTTGAGGACCGGTGCATTACCTGAGTCAAAACCTGAGGCCCGAAAGATAAGAATGAAGGCAGCCAGATACGCTCTATACAAGGGCCAACTATACCGCAAGTCTTTCTCTGGGCCGTATTTGAGATGTCTCACGCCCTCCGAAGCCTCTGCGGTCATGGAATAAATTCATGAAAGATCATGTGGCAATCATTCCGGAGGGAGGTGTTTAGCCCATAAAGTTCTCACCCAGAGATACTTCTGGCCCTATCTGTCGAGGGACGCTGAGGTCTACACCCGACACTGTAAAAAGTGTCAATTTCATAGAGATGCCATTCATCCACCTCGTAGTTACTGAACCCAACAATTATCCTTCACCCTTTTGCCCGATGGGGTATGGATATTGTGGGTCATCTCCCGCAAGCTATACCATCTACCACTCATGTTCTTCTGGCTACGGATTACTTTACCAAGTGGGTGGAAGCCGAGGCATACTCTACCATCAAGAGCAGCCATGTTATAAAGTTCATCTTGAGTCACATCATTTGTAGATTCGGTCTACCCCGAACTATAACGATGGATAATGGCACCAATTTGGATAACAGGAAGGTTCAAGTGTTCCTCGCAAAGCATGGGATCAATTATAACACTTCTTCCATTGGCTATCCACGGGGAAATGGGTAGGCTGAAAGAACAAACAGAACATTTTTTTATACTCTCGGGAAAAAGCTTGAAAAGGCAAAAGGGGCCTAGTTGGAAAAATTTCCCAAAGTATTATGGTCCTATAGGACTACTCCAAGGCAACCAACAGGATAGACCCCTTTCGCCATGGCTTATGGGGCCGAAGCCGTTATTCCGATCGAGTTAAGAGTACCTACTTTAAGAAGTCAAGTCTAGGAGGAATGTCCAAACAATCAGCACCTAGCCCATGATTTGGACCTACTGGAGGAAATAAGGGAAGTTACCGAGATAAGGATGGCTACCTATCAACAACAAGTCAGGGCACGGTTTAATCAGATTGTCAAGAGAAGAGAGTTTAAGATAGGCGATATGGTACTCAGAAGAAAGATTGGGATTGTTGGCAAATTACCAGAGACATTGGAAGGACCTTACACAATAATTGAGGTCATCGGACGCGGAGCATATCGGGTACGGAAGAACGAGACAGGCCGCATGAGCCCAACTCTCAGAACGCTTATCGGCTGAAAAGGTATTATCCTTAGGTGGTTTCTTTTTCTTGTTAAAATAATAAAATTGTATCTCACATATGACACCTTTTACTGATTATAATAAAGCATATGTGTCCGATGTTCGGCACCTCTGCTTCATGATTCTCGAGTTCATTTCAATAAAGATACATTCTATTTTTTGCGACTGTTCCATGTTTAAATAAAAAATTTCCTAAGTGTCGAGTTTAAACATGATTTAAACTAACTAGAGGACTAAAACAAGCCTCAGGGGCCATATGCCCGAAGACCTCGTGATCAAATAAAATTTTTCCTAAATGTTAAGTTAAAACCTAATTTGAACTAACTAGAGGACTAAAACAAGCCTTAGGGGCCATATGCCCGAAGGTCTCGTGTTCAAATAAACAATTTCCTAAGTGTTGAGTTCAAACCTGATTTGAACTAACCAGAGGAATAAAACAAGCCTCAGGGGCCATATGCCCGAAGGCCTCGTGTTCAAATAAAAATTTTCCTAAGTGTTGAGTTCAAACCTGATTTGAACTAACCAGAGGACTAAAACAAGCATCAGGGGCCATATGCCCGAAGGTCTCGTGTTCAAATATAATTTTTCCTAAGTGTTGAGTTCAAGCCTAATTTGAACTAACCAGATGACTAAAACAAGACTCAGGGGCCATATGCCCGAAGGTCTCATGATTCAAATGAAAAATTTCCTAAGTGTTGAGTTCAAACATGATTTGAACTAACCAAATGACAAAAGCAAAGCCTCAGGGGCCATATGCCTGAAAGCTCCATGTTTAAATTAAAAAATTTCCCAAGTTTGAACTTGATTTGAACTGACCAGAGGACAAAAGCAAGCCTCAGGGGCCATATGCCTGAAGGCTTCATGTTCAAACAAAATTTTCCTAAGTGTTAAGTTTAAACTTGATTTAAACTAGCCTAAGGAGGATGATAGTCTTCTCCCTTCAGAATAGCAGCGAACTACTTCTCATTTTCAGAAGCTGGAGGGTCCTTGTAAGGAAGAGACACTCCCATGAAAGTATCGAACTCCTCAGCAGTCTTGAACTCCCGAGTTGTCAAAGGAATGTGCTCCATTTCTTGTCTTTCTCGCCGTGCTCTGACCGATCGGACATCACATATGGTGGTGTACCGGTTGTGCATGTCCAGACCCCCCAAATGGCATACCTCTACCTTGGACTGGTCAAGAGCCTGAAGATTATCTGACTTCGCCTTTTCGGTAGCTATCTTCTGGTAGGCTGCCTTCGCCTCTTCAAGCTTAGCGGCTAAAGCTATCTTTTCGGCAGCTAAAGCCCTCTTCTCTGCCTCTCCAGTCTCCAGAAGGTTTTTATGTTCAGAGACGCTCTGGCAAAAAACATCTGCCCCTTTGACTAGAGCGACCCGATGCTCGTTGTTTTGCTTGAGTTGTGCCTGCATATTGGCCATTATGATACCCCTTAATTTTCAAGCATAGGTTGGCCAAGCCTATATCGAAAACTAAGGCACATCAACACTCAATAATAAACAAGCACGGAAGCAAAAGACATATTTAAGAAATAACAGAGTCTCAAAAGTTTAACTCTCATGAATAAACAAATTCAGAAATCAAAAACCCCCAAAGGGTACAACTCGGGAATCCATATCCATGAACCCCTAAACATTAATGAAAACAAGAGCCAAAAAAAACATAACTAAATTGAGTCCCTACACTGAACTGAAGTCAAAATGGAAGAATTTGCGAATGAATGATAAGAGACCTCAACCCTGTGGCTGAAACTGTCGAGAACCTGAAACAACAATGGTGGGTCAGACCCACGGGCAAAGTAGACTCTACATGATCCCAAACAGAGTACCAATAATCATATCATCTACCCTCTATAAAAATAAGAGTAATACTATAATTCTTATAATTTTAAATACCACACCTAAATAAATATCCTCTAGAAAATATAAATAAATAAATAGATTACAATCATAATTAAATAACAAGTCGATAAATGAAACAAATAAAGCGCAACCAAAATAAAAAAAATCACAGGTCAATAGGCAAATCAAATAAAGTGCAACAATAATTAATTCACATTCCGATAGGCAACTTATCCATGCCTAACCATAACCACGTACTTGACAACTTGTCACTTTTGTGACTAGTCGACTATGGTACAGATGAGACTGACTTAATAGACAGCGCATCGTGGTTTCCTCCATTCCTCAATAAAGTAAATAAAACAAATAATATATATTATTTATTTCGTGTATGTGAAAATTTATTAAGCTTGATCACACATGAACATAACCAAATAACATACAATTTATCTACCTTAGTTAAAATAGTGGCAGTTTTATTATTTGGCAAAATCAGTGGTTCACTTTAGGCAGCACCGTAATTGATTTATTTGGAAATCAATAATGACAAACTTTTATTATGCCCAAGTAATCCACGGATATAATGCTAACATTAATTTCTTATATTCATGGAAATCATCTTTTAGATTATACATATACATATCAGTGCACAAGAATGGACTAAATTCTCTTAAAATTATATATAACATATATATAAGATAGATGCACATGTCACAAAGCTATAATAATAATTAATCACCCAAGTCATGTATCCTTACTTTAGTTACATTAGTGTACATGTGTTAATGCCCCTGTAATCTCTAATAGCAACAAAGCTATATATATATATATATATATATATATATATATATATATAATGATGATATATATTGACTCAAGTTCACTTGTCTAGGCAATAAACATATTATAATACCAAGTCAAGCTATATATATATATATGTTCAATTCTCATATCAGTACCATCATGTATTACGTGTCCATAGTCTCCTAAACTCATTAATCCATGATAACCCATATTGGTGCCGAGTGACACGTACTGACCATGCCCATACCTAGTTGCTCCAAAATTTATACACATCTATACGTGTGGACGAAACCAACTATAATCCCTTTAAAGCTATATATACATGTCTGCCAATAATTCCATAAACATATATATATATATTTATTGAATATCATCTACAAATTTATACCAACTATTATGAGACAGAAGAATCTGAATGCAATATATTATTATACAAATCCATATAATCACGCAAATCTAAGGTATATAGATGCTAGGGTTATGGGTCTAAAGGGGAAGAGAAGAACATTTTACTTGCCTTATCGTTGGCTAAATCACGCACGAACTGTAGGATGATCGATGATCTTTCATCTCTCTTTTACGCGACTGCGATTCTGTTATCTCCTCTATTTGTCTGACAGAACGTATGACTAACTTAGGGTTTTCTTTTTATAATATATATATATATTTATTTTACATAATTCTTATAAATATATATATATTTATTTTACATAATTCCCATGGGCCCAAAAATATTTTATAGCCCATTAGCTAATAAGCCTAACTAATTAACTCAAAAATATATTATAGCCCATTAGCTAATAAGCCCAACTAAGTAACTTATAATTAATTAATTAATTAAATTAAATATATCTAATATAAATAAATAAAAATTACGGGGTATTACAGCCATCTCCCGGACATCAGAGTCCACAACACTATTGTAGGCCTGGATCCCATAAAGAAGCTGCATAGAAAGAGGCAAAATGGGGGATGTTAGTACATAAGGCAATAAAAATAATGAACCAAGTTACAAAGGAAAAACCAGTTACATACCTCCATGGCCATTGTGGAACTCTTCTTTAGAAGCTCAATCCTGGAGATTTTCGACTGAGCAGCCCTATCGGCCGGATTCCAAATCCCTTTCACCATAACTCGAAGAGCTTCTGGCTGGGTGATGGTGAGCTGATCAGCGCAGACCAGAGTCCCATCAGGTAAAAGGAACTTTGGCTCCCAGGGAATAAAAGTACGGGGAACCTCCTGTGCCTGGGGAGTTGCGCTTGTCGAGGCATCAGTAGCTTGGGTCCTGGGCCTCTTATTAGCCGCTCCACCGCCTGTACCAGATTGGGTCCTCATGATTGGAGGATTTACAGGGGGAGGCTGGGGTGGAACTACTGGATTTTGTGCTGGCGGAGGTACCAAAGGCGTCGGGGGTGCTGTTGAGAGCGACACAACATCGACCTGGTTGACCCCTTCAGGAACTTGAGGGCATCTAGCAGAAAGAGGTCTGACGGGAAAGTCCATCCTGTCAACAACAGCGCCCAAGTTAGAAATCATCTCCAGGTTTACCGGAGTCAGAAGGGTAGTGGCAAACCGGACATTGCTCCAGATCTTGACCTTCAGAAGGGTTATCCGTTCTTTTATGAGAGACTAGGGAATTTCTCTATCCTCGTAACCTAGAAACTATATGCGTACTCCCCCCAGTGTAAATAACAGTACTCACAAATATAAGAAGCCTTATAAAGGGGATGGTAGATAGGTAAATGAATGCCTCCAAAGGTGTGTGGGTTCGGGTATGTAAGAGAAAATGGGTAAAACCAATTACCGCTCACAACGACCATTATCTCTTTCCACCCCTTATCAGACTTTTCGGTACTAGAGCATATACTCCGACCATGAAAGGGAAAGAGGTTGTATATACACTTACTTTCTCTGGCATTTTGAAAAAAATTGCAAAGAAGTAAGTCGGCTAAACCTAGGTTAAGGTCCATATCCCTATTGTATAATAGGAGCATGGACAAAATCCTAAGGTTGTTCGGGTTTAGTTGAAAGGGGTGTAAGCCTAACATGAAGAACACATAATGGAAGAAAGGGTGAAGGGGAAACCTTAAAACCTTAAGGTGAACTGCCGATAGCAGAATGCTACCGGGTTGAAGTCCCTCAATCTTGGTGAAATCTAAGTAACCTGGGTAAGGGTCCACATCGACATCCCCAGGTACATGGGTCTCATCCCGAAGATGTTTTACATCTACTTGAGGATGGGTTTTCTTAAGTGGGGCAACTACGAAGGGTTCAGAAGACTTGGGGTCCACAGATTTATCGGGACCCCTTGAAATAGGTGTTCCTGGATTCGTTGACGAACCCGGAAGATCGGCATTTTGGGGAAATATGTTTGGGATAGGGGCCTCTTTGCGGGTAGAAGGAGGGTTGTCGCTGCTGGTAGGATTGGTGCCAGTTGTAGAGGACAGAACGACCTCCTCTACTAACCGGGTATCATTATTGTCAGACATAACTCCGGAAAGGTAGAAGAGACAGAGGGGGTAGAGGTGAAAAGAAAAGAAAAAAAAAGGAAGGACTATCCGACTTACTCAGTTGATAATGAAGAAAATGAAGAGCTTCGGGTAGAAGTAGACTTCTATCTGAGGAGGATCTTAACTAACCGACGGAAGGAAGTGCAGGGATGAAGAAGATATGTGTTCTAGACACAAGAGTAGAGAGAGAGAGAGAAGCATGAGCAAAAAAATTGTGAATGAGAATAATGAAAAAATGAAATGGCTTAGAGTACGCTTTATAGAAGGGAAAGGCATGTTAAAGGACTGCACAAAACCCAAAGGTCACACAACCCACGAGGAGCCGTCAAGGTGCGAAGATTAAGGGAGTAATGGCCTTGTATTTTGAAATGCCATTAAATGCCCAATAATGACATGACAACTCACTACCATCATTCCCCATAAATACATGTGTATATACATGTGTGTATACACATGTGTATATATATATATATGTGTGAGTATATGATATTTCGGTCATGGGCTATGATGAGATTCATAAGCCCATAACCTCAGGGGTCTATGTAATAGTCAAAATAATACATGGCCCAACAAGGATGGTCCGCAGGACTGATGGGCCGATGACTGATGGGCTGAAGATTAATGGGCAGAAGACAGATGGGCCGAAGACGTATGGGCCGAAGAAATAAATGAGCCCATAGAATTCTCTAGAAGATGAGTGATCCATAAGTCAGGGAGTTGTCCTACTTATGGAATAAAGAGTCCAAAAAAGAAATGAGTTTATCAAATCCCCTGATTTAAGGGATTGATAAACTTGGGTAAATGGGCTTGACCCATTTACCAGAATTGTGTATAAATACATGGCCAAAGATTGAATAAAGGATCCAATTTTTAACCCAATTATTATTGTGTATTTTTCTGCATCTACAATGCCCGACTCGTCAATGAATACCTAAGAAATATTTCTTCATCACTCTTAGACTTGAATTTCCCAATAGACTCGCGATCTCTAAGAATATAACATTTTGCTCCAAAAATCTTGAAATACTTCACATTTGGTTTATTGTCATTTCACAGTTCGTAAGAAGTTTTTAAGGTGTCAGGCCTATGATAGACTATATTTAAGGTATAACACGTCATGCTGAAAATTCATGTTTGATTCCTTTTTCATCATAAAAAACATCAATCCCTGAATTTTCAAAATCCTTTCCATTACTCTAGTAATGGGATAATTCTTCCTAATCTAAATTTTCAAACAATTGTTTCTAAAATTTTCAGCAGCTTTAGATTTTCACTCAGAAATCCAACTCATGTAAATCTAGAGTAATCATCTACCATCACAAAAATATTCTTCTTACCACCTTTGTTCATGGTCCAAGTGGGACTCATAAAGTCAATATGCAACAGCTCTAAAGGTCTAGAAGTAAGAATGGTATTTATCTTCCTATGCTAACATCTAACTTGCTTACCATTCTGACATGGTCCACACACAACCCCTTTTTCAAAACCAAGTTTAGGGACACCTCTAACAATTTCACTCTTAGTGATTTTGTCAAATCTTGAAAATTAACATGTCTCATTCGCTTATGTCAAATTTTAACTTCATCAAGTTTAACTCTATTGCAAGATAATTCAAAATTAGGAATAATGCAATAATAGTTATCAGACGAACGCATACCTTCCATCACACAAATTACAGCATAGTCAATGATCGAACACTTTTTAGGAGAAAATTTGACATTATGATTGTTATCACATATCTGACTTATACTCAACCAATTCGCTTTTAGACCCTCAACATAAAGCACATCTTCTAGTTTAGGTAAACTAGAAACAACAATGGTACATTTTCTTAGAACTTTAGTCTTCTCTCCATCACCAAAAGTAACTATCCCACCATGACACTCCTCAAGAAATCGAAACAATGACTTATCTTCAGTCATATGCCTCAAACATCCACTATCAAGATACCAATTGCTAGAATTATGTGCTCTAAGTGCAGTATGAACTACAAAACAGTGTAGCTCACCTTTCCTGACCCATACCTTCTTTAGCTTTAGAGATCTATTTTCCAAATTTGACAAATTCTTCATCTCTTCACTTAACACTCTAATTTGATCTTGAATGTAATCTCTCTGTTGAGTTCTTTGTTCCCTCATCGATTGCAAAGTCTTCACTCTTATCTTTGAACACCTCGGTCGAATGTGACCTTTGACACCATAGTGGTGACATATAGGAACAAACCTATGAACTTCATTAGTTGACCTTTTAGAATATCTAGATGTAAAAACAGACTTTCTTTGAAGATCTCCTCTCACATAGGATTGAGCATTAGAATTCCAATTTGAATTTCCTTGGGCATCTCTAACAAAAGTTGTTTTGGGAACGATGTTCGAACTACTCGTTTTTCCTTTGAATCCTAACCCTTTTTTATTCCCTGCAGATTTTCCCATACTCAATATATGATTAAGCTTAAGAGTTCCACTAGACCATTTATGAATAGTTAAGTTAGCATCCTTCAATTCCTTTTCTAAATTTCCAATCTTGGTAGATTTCTCAACTAACTCCTTCTTGAGACAATTTACTATCTTCAAAGCCTGATTTCTTTCTTGTTCAGACTTATTAAATTCCTAAAACGATTTGGCATTTTTAGTTTGTAGGAGATTTAGAGTTTGAAAACTATTGGATAATTCGTCTTTTAAATAATGAAATTCTTTGTCCATGCTAAGACTTTTATTCAATAGTTTCATGTAATTTTTCGGAAGTTGTGTGGTCTTGTCAAGTAATTTGTCATAAGACTCTTGAAGAGTGTCATCACAATCTTCATCACTTTCAGAACCTTCCTCTCCAGACATAGCCCAACTTGTAGTTATTTCTCTAAGCTCCTTGTTTTGTGTAGCAAACACGGTGAAATTCTCAAAATCATCACCTACCTCCGAGTCTATCGCATCACTAGCTGATCTATTATCAGATTCATCATCCTACTAACAACTAATCCTTTCGATTTTTTCAAAGTGTTTACACACTCTACAGCTATGTGACCATATCTTTGATATTTAAAACATTGAGATTTTTTATTTTTAAGATCAGACTTGTGTTTCTGAGTTTAAGTCTTATTTTTATTTCTAGACTCACCTAATTTATTCCCAAATTTTTGTCATTGGCCAATCTGTTTAGCCTTAACAAATTTGTTCAATCTCTTAGCAAACATGGCAATGTCATTCAAACTCAACTCACTTTCTCCATCAGATTCAACATGATCATCTTTAGTGGTTTTGAAAACTATGCTCCTCTTTTGTGCCACTCGCCTTTTTAGGGGAATTTTTTAATATCTCCATCTCATAAGATTTTAAATTCCCTGCTAATTCTTCAACCTTATTTTCTTTAAGACTCATGACCTCTGAAATAACAGTAGCCTTAGATAAAAAAATGTTTAGGTAGAGACCTAATTATTTTCTTCACTATGGTTGTCCCAGGAATGGGTTCACCTAGATTGTGATAACCTCTGACAATAGCAGTTAGTCTAGCTCATAGTCGGCATAGATTTCATCTTGTTACATCTTTAGTTGTTTAAATTGAGAATTCAAAATTTGAAGTTTTGATTGTTTAACCTTTGAAGTTCCTTCATGAGTTACTTGGAGAATATCCCACATTTTTTTGGCAATTTCGCATATGGAAATTCTTTTAAATTCACTTACAGTCACAGCATTATATAAAGCATTCAATGCTTTGGAGTTCAAATTAGCATTGTTCATCTCAACAACAGTCCACTCATTTGATGGTTTTGGTTTTGATTGATTAGTCGTCACATCCATCACAGTACAAGGTGAATATCATACCTCTACAGCTAGCCAAGCTCTCTCATCAAACGATTTCAAAAATGCTCTCATCTTCGCTTTCCAATACGTGTTATTTGAGCCATCAAACAAAGGGGACCTAGATACGGAACCTCCTTCACGAGGTATCTCCGTCGTCTAAGTTCAGAATCTTACCCTAGGTCGTTAACTTAAATCGGGGCAACCACGCTCTGATACTAATTGAAATTACCTAGACAATCAATGAAAATAGCCTAGAGTGAGGGTGAATAGGCTTTATGTCGATTTTATGATCAATTAAAATTATCTAGCGGAAATTTAATTTTAATCAGTCACAAACCCTAATTTTCTAATCAGATTAAATCAAGCAATCATGAATATAAGTGTAAAAAATAAATTATAAGAAGACACAAAGATTTTTACATGAAAAATCTTGGAAAAACCCCAAGTAAAAATCACGGATACGCTGGGGTATCGATGCACTATGAATTAGAGAATTTGTACAGACTATGAAAATAAAACTTACAACCGCTGTAATTTGTTGTTCTTCACTCGATGTCTGAAATTCTAGATCCACTCGCGCTCCACGAAGCTCTCGCTCTGATCTCCGTCCTCTGACGGCTCCGCTTCTCAACGGATCAAATAACCACGAAACCTCCTGCTCCGATCTCCACACTCAGACGGCTCCATTTCTCAAACAGATCAAAGCAACCACGTTGCAATCAACGATGTTTTGATTTTTCAAAATCTAGGTCATTCAATCATGCATAAGATCGTCTATGTATAAGCACAATTGAATAAACCCTAAAATAAAAGATAACTAGATGATGATCAGTCAATGATTTTCTCTCTTTATATCTTATCTTTGTAGAAGAATATGAATCTGTAGAAAACTTGCAGAGATCTCTCAAAGGTTGTCTCACATGTGTAGAAGACCTTGGTATTTATAAACAATATAGAATAGAAACCCTAATCTTTTCCTTTTTCGTAATTTCACACCCAAAAACCCTAACACCCTATACTTTGGTGTATATAATGTATATAACACATATATCCAGCTGTAAAGTGGCAGGCGCCTCAAGAGAAAATAAATCGGGGTCAAATATGAAATTTCACAAATTCTTCACATAGATTACCCTATGCTTGAAGCGTATGGTTTACTACGCTTGAAGCGTAAGCATATGCGTAATTATTTTGGCATGCGTAGCAAATGCGTTGAAATAGCACTTTCTAGCCACTTTTAGCTACTGGATGCGTAGGCCATGCGTAACAAAACCCTCGGAACCAATTTTTCTTGGGACTAATGTCATTTGAACCCCCTCGACTCACTTGTTATGATTCTTGAAGTTGCGGTTTGAAAAAATGGCATTTCAGTCTTCCGGGAGACACTTTTTACTCAAACTTGTTTCCTCTTCAATTTTCTTGTATTCTACATTTCTTTAGCCTTGATTTGAATTTGACGAAGCTTGACAACACCTATTAAACCTTTTCGACTCTCTGATTCACTCAATCATGACAATTCACTCAATATGGTTATTGTCTAGAACATGCCGAACACAAATAATACTATAAATGTTCTTAAAAATACTATAAGTGTTCTGACAATTTTCTTTCACTCCCACGTCACCCCATTGTTCTTAGGTTCGGTTTTGGAGTCCTATGGATGGCGGGGCGTGACAGTACGATTAATTAACCAATATTGTTAAATATTTCCACAATAATAAGCTAGAAAAAACAATCCACATGAATATATTCATGAAGTTTGCTTTGATTAAATTAGCTAGATTAAACAATAATTGTCAATAATTCTTGAATTAGGTAAAAAAAAAATCAATCCACATGAATTGAAATTTACTCTCGTGTTATTCTTCAACTTTAAGGTTCGAGAAGCAATGCTCTATACTAGTAAAAAACAATATACGACGTGAGAACAACACATTCAGATTTTAATCAATGGTTATTTAATTATTTTATGTTGACTATAACTATTATGTACAGATTATATCAAAAGACTAGATCGATATTACCTCGTTTTTATCTTAACACTTTGTTAAAGAGTTAAGACCAGTGACATAATTTAGATGTGAATCAACATTTTACTTTATATATATATATATATATAATTTAGATGTGGATCAACAATTGTGAGTCAGCATAAGGCTACAGTAAATATATATTTTTAAAAGAGAAATGTTAAGCATCATGAATTTAATTTCAAATTATAATCATGAATGACATGGATGAATTGCCAAGTTTCCTGTATAAAAAATTAAAAAAAGAAAAAGAAAAGGAAAAGTGAATTTGAAGAGTGTTTTTTTGGTAGGTAAAAATTGAACTAATGCTAAAATTGTAATTCAATGATTAAGATGTAATCTAATTAATATCAAACCTTACCCTTTTTTATTCATGATACTATTATGAAATTATTTTTATGATGTGTAGCATTCCTCTTTTTAAAATAAAGTTGTAAAAGTGGCAGCAGCAAGTAGAAAGACCACTGATGCAAGATTTTCCAACTTATCTCAACAGATTCTCTAAATAATTTCAAACGTCTATATGCATATTTTTCTCCAAAAGCTTTCCCTTCTGATTATTAAGTATAGCAGAAGTAAAAGAACATCACATTTTCTCAGCTGCCAAACACAAACCTACTTAAAACTGGACACCCCGTTAGTAGAAAGGGACATACAAGAGTGTCTTCAAGTTCACCACCCATGCTAGACAGTGAACATCAATTTAACTATAGAATATATATATTTTTTTTATCAAATTAATTGATTATATAACCATGCACATTATATATATAGCAAAAGCTATGCATAATATATAGAACTAGGGCATATATAACTTGTTGCCACATTTGCACCTCCAAGCCTCCGGGTAGTACTCAGCGGTCACTGGAGTTCCGGGCGGCACTGACACGTGAACCGGCTTGCACGGCGTGCACCTGCCGCACTTAGAATTGCACCGGGGCGGCGAGGATCCTAGCCCACGAAGAGACCTCCTATTCCTTGCTAACCTCAATGACACCATCTCTTCATCATCCACATTCTCTGAAGATGTTCTCTCTAATTCCTGTACCATAAACCAAATTTAATTTCCATTCTAATGGTTCACATCCAAACAGCAACAAATAGACAAATTAATATATATATATATATACCTATATATATTTGAATAGTAACTTAAGCAAGTTAAAAGAAGGATACAGTCATTGCTTCACTAGAACAAGTTAAGGTTTTCGTCAGCAAAATCTTCTGTAGCAAAATATTCATTTTTTGTTGTAATTAATAATTAACTAATTTAGAACTAATCTTACAGTGAGGTTAATTATGATCATAAATCTGTGAACTTCGACACAAAATAATTTAATATCAGTACTAAAACTCTTATAAACCATAAATTTAATTTTGTGATAGAAATATTTGTGAACAATTTGTTGCAGTCAATAAGGCCCTGTTTGGTAGGTGGTCTGGTCTGGTCTTGCGTTTTATGGGACCAGACCGTGTTTGGTAGCATTGGTCCCAAATTTTTTGTTAGACCAAGTAAGACCAAATCAGACCAAAATGGCCTCATTTCAGACAAAAAAAAAAGGTGGTTCCCGGTGGTCCGGTCTGGTCTTATTAATAAAATATATTTATAAATAATTAAAAATGAATAAATAATAATACAAAATTAATAATAATAATAATAAATTAAATAAAACATATTTTAAAAATAAAATATAAACAATAAACAAAATGAAATAAATAATACCTAATAATAATAAAAATTAATTAATTAATAATATAAATAATAAATTAAATAAATAATAATAATAATAATAAATGAATACAATAATAATAATAATAAAAAAAAATGGACTACATAATAAAGAATAATAATAAATTAATAAAATAAATAATAAATTACATAAAACATATTTTAAAATATAATAAAAATAATAAATAATAAACAAAATGAAATAAATAATAATAATAAATAAATATAATAAAAAATAATAAGTCGATATAATAATAAATAAATATAATTATAAATAATAATTGAATATAATAATGAATAAATACTTCATAATAATAATAAAAAATAAGTATACTAATAATAAATTAATATTAAATTAATAAAATATATTTTTAAATAATTAAAAATGAATAAATAATTTATAAATAAAATGAATTAAATAATGAAATAATAATAAATAAATAGAATATATTTATAAATTAATAAATAATAATTTAATAATATAAATAATAAAATATATTATAAAGTGAAAAAATAATAAATAAATAATATATAAATAAATATTATAATAAATAATAAATAAATAGTAAGACCAAACCGCTTACCAAAAGACTTTTCCAGATCAGATTATATCAGATCAGACCGCTTATCAAACAGACTTTTTCAGATCAAACCAGAAAGACCGCTACCCAACATGGCCTAAAAGAATATGGTCATGAGTTTAACTAACATACATGTTGGAGCATTCTTTTTGAAACCATGTCTATGAGACTATGACTAATGAGATGAACTACATATGTCAACATGAGTAGGAGATATGATGCTGAAAACAAAATCCAATATTTGTACTAAAATATAACACACATACACAGATGCAAACACATATATAGAGATGTCTATATATATATATATATATGAATCGATAGAATATATAATGTTTACATACATGGCCTAATAATATAGACCTGATATATATAGTTAACAGATAACATGGTTAGGTTAGCACGTTTAGGTCAAAAAACAGAAAGATGTACAAGGAGCCTACACATTGTGAACTAACGTGCGCAGGTGGGATTGTGTGCACTCACAAGAGCCCTGCAGTGTCCATGGACCACAAAAAAAAAAATTTGACAGATTCGATGCAAAGGAGGGTCCCGAGGCCCAGGAACAAAAATCTCTGTAGCTGTTTTGGCTCATTTTAGCAGTACTATCTTTTGGTTTGTTTGAAAAGAAAGAGAGAGACAATAATAATATGAATTAAAAAATAGTTACTACAATAGCTAGTGAGCTACAGAATACTTGCTACAATAATACAACTCTGATCTTGAATCAAACGGTTCACAATTGTCCACGGATTGCCACCACTACTCCATAAGTAATAATATTGTAACTCAATATTGGATGCATGATAAATAATGCTTACTTATACAAAAAGGTGAAAAAATAACAATTAAGAATAATAGTAAAGAAAGAAAACATTAAATGTACTGCTGTACATATACATATCCTATATGATCAAGGATATTATATATATATATATATATATATATATATATATATACATGCATTGTATGCATATCCATACTTTTCCCCAAGGAGGAGACTAGAGTTTCACTTAGGAGTGTGTACTTGGTTGAACTTTCAATTTATTTATTAATTATATATATTGTTTTTAAAAAATGATAATACAAGACAGCAATAGTATGTAGGGTAAAAAACACTAACCCGAAAGTAAAAATCTGCTTTAGTACCGGTCAAATGACAAGTAACATGATCTGCAAACAAGGGAACACGAGAGAGAGAGAGATGAAAAAATTAAATAGGAAATGGCATATATATATATGTAAAGAAGATAAAAATTAATTGCTTACCTAAACAAGGGGTTTTGGTGTTGATGGTGGCGAGGAAAGCGCAAGCAGAGAAGAAGAATATGGAAATGAAGTAAAAGACCAGAGGTGTTGTGCTCATAAATCTCCATTTAATGATCATAGCCTTCAACTCCATGAATATATATATATATATATATATATACATATAAAGAGACAGAGCTTGAAACCAACCAACTAATGAATGCCAAAAAGAATGAATCTCAGCCGCTTTCGTTATCCCCTCCCATCATGCCAAATCAAACCCCTACAACATAGAATTCATACTCTCTCTCTAGAAAGTGTTTCTCTCTCTATCTTGGTTGGGAGGGGAAAGTCTAAAGTCTAAAGTGTGGGGTGGTTGAGGAGGTGTGGAGAAAAGCGGGTGGGAGGTACGGCTAATTCAGATGATGAGTTTGTGTGTGTGTGTGTCAATGTATTGTTGGTAGATGGGATGGATGGAGTGGTGGTAGATCTAAGACTAAGTGGAAGGTGTCATCCTCTGAATTACCATGTTTGGGACTCAGATTCTCTTGCAGGCTTTCCCCACTGTCTTTTAACAATTCCCAATCTCAGAAACACACATATCCCTCACCTCCTGCAACCCTCTTTCTTTATTTCCCAAACTACGACAATAATATACTAAGACATTAATCTATTTCTATGTCTCATTTATGTACGTATACATATCTATCTATATATATATATATAAGCAATCGTACACATATAAAACAATCTGGATCCTTTTCTTTTACTCTGCCACTAGATTAGTTTTAGTGAGAGATCCAACGGACCAGTATGACCATTTGGTCGATCAGTACTCACTTTATTTTTTTGTTAGGATCCGATCAATTAACTAATCAGATATCTTCCGTTGAACCCTTCACTAAAACTAATTAAGTGAGAGAGTAAAAGAAGATGATATTTGTCCATATAACTTAAGGAAGAAAAAATAACCGCAACATTTTTCTTTTTGACCTTACCACCATAAAACTTCTAAGTATTTTACTATATTCCATAGCTTAGGATTCCATCCTGATAATTTATTATTATTTTTTATCATGGTAATTGTCACAGGGGTCAATTTTCACCACGAATCTTGGCCCTATGATGACACCAAATCAGACTCAATAACACAATTTGTTCTGACTTTGGTTCAACCACTCACACACTTATGCCTTGACACTACACTAAGTGCTTGCATCACACACACACATTGTATATATGAATGCAATATAAATAACATCGCCCACAATTTACAGAAACCACAATCAATAGTTTCCAACCTTTTACTATAAACACAAAATAGTACAAGGATTCTCTCACTCAGGCCACACTACAGCGTTTACAAGCACTAACTCTCTGAATTTCGTAATATGTCTATACAAGTGCCTATATAGGCAAAACACAAAATTGCCTATATATGATGTGGATGACAGCCCCATCAACTTAGGTCGTGTTGGCAGCAATCAGAGGCTGCCAACACCAATTACACAGTTGCACTCTCAACTGTAGATATGTTATGGCATTCTCCTGCAATGCCACATGCCTCTTTGGTGGTTGCATTCGGTTGAGTGTCCAAACTGCATCAACTGCCTTGTCTGACCCAACCCTTGTCCTGACCAGTCTTGCTTTGCCCAAGTCTTTGAGCCAAGTTGCAACACCACGAGCCATCTTTATGTCAAGTATGTGCCATCAGTGCAAAATGCTTGCATTTGCTGAGCCAATGTCAATGCCTCGACCTTCTCATACCTTCACGCACATGAGAGCCTTTATTTGCCAAGCTTGCACCAAGAGCCTTCACTAGCCAGCATGCATTGCGCCATGCCATGTCTTGGTCTATTCAATGCCTTGGCACATAGGTCATGCCGCACCATGCCTATCTCTTGAACCTGTCAGCACCAACCTTTGCTTGTCTCATGTCACAGTCTTGCCCTAGGACAAGTTGGTCTAGCTAAAGCTTGTTGTGCACATGGCTTACCAAGCCAAATGCATTGCATGTACGCCAATGTATGCCAAGCTGAGGCATCACCTTGCTAAACGCAAGTTGGCATACTCGTGGGCATGCACACATAGCTTGCCAAGCCATGTGTGCTCCAGCATAACCCATTATGTCAACATCGAGTCATCCTCATCAACCGTGCCACTGAACCATGTCAAAATATGTCAACAAGTTTTCCCATACATACATTAGCTAAGGCTTGCCATAGCCTTGCTAAGTGGTTGAATGCCTTCCAAAATGAGGAACACTCCCTTCCCTATATATGCAGAAAACATAATCAACACTACACCCAAAAAAAATATCAGCCATGCTCGAAGAGTCATAATGGCTTTATTTACAAAATTGTCACTATGTCATCCCCCCATGTCACACTAGCACGCCACAGCACACTTCGGGACTTCATCGGGTAACAAACCTCCCCCACTTGAAGAAGTCCAACGTCCTCATTGGAGCCAAACCATCGTGTGTTTAACCTCTGTGGCCATAACCCAATACTTTACAACTTAAGTGTTGCCCGAAACTTTAACCTTAGTTTTTTTAATTAATAACAAGTTAGCACTTCTGTGCACCAACTTTAAACAATAACTCTGCAACAAATACTGTTGCACCTCTGTTTTGATCACAAATCCATACTCCGCTTCAATTTCTGACCAAGTGTATCACATTCCTTAGCCATGAATCGTCCTCCACAGCAATTATGGCTAACATTTAATAAATAGCACCATGACTAACTCTCGAATCTTATCATCCGCATCAATTCTGACCAAGCCATCAATAATGCCACACCTTGTCAACAGTCCCAACCTCCGCATCAACCCTTGTCAAGACATCCAAAATAATACCATGCTTTGTCGAAATTCCCAACCTCCGCATCAACCCTTGTCAAGCCAATCATAACAATACCATGGACTCTGTTTCTACAATTAGTATCCCATCACAACAAACAATCAACATAAGGAAATTAACATTACCAAATCAGTGGTAATGTCATCTTTTGGTGAGCATCCTTGCATAGCCTTTCCTTGCAGTCATGCACCCATCATAGCATACTTGATTCATTTCTTAGCACGTAGGCCCCCGACCTGCCCTTCATCCATCACCATCAATGGACTCAATCGAACAGGTACACCACCCCCATCCGAATTAGAACTTTCATCATCTGAACCAATCGTTGTCATGTCATTCATTTTCTCCTTTCTTGGACACTCTCTGGCCCTATGCGGTCCTTTGCAAATGAAGCAACCCGAGTCATATCTTGGCTTATGTTGACTCGTTGTCTCAGCCTTGCCTTTGTCCTCTTCAACTAGTGGCTTCCTGGGTTTGTCACCAAACTTTCCCTTATTCTTGCCCTTTCTTTTGTTGGGATCGAACTTCCCCATCCGCAAATGTAGCAGACTATTTGCAGCAACAATGGCAGAAGAGAGGTCAATCACACCTCTCCTCCTTAACTTGATCTGAGCTTCTGATTGCAAACCCGTCATGAAATTAAACAGCTTGTCACCCTTTAACATGTCTTTTATGTCCAACATTAAGGATGTGAACTCCTTCAGATACTCCGTACCGAACCAGTGTGCTTGATATTTTGTAGGCATTCACATGCCACCCAACCTGAATTCACTGACAAGAACTGCTCATTGAGTTCTTTCTTCAATTCTGCAAAAAAATTGATATTTGGGCGTGACTCGTCCTCCAAGTGTTTCCACCACCACAGTTTTGCATCACTAGTCATATACACACTAGTGATTGTCATTTGATCAGCCTCCGAAATGTGGGCAACACGAAAGTACTGATCAACGTCCACAAAAAATTCTCCAGATCTTTGGCACTCCACTTGCCTCCAAAGGCCTTTGGTTCATCAATCTTAATCTTTGATGATTGTGCCCCCCCCCCGGTTGTGTGGTTTTCTAAATCCCTCTTAATCAGACCTTACTCCCCTTCCAAATCCCTCACATTTGCCTTGAAGACATCAACAATGACAATAAAGTCTTCCGAAATAGCGTTCATTCTGGAATTCATGTCAGTCATGTATTCCTCAATTAACTTGCGCAAGGTCTGCAACTCCACAACACACAAGTTTGTCTGCACCGATAAAGGATCATCACTTTCAGAGAATGGACCACCCACCAGGGTCTCCAACCAAGCAACTTGTAGTGCTTCTATAGTATTTCCACCAGCAATTTTGAGATTTCAACAGGGCTCTAATAATTACTGTCATAAGGGTCAATTTTCACCACGAATCTTGGCCCTATGATGGCACCAAATCAGACTCAATAACACACTTTGTTCTAACTTTGGTTCAGCCAATCACACACTTATGCCTTGACTCTACACTAAGTGTTTGCACCACATGCACACACATTGTATATATGAATGCAATATAAATAAAAATACACACAATTTATAGAAATCACAATCGATGGTTTTCAACATTTTACTATAATATGCCTAAACAATGCTATACAAGTGCCTATATAGGTAAAACACAAAACTGCCTCTATCTAATGTGGATGACAGCCTCATCCACTTAGGGTG
Organism: Cornus suecica; assembly: GCA_963922005.1. Taxonomy (NCBI): domain Eukaryota; kingdom Viridiplantae; phylum Streptophyta; class Magnoliopsida; order Cornales; family Cornaceae; genus Cornus; species Cornus suecica. The sequence continues at coordinate 59,390,315 of OY998239.1, forward strand.
TGTTGGCAGCAATCAGAGGCTGGCAATGCCAGTTATACAGTTTCACTCTCAACTGTAGATATGCTGTGGCATTTTCATGCAATGCCATATGCCTCTTTGGATGTTGCATTTGGTTGAGTGTTCAAATTGCATCAACTGCCTTGTCTGACCCAACCTTTGTCCTGACCAGCCTTGATTTGCCCAAGTCTTTGAGCCAATTTGCACCACCACGAGCCATCTCTATGTCAAGCATGTGCCATGAGTGCACAATGTTTGCATTTGCTGAGCCAATGTCAATGCCTCAGCCCTCTCATGGCTTCAGGCACATGAGAGCCTATCTTTGCCAAGTTTGCACCAAGAGTCTTCACTAGGCAGCATGCACCACGCCATGCCATGTCTTGGTCTATTCAATGCCTTGACACATAGGTCATGTCGCGCCATGCCTATGTCTTTAACCTGTCTGCACCAACCTTTGCTTGTCTCGTGTTACAGCCTTGCCCCTAGGGCAAGTTGGCCTAGCCAAAGCTTGTGCATATGGCTTGCCGAGCCAAGTGCATTACATGTACGCCAATGCATGCCAAGCAGAGGCATCACCTTACCAAAGGCAAGTTGACATATTCGTGGGCATGCACACATAGCTTGTCAAGTCATGCGTGCTCCAGCACAATCCACTGTGTTAGCACCGAGCCATCCTCACCAACCATGCCACCGTACCATGTCAAAACATCCCAACAAGCTTCCCCATACATACCTTAGCCAAGGTTTGTCACAACCTTGCTAAGTGGTTGAATGCCTTCCGAAATGAGGGACACTCCCCACCCTATATATGCAGAAAATACAATCAGCACTGCTCCCAGAATAAACATTAGTCATGCTGGAAGAGTTATAATGGCATTATTTACAGAGTTGTCATTGTGTCATCCCCACTGGCATGCCACAACATACTTCGGAACTTCACCGGATAACCGTAAGGAACCTACAAATCATTTACCCAAGAAAATAATAAGAAACCAACAAATAAACATACTGTTTTTGTCTTTTCAATAAAATTATATTTATGTATATCAAACGGTTATCCTCTACTGTTTCTCAATTACATGAACAGTATTATTCCCTCGGTAATTTCTGAACTATATATGGAGACACGTCAAAATCCGTACACAGTCTATTTATCCACGCTCTACAAAACTCTAGCCGCATGAGGATTCACAGTACATCATGTTTGACTGTTTGATGCTCTCTGTTTCTTGATTTTCGTTTTTGGGTTGTGGTGTTTGGATTCGACCAATTAATTTCATATTTTAAAGTTCTGTTTAGTTATTTTTTTGAATTATTAGTTGTAGTTCGTTGGTTTCAATTCTCTTGTAGCCCGTGTACATTATTTAAGTTTTTTTTCATTTAATTATACTTTTGCTTATCGAAAAAAAGAAAAAGAAAACTAGAGATTAGAAGGATCTCAAAAGACACTAGTTATGGGCATACTGGTGATTGACAATTTATAGAAGCAAAATCCATTTAATTACTATGGGTGCGTTCACTAATGTGAAACGTGAATCACCTACCAAAGAGTATAAATAAAAATAAGAAACATGTTTAATAAATTATTTATGTTTCCCAATAATGTGAAATGTTTTTCATGTTTCTCTTAAAAATGAGAACATCAAAAAGATGTTCCACATGTTTTTGTTCCAATAATGTGAAATATTTTTTTTGGATAAATCTCAATTACACCCCCTCAAATTCAAAAAAACAATATAATTCAAAAATAATATATTAAATTTTGATATAGATATAAAATTCAAATATATATATATAAAAATTACAAAAATAATATATAAAACTCGAAAATAATATAAAAAATTAGAAAAAAATATAAAATTTGGAAAACAATATAAAAATTAGAAATATATATATAAATTTCGAAAACAATATATATATTTTGAAACAAATATATATAATTCAAAAATATATATATAAAGTTTGAAAAAATATAAACTTCGAAAATATATATAATTCAAAAAACATATATAAAATTCAAAATATATATATAAAATTTGAAAAAAAAATTATTTCGAAAAACAAAATTTGTAAAAATATATAAATTTATAAAAAAAAAAAAGAAGAAAAGAATATATATTGGTAAAATATCACATCTTTTCTAAGGAAGTGAATCAAACTACTTATCACTAATATCAATTAGTGGTCTTCTTTTATATATAATTTTTACAAAATATATATATATATATATATATTTCGAATTTTATAGATTGTAACTTTAACTTCTTATAGTTGAGTTTAATAGTTTCTTTAATCTAATTTATTTTACTCAAGTAAATGCTAAAATAAAAATTATAAAAAAAATTACCAAAAATATATGTGAAACAAATGCATTTACTAAACATAATTATTTGTTTATGTTTCAAAAATTATGAGAACAATTGAAATTAACAAACGTCATTTTTGTTTTTCTGTTTCTCGTAAGAAGAACATTCTTTTATTTTTATTCCTTCGAAAAACAAAAACGAAAAATATTCCACATTAGTGAACGCACCTAAACCACCCCTCTATTTCAGATATTCAGCCCCAATCCCTTTGAGGCCCTGGTATTACGACTCAAATGTGCTTCATTTCACAAAATATTACCAATTAAAAGGAATATATGGTGCATATATACATATGCATTCAAGTGATGAGTCACGGATCAAATGGCTATATATCCTCTCCATTCGTTAATTCCTATGATTCCAAAGGCAAGGACATAGGGACAAAAAAATGTTTAAAGAAGACTAGTACTTCGGTTTTAGCTTTTAAAGCTGCACAATGAAAGAGACTTCAAACTACTGTTTGATAACTTATTTTGAGTTTTCTGTTTTAGTTTCCAAAAAAATAAAATCAAAACTTAAAAATTATTTGGTAACATACGTTTTGTTTTTTTCTAAATTTTAAAAAGACAAAATTAATTTTCAAAACTTGTCAAGTTTTGAAATTTTGTGAACAAATTTGAAAGCTTGAATTGAAGCTTCCGTTTTGAGTTTTATTTCCAAAACTCCAAAAGGTGGATACAGTAAAATAAATAATAAATAAATAAAAATTATTAAAAAAATTAGTAATAAATTATTAAAAATAATAAATACAATAACAAAATAAATAACAAACAAAAATGAATAAATAAATATTAAATATTAAATAAACTTAAATAAAAAGATATAAATAAATAAATATAAATAATAAATAAAATAAAAAGATAAATAATAAAATAAAAATGAGTAAATAATAATAAATAAATTAAAATTATAAATAAAATTAAAATAAATAAATAATAAACAAAAATAAAATGAATAAATAAATAAAATTGAGTAATAAATAATTAAAAATATAAAAAAATGAATAAATAATTAATAATTAATAATAATTAAATATATATTTAAATATTAAATAAATTTATAAAACAAATGGATAAATAAATATTTAAATTAGTTTATTTAATTTTTAAAACTAATTTGTTTATAATTTATTAATTCTTAATTTTTCGTTACCAACACTACAAGAAAGTGGGCTATTAGTGACACTTCCCTTTTCTGACGCCCCATTTTTTGTCACTAAAAATAAATATTTTTTGACGCAATGAGGAAAGGGTCACTAAAATTGGATCTTTGTCGACCCACATAGAAGGGGGTCGCTAAAATTAAGGGTCCATTTGGCAACCCTTTGTTTTTTTTTGTCCTGGGCCCCAAAAAACAAGAATCAATTCTTATTTTGTCTTTATTTTCTTACCTTTAAAAATAAAAACACAAAGGCTGTTTGAGACCAATTTCCTCTTCTTCATCTTGCCTTCCTCATCTCCCTCTGTCTCCTCCTCCATCGCACGCATACACACACACACACACACACACATATATATACACACACACACGCATATACACATTGATTTGGGGGTTAGGGTTCTAACGGTGGTCGAATTGGGTTAATTGAATTGGGGGTTAGGGTTCCGGCGGTGGTGGTGGTGGGTTGCGAAGGTGGTGATGGTGGCAGCTAGTGGTGGTTGCGAAGGTGTGTGTATATATCTATGTGTGTGTCTATATATATCTATATATATGTGTGGGTGTAGGTGGGTGTGGCGTGGTGGTCGGCGTGGTGGTGGCGTGGTGTCGGGGTGGGTGTTGGCCGACGTCGGCTGGTGGTGGTGGGGTCAATTTCTCTTTTCTGCATTTTTTTTAGGGAAATCCTAAAAGAACATCATTTTCATGTTCTCATGTTTTCTGCACTATTCAATGAGAAGTGTTTCCATCCCAAGAATAAAGTGAACAGTAAAAAAGCCTCCTAAACGTATTTTGTTCTTGGGAACAGTGCCAAAAAACAAAAACAAGAACGAAAACACCAATATCCAAACGGACCCTAAGTATTTGCCGACACAACTAAAGGGGGTCGCTAATGGTTACACAAAGTTATGAATTTAATTTTTTTTATCAATTTAATTAAATAATATAATTTTATCCAAAATTTATTCCCGACGCCCTTTACTATAGTGATCTGTTTGGTTGTAGACATCATTTCAGGTATAATGTTCTTGTTTGGTTGTAGACATCATTTCAGGTATATGGGGTGTAAAGCCAGGGAAATTATATTTATTTAATTATATAAATTAAAGGAAATTTATATATATAAGGATATATGTATATAATATATATATATATACCAGACACACACACACATACATGCGCATGCGCGCACATCTGCTTTTTTTTTTCTTCACCCGACCTCTCCGTATTCATCATTTCCTCACATTTCACAGTGAGAGAGATAGAGAGAAGCTGGTGAAGGGAGAGAGAGATCGGCAGAATAGGGGTTTCACCAAGGAGCGATGGCGCGACGGCAGAGGTGCGTGCAGGTGGTGGCGCGGCTGCAGGGGGTAGAGCTGCAACGTGACAGCGTTTGGGGGGCAACATTTCTGTCGGGTTTTGGCGAGCCGTTTGAGCGGCATGCGGAGCTCTATTTTACGTGCCCTTCGGAGGGCTGAAAGGTGGTCACTGTTTGCGCGTCATATCCGAAATTGGGATGATTTCGTTGAACGATTTGGCGTAGGTCACGATTTCTAGGTAAGTTGACTTTTTCAATTTTGTGTTGATTTGGTTAACCAAACGTCCATGGATTTTGATCGTATTTTAGTATGTTGTTGTAGGCGTCGTGGAGTCCAATTGGATTAACAGTGTGAAAAGCTATTTTTTTGGGATTGCGGTTCGGGAACCGATGATGGTTCGTTGCTATTTTTATGCATGCTTCTAGAGGTAGGGAAACCGTTATTTTATTTTTGAGTTCACGCAATGTGGAGTGTGTGAAATTATAATTGCGTTATTCAAAAAATGTGATGGCTTGGAAATTTATTTTTAACATGTTTAAATTCGAAAAGGATGAAAATACCGTGATTTGAGGATTATTTGAAAATAAATAAAATTAAGAAAAATAAAGGAATAAATAAATGAAATAAGCAGTATTGAGAGTTGACGTTTTTTGTGCTTATATGATTTTATTAGAGCATGATGCGTATGTATTTAATTGATTATATTATTTAAAAAGGTAATTAAATAATAACTTGGTATTATTGAGAATTGATGATAGGATGATGTGTATATGCCTATGTGATTTTATTCAAGCAGGTTATGTGCATATTAAATTAAATTGATTTTAAATGCATGCCTATATACTTAGAGTGCTAGGTATGGTATGATGTCATTATGACATGTCATTGAACGAGCATGTAGTCAGTAGGGATTGTGAAATTATAAGTTGCATTGAGCACCAAACGTCGGGATACGACTATTTGGGTGTAGGGGTTTCGAAGTTGGGTCACCCCGCTGATTTTGGACTTCAGAGTTGGACTATCCCACGATACTACAGGGACTTCAGAGTTGGGTCATCCCGCTTGTTCCTAGGACTTCGGAGTTGGACCATCCTAGATGAGTCATTTTGCGTGTGTTTGCCACACTGGTAGACTGCAGGGTAGCAGAGAGAGTGTTGTATGGTTGCGACTTGACACTGCAGTTGTAGTGAGGGTCGACATTATGAGTGTAGGTAGACGAGGACCTGTATTTCATTCATATATCATTGCACGATATTTGCTTATTAAGATATGTATATATTTTCTACGATTTTTCTTATCATTATTATAGCTGGATTGATGAGTATTCAGTATGTCAAGTGGTGGATCTCACGGGTATGTAGACCGAGATGAGATGTGTGTTATATTTCAGGATGTGATTCAGTTGTGGTTTGGGGAGAGCCTGTTAGTCTCACCAGTTAGGGTGGAGACAAAAGGCGTTTCCCTACTAAGTGTTGAGCTCATTCCCCTTCTGTTTACTATTTGTAGGTTATAAGCCAGACAAGGTTGGATGTAGTTGTTGTGATGCAGTTAGCATGTTTGGACCTACTGTTCATTTTGGTTGTTCAGACCATGGTTAGGGCTAGTTTACATTTATCTCGTCTTTTCGGATTAATGTAATATTCTTTTGTACCTACGATGTGACGGCCTCTATCTTATTCTAGGTTGGCCAGTATTTTACTTTTGTCGGGTACCGTATGTACATCGATGGACTATGGTTTTTATTGTGGGGCTTAGAGGGGTGGTAGAGTTACCATTCCGTCTACCCCGGTCCCTTGTGAGTTTTAGGCTGGATGTTTAATTGTCTTAGTGTCATATGCTTGTACAGGGTGTATTTTGGAGTGGACCTTATCTACAAGAGGGTTCCCGTATAGACGGAACTCTGCTTAATTTTCATTAGAATTACCAGATGACGCTCCAGTGATCCTAGACTCCAGTACAGGAGGTCCTGTGGATTTTAGGGCGTTACAACAAGGTATCAGACCAATTTTCTTTAACCTTGAGACACGTGTTAGTTTCTCTAACTGTCTTATTGTTATCCTTACGAATTGTGACTGTTCGATAAATGGTATGCCAAGGAGAGATAGTATCGGTTGTGAGGAGTCACAACCATGCCTGTCATTTTCCTATTCGTGTGACTCGTGTAGACGTGTGTAGACTGGCCTCTAAATTGCTAGACCCTTAACCAGGATGAGAGAAGGCAACTTGGCGGTTACACCGACGGTTACTAGGGATATGATTAGTCAGAATGACTTGTTGGAGATATGGCATTTCTTGACATTGTGACCAGTCTCAGTTTGTTTATTTAGGTATGCCTGGTGGGCTTTTAGGGTTCGCGTGAATTGTTAATCATCTCGGATGGTGAGTGGTGTACAGTTCTGAGTTAAGTCTCATTGATGTGTCACTTGGTTCGACTAATTTGACCTTTCTTGTACTGAGGTGTACATGTTTTAAAGTCATATGTCCTTCTTAGCCCTTTTGAAGATTTATTTGCTTGTGTCAGCTATGGCACTTGTTGTTGTAAATTGACACTGAGTGTGAGTTGGATTCGCATCGCACCATTCCAGCGATTGCAGAAATGTGATAGGTGGGATTAAGGTAGTGTCGTAGTGACTCGTTGCGAAGTGCTTTGGGACTTTGAGTCGCAGTGGTATGTTCTCACGGTGTGTGAGCTAGGACCATGAGATTTAGCCTTGGGTATCTCATTGTCAAGAGTTGTACAGTAGGCTAGCAAGTTGTGTGCCTTATCCATTGTGAGTTGGATCCCAAGAATGAGGAGTTAGAGAGTCTGGCAATTGAGGTGAGGGTATAGTAGTTCATTTTAAGATGGACTATGGAGTCGCAGAGCGAGTACCCGAGTCACCATAGTATGTTTGTTAGTATTAGGGAGAGTAGTTAGTGATCCAATGGGGTGTTAGGTCACTGTGTAGATGGAGGACATAGTGTCTAGCAAAGTGTGTCCTTTAGATTATGAATAGTTTCTTGACGTAGGGAGTGTGAGTCGAAGGCCCAGCTTTTGCCATTGACCGAGCTACGAAACTGTGGGCTCAAGCTGGAATGGTGATGACTCTTTCAGCTGTGAGGCGTGAAACTTTTGGGTAAGGATAGTATGTTCCTCCTAGGTATGGTCCATGGACTCTAGTTATTATTAGACTCGTTCTATGTCTGAGAAACGGTAGACCGAGGTGTGATGGTCTCCTTTAAGAGTTAAGTGAGTTGTGGTGGTTTTATTACCACGACTAGCTTGTGGGCTCGTGGTTCAATGTGATAACCTTTGGGGTAGTGAGTCGTATTCGATATACGATGGTGGCCTCGTATCACGGGGTGGGAGATTATTATCTTAGAACCTAGCTAGAGGTTGTTTTTGTATTTAGAGTTATGGGTTCGAAGTTATGCTTCTAGCTAACCGTCGAGGTGATAATCATAGAATAGAGAAAATTATGTCGTTTCTCCTTATGTTGCATGTAGATATCACGGGCTTAGGTTTTGTTCCTTGGTATGTGTCTTATGTTGAGGGCAAACATCGTGTTCCCTTTTACGGAAGGGAGCTATGATTTTTTGTCAAGTTAGTTGTTGTTCCACTACTTAAGTCTTCCCAGGCTTAGTGCTTGGTGCTGATGACTTAGTTCGTTCCTCTTTCCGTAGATGTTTTAGCTATAGAGGTTGACCATTGTGGTTCATCCTTTATGAGGTGGTGGTCATATACTTTTGTCTCGTGTGCCAGTTGGAGTACAAGATTGATAGGTGCTCAATATTAGTCATTTTCACCCATATCTTCCGTTTGTTATGTCTTTACATTCTGTTACTTGGTATTTTTATCCCATTTATGTGTGTAAGCATGTTTCAGGAGCTTGAAGAAACATAGCTAATATCGGTGAATTAACTGAGTTCTTGTTCGTTTCTATCTTAAGAAAGGAATCAAGAGGTGTGTCAGAGTAAATAAGAGCTATCGGAGGGCAAAATGGTTATTTTCCGATATCATTATCTCACCAAAGGGCAAAAATGTTATTTTCAGACATTATTACTTCACCCAAAAGCATCAGGAGTCAAAGGCGACCAGTCTAGCTGAAATTTGAAAAAAAATGAGATTACAACAAAAGATGCATAATACCCTACGTCGTCAGAGAGAAAAAAAGGGAGATTGGACCTGAGCTATGCTTTGGTTTGGACCCTACACCCTAGACCTATGCCCAAGTGTAGATCAAGAGCATAGCCTACGCCCTAGACCTATGCCCAATCATAGGTCGGGAGTATAGGTACCACCTTGTGGCCACGTGATCCCTTTATGTGATGCAGTTGTTTCAGAATTGTTACATAATTTTTTATTTTTGTCCCTAGTTCGATATTTTAAGTGATTGGTGATTCCAGACCTCTACATATAGGCTTGTACATATATTTACATCAAATTTTAGACATATTATTCATGTATTATGAAATTACAAAAAAGGGCAACCATTAGCGTTTCCCTCACTTGTCTATAAATATGAGAGGGTTAGGTTTAGAGAGGAGGTTAGTTCTAGTTCTGATTTTCATACACATTCATTCATAAGAGTTCTCACGTTCAAAGTTCAGACTTGTTTCTATTGAAGAAAACCACCATTAAAGACCTAGAGATTCGGAAAAGAAGGCCATGGAGAGCGTTTCTACACCAACAATGCAGACTCTCTCAGCTATGATCAATTAATTCGGTTTCTACGGTTTTCTCGTAAAATCCTAGCCAAGTAATATAGTTCTAATTTTAAATTCAATTGTGGAGAGGGTAAACTGTGACTATACTATGATGATTGTGTTAGATGAGATGCCATTTTTATTCGTGATACAAGTTTATATATTTGAATTGATTCTTTTCTTAGACTTTTCGAATATATTTATCTTACACAATCATAATTATTCACTATGGGCTAGAACTCATATGTTTAATCATTAATTTTCTATACAATGGTAGTCATAAAACTCGAAACCCTAGGTTGACACATGCCATGCCCTGACAAACTGATATAGACATGTTTTAGGTTATTTTCATGCTTTAACTTACTTTTCTGTATGTACTTTCTATTAGTAGTTGGCATGCATTAATCAGTTTAGTTTTGATATGGGTTATCACGATCCAGTTGAGAGTAATCCTTTTTGGGGTCAAACTGCTGGCGCGGTGCGACCTGATTCACAATCAATGGATCGCCCTCATGCAATTGAAATAGAATTTGGACTATATTATGTGGTTAGTGGTGGAGTGAGGAAACCCTAGTTTTCTCTCTCTCTGAATCACAACCATTATTTGTTATTATTTTCTGTTTTACTTTCATTAGTATTAGATAATTCATAAAACCAAATTCTTTTCGGAAAAATATAATTCAGTGTTTTTAGACTATTGAAGTGAACAATCCTCGTCACTGTGGGATCGATATTCCCCTACTCAAGCAAAACTATCTACAATTGATATATGTGCTTGCAGGAGGGTAAAACCTAAAGTGTCGTTAAGGTGTCATTTTTAACCACATATTTTGCACACACCTGACGCCCAACATGTTTTTGGCACCGTTGCTGGGGACTTGGCATTGTTCAATAGCTTTAGTAGTTTATTTGCATTGCGTTATTGTAGATTAAAGCTAAAGTTGAATTTTTTTATGTGATTTTCAGGTACAATTGAATATCGTGAAAGGAAAAGACAAAGCTGCTGAAGTTGTGTTTGGACTCTTTCTGAGTTTCGATTTTGCTTGGTTTTTGCATTTAATTTTTAGCTTTGATTTTTGTTCATAGTTTAGATAAGTTTAGAAGTAGTTTAGTTAATTTTCTTTATTTCAGAAAAAAAAATTGAAGAAAAAAAAGAAAAAGTTTTTTGTGTATGTCCAATAGATCGACGCATTTAAATTCAAATTTTGCGTTAGTTGTATACGACCCGGAGATTGAAAAAACTCTAAGGTGTTTATGAAAATATATTGAAGAGCGTTGTCAGATAAAAGAAGTCGAGATGGGTGACGAGAGAGTAATTCCATGAAGGGGACCAAATACCTCATTGAATGTATTCTACGCACCGAACACATATGAATCGTATGTTGAATTTCCAGAAGAGGAAGGTACAAAGCATTTTGAGATCAAGACGAGTGTGATCAACATGCTCCCAAAGTTCTCTGGTCTTAGGATAGAAGATCCGTACCATCATGTCAATGAATTCTTAGAGGTTGCATCAACTGTTAGGTATGATGGTTTGACTAAAAATGATTTAAGAGTGCATCTATTCCCATGGTCTTTAAAAGATAAAGAAAAAAGATGGTATATTAAATTGACCCAAGCAACTAAACTTGACTGGGAAACACTTAAGCAAGAATTCTTAGAAAAACATTTTCCCATAGGAAAGACTTCAGAAGCACAAGATGCAATTAAGCGATTCAGACAATGAGATTTTATATAAATGTCCCCACCATAGGTTTTGTGATCAAGATGTTGCTAGAAATTTTTACATGGGTCTAGGTGAAAGCATAAAAATCTAATAGATGCCTCTACACAAGGTCAGTTTACTTTGAAACCTGCAAGAGAGCTTTTAGAGATGTTTGATAATATCAATGAAAATGCCCTTCAGTATGAATTTGATTTGAGGTCTAGAGATGGTCAGGATAGGCGATCTGAAAAAGCATTTGAGGTAAATCATGATATGACAAATCCAGTGGCATTGATAGAGGAGAGGTTAGAGCGATTTGAAAAACTTCTTACCCAAAGAAGTCATTCTCCTAAAAGAGAAGTTTATGAGGTTGAACCAGATTATTCTCAAAATGAGTGTGAGAATGTAATAGCCGTTGATGTCCATGCAACATAGAATTACTCAAATAATGCCCCGTTCTCCAACTCATACTCTCCAAATAATAGAAATAATCCATTCCTGTCCTATAAGTCCATAAATGTGGAGCATCCTCCAGAAAAAGTTCAACAAGGACAGTGGTCTAATTCTCAATCCAATTTTCAACCAAGGCAACAATTTACCTCGCAGCCAAGCTTCCAATAGCGCCAATAATCATTCCAATCTCAACCAACTATACTGCCTCGCAATTCTCAATTAAATTTCCAACCCAAACAACGACCTAGTAATTCTCTAGCTCTTTAGCCATTCAATAATAACTAGGCTATCCAACCATTCCAATATCAGCTCCAGCCTAAAAGCCAATCTCCCCCACCCAGTTTCTAAAATAACAGGATAGAGCAGACCTTGGTGGACCTCCAAAATAAGATGGGTGTCCATACTCAAGCATTGGCCCAAATCACCATGCAATTAGGACAAATGGAAAATAAGAGAAATACTAGAGAGCCAGGTCAGTTGCCTAGTTATCCTATCGCTAACCCAAAGATTCAGCAAGTACGAGAACTTGGATTATTTACCAATGATAATCTCGAGTCTATTCAAGCAATTACAGCTCTGAGAAGTGGAAGGGTAGTGGAGAGCAGATTAGAGGAAGAACATGAGGAGAGGCTCTGTAGAAAAAAAGAAGCTAAGCAAGCTCAAAGGAAGGAAGCGGAAAAAGCACAACAGAAAAAGGTTGAGAGTAGAGAGGCTAAAGTTCGGACAGATAAACTGCCAGTAGATAAGAGTGTCAACGAGACATTTCTTGATGAGCCAGATAGGGCAAACTACGAGGAGGCACCGCCATTTCCTTAACGTCTTAGAGAACCGGCTAAGTATGGGAAGATGAAAGAATCTGATATGTTGGATACGTTCTAACAAGTCAAGATTAATCTGCCGCTCTTAGACGTGATTGCCCAAATCCCACCTTATACTAAATTTTCCAAGGATCTCTGTACTCAGAAGAGGAAAAGCAGAGTGAAGAATCCAAAGAAAATACTCTTGACGAAGCAAGTGAGTTCACTGTAGTTAAGCAATACTTCACCAAAGAGGAAAGATCCTGGTGCTCCCACTATTTCTTGTGTTATCGGTGGCAAAAAAATTGGTAGAGCCCTTCTTGATCTAGGTGCGAGTATTAACTTGCTTCCTTATTTAGTCTATATATAGCTAGGGTTGGGAGAGCTCAGTCCCACAGAGGTTGTATCGCAGTTTGCCGATCGATCTGTCAAACAGGCGAAAGGAATTTTGGAAGACGTCATAGTTCAAGTGGGCAAGTTTTACTTTCCAGTTGATTTTGATGGAACCTGTCCTAGAGATGGAACCTGTCCCGGACTCGAAAAAACACATCCCAGTGATCTTAGGCAGACAATTTCTGGCCACGACAAATGCATGCATTAATTGCAAAACCAGATCCATGGATCTTACCTTTGGGAACATGAAAGTCATGATTAATGTGTTTGAGGGGAGCCATCAATTACCTGAGTCTATGGACTATTTTTAGATAAATAAGTGCGATGAGCTAGATGATATTATACATGATTTTGCGACTCAAATTCTGGAGAAATACGAGCTTAAAGAATTTCTTGCAAATGAACTACTGAATAAAGAAATCGAAAATTGGGATGCGTATATGGAATGGCAGAACAAAGAGTTGGATATAATTGAGACTGCATTATACACGCAACCTTGGAAGCAAGAGCCTGTGGAACCACTCCCGATAGTCTCAAGTACTCCCCCAGTTTCATCACTTACGACTCTGCCTGTTTTAGAACTTAAGGAGTTTCCAGAGAAGTTGAAGTATGTTTTCTTGGGACCCGACGAAACTCTTCCTGTAATTATTCATTAAAGTTGAAAGCAGAACAGGAATCGAGTCTGATTGAGGTCTTGACCAAGAATAAAGAAGCAATTGGGTGGACTGTTGTTGATTTAAAAGATATTGATCCATCAAATTGCATGCATCGGAGTTATTTAGAAGATGAAGCGAAACTGTTAAGGGAGATGTAGGGAAGATTGAATCTGAACATGATGGAAGTGGTAAGAAAAGAAGTAGTGAAGTTGCTGGATGCGGGAATCATCTACCCGATCTTTGATAGTAAATGGGTCAGCCCGACTCAAGTGGTCCCGAAGAAGTCGGGAATCACAATGGTACCCAATGAAAAGAGTGAGCTAATTTCTCAACGCACGACTACGGGGTGGCGTTTGTGTATCGATTACAGAAAGCTCAACTCTAACACCAGGAAGAATCATTTTCCATTACCATTCATCAATCAAATCTTGGAAATATTAGCCAGACAGAGCTACTACTACTTTTTTGATGGATATTCCGGCTATAATCAAGTGGCATTTGACCCTGCGGATCAGGAAAAAACCACTTTTAATTATCCATATGGCACATTCGCGTACAGATGGATGCCTTTTGGTTTATGTAATGCGCTAGCAACATTCCAGAGGTGTATAATGTCTATCTTCTCTGATATAGTAGAAAAGTTTCTGGAAGTGTTCATGGATGACTTCTCAGTTTTTGGGGCAACCTTTAAAGACTATTTGAAGCATTTAACACTAGTACTTGAAAGGTGTAAAAAGACCAATTTAATTCTTAGTTGAGAGGAGAGCCATTTTATGGTTCAAGAGGGAATAGTACTTGGCCACATTATATCAAAGGAGGGGATTGAGGTAGATAAAGCAAAATTCAAGCTAATTTCAAAATTACCTCCTCCCACATCTGTGAAGCAGATACGCTATTTTCTGGGCCATGTCGGGTTGTACAAAAGGTTTATCAAAGACTTTAGCAAAATCGCCCGGCCATTATGCAATTTACTGGCTAAAGATGTAGTCTTTGTCTTTGACGAAGAATGTCTTCATGCCTTTGAGGAATTGCATGCTAAACTCTCATCTACCCTAATTATCTGTCCACCAGACTGGTCTCTACCATTCAAGCTGATGTGTGACGCTTCAGATTATGCAATTGGAGTTGTGCTAGGGCAGAGAAAAGAGAAGTTTCCATATATGATTTATTATGCCAGTGGAACTCTGAATGAAGCTCAGATGCACTACAGAACTACCGAGAAGGAGTTACTGGTAGTGGTGTCGCCTTGGACAAATTCAGGTCGTATTTTTTGGGAACCAAGGTGGTCTTGTACTCATATCATGCCGTATTAAGGCATTTACTAACCAAGAAAGACTCCAAGCCCAGACTGATTCGATGGATTATGTTGCTACAATAATTTGATTTGGAGATCAAAAGATAAGAAGGGTACGGATAATGTTGTAGTTGATCATTTGTCAAGAATTATCGTTGAGTCCACAAAGGATGATACTCCTCTTAGGGATGAGTTCCCGGATGAACACCTGTTCAGTATGGCTGTTATGGAACAGATATCGTGGTATGTAGATATTGTCAACTATAAAGCCATTGGTAGAATTCCTAATGGATGGTCTAAACATGAGAAGGATCGTTTCTTCAGCCAAGTAAAATTTTATATCTGGGATAATCCGCGACTGTATTAATATTGCTCGGATCAGATAATTCATAATTATGTTCCAGAAAGTGAAGTTCAAGGCATACTGACATTCTGTCATACGCTAGAGTGTGGAGGGCATTTTGGTGCTCAGAAGACAGCTCACAAAGTCCTACAGAGTGGTTTTTATTAGCCCACCATATTCAAGGATATGTTCGAGTTTTGCAAATCCTGTCTGAGATGTCAGATTTGGGATCCATATCTCGACAAGACATGATGCCACTGAATCCTATTTTGGTTGTTAAGTTGTTTGACGTTTAGGGCATTGACTTCATGGGAACGTTTCCAAAAGTCGGCGATAAGTAGTACATATTAGTGGGAGTTTATTACGTTTCTAAATGGGTGGAGGTTGTTGGTACTTTGGAAAGAAGAGTAGCTTTGAAACCTAGTTTGTATCTGTAGACAGTAATTTAGTTATTTCAGTATTTAAGATCGAGTTCGTAAAATTGTGTCGTGAGGCCATCATCACGAGAGTATGGAGTGTCAAGCGTAAAGTAATTTTTTGGGCAAGGACCTACGATTCAAGCGTAGGTCAAGCTACGCTTGAAGCGTAGCTGCGGGCCTGTTATAAACAGGCCCATCGTCAGCTTTTCCCCCCTCATTCCATTTAAACTCTTTTCTCTCTCTCATTTCTCCACCATTCTTCGAGAGGTTTGATCCTACCATTTAACCATCCGATTCCTCATCATTCTTTGCCAATGGATCGTTGGATTAGTTGGTGATTTGTCCGGATTCGCGTGAAGAACTTGGAAAGTCTCCGAAACTCAATTTTTGGAAAATCATCATTTCTTTCGATTCAGTGAGTTTTGTTCCATTATTTTGATTTCATATGACTTATTTAACAATTCTAAACTAGTATTGATGAACAATTCCGATCAAAATCGTGTTTTGATCCATTTTCTAAAAGTTGAGTTTTTTTACTTCGAAATCGGATAAAATATCAAATTTTTGGGATAAAGGTTTGTTTAATTGTTGTATTGGATATATTTAGATACCGTTTGAGTTTGATTCGGTGTATGGTTCATTATCGCTTATTTTTTTAAAATTCCCTATTATAGGTGAGGCGAGTGGCCCAAGTCGTTGTTGCTGCTGATCCACCGGTGCGACAGAGGTCGAGGTCATCATCACTAGCACCGTCACCTATTCACCACCATAATATGTGTGCTAGGAGGCCGCAGTATGTCAACTCGTCTTCCTCGTCTGTTGAGGTAGAGGTGCCAGCGAGTTCTACACAAAGACGCGACATCTTATTACCACATGGTCGCTTAGTAGTTGAGCCAGTTATTCCACAGGAACCATCACCATCACTTATGCCAGAGCAGCAGGCTGAGGAGATGAAGGAGGATACAGAGGGTGATGATATTGAGAAGGAGGAGGACGTCACGCAGGGCGATGATCGAGCAGATGAGAGGGTACTGGAACCACCTGTGGAGGGTGACCCCGGAGTTTTGACTACATATTTACCTATGCCCTAGAGAGCATCGGTAGAGGATTTACTAGACCGGGCGATTTGGAAGGGGTATCAGTAGGAGCAGACATACTTATTGCAGATATTTAGGGATTTACAGCCAGTAGATGCCTGAACGATCAGTCGATTGAGGGCTCAACGTCTATTGCCTATTCTTGTTCCGGCTACTCCGTATATTTGCGAGGATATGATCTAGGAATTCTGGATGCTCATGCGTCATTTCAGTAGGGGGTTGAGATTACGGACAGTGGTCCGAGGTACAGAGATCGAGATTACTCCCTAGACTATTGATGAGGCGTGGGGTATTCCGGATGAGTTTCCACCTGAGCTAGATGTTGTGTTCCCACCTATGCCCGAGATACTCCCATATATTTATGAGTTTGTTACACTTCAGACTGTTGGGCAGTGGGCCGATACACATCGAAACTGCACGAAGAAGGCGAACTATCACCCGATGCTTTGGTTTTGGGATGTAATAGTCTGATCTCAGATTCTTCCGCACAGCCACGTGACCATGTGCTATGCGCCATTTCCGGCCCTCCACTATGCATTTGAGTTCGGGTGGTGGATTTCCATCACACGTTTTTATGGGAGGGCCTATGTACACATTATATTCATTTGTGTAAGGAAACCAAGGTTGGTCAACGTTTGTTTTAGACTTGATTCATGTGTTTGGTGAGGAACATTATGCTGGATACTAGGATTGAGATGTATGCGGGTGAGCGAAACAAATATAGAGAGGGTACCCCATAAGCCAGAGGGATGTGGGCTGGTGTTTGGACCGGGTCAATAATTGTATTGACATGAATATCATGAAAAGTCCTGATATTCATGTCAATACGATTATTAAATATCAGGAATGTCTGATTTATGCATAAGAAACAGAAAAGCACTACTGTTTTGTGCATAGCCTATGAAAATATCATCTACAATTTTAGGTCCTATCTTTAATTTCTTTGGTGTAGGTACCATAACATTTTCTAGATACCCCCACACTTTTAAGAATTTATAGGAAGGTTTTCTACCTTTCCATAATTCATAAGGTGTCACATTACTTTTATTTTGAGGTAACTTATTGAGAATGTAGTTTACAGAAAGCACAGGTTCCCTCCATATATTCCGGGTTAAACCAGAGCTTATCAACATGGTATTCATCATTTCCTTTAGTGTACGGTTTTTCCATTCAGCTACACCATTTTGTTAAGGTGAATAAGGAGCGGTAGTTTGGTGAATAATACCATGTTGTGAACAAATTTCAGTAAACGGTGCTTCATATTCACCACTTCTATCACTTCTTAAAACCTTGATCTTTTTGCCGAGTTGATTCTCAACCTCATTTTTGTAATGCTTAAACATTTCCAAGGCTTCATCTTTGCTTCTTAACAAGTATACATAACAGTATCTTGTACAATTATCAATGAACGTGATGAAATATATTTTCCCAGCTCTGGTTGGCACAACTTTAAAGTCACAAATATCACTATGAATTAAAGCTAGAGGTTCAGTGTTTCTCTCAATGGATTGAAACAAAGTTCTAGTTAATTTTGCTTCAACACAAGTTTGACATTTTTCATTTATATCAAACTTAATTTTAGGTATAGAATCCATGTTAATATCTACGAATAGTCACAAAATTAATATGTCCTAACCTACCATGTCATACTTCAGATGACTCAATCATGTAAGCATAATTAACTATGTTATTATTAACTTTAGGTATAACAGTCATTACACTGAATCTGCACTATCCATCACTTAAATACCCTTTTCCCACATACACTCCATTCTTAGTAAGTATAAACTTATTAGAAATAAAGACTAGCTTAAACCCATTCTTGCTTAGGAGTGAACCAGAAACCAAGTTCGTCCTAATGTCTGGGACATGCAGAACATTATTCAGAGTGAGTTATTTTTCTGAGGTCATAAGCAGCTTTATTGTGCCTTGTCCTCCAACCTTAGAAGTAGAGGAGTTTCCCATGTAGAGTTTTTCTCCATGGTTTATAGCTTTATAGGTCGTGAACATCCTTTTTTTTAGCAGATATGGCGAGTAGCTCCTCTGTCCACCCACTATTCTCTATTGTTGCTCACATGGTTGACTTCTAACACTACTGCTGAAAGGTTTAGCTTTGACACATCAGTTGCTAACGTCTCCTCCTTGGTAATGTGCACCTCAGTAGTCTTCTTTTTTGAGTTATTATGGGATTTCACACTTCGATAGTCTTTAGCACTATGTCATTCCTTATCGCAGACGAAGCACTTCCCATTGAACTTTTTGTTCAGTCCTTGGCCAGTCTCACCCTCTTGGAGTACTGGGGTAGTTTCATTTAGAAACTTAGTCATAATTATATTATTACTACTTGTCATTCGTCTGTTATATAAAAATATACAGACCACAATTCAATATTCAAATAATATTATAATATTAACGAATCTATCTTAAGATTGTAGTTCAATATGTGTGCAATACTATTATATTATTTAAATATAATTTAATATCTTACAGTATATATATATCTATATATACTACAAATATATATAAACTATATAATAAAATTATATATATATATATTAAACTGAATATAAAATGAAATACAATAAAACCTATTAGGCCGAGTCTAGAATTTGATTCTATGTCCTTAAGACAGATTCGCCCCGCTACAGTGCTCACAGTACTTATAGCGTTTGTCTCCCAGGATACAACGACCTTCCTTCTCCAATAGCAGTGCTACAAATTGGAGAACTAGTGAACCTCTTCTGTGTTGTCTCCACAACTACTAATAATATACTATACTATATGTATATATATATATGTAGAGAATTAAAGAAGGAAGAAATGAGAGAAGAAACGAATTCTGGAATGATTTGAAAATGACCCATGTGGGGTATTTATAGACTTCTAAGGGTTATGACTTATTGTGAACAATAGACTTCTAAGGGTTGTGACTTATTGTGAACAATCACAATCTTTTGCTAAATGGTGTTATCAATGGTCACAACATTTCTATTAAAGAGTGCTTCCAAGGGTCACAACCTTTCTAGTAAAAGGTTTTTCCAAGGGTCACAACTCATTCACTCAATTTTTCCAACAATCCCCCACATGAATGAGATTTTGATGTCAAGTGCAAAAAATGTAAATGCAGACACTATAGAGAGTGCTATTGTTGCTCACAAGGTTGAATTATGACACTACCACTGAAAGGTTTAGCTCTGACACATTAGTTGATAACCTCTCCTCCTTGGTAATGTGCGTCACAGTAGTTTTCTTTTTGGAGTTATTATGGGATTTCACACTTTAACTGTATTTAGCATTGTGTCCTTGCTTATCGTAGACGAAACACTTCCCATTGAACTTTTTGTTCAGTCCTTGGCCAGTCTCACCCTCTTGGAGCAGTGGGTTAGTTTCATTTAAAAACTTAGGCATAGTTGTAGTATTACTACTTGCCATTCATCTATTATATAAAAATATACAGACCACAATTAAATATTCAAATAATACTATAATATTAACGAATCTGTAACACCCCGTGTTATTTTACCTTTTACTGAAATTCTTTTGGATTTATTTTCGGTTGTGACGTTAATTGTTCATGTTGTCTTGTTTACTTTTGGTGTTTCGGTAAGTGTAAATTTTTCGCATTTACGTTTTTAGTCGACTGGACGACTTCATGGACTTTATTGTTACAAACTACGCAGTTTCGTTATGACGTATGGCGTTTGGTGTTTCGGTGGTTGGGTTGTATACTCCAGATAATCTATTTCAGGTTACTATATTTAATTGGCATCCCATGGACTTTTGAGTTCACATGATTTTGTTTAGCAGTTGTTTAGAATGAGAATTGATTAGTGGTGAGCTTGTATTATAATTTAAGAACCATTGTCACAAGTATATAAGTTGGTCACATGTCAAGGGTCACATGGACCATTGAAATTAAGTGTGCAAGATTATTGAATTCAATTGAATTTATGTTATACCTATATCAGATATATACTCATATATATATAAGCAATGTACAACTTCTCCTTTCCCTCACGACAAACCCTAAGCCAATTCTTTTCCCCTCTGCAACTTCGAACGGCTCTTCCTTTCTCCTCCATTTGTGATCGGCGACAACCACCTTCTTCTTCCTCATCACCGGCAAGAGAGAGAGAGAAAAACGGAGCTTTAGAGGTCGTGGGTCTGGAGCGGCGGCAGCAATGGCTCGTAGTGGCGACGGTGTCGCGAGCAGGTGGCCGACGCGCGGTGGTCATCCTAACAGCGCAGTAGCGTCATGCGCGAATAGGGCCACTTCAGTTAGAAACTTCGGACAATTGTTTGGTTGCCTTCCCAAGCTCCGATGATCGCGATTTTTGGGTAGATTGGTCTCGGTGTCATATACGACATGAAAAAAATTTGGAATTTTTTGTTGCGCGGTTTGTTGGGAAATCGCATTTATAGGTACGAATTTTTGCTTTGGTTATTTTAGATTTGTCCAAATTTATTAACATACTGCTAATGGGCTTCTTATATATCGTATAGGTCGTTGAGGCAGACTTTTCGGTATATTCAAATTTTATTTGGATGACTTTGGTCAGCGGGCCCCAGATTCAGATGCCAACACTATTCACGGTGGGTCCCATTTCGCCAAAATCTATTTTGGGGCATAGTGGAGCACGCGGATTTGACGACGTGTATGTGTATCCGGTTCAGTTACAAATGTGATGGTTTAACGCGTGGCGTGCATTTTGAGGTGGAAAAAATATTATCACTTCCATATCATTTGTTATGGTTTGGGTGTGTGAACCCTGGACTAGCTTATATAGTATTTTAGATATATATATATATATTTGTGAATATAAAATATTTATAGATGGGTTAGAAGCAAGGTAGAAGATAGAAATTAATTGGAGAAATTAAGTAAATATTTTTCCTGCTAAATTAATACCTATTTGAACTTAATGATAATAGGTGACCTAGTAACCCCTTGAGATTTAAAACAGGTTAGTAGAATTTGTAAAGTTTGGATGTGAACATAGAACGTGATATTAGTTTTCCCTATTGCTTGTGTTTTACGTCTGTTAAAATATGTTAGGGGATATGTGGAAGTGAGGGACATGAGAACTTAGACGTTATTATAGTTCCCCTTATGGTTTGTAGATTATTGCTTTAATGAACTTAAAAGCATGTTAAATGGGATGAAGTTGATATAATTGTGAATTATTGTTTTAATTGAGATAAAAACAGGTTAACTGAATGGAAATGTTATCTTTGTGAAATTAAATGACAACTTGAGGATTTGGTGCATGAGGAAACATCCTTATTGATTATTACTTTAATGTGATTTAAAAGTATGTTAAGGGGGTTTATGATATTCATGTTGGCATTTTAAGAATATTGTTCATAAATATGATATAGTACATATTTATGTTGATGTATGGTTCATTTGAGACATAGTTGCATATTGAGTACACCGTGTCGTGTTGAGTACATGGGTGTTTATATATGCAGGTCGAGTAACCATGTGTGAGTGGAATTGAAGTCGCAACTAGGTTGTGCATGAATCTTTGGATTATGAAGTCACAACTGGGTTATGCATCCATTGTCGAATTATGAAGTCACAACTGGGTTGTGCATGAATCTTCGGATTATGAAGTCACAACCGGGTTGTGCATCCATAGTCGGATTATGAAGTCGCAACTGGGTTGTGCATCATTCTGCGTATTACAAGTCGCAATTGGGTTATGCATCTGCGTATTACAAGTCATAATTGGGTTGTGCATCTGCGTATTTCTAGTCACAACTGCGTTGTGCATCATTTTGAGTATTACAAGTCGCAACTGGGTTGTACATCATTCTGAGTATTTCAAGTCGCAACTGGGTTGTGAATCTGCGTATTACAAGTCGCAACTGGGTTGTGCATCATTCTGCTTATAATAAGTCACAACTGGGTTGTGCGTAAATCTTCGGATTATGAGTTGCAACTGGGTTGTGAATTAAGTTTCATTGGTTGAGCGGATGTACCCTCTTCAATGAATGACTAGGCGACACTTACATCTGTTGACCATAGGGGACAGAGTGTGTACCATGAGGTGGTGTTGAGTCACGGTGCATTCATGTTGCCATTATGTGATTTCATGTTTCATGTAGACCATGATGTTATTATATGTAACACCCCATGTTATTTTTCCAATTTTCTGGAATTATTTTTCGATTTAATTTCGGTTGTGACGTCACTTGTTCATGACTTCATGGTTATCCTTGGTGTTTCAAGTATAAACTTTTTACGTTTACTTTGGCACTCGATTGGACGACGTTGCGATTTCTCCTCGATGACTTCGTGGACTTTCTTTGGCAATTATATGACTTTGCGTGACAGTATTGTTTCCGACTTGGTGATACGTTGACGTGAGTTCTGGATTCGATAGCACGACTCTGCAATCGTCTCTTTGATGACTTCATGGAGTTTTTTTTGGTGATTACGCTACTTGAAGTGATGTTTTGTGTTTCGGACGCGGCTAGAGGTTTACGTGGGTTTTAGTGCCGATTACGTGATTTCATTTTGATGCTCGACGTTTGATGTTTCGACTGGGTGGCGACATGCTTAGTATGACCAACGTTGAAGGTTTCGACTCAGCTGTTCAAGTTCGACATTTAATGCTTTAGGGGTTCGACGTTTTGTGTCCCCTTTAAGTGGATTAATAGATGCCTAGTTTGGCTGGTGTACTTAAGAGTATTTATATTTCCTTTACTTGTTTTCTATGTGTTTGTATTTCTGTGACTTGTATTTTTGGAATTATTTTGTAAATTTTGATGTTTGCTTGTTCTAGGAGTTTAAGGGCGCGTTTGGATGGCTCTATTTCGTTTTGGGGTATTTAGGGGATGTTCGAGAGGAATCACTAGCCACCACTCATTTTGGTCACATTAAATATCCATCACTCATTTTCTTTAAGTGTTAAATTCGTCTCTTGTAACACATATATTTGACTATACTTTGAAAAAAGAAAAGGAATTAGAAAAGCAAAGGATATCAGCCCACCTCATTGACCCCGCAGGAAGAGTGAGAGAAAGAGTTAGATTGTTAATTCCTTGTCTCATTGAGGGCATTGTAGTAATCTAGCAAGGTTCTAGAGTCTTCAACTTAAATATCTCCTATACTTAACTAATTTCCTCACCACTTGTATTATATACATATAATTAAAGGAAGAAAAACAATGTCATTCACCTCATGCACCATAGATTCGGCCAGGCCCTGGTGAGTGGCCTCTTCAATCATTTTTTTTCTCCACCAATGAATATATGTGTATTAGTATGGTTGAAGCAGTAAAGGAAGGTGACCAATCAAGCACCAAACCCACACCTTGAGCAAATTCAGCTGAATCATGAGAAGAGTGAATTGGTTTTCAATTTTTTTTTCTTTTCTTGCATCATTCAACACCACCTTGCCCTACTATTTGTGGGTGATTGCTAATTCAAAAAGGAAATGAAAGGTACATCATCTCACTCTCCATCTGCAGTTCGGATGAGAGGAAGTGGAGTCGCGACCAAGCTTGGCCCAGGCTCGTGTCGGCACTGTTTTGACTTTTATTTGTTGTTGGTTCAAGCTCCTTGACCCATTACCCGACTACTATGTGTATTCCCCTTGTTTGTGGTTTCGTTTCAATGTTTTTTGAGGTGAGATTTTTAGTTTTTCGAATCTAGATTTAATTTCCCTAATTATGAGACCCTAACTCGTCCCTTGAAATTTCTTTCTCAATATTTTTTATTTTTGGTTCAATTGATTCTTGAATGTGGTATAGGATCATAAAAGGAGGTTTATTACCAATTGGATTGTGGTGGTTTGGCTTGGTGGACTTTAGGAGCAGTTCGGCCGATATGAGGGAAGGGACATGAGGGAGCTACCCTTGCACGATTTTTTCCCATTTTCTTGCTATCTCATCTAGCTAAGGTCATTACCCAATTCCCTTGAGGGTGCTCCAAGTTCGTGGTTGTGAGTCGGTAGGTGATTTGATGAGTTTCCTTCTTGAAATTGAGTTTTTCCAAATTGAAACCCTAGTGAGTAGTTCATTACAATCCTCCTCTTTAGTCCTAAACTTTGTTGAATTTGGTCTTTGATTCTTGGCTAGGGCACTAAGGAAGACATCCTCACCGATTGAATTCATTTGAATTGACTTGGAGTGAAAGATAAGATTTTCTTGCTTTGCTTGAGGTTGTTCTGAGGATTTGCTATTAAGGTGGGAATTTACATATATATATTCTTATATATATGCATATCTGACACTCACTAATAGTGCGTAGAAAATGTTAATACATATTTTTTGCATGTTTGTGGGTAAATAAAAACGTTTAATTAAATTCCTAGTGATAGACGGAAATCTAGGAATCTTATAAAATTTAGAAAATACCCATAAATGGATTAAATGATGTCGGAATTGGAAATTCTTGTTGAGAAATTAAATAAATTATTTCTCAGAAAATTTAAAATAATTATAAACCTATTTAAATTAAATCGATATAGGCGGTTTAGTACCCCTTGAGTTCGAAATAGATTTATAGAAGGTGTATGTGGACGTAGATCCGGTTAATTGATTTTCCCTTATTACTTATATTTTATTAAAATTAAAAATATGTTAGGGGATCCACAAGAGCAAGGGACGTCAAAACTTAGACCTGGTTCTAGTTCCCTCTTGGTTGATTTTCTCGTAAATTATAAAGAAATTAATTTGCGAATTTAAATTGTCTACTTGTCCCTGAGGTGGACTAATTTGAAAAAAATTACTGAAAATTAAATTAAAAGCATGCGGGCTTATAATAATTTATTCATATCTGGAAATTGAGAACCCGGATGATATTGAGTTAAATTGAAGTGATTTGCTATATAATTTAAATTTTGAAGCATGTTTTGCATGAGATTGCTTGGATTTTATGCCGTTTTATTGAGTATATTACATTCATGTGGATGCATTTTGCATTCATACAACACCATGGTGTATATATTGTTTCGGTGTGAGTTGCATGCCTCAGTTATTTCATGTAGATGTATAGACCGTTTGGAAAGTCGCAACAACTGGCTAGGGGGTGGTCTAGCACACAGGGAGCTAGTAACTCTCAAATCCTAGACATTGGGGGTGAGGGCTTGGGCCTCACTTGCCTGTTCCGAACGGACTTGTGGTCTCCGTACTCTATTTGGCGACACCTACCCTTCATTTTGTGGGTTTGTTGCCCTGTCAGTGAACGGTTTGGGATTCCTAGATATTTGTTTAACCCTCATGCAGTTAGGGTTGCATTGGAGTTGCATTGAGATTCATATTGAGCATTTATTTGACATGTGCTTATCTGTTAAGATTATCTGTTATTATGGCTTATTGATATTCAGTAGGTTATGTCTGAATTTTAATTAGAGATTTGCATTATTCTCTTGGGCGCTAGGGCGCGGTGTTTATGATTGATATTTTAACCGTGGTTAAATTACAATAAAAATTGTAAATTTTCTAGTGTAAAGGAAACAGTGAAAACTTAAAGTTAAAAGGTAAAAAGTGAAAAAAAGGATTATTAGGAAGCCACGGTTGGTGATTATCTTTGGTAGTTATGGAAAAACTAAGTGAAAGTGACCTTGGGGCGTAAGGGTTCCCCGTATGTAAGGCTCTAGTTGAGCTGGGTAGCTTTTTATTGAGACTTAGTTGAAATTGTGATATTGGCGACATAGGCCTTTGTGATTGGTGATTAGTATCATCACAGGATGATTGATAGACCTCTCCGGTAGTGTGGAGTATTGTTCGGGTAAGGGTCGGATAGAGCTCATTAGTTTGACCCTGTTCCCTTGGCTTTTGTAATTTTGAGTTTATCGCTCATTCTCCCACTTTGACAGTGTATGAGTTATAGACGGTTCTTTGTCGTGTTTATTGAAAATCTCTTTCCGTAAGTACTCTTGTAAAGTTAGTAAATTCAGGACATGGTTTGTCCCGTTCTTGAAACCTTGGTTATAGTTCGGATCTTTGGAGTCAAGTATTCAAAGTTTTGAAAACTTAAAGCTTGGGGATTTTTATAAAACGTGTTCTTCGTTTACCCCGAGACTTTTTAACTATTTTTAGAAAGACAGAAGTTTAAATACCTATTTTATAAAATATGTTTTGAATTCTCAGTACCGTGAGTATCGGTAGAAATCCGTTTTTGAAAGAAAATTCAGAAAATTCCATTTGAAATTATTTTGTAAAATCGGTGAATTAGGGCATGGGTTGCCCCCTGTTCTAGTAATCTCGATGTTATTTCCGAGATCTCGGCATCGTTAGAGGTCGATAAATCTAGGTTCCTCTTAGCTTGTTATCTGGGATTCCTTCCTGTGTCCGGTTTTATTTGGGCACTCTTACGGGATTATTTTTATAAATTTTTAAATAAATGTTAAAGGTCTTAGGACCAGATTTGAAAGAAGTTTAAAAGGGATTTTAAAATGGTTGTCAGATTGAACTCTAGTAGTTCTTCTTCTCCTATAGTTATTTCTTGGGTTTGAGCCCAGACTTGTGATGTTGAGTTATGCACACCTAGTGCGATTCCTGTCTTTTCGGTTGGGTTCGGAGACGTTGGAACCAAACAAA
The DNA here is from genome assembly GCA_963922005.1 of Cornus suecica. Classification (NCBI taxonomy): domain Eukaryota; kingdom Viridiplantae; phylum Streptophyta; class Magnoliopsida; order Cornales; family Cornaceae; genus Cornus; species Cornus suecica. The sequence continues at coordinate 59,417,551 of OY998239.1, forward strand.
TTTGACCGGGTTTAAATTTTTCTTAAAAAAACTGGTTGAATCCTTCGGGGTTCAACGTTTTTCTTTAAAAACCCAAGGACCATGGCATTTGTTTGGGACTAAATGACTCCAATAACCCTTTCTAGCGCCTGGATAAGCAGTGTGAGTTAAACATAGTTCGATTGGTTACCGAATCCGGTGTGGGGATAGTATCTTCCCTTTCTATGTTCCTTCAAGTGAATGGGTTGGTTCACTGGTTATTGTAAGTAAAGGAACTGAATTATAAATAGAAAATGTGAGAGCGACTTTCTTTCTATGAATGATTTGATAGCGATGATCGAGTTGTGGGCATGGTTATGATGATTCACTTTCGGTAGTCCTAGTGAGTGATCTATTTACCTCCTAGGAACCTTGAGCAACATGCTAGGTGCACGGTATGGTAGATAGTTAGTCCTTGTTGTATCTCTAGATAAGAGTGGAGTTCAGATTAGTTGTTTATAGGCCTAGGTGACATGCATAGTTATTTATAGGACGTTATATATATATATATATATATATATATATATATATATATACGTATACATGTGTTGTTCATATTTTAATTGATCTATGATACTTACGGTATCCGTAATGTACTTGAGGTTTGTAATGAGGTTATTAATGGGGTCTCGGATTGGCGGGATGCCATGTGAGACGATTGACTGGCCTAGGATAGATGCATGCACACGGGATGGTTAACTTTTTCTAGACGGCTATGAGTGTGATGTTTTGATATTATGGTGAGCCCCCGAGGTTGTGCTCACCCCCACACAGATTGCAGGTTTGCAGGTGGATGCAGCACGGCGTATTCAGCGGCGATGGTACGGGCGAATTGGGATGTTTTTCATTAGTTATGTTTGTTATTCCGTAGTCATACTTATGTATTCTCTTATTCTCTTGGGAGCCAGGCTGTTCGCAGATTCCCTTGTGTTGTATCTTCAGTCTGTGTATTTATTATTTTCGGGGTACCTTTGTATCATTTCGGCACTACCGTATGATTTTCTGTATTCTTATTCGAACTTGGTGGCTCAGTTGGTTTTAGAAAGGGTTGTGTATTAGTATTGGTGTTCTTTTCCACTACCTCGGCCCTAGTAAGTTTCTGGAATGTTGGGTTGCGTGCCATTGATTTTAATTATGTTATTAGGCAGGTTGTTCTATTGTGTTAATTTTAGGTTGTCCGGATGTCGATTTACAAACAGAACTCTGCCGGATTTTTTTTAGAATTTATTACTGAGTTTCTATCACTCAGGTGGCATGGGATACCTTGTTTTCATTCTTATTCCATGTATTTTCTCGTTATCGTTGATTTTATTGATCGTTTTCTGTGATGTCATACCTCATGATTCACTGATTTTCCTTATTGGAGTATCAGGAATAACGGGGCGTGACATTATATGTGGTTTTGAAGCATGTTATTATGAATATTGAGAAATAAATTCATATTTTTATATAATGCTTAACTGAAAGTGGATACGTGAAAACATGATCTAAATATAGTGATTATTAAAGTATAATGAAAGATAAATTTGTATACTCGTGGTTATGTATTTTTATGCCATTTGAGGGTTAAGTAAGTGAGATTAGTGATCTCTTTAGAGAGTTGAGGTCAGTGGTGGATTTTAGTATCAACTGTAAGTTGAGGCCTCAGAGAAGGCAGGTGAAAAAATTGTGAATCTAGTTGATTGTGTTTCCCTTTTTAGGAATGAATTATCAATCGCACTTTTGAGATTTTGGTTGAGTTAGACTAGGTGTCAATTGAACTTAGTTGATTTAGTGGCAACGGCCATTTAGGACCCTTAGCATCCTTAGTGATTGTGTTCTTCCTTGGAGTTTTATTAACTATTATCTGGCTGTCTTTCGGAAACGGCATTTTTCAAGTTTTGAAAACAAACTCTTTTGTATTTAAAAAGAAAAACCCATTTTTGTCTACCCCCGTAGCCAGGACAGGTGAATGACGGAGACTGGGGGTAAGACGGTCATTTTCACTGTGTGGATTCTTAAAAGAAGAAAATAATTTTTATAATTCTCGAGATTCCGAGATTTCGAGGCTTCTTTCTCAAGATCTCAAGTTGTAGTGTTTTGAAAAGTGTTTTCTTGTTTCACCTTTACTTTTAATCTTTTGGTTTCTTTTGTATGGGTGTTTTTCCTAAACACTTGTGGTGTTCTTAACCCTGACATTGTTGTCTCGGTTATCCGTTGATTAGCATTGGGATCTCTTTTCCCTTGCTTTGGTTTCTTGACCTTTATGTGATTGTCATGAGAGTAGTGTTCAGGTATTCTCCGAGATTTGAGAGCATTGGTGACTTGTTGATCATATTGGAGATAGTATTATGAGATTCATATGGTGATATGATTAGGGGGATTCAATCCTTGAGAGGTAGATCTCCTCTAGGAATGGGATGATGGTCCTTATATATATATTGTGTATATATATATATATTGATGACGATTGTGTTAGTACGCAAGGATGTGAGTGCTTTCCCTCATGTGTTCTCAGGGAGTGGGTGATGAGTCTTCTTTGGTACTAGTTGTGGATTTTATTTCCTTTGGATATTAGAGGTGAGTGTGATTTCCTCTGTTTGGATCTTCTGGTTAGCGTTGGGATCGTTGATGATATGCTAGATTGGACTTGGGTGTTGTGTATTTAGCGTATGTTGTGAAAGTAGTGTAGACTACTAGAGTTGGTACTTGGAGTACTAGTCTTAGTAGTACTTTATGGGACTCATGTTGTGTACTTATATAATTATGTATATGTATATATATATATATCCCCTATATACTTATGTACATTAGTATATGAGTGTGTGCCTTGTGATTCGGGGCTGGGATTTGTAGTGTACTATGTATCTTGCTGGATGCTTTAGCATTACCTAAATTGTCAGAGGATGTGGTAATTAAGATTTTATTTTTCCCACTGAGCTTCTTTGCTCACATGGTGTTTCATATCCATGGTATTCCATGTCAGTTTGCAAGAAATGTTTCGACTACGGACAACATGCGGTGCAACGACACCTTTCTTTTGTTTTCCTCGTTACAGGTTTTGGAAGTTGCGCATGGTGATGCAGTTACGGTTGCAGTGCGACAGGATTTGGGGACGATAATTATCTATTGTTTTCTTTATCATTTAGTCTTTACCCATGTTATATGGGACTGCCATGTATTTCTCTTGGGAGCTAGTCTGTTGGCATAACCCTATTGGTTTATCTTTTATTTCCTATATTTATTATTTCAAGATGTCATTGTATCTCTTTAGCACTGCCATGTTTCTTTCTGTATTCTTATTCGAGAATTTGTGGTTCAGTTGGTTATAGAGGGTTGTGTAGGGGTAACTATGGTTTCTTTCCACTACCTCGGCCCTAGTAGATCTATTGAATGTTGGGTTGTGGGCCATTGTGGTTATTGTACTTGTTATTGGCAGGTTTTCTGTTGAGTTGTGTTTTCGGGATGTTCTATTTACAAACGGAACTCTGCCGGATTTTTGTTATATTTCACTGTTTTATTTCTATCATTTAGTTGGGTATGAAATATACCACTTTTATCAGTATTCCATACGTTTTAATGGTTATTGATATCCTTAATTGGTCGCTCATTTTATGGATCACACACCGGAGTCCTTGAATGTCCCGGTTCGGGAGTCTTAGGATTTTAGGGGCGTGACAGAATCTGTTTTAAGATTGTAGTTCAATATGTGTGCAATACAATAGTATTATTTAAATATAATTGGGAGAATGGCAGTAAACACCTCTGAGGTTTGAAAAAGGTGCAGAAAATCCCCTTCAATTTCACTTTGTGCAAATAACCCCCTAAAGTATCCTCCGATTGGGCACTTTGCACCCCTACGACACTGTTCCTACAATTTTTTCGATCACATGCAGATCACATGACTTAAAAAAAATTAAATTCCAAAATTGCCCTTGCCTAATGACTAACATACCCCTCTATTAATTGCTTAAAACCCCCCCTCAAGTTTACTATCTCTCTCTCCCTCCTCTCTCTCTCTCACACACCTCTGCACACAGAGACGCACACATATACATATATACACATATATATATATATCTACACAAACTGATAAAACCTTCCCTTTTCAGAACGCCACAAGCCAAAGCCAATATATATATCATATCATCCACCTAGAGACCACAATCAAAAACACCCATGTCCTGTATTTAATTTTGCTCCTGTTAGTCACTCAATAAGAAAATAATCAACCAAACAGACCTCCAATTAAATGAAAAAAATCTCAAAGAACAATTTATTTCATGGGGGAGATAGGAAAGTTCTCCAAGAAGCAAGGAAAGAAATACAAACAATGCTTTGGTGTGGATTGGTCACTCAGCTTACAATTTATATCAAAACACAACCCCTGTGTCATTTCAGTCAAATTCTATATATACCCCATTTTGATTTAGACATGCAGACAAAACAAAGAATCAAATTCACACCAATCCCATCAAAATCAATATATTTAACAAGTCAATTGATTGAAATATTTAGATATAGATATATATATATATATGTATAGATCTATATATATATATATATATATATGTGCGCGCGCGCGCAGAGGTGTGTGTGTGCGCGCGCAGAGGTGTGTGTGTGAGAGAGAGAATTAAATAAATTTTAAATGTTTTTTAATTTTATATTTATTTTCGAATTTAGTATTTTTTTTAAATTTAATATATATTTTTTAATTTTATATTTATTTTCAAAATTTGTAATTTTTTATATTGTTTTCGAATTTTATAATTATTTTCTAAATTTAATACATATTATTTGAATTTTATATGATTTTTTTTAATTTTATATATTTGTCTTGAATTTAATATGTTTTAAAAAAAATTCAAAATTTTTATATATTTTTTATTTTATATTTATTTTCGATTTTATAATTATTTTCTAAATTTAATATATTTTTTTGAATTTTATATGTTTTTTTTAAATTTTATATATTTGTTTCAATTTTTTTTATGTTTTTTGCGATTTTTATATTTATTTTGGAAATTTAATATGTTGTTTTAAAAAAAAAAAATTTCGAAAGTTATATATATTTTTAATTTTATATTTATTTTCGAATTTATAATATTTTTCAAATTTTAATATATATTTTTTCGAATTTTATATATATTTTGAAAATTTAATACAAATTAAATTATTAAATGATGGAAGGGGTCTAATTGAAACCTTTATGAAATTTTAGGGGGTTCTAAGCTCATTTCATAGTTGAGGGGGTATAGTAGGGAAAGAGAGTAAACTTGAGGGGGGTTTTAAGCAATTTATCCTATTTAATTTAAATAGTTTAAATAAGGGCATAAAAGTAATTTCCCTTCTCCGTCACCGGAAAAGGTGTTTGAGGGTATTTAGCGCCCCTTTTTGAAACTTAAGGGGTGTTTTGAAACCATTAGGGGAGTTTTCTGCACCTTTTTCAAACCTCATGGGTGTTTACTGCCATTCTCCTAAATATAATTTAATGTCTTACGGTATATATATATCTATATATACTACAAAAATATATAGATATATAAACTATATAATAAGATTATATATATATAAACTATATAATAAAATTATATATATATTAAACTGAATATAAAACAAAGTACATTAAAACCTATTAGGTTGAGTCTAGAATTGGATTCTATGTCCTTAAGACAGATTTGCCCCGCTACGGTGCTCACGATCTTTATAGCGTCTATCTCCCAAGTTACAACGACCTTTCTTCTCTAATAGCAGCACTATAAATTGGAGAACTAGCAAACATCTTCTGTATTGCACTCTCTACAACTACTAATACCATACTATATGTATATATATATGTAGAGAAGTGAAGAATGAAGAAATGAGAGAAGAAATGAATTCTGGAATGATTTGCAAATGACCCATGTGGGGTATTTATAGACTTCCAAGGGTTGTGACTTATTGTAAACAATCACAACCTTTTGTTAAAGGGTTTTATAAAGGGCCACAACCTTTCTATTAAAGAGTGCTTCCAAGGGTCATAATATTTCTAATAAAATGTGTTTCCAATGATCACAACCTTTCTAGTAAAAGGTACTTCCAAAAGTCACAACTCATTCATTCAATTTTTCCATCATATTTATCATTGTTCTAGATTTAAATAAATGAATAGTACCAACTAATTATGGTTAGACTACTAATTTGATTCCATGCATTGCACAGAAAAACTATTATAAATTTTGTAACCGTTGTTGTAGCTAAAAAATTCAAAGTTAAAGCTAATAAAATCACATGTGAGAATTTAAGATCAACTATCACAAGAAAATTTAAATGAATTGCCAATATATTTCTATTGCTAAAAGTACTTCAACAGCACTAGAATATAAGAAATTTATAATTAAGCATTCAAATAAAAAGTATGATCTTCAAACAATTTGATTTGATTTGATTTAAATAAAATCATTACCTATTTAAAGGCTAATTAATAGTATTCGCCTAAGACATCAAATAATAATGAGCTGACCTGGGTGGTGGCTGTTAAGTCATGGTGTACCATTAATTAAGGCTGCGCTTGTTAATATTTTTAACCATTTGATTAAGAGTTATGATAAATCTGAAATAACAATATATACACAGATAAGATATACAATAATATTGTCAAAGAACTGTACAAATCTAAAATTTGGGACACCAAGAAAATACAAAGACATTTGCCGTCTTATGCTATGACAACGGATCTATGATTATTCTGCAGATAATGAAATTGACCGACACTGTCACACATTTAGGGATGGCAAAAAAACCGTCCCGCCCCGAACCCGTCCCAAATTTGCCCCGTATATCCACTCTATTCCGCCCTGTTTAGCTAATCGGGGCGGATATCAATTCCCCGATTATAATCGGGACGGGTATGGGGCACCCCCGCCCCGCCCCGAACCCGCCTCAATTAGGTATATATATATATAAATTTATATACATATATATATATATATTCTCCTTAATTATAAATTTATATATATATATATAAATTTATACATATATATATTCTCCTTAATTATAAATTTATATATATATATATTCTCCTTAATTATAAATTTATATATATATATATAAATTTATATACATATAATATTCTCCTTAATTATAAATTTATATATATATATATAAATTTATATACATATAATATTCTCCTTAATTATAGATTTATTGTTTGATTTTGATTTCATATAGATTTATTCTAGAATAATAATATTAATTAGAAATAAAATAATATTATTTTTTATTATTAAAAAATATATTTTTTATTATTAAAAAAATATATTTTTAATAAAAATAATACGTAATCGGGGTGGGACGGGGACGGGACGGGGCGGGTCGGCTCGGAAAAAAAAAATTTATACGAGGACGGGACGGGGCAGGTCGGCTTGGATCATAGGACCTTATTTGGTTGACACTTAAATGCAAGAATGCATTATTCATAGTCTTTCATTTGACAAGACTTCATGTCAACCATTTGATCAATTATTCATTTTCCTTGCTTGATTTTCAACCATTGGATGGGGAGAGTTGTGAGTGGAGAATCTCTATAAACCTTAGGGTTAGCCACTTTGCAAGACTTTAATCCTCTCACAAACTCCTGCTTTATCTTCATCTTTTTGCTTATTGGGGATTGCTCTTGTTGGTGTTCCTGAACCATTTGGTAAGTCTTCTAATTATTTTAGGGTTTTGGTTACTAACAACCCTAGCTTTCAAGTTATGAATTTCCTTGTATGGATATTGATTCTAACCTTATCTTATTTATGATATAGAAGGTTGAGTTTCTTTCAAACTACCAAGTGAGTCTCCTTGGTAGTATCTTTTGATTTCCCTCTTGTGAAGAACTAGTGGTGAGTTTCCTATCTTGTACTCTTAAGAGTTCATTTCTCCATGAAACCCTAAAATAGAAATCATTAGGGTTTGAATTGATTCTTGTGGTTGCAGCCACTTTTGTATAAATTTTGGTTATTGTGACACCATAGTAATTGTGTTGTTCATATGGCGTGTTGCTAATGTTGGAAGCTATCCTATTGAGCACTTGAGGGGTAGAGTGGTTGGACTTCTTTTGGCCATATTGTGTAGCTTGCTTGGAATTGAGGTAGGAGAAAAACAAATTATTTTCCTCTTTGTACTAGGATGTGTGCATTTATGTGTATATATGCCGTATATATATATATATATATATATATATATATGCGAGTTGGGTCTTGACAACTTAGATGATGAATTAGGCCATTGAAAACATGATTTTGTGATATTAATGCTTATTGTGGATTTATTGCTTATAAGTATGAAAATTATGAGCATGATGTTGAATTGAGTCCAATATATTGCATAGTGATAAAAACATGTATTGTGATGGAGAATGATTATTATTGAAATCCTTAATGCATATTGAGTACACTGTGTCGCGTGAAGTACATGGGTGTAGTATATTTGGGTTTATGTGTGAGTGAAATTGAGACGGATTCTAAGTCGCAACCGGTTTGTGCATGAATCTTCGGATTCTAAGTCTCAACTGGGTTGTGCATAAATCTTCGGATTCTAAGTCACAACTGGGTTGTGCATTGAGTTTCATTGGTTGAGCGGGTGTAACCTCTTCAATGAACGACTAGGTGACATTAATATCCGTAACCTTAGTCGTTGGTGCGTATCATGGGCGGTGCCAAGTCACATTGCCTCATAATTGTTACTCCCTTCGTCCCATAATAGTTGTCCAATTTGGACTTTTTAACATTTTATTGATTTGGGTTGACTAGTGTGCAATTTCCATTTTTGCCTTTAATGATATAGTATTATGGTGGGGTTTGATATTTGTTTAAAGTTAGTGGAAGAAGGGTAGTTGGGGAAAGTGAGAGGTTAAATTACATTGAAATTTGAACTGGACAAGTATTTTAGGACAAGTAAAGTTGCAATAGTGGATAACTAATATGGGAAAGAGGTAGGATATGTAATTGTGATATCATGTTGAAGCATGCTACATTATTAAATGAACATGATATGAGCATGATTGGGAAAATTGCTTGTAGGGTTCAATGGGGTTCCGGATTGGCGTGACAACCATGTGGAACAAGAGACCGACCTAAGATTAGTACCATGAGCCTTGGTTGGGTTGTACCATTCGGACTACCGAGATTGAGGTGATGACGCTTCCTTTACTGGGTTAGTGAGCTCATCCCACGACCTATATATTTTTCAGGTGGTGATCCCTTTCCGGGAGATCAGTAGTCTTTCGGTAAAGATACGGTGCGGATTTTACCTTTTTGTGCATAAGGAGGTGAAATACCTATTTTGTAGAGTAGTAGTGTAATCCACATCTATAAACATGCTACTCTTGTTGTAAAACTTGTAAACAAATGCTAGATACTTATCTTTTTCCAGCTAGCGTGTTACCCGAGTAGCTTGCATGATGTACATCCCTTCAAGCGCTATACGCGGGGATTATTTTCTTTTGGTGCACTTCGGTGCCAGAAATATAAAGACTACTTCGTGTTATGAAAACTATGTCCGATTTTTCCTTGGTGCGGTTTAATTATTAAATGCATAAATTCTTTTATCCTGAGTGTGATGTGAATGATAGTTATTGAATGTGGTTATTAGATGTCCGGCCGAAAACGACATTTTTCTAGGTTTTCAAACAAATCCTTTCGTTTTGAATGGAAAAACTTGTTTTTGCCTACCCCCAGTAAACTTTCTTGTTTTAGAAATGGATTTAAATAAACTCATTTTCTTAAAGATTTCAACTTTAAGAAACTGGCGGTAGTTAAAACGGAGACCGGGGGCAGGACGGAAGATTTTACAATATTTTAAAGAATCACTTTTGTTCAAAGTTTGTGTTTTGCGCGTTTCCCGAGGTTTCGATAACTATTTTTGAGATACCCGAATGAAAACTCACTTTTCAATTATTTGTGATTTTTCGGGATCGACAGTTCCAAAAATGAAGCCATATTGCAAAATATGAGATTTTGCATGCTTTGAAACTTTGTTGAAAAACCAGTGGCATCAGCTTCCCAACACTTTGAAAAAATTTCAAGTTTTTCATTTTTTTTTGAGTTTTAGGCATAGCAGCAAGCACCATGCTGCGCAGGCCTGCTGTGTGTGCGCGCGCGGGGTGCGCTACAGCGTGCAGTGCAACGCACGACATGGCATGCCATGGCTGCAGCTTGGCGTTGCGACGTCCGATCTTCAAACGTCTATAATTTCCTTTTCGCATATTAGAATGGACCCTCGTTTGTTTCTATGTCTTGTCCTATGTCCATATTCTTGAGATAAAATTTGAAATAATTTATTTTCACTTGAAATGACTATTTTACCCTTGGTGAAAGTGGGGTACTTCAACTTTCTGTTTTGGTCGGCGTTGTCCAATACCATTTTCAAAAATTCATATCTCTCTCTTTGTGGCTTTTATTTAGGTTCTGTTTGTTCCTAAGGATTTTTTTAGGTCCAAAATTTGTAGTTACACTTTGAAATTACTATTTTATCCTTGAAATGACCGTTTTACCCTTGGGTGAAAATGGGGTGTTGGAATGATACGTTTAGAGTGTCGTTTGAGTCATTTTATTTATTTTTCGATCCCGAGTGATCCTTTTGACATCTTGGGGATGTGAAATGAATTTTGTACCCTTGAATGGGTACTTGATGACTTAATGAGATTTTATTTTATTTCTTTTCACTTCCGCAATCACTCCCTTAGCTCTTAGGCTCGGGTTTCAAAATCCTAGGAATTTTGGGGTGTGACAAATAGCTTCTATGAATGTCACGCCCCTAAATTCCAAAGATTCCCGAACTGGGACATTTGGGGAATCCGAGGTATGATCCATACAAGTGAGCAGCCAATTAAGGTCCTAAACAACCATAAAACGAATGGAATATTATTAATAACAATAATTTCATACATGAACCAGCGGAAGCTAAACCAAATGATACACAAGGCACATCGAGACACCGATATAATACATCTCTATAAAAATGCAACGATACCAACTACAAAGAAGGCATATGCCAACAGACTGGCTCCCAAGAAGTATAACAACAGTCTCAATACAGGGGACAAGTAAATAAAACTAAAATGGAAAACTCTACGTATGAATGTCCCACATCCCGCAACATCATCAGTGCCACGAGTCATCCTGCACTCCAAGTTGTCCATAGCAGAAACGTTACCTGCAAACTTGTGTAAACCACCAGTGCATACCACGTCGGGGTGAGCTCATTGAACCCCATAGGAGAAAGGAAATCATAACCGTCACATCTTCTAACCGTCCAAGACAAGTGCGAACCAACCCATGTGCATGCATCCACCCTAGGGCAGTCAAATGTTCCACATGATACTCACACCAATACGAGACCCCGAAAACACATTCCTCTATTCCCCTACCATGCATTATCAAATAGGGAAACTAGCACATAATGAAACCACAGCACAATAACATATAATAACGCACACCTATATATATATGCACGTATATATATACATATAGAGATACAATCAATACAAGACACGTAGTATAGACCCCCTCATAGATCACTACGACTCGTATCCACCAGTCCCACACTGACAACCAGCACAACACTATCATCAAAACACATGAGTAACACTCATATTCATAACACTCCATGAAGATAACAATTACACTTCCTAGATCACGAGCATATCGAGCTCCAAAACCTTAAATCAGTATTAACTCATACTATCAATCACCTTACATGTCACTACCCGACATCTGTAAACCCAACACAAGGTTAAAACAGTCACTTCAACCTAAAGGAATTCACAAAGGTTTCCGAAAACCAAAAAGGAAGTGAAAAAGATGGAATAATCCATCACACCGACCACTCAAAGGTCACATGTTCGTCCAAGGGTAAAATGGTCATTTCAAGGGTTACCTCACCTATTTGTACATCATTTGAATCATAGAAAGAAACGGAACCGAATTCAAAGTCCTGACGCGAGAGATATGAATTTTTGAAAATGGCATCGAACAACGCCGAAAAAAATGGAAAGCTGAAGTACCCCTCTTTCACCAAGGGTAAAACAGTCATTTCAGATGTAAAATAATTATTTCAAGTTTTAAAAATAAATTTTGTACCTAGCACAAGCCATAGGAACAAACGGGACCTCAATCCGAGATACGAGGTGAGAGAAATAAATTTTTGAAAGTGGTCGAAACATGGCTGAATTTTCGAGAGTCGGCTGCCCAAGACCAAGAGTCGGCTGCTGTCTCTCCGGCAGCCTGCCCAAGGACGAAAGTTAACAAAAATATGCAGCGAAGCCAAGTTTCCAGCAGCCGGCTGCTTCAATACGAAACTTCAAAAATGACTCCCAAACAGTCTTAAACCTTTAGGGTGCGTTTGGAAAGCCTGTTTTTTGTATTTGTTTTCTGTCTTCAAATATAAAAACTGTTTTTGTATTTGTCTTTGTTTTTTTCAGGAAAAAACTAAAAACAAAAAAGCGTTTGGATGAAGGTGTTTTCACCACTTTTATTTGGTGAAAATTGTATTTTATGGATTTGGTGTTTTCACTGTTTTTACCACCTAAACAGTGAAAAAACTCAAAAAACAACTAAAAGTTGTATTTGGTGTTTTCACCACTTTTACACACTATTCACAGAAAACAGTTTTCTTAGGGAAAAAACAGTGAACAGTAAACGCGTTTGCCAAACGTGTTTTTTTTTTAGTCTTGTGAACAGTAAAAAAATAAAAATAAAAAACAGGGTATCCAAACGGACCCTTAGGAATTATGAGGCAAAGTCCTCAACTTATTTGGGAACGTTTAGAAATGAGAAAGTATCATTTAATCTCGATTTAGCTTTATCAAAAACACTTTCTTCAAAATCCGTAAAACTAACCGTCTTACCCCCGGTCTCTGTTTCGTACACTACCGACTTTCAAAAGTCAAAATATTTTATTTCATAACTTTAAAATCATTTCAAAACTCAAAGTTTTGTCGGAATTACGGGGTTAGGCGAAAATGAGTTTCTCACTTAAAGACCGAATGGATTCAATACACTTCGAGCCACAATTCACATATCTATGAATCACTTATACACACTTCGAAACAATGATTCATATAACCATGAGTTGACACCACTCATCTTAGATCCACCGTTCAAATATTCATGAATTGATACAACACACCTCAAATTCATAATTCACCTTACAGTGAATTGACATGATGCACCACAAATTCATAATTCATGTTACAATGAATTTACACAATGCACTTTAAATTCATAATTCATATTACAATGAATTGATACACATACCTCAAGTCTATAACACATTTCATGATGGAATAACTCATTACCTCGAGACCTAAAATTCATATCTCAATGGATTCACACACCTCAATAGATTCTTGTAACTCAAGCCCGCCATCCATACTTCAAAGGATTTCTACTCACACACCTTAATCCGTAATCTACGTCAAAATGAATTTACCTCAACCACACCTCAATTTCCTTAATTCACCTCCAAGTGAATTACTACAATCATACCTCAATATCACAACCCCAAAAACCCGGGTTCATGCGTACTAACTTGAATTATTCAACACTCTCATATTGACGTTAATGCCAAGTCCGAGCATTCAAAGCTACAATCATATCTCAATGATTAAATAAGAAAACATGTATGTATATATGTACACAATTCATATCATAATGAATAATTGTACATAAACTCAAGTTTACAAGCAAGTATAACATGGCATAAACCATATCCGAATACTAGGTTCACAATTCAATATATCAATTGAACATAATAACCTTATGACAATTTATAATCATGCATCCAATGCCATGAATAAATGTACATGACCCATGAACACACCCGAATGCAATGAACTCAACACTCGCACTTGACTCAACTCACGCACCCGAAAATTACGGACTTTCGAACATATGGTCGAAGCCCAAAATGTCATACTGCATTCGTTCAATTGGAAAACTAATCCAAAGGTCCATGCGTAACCTCATGGCCATGTTTTGGGGCCTTGTACCCCAGGGCTCAGGGCCCTTCTTGGTATTGACGTAAAAGTTTTATAAAAAGCTTTTTTGGAGGATAACTCCACACCAAAATTTTATAAACACAAACCCATGTGTAACTGATATGCAACCCATGAAACACATGAATGCAATAATCATGCAACAATACACAAGCAATGTTCATGCATATAAACTGTAAATTATCACTTAGGAAATTTACTAAAAGCCAACATATAATTCAATTCACACACTCGATGTGAATTTAACAACCACGAAACCACAATATTGTTTTTAAAACGGAAAATTTACACTTAGGCAATTTATCAAAAATCATAATATTTTTCAATTCACATACTTGATATGGAATATAAAATCATAATATCAAAATTATGTATGTTAACCTGAAATTATATGTAACACCCATAATTTCCATGCATAGGTTGGCCAGGCCCATACACAAAAACTATGAGTATCTTCAATTGACAAAAATAAGCACGGATGATAAGACATAAAATAGAGATAAGATAATAAGAGTTGATGATACCACTTATACAGGAAATATCCCACACCCAATACATCTTTGAAATAACTTAAGTTCAAATTTATACAACTTGGGAATCTCATAACATGGACCCCTAGACCACACAAACTTATTTTAACCACAACAAGACTGAATTCCTACCCTGTAGTGGAAGGAAACTGCTGGACCGAGAATACAGGAGAGACAAATCCTCAACCCTGCGGATGCAATTGCCGAGGACCTGAAATATCAACAAAGGTGGGTCAAACCCACGAGCAAGTACATCTCTACATGATCCCAAACAGAGTACTAAAAACCATCCCCTTTCCCAGTGACACCTATCTCAAAAATATTAATAAATATTAATATACCTTACTATACTTTATATTCCCTAGAATACCACCATGAAAATATAATTAAATTCATTACTTTTATTTATTTATTTATTTTACTAGAATACCACCGTGAAGATATAAAACAAATACCATAAATTCCTTCCATAAGTCAAATTTCCATCATCTCCATTTCCAACCATAACCACGTACCCGGCAACTCAGCCATGCCGTGACAACTCATCCAAGTCCCGCGGTACTAGTGAGACTGCGTTTATTAGTCAGCCTACTTGTGGTTCCTTTTTAAATCTCCCGACCATATTCCTTTTAATTAAATCTTATGATTTTACGAATTTATTAATTCACTTGTATTCTTTATTCGGGGATGTATAACAATTGGAAAAGTCGAGCTTGGGGGTCCAGGGGGGGGGGGGCGCGACCTTTCCTGAGCGCCCCCCTGGCGGGGTCTGGGGCAGCGCCCCAGCGCCAGGAAATAGGGTATATTTATACGGTCAAAACTATTCATTTATACGGTCGAATATACATATTTTAGTATAATTCGTGGTGACTTATAATAACATATAAATTCATACAAGTCTACACAGAATATAATAAATTGCGTATATATTTATGGACATGAACATGGTAAAACAGATCTGTACATATGACTACAAGTAAATGTATATACGTATAAACAGAATATATACTATCATATGTAATCATGAATCAAAACCTACTATAACCGATCTATACATGAGTGGTTATAAATATCACAATTCTATCCATATACACATGATTTATACATATACTTTCGGATCTATACATATATGTATAACAGAATATATATCATCATATATATACGTAAATACCAACATATTATAACAGATCTATACATATGTTTTTAACATAATTACGGATCTATACATATATGCTCATATGGCTACTGATCTATACATATAACCATATAGCTACGGATCTATACATACATGTTCGTATAACTACATATATAGTTACGGATCTACGCATACATGTTCGTATAACTACATATATAGTTACGGATCTACGCATACATGTTCGTATAACTACATATATAGTTACGGATTTACGCATACATGTTCGTATAACTACATATATAGTTACGGATCTACGCATACATGTTCATATAACTACATATCCATACATATAGCTACAGATCTATACATATATGTTCATATAACTACATATATACATATATAGTTACGGATCTACACATACATGTTCATATAACTATATATCAATACATAATTGAACATGCTAATACTCATAAGCATACATATACGAAATTAATGTATAACAGTTTATAGGAGTACCAAACAAAGGTTACGAATCCTAGTACAAAGAGGAAGAGTAGAACATATGTCTTGTCTGATTTGGAGAGCTTACTACACCCCGAATCCAGATCTGAACCAAATACTTTCTCTCTCTCTAGATCTCTCTCTATCTATATATATATATGTGTGTATACGTATATAGGTGAGTGACTAATAAGAGAGAAGTATGAATTCTTCATAGTCTTGAGATAATAGGCTGAATATCCTTATGCTTATATAGGGGGAGCTAGGTTATGGCGAATGACCATAATGCCCCTAGATCTGCCACAATAACCATCCTGCCACTCGTCTTAATGACTAATATGTCCTTATCAGATCCCATAATAACCAACTTACCTAATAGTTATAAAATGACTAGAGTACCCTTACTCAATAATTTAAAATACCCACAATGCCATCCAAAATAAATAAATAAATAACATAATTATTTAAATACGGGGTATTACATTATATATTTAAGCAAATTTACCGAAAATCATTATATAATACAATTCACATACTTAATGTGAAATTAACCACCATAATATCACAATTATGCGTTTAACCCATAAATTAACATTTAAGCAAATAAACCTAAATTTCCAATAATTTCCATAATATTAACATATATGTATATATGTTCACAAAATGAGTTTAATAATTCTAATTATTCAATTTCATGCTCAATTAAACAATTAATTCACAAACTCACGCATCGAAACCAAAAACAAATAAAACCCCTACTCATATTTTTCAAGTATACACTTAGCAAATATATCCAAGGTTAGGAACCCTATAATCAAAATTTCACACCTACACAATCACAAGATGAGATAGTTAAAAAGTTTTTCCTTTACCTCAACGATTTGGGAGAAAAATCACCAAATCGGCCAAAACGAAAGTGAAGCAATGAAAAACCCGAACATGAAGGAATCAAGACCGTGTCCTCGGGAGTACACTTTACAACTCGGCTCGCAAAAACTCAAAACCAAAAATCCGGTCAACGAAAAAGTCACTCCAATCGCCGAACCGAAGGTAGATCCCGAAAGCTCTCAACCTCCTCTACAACATATTAGAATCCAACGATTCAATTCCAATAAAAACTAGATCAAAATCTAGAAAGAAGTCAAGAAAATAAAATTTATGAATTTTCATAAAAGAGAGAAACACATACCAATATTGGTATCAAATCGAAGACTTCCCTATGAGTAACACAAGTCTAGTTCGTCTCAAAGCACAAATCCAAACCGAGAAGCAAGAAAAATCAAAACAAAAGCTTGAGGAAGTTTTAATGGTGAGAGAGAGAAAAGAGAGTGAATCCGATGAAGATAAGAGAGAAATGAGGAAGAAAGACCAACTTAAGTCAAAATGTAAAAATAATTATACTTCGACCTCTCATTCATCCCAAAACTACAAAGCGATCCCAAAAGAAATACCATGAACCCAGACTGTCATGAAATGCAAACAAGATAAAATAAATCATCATCCGGTACAACTCCATACCCAATGGCCCAACAAGTCCAAATCATACACACATAGTCGCCAACAAACAACAAATCACGAAGCCGGAAACGAAAGTCCACGAAGTCGTCCCGCTAAGTCCAAAACATAAACATGAAAAATTTACACGTACCAAGATTACACAATACGTCATGAATAAGTGACGTCACAAAACCGTTAACACTTGGAAAATAATTCCAAAAATGAGAAAGGAAACGCAGGGCGTTACAATGAAGTTGAAGTTTCATTTAGCATAATAGGATTTGCACGTAATCCGAAATATGGATGCAATCAATAGGCCACTATTTGTTTCTATATTAACATATGTAGAAAAATTGTGTGTTGTTTCATATTAAAGAATAATCAGAAGAAAGCACCAAATTATGAGACTGAATAATTTTATATTTAACCGCTTACGCGGGAAGATGGTTATGCAGTACTTGCTCCAGCAGCAACCCCAATTACTGTTATGTGCATTTTCGATCTCGATTAAGGCTCATTTAGCATTATCGGTGCCAAAATATTCACCTCCCATTAACCAGTTCCTAATTCAATGGCCCTTACTTTAGCCATTGGATTCTTACTTAAGATAATCTCTTTCGCGACAACAGGAAAAGATATTCCAGAACCCAACAAAACAACTTCGATCACGCCTTGAACCTGGCGATAAAAAACACATATCAATCAATAAATCAAACATCAATTTATCCACCAACCAGTAAATAAACTAAATTTTTCAAGAACTACATGGGAACAAATATTAGAAAATTCAATATCAATTAATAAATCAAACATCAATTTATCCACCAACCTCACTACCTAAACTCAATTGTCCAAGTGTTATAGCAAAAAGGGTAAAATAATTAACAAATCAAAAATTAATTGATTAATCGACATTAATTTTGTCTACCAAAATCACCAACTAAACTCAATTTCCAAGAATTATAGCCAAATATTGATCAAGAATTCGGAATTCAAAATCAATCAATTACTCAAGGGCAAATTTCAGTGACACCCCCTCAGGTTTGATACTATTTCAGTCAAAAATAAGTTTTGATTCTAACTTTTACTCACACCCAATATTTGAAAATTCAACCCAAAATGACACTTTTACCCTCATTTTTTTTATACAAAAGTTATTTTTTCTCTCTCTCTATCACTTTCCATCTCTACAAATAAAAATATATATTACAAAACTACTTTCTCTCTCTCTACCACTTTCCCTCTCTGCAAATATACATATAACAAAGAACCCATCATTAATTTTTTCGACAAATCTATACAAACATATAACTAAAAATCAAGGGCTTATGTTTTTCTAAAAAAAATAAATAAGAATTCATTTGTTTTTTTGTGTGAATTCAATTAAGAAAAGGGAATATTACAAATGTACGGATTTATTTGTTGGCAATTTACTGCTTTATTGAGGCAAAGAGGTTATGAAGGTTGAAAATGAATTTGGATAAAAGGTTAACGTGAACATGAAAAAAAATATTCTTCACTTCATTCAATAACCAATTTATCCCTTACTATAAAACATGCATTTTGACAACTAGTAATTAATCAATATTTAGTTCATTTTTTTTATTATTTTAAATCATGGAAATAGTAAGAATACTTTGAACACTTTAATATATAAAAAATAGGTCCTTCTATTATTTACTCTTTGATTTTCATGACTGTGACTCCAAAAAGGGTAAACACTATTTTAAAGAAAATAAGTAATTTTCCTTCACAAAAATGTAGTAGATGACTCAAATGCTAACGTGGGCATGAAAAATAATGTTCATTTTTTAAGAATTCCCTTACTATCACCAAGTATATAAAATGTGGTACTCGGTGCACAAAAGCATTACTTAATTAGTTATGAAAAGTAGTTCATGAAAATAGTTAAAAATAAAAAGGGTAATTAAGAGTCATTACTTAATTAGTTAATGACGAGTTCTTTGTTATATATATATGGATAAATTACACAAATCATCCCTCAACTTTGACCTAATTACAGACACTACTCCTAACGTTTTATTAATATCAATTACTCCCCTGAACTGAATCGGAACAGTGATTCAGTTGTTAGTAATAGGGAAATGACTGATATACCCTCATATATGTGGAAATATTTCAAGAGTTTTCTAGAGCCACGTGAATTTACATAATTACCCTCAAATTATAAAAGAAAAATAATGTATAAAAATATATATTTATAATTCGGGAAAAAAAAATTTGTATACTTTTTAGAAAAATATATAATTTCGGAAAAAAATATAAAAATATAAAAATATAAAAGTATTTTTATATATTCGGAAAAAAATATTCGGAATATTTGTTTTTCCAAATATATAAATTCCGGAAATTTCCGAATATTTTTTTCCAAATATATAAAAATATATAATTTCAGAAAAAAATATAAAAATATATATAAATTCGAAAATAAATATAAAACTATAAAAAGTATTTAAAATTCGGAAAATATATAATTTTGGAAAAAATATATAAATTCGAAAAAAAAATATAAAATTATAAAAAGTATATAAAATTCGGAAAAATATATAAATTCAAAAAATACTTTTATATTTTTATAATTTTATATTTTTTTCCGAAATTATATATTTTTATATATTCGGGAAAAAATATTCGGAAATTTCCGGAATTTATATATTCGGAAAAAAAAATATTCGGAAATATTCCGAATATATAAAATTTTTTATATTTTTATATTATTTTCCGAAATTATATGTTTTTATAAAAAGTATTTTTTCCGAATTATAAATATATAATTTTATACATTATTTTTGTTTTATCACATTAACAAATTAAGTAGGGGTATTATAGTAATTATCATTACAAAAGTAATGGTTAAAATGTAAATGTATGGATAGTAAGGGTAAAATAGGGTTTTCAGTTCCAAAACATTCAACTTTGACCAATATTTGAATTTTTTGGCGTTGACTTCTACCGGAGGGGGGGAAATGTTACAATGGAGCAAAAGTTAAGAGTGGTAACTGATATTAATGAAACGTTAGAAATAGTGTCTGTAATTAGGTCAAAGTTAAGGGGTGGTTTGTGTAATTTACCCTATACATATATATATATATATATATATATGTAGAGAGGGAAAGTGGTAGGGAGAGAGAAAAAAAGTAATTTTGTAATATATATATATATATATTTGTAGATAGTGAAAGTGAGAGAAAGAGAGAGAACAATTTTGTATAAAAAAAATGAGTGGCAAAAGTGTTATTTTGGGTTGACTTTTCAAATATAGGACGTGAGTAAAAGTTAGAATGAAAATTTATCTTTGCCTGAAATAGCCCGAGGGTGTCACTGAAATTTGCCCATCACTCAAACATCAATTGATCCACCAGTTTCACTACTAGACTCAATTTTCCAAGTATTACCGCAAAACAAAAAGGTTGAGAATCAGCAAATTCATAACCAATTAAGTAATCAAACCTCAAATATATCCACCAGCCTCACTAACTAAACTCAATTTCCAAGTATTACAGCAAAAAAGGTTGAAACCTAAAGCAAATTCAAAATCAATAAACTAATCAAACATCAATTTAGCCACAAGCCTCACTAACTAAACTCACTTTTCCAAGAATCACATCAACAAAGGGAAAAAATTAGCAAATTCTAAATTACTTATTTAATTAGACATCAATTTGTCCACCAGCCTCACCATGTACACTCAACTTTCCAAGAATCACAGTTATAAAAGGTCAAACATTAGGAAATTCAAAACCGCTTAGCCAATCAATCATCAATTTATCCAGTAGCCTGATATGTGTTAAACCTCCGAAATTCTTTCTTTTCTTCCTCAAACGATCTAATTATGACAATGAAAAAAGTAAGAATATGAGTCTAAGATAGGGGTTATGCTAGTAGTTACTACTTGTCATCTGAATTATACAATAACTTCTATTTTAGATGATAAATTTTCTTTCAAAATTTAAGACATCACACTGAAATCACTATGAACGTAATAATCCGAACAGGAACACTTCCTAAGTCTCTTTTTACAGTAAGTGATTTAAACAGTGCTATTAAATCTAAATATAGAGGTTATGCCAGAATTTTGCACGACTCGAATTTCAAGATTCTTAAAATAATTTATTCTCCAATTTGAATTTTAAGATATCAATTCAAATTTTTATTACATGTCTTAGATATGACACGACACCAACACACAACACTTACTGTCTTCTTGCAAGGATAGTAGTGCAGAGGGGAGGCTTCCAGGGATTAATCTGCTCACTTAATCTCTCCAATTGTTCATATGCTCACTTAAGCCTCGAATAATCTCTCCAATTGTTCATATGCTCACTTAAGCCTCAAATCGATAATTGCCAAGTCACTTGTAAGAATTATGGGCTACAAATTAATTTTCATACTTGAGAAGTAAAATTACTAAAATAATTATGATTTTCATAATATAATAGAAGACAGATTTATGAAAATAAGCATTTCATATACTGAACATAACTAAAATCTCTTTTTGCACATTTTTTTTTATGATTTTAAATTTTGAAAAATAAAAAGAAACGTATCTTCAAAAAAACCAAACAAAGATCTAGATTTTAAATTTCATGAACTTCCCAATGAAAATAGGCTAGTAAAATTTTCTCTAGTTATTATTATTTTTTATTCATTCACCCTTGCATATCGCGAGGATTGCGCTTTTCCTTCACTGGTTTATTGGTGTGAGCTAGCAATAGCAAAGAGGCGTAAAGCAAATAAGATAATCCCAAGGAAGAAAAATAGTTCAAATTCTTTGCCTTGCAGTTGGCATTTAGCGCCAGAAGAAACACATCCCCACAAATAACAAGATAAATAAACAACAATTGGCAAATAGGCAACACCTACATGACAACATCATTTAAATAGTGTAATTATCAATTTTATTTCTTTTTCCTTTTCTTTTTCTTTTTCTTTTTGAATTTTTTGTAGATCAAGGATTCATGTAACTATACCAGCTAACATGTAACTATATCAGTTAACATGAAATATTGTATTGAAAATATATCTGTATGTTAGATTCACCGTATCCATGAAACATTGTTTCCTAGCATTAACTTCAACTAATACCTTTGTATTATCAATCATGCACTAGATTGCTTTCACCTACTGAGACACTACATCTACTAAAATGCACATACATACAAGTGCAGAAAGATCTTAGTTTTGCAATCTCAGTTGTGTGTCACACATTTAAGTTGTGAATTTATGTACCAATGAGCTAAAAAATAAATTAAAGGAGACTTTAAAAAACATGTTTACTTATTATTCCACGAAAGTCTTCAAAATAAAAAATTGGAAGCCTAAAATACGCAACAAAAAGGCAAAGACTGGCTGTCTCAAAGTCTGAAAACACAGCGGATACTATTAAAAAAAATCAAAACGGTCCATGGACTGTGCAATAGCCGCAAAACCAGCAAGACTGACACTTGTTCAGCTCCATAAAAAATTATAGGGTAGTATGAGAAGACCACGACCACCGAGTAGTTTCAATTTTAATACTCACAGTGATTTGCAGCTAAAGACAGCTAGTGGGAGGTGGTAAAAAACTTTGTTCGACTGTATCGAATGTGGCATTCAATTCTTCCACATTACACTTGATTGCGTTCACAATCCATGTGTCGATACGATATATTTGATTGAGCTTTTTTTCCTTGAAATACCTCTTGATGTTAAAACGCCGGATTCACGTACTGTCGTGCTGAACGAGATATCTGTCAATCAATTTACTGAGGCATTGACGAAAATTAACACCTGCCTCTATATGACAGGGAGTAAATAATTAAGTCGGGGACGGACAAACAGAGATTTCGAAATCTTTTTGAAACGAGATTGGTTTTTGCCAAGCCTTTGATGTTAATATTGAAAAAAATAACACCGGGGAGTTGGTTGACGTACAATGGAAAATAATGCGATCGGGGTCAAATGGGTCTTTAGGGTAAAGTACAATGCAGATGGTACACAACAAAAATATTAGGCTAGAATCGTTGAAAAGGGCTATGTCCAGCAATATTGTATAGACCACTTGGATTTTCATGCCCCGATATTCCTAGGGTCCCAAATCGAGCCCGAGAAACGAGAGAAATGACGTAATACAGAAAAAAAACTTAAAAACAAGCAAAAATGTGACTTCGAGCGCCAAAATTGAGCATTCGATCTGAAACCCAAAACCAAAATCAAAATTGCCAAATGGGGACCTAAAGAACCCACACACGAGTCGACATAACTCAATTCAGAGCTATGAAGAAAAATTCGAAAAAATCGGTATCGAGACATGTTCCTGGCATACCATGGCGCCTCGTGCTTATTGATAGGTGCCGAATGTTATCCATTGTAGGCCCCTAACTTGCTATTGTTATGTCTTTACATTCCATTACGACCTAACTTTGGTGAATTAAATAGAAAAGTGCTTGTGTCTATTCAAAGATGAGAGCTAAAGAGGTATTTTCAAGAGAAAAATGTCTCCCGTGGGGCGAAAACGTCATTTTTCGGAGCCGCAACTTCAGGAATCATAACAAGGGAGTCGAGGGGGTTCAAATGGAACAATTACCAAGAAAAATGGTTTCCAAGGATTTGGCTACGCTTGGCCTACGCTTACAGTAGTTAAAAGTGACTAGAAAGTGCCATTTCTATGCTTGACCTACGCTCCATGCGTAGCTCCCTACGCTTCAAGCGTAGCTACAGTGTTTTCAGCAAAGTTTTTAGCCAACTTCGAACGGCCATATCTCGGTCAAAATAGGTCCAAATTAAGTTATTCTTGAGCCTAAACTCAAGAGCTTGAAGTCATCTTTCCAACAAAAAAATGTACGCCTCGATCTGAGTTGTGTAGATCTAGTTATGATAAAAAGTGTGAGACGTGTCTGTAGAAAAAAATTAAAATTTCATATTTGGGCTAAAATCCTAGTTTGACCCGAATTGATCCAGATGGCTTTGTATTCGACTCCAACATTTCCAAGCATGCGTATATGACATATTATACATCATATTGAAAGGTTTTGCTCAGCTCGGTGTCAAATTTAAAAAAAAAAGGAATCATACTCTCAATAGGAGAAGTCTAATGCAAGTTAGGGTTTCCCTCGGTCTTGTCTATAAATACCAAGGTCTGCTACAGATTTTGGAGGGCTTTCAATTTCATAATTTTCAATGCACTATCTCTGGAGATTTACATCTTTCAAAGAAGGGAGTCATTCAATACCTAGAGATCCAGAGAAGATAACCATGGAGAGTGATTCTACATCAACGATATGGTCTCCCACTACCATGATCAACTAATTCGGTATCTAGGGTTTTCTAGCAAAACCCTAACCAAGTAATGTAGTTTTTATATTTGTTTCAATTGTAACGAGGGGAAACTGTGACCATACGGTGATGATTGTTGTAGATGTGTGACCGTTTTTATTCTTGACACAAGATCTTATATTTATTCTTAATTCTTGTCTTAGATTGAATGAATATATTTTCTTAATCAATCATGTTATCATAAACATAACATGATTTTCTACAACAATGGTGCTTAATACTTGAAACCCTAGGTTTACACAAGCCATGCTTCGACGAGGTGATATAGATATGCTTTAGTTTAATTTCATGTTGTAAGAGTAGATTAGAGTAAAGTAATTTGCATGTACTAGTCACACTCTGTCCGGAGATGGGTTGTAGCGAAATCCAGTGGAGAGTATCCTTTTTGGGATCGTATTCGACTATTTGTGGTACGACCTAATTCATAGTGATGGATCACCCTCTTGTAATTGAGCAAGTAGCTATATTATGCAGTTAGTGGTGGAGTATGAAAACCCTAGTTTTTCTCTACTGTTCTTGTCTTAATCTATCTTTACTTGCTTTAATAATTAATAAGTTAATCAATCATAGAACAAAAAATCATACTTTCATAGCAATTTAAGAGTATTACTTTACGAGAATTCAGAATACGACTTAGTCTCTGTGGGATCGATAACCTTTCTGAAGCCGAATTGTACTACAATACGATTCGTGTAGTTGCGATAGGTAAAACCTTGTCGTCATAAGGGTTCGTTCTTAAGCATTATTTTTAACACCCCTAGGCGGACATCACTTATGCCGGACTCGCTGGGTGCTGCCAGCAACAACTACTGTAATTCACTGCCTCCTTTAAATTTTTCCAAAATGCGAAAAATTGAAATTTTGATCCTACTCTGATTTTGATGCCGTTAGTTTCAAAAAAATCATAAATATTAGAAAAAGTGATTTTTTCGTTCTTGGATTTCAAAACAATTGCCGAGCCCTCGAGAAATGCAAAAAATGCAAACTTTGAATAAAAGTGTTATGTTAAAATTTCATGAAATTATCCTTCTTGCCTCCAGTCTCTGTTTTTCATACCCCAAGCTTCTAAAAGTTAAAATATTTAACAAAATGAGTTTAAGTCATTTCTAAAACTTGAAAAGTTGTCGGGGTTATGGGGGTGAGCAAAAACGGATTTTTCTTCAAAAATTGAAAGGATTTGTTTATAAATCGAGAAAAATACCGTTTTCGAGAAATAACCTATTATTGACCATGGAATTTAAAACAAGACTATCAACACTCAAATGAAGCAATTTTTTAGATTTACCATTTAAAACGCTTCAAGGCGATACAAGTTATAATTTTTACAAAATAAGAGTAATCTAGCATTTCCGGCACCGAAGTGCACCAAAAGAATAAAGTCTCCGCGCATAGCGCTCCAAGGGACGTATATCAATAATAACTTGGTAAACATGTTATCTATCAAAAGAATTGTTTGATACAATATTTAAAGCATGCTCGTAAAGTAAATAAAAAGAAGCATATATAATCGTTCATATGCTCTACAAAAAAAAACAACCGCTATCAGTACATAAAAAATAGTGGGACAAGTCTTAGATGAATCGCAGGCAGTAGTGGCCTCTCGTGAAAGGATCATCACCTGAAAAATATTTCAAATAATGGGGTGAGCTCACTAGCTTAGTAAAGAAAGCGTCCATGCCTCAATCCCGGTTATCCAACTAGTATAGCCCACCCAAGGTACATGCTAGTAATCCTAGATCGGTCCTTTTGTCCCACATGGCTCTTGCGCCAATCCCGGACCCCATCGAACCCAACACATAATCCCCAACATGCTCATCATTATCAATAATATAACGAATAAGAATGAACGACATATATATAAGCAATGAAATAACAATAAAGCAACTCAAATGCAATATGACTCAATCCCAATTCATAGTACACATCATATTTACTAAGGGTAAACATATATCAAGTGTCGCCATTCGAGGACCATTAGCTTCTAAAGGGCAATAGTTTCAAGGACCATAAGCTCGATTGGGTAAACGGGATTTGGACTACGTCTTTATCCATTCTCGATTTCGGGAGGTACTAGTTTCGTAGGTCGTGAGAATACCTCCTGACCAGTTGTTGCGACTATCCAAATGGTCAACTCACACACAGGTTCATAACTAGACATCAACCGACACCAATGTACTTAAAACACAAGGGGTATACAATATGAAACTATATCCTAAATTAACCAAGTATCAACATATATAAGTAATTTTCATTTCAATGAATTCCATTATCAACAATATTAAATTGCTTTCAATATAACAACATGTGAGCAATTTCAACCCAAACATATAATATAACATTTATCATGCTTTTAAGGAAGCTAAATTTCACGTCTAAGTTGTAAAGACTCAACAAGTATATACATTGCATATATACATAGCAGCACACACCCACGTTACACGAAATTAAAACGACTCAGTTTTCCCCTACCTCAAATCCAAGTCGAGTTCAAGAATGTGCAAGAAAGGGTTCAAGTGATGCCAACCAACTAACCCGGCAATAATATCAACAATGGCTTCAAAGAGGGAGGTTCCGATAATTTGCAAAAGGGGTCTCCAAGCATTTTCAATAACTCTTAATCCTAATAGAAGCAATAATTTAAAGATTAACAAAAACCTTAAAATTAAAGTGAGCTAGGGTTTTGAAAAAAAGAATAAACCAAAGCCAGAGACTTACCACCAATAGGTCACAATATGAATTCAATAGAGTCAATAGACCACTAAGCAAGCTTGAGCCAACAATTTCCCAAAATCAAGGAAATTCAAGTCTCTCTAGCTAGCATCAACAATTCAAATGGAGAGAAAATAAAGTCACATGAGTGCTTTGATATCAACAAAAATGATGAAGTCTAAAGAACCCATGAGTAAAGAAGAAAGTTGTCCTAACAATGGAAGCTAGGATTCCAAATTGAAGAATTCAATAGAGCTCAAAAAGGGTGAGGTGAGATGCTTACCATACATCAAAGATGAAGCAAAGACCATCCCAGCAAAGTTCCAACACTAAGCTAACTCCAAACCAAGTTAGAGAGGGAAGCTTTTGGGCAACAATGGAGGAAGTTGAGAAGAGAAGAGAAGGGAAATGGGAGTGACCGGCCCTATCTCTCTTTGTGTGTGTGTGTGTGTTTGATATTTTTGAAGGAAATGACTTAATCCTATACATAAGAATATATGTACCAAGACCCATTTGAGATTTGCAATCCAATGGTGGAGAATGAAGTTTGGAAAGTGAGAGAGAAATCCAAAGGTCACAAAGTGGTCTTATAATGGAAGGCCATACTTAAGCACACATAACTTGCACACTTTCCCAAACAATGCCTTAGCATCCAAGGGTGGAAAGTAAAGGTGGGTGAAAAGAAAATGGTCAAATGGTTAGGATTGTGACAACACAAAAGTGAACACTAAAGTTGGTATGAATTACAAGAGTGCAATTGACACAGTAAATCTAGAATAACCATTAACTTTCATTTTTATTTACATCAATGCCACCCAAGCACCAACATTTAGTAAAATCTCTACAAATTTCACTAACTCTTTAATGTTTGGTAATTTTTTATTATTATTATTTAAATTAATTAAATGAAAGTAGTAATTAAATGATAATTTAGTTATATAATGTGTATAGGACATTATATTTTTATATATAAGTTAATATACATAAATTAAATATAATTATACACACACATAAACACTCACACACGCGCAGACTGATCTGCGCCTTCTTCTTCCTCCGTAACACCAGACCTAGAGAGGGAAAGAGAGAGAGAGAGAGTGGTTTGCGGAGAGAGTGAAGGGGAGGCTGGCAGATCGTGGCTGGAGGGAGAAGTGGGTTGTTGGTTGTAAGGGCGGAGACAGTTGAGGGTGGCGGCGACGCGCAGGTGGCGTGGTGGCATAGCCCAGCTGTGCCGTGGTGAAAAAGATGGAGAACATGAGAGGTTTGGCCAGACCAAGGGAGGGAGGTTTCAACCACATCGGTCAAGACTTTTTCTAATCCTAGGGAATTTTTTGTGCGTCTCAGAGTATTCGACAACATACTGAAAATTTGGATGATTTCATTGAACGGTTTGGCATAGATCGCGTTTCAAAAGGTGAGTTGACTTTTCATCTTTTTGTCGATTTGGTCATCAAAACATTTATAGATTTTAACTATCTTTAAGTATGTTATTCTAGGAAATGTCGTGGTCGTTTGGGCATGTCGCGGAGTCGGATCGGACTAGCGGTGCGAAAGGACTGTTTAACAGGGTTGTAGTTTGGAAGGCAATGTTGGTCTGTTGATGTTTTTGTGCATGCTGCTAGAGGTAGGGAAAAGTTGTTTTATTTCATGAGTTCACGCACTGTGGGGCGTGTGAAATTATAATTGCGTTAATTTGAAATTTCGGTTGCTTGGAGATTTATTTTAATGTATCTAAATTGAAAAGGATGAAAACACCATGATTAAATGGTAAATAGATAAAAATAAATATATAAATTAAATTAATTGAGAAAGTAAAGAAATAAATTAAATAAGGACTATTGAGAGATTGACGTGTTTTGTGCTTATGTGATTTATTAAAGCATGTTGCTTGCTTATTAAATTGATTTCATTAATTGAAAGGTGAATAAATAATAAATTGGCAATATTGGAAACTAATGATAGGATGACGTGTTATGTTCCTATGTGATTTTACTCGAGCAGGCCATGTGTGTATTAAATTAAATTGATTATAAAAATCATGCTTGTATGCCTAGGGTGCTAGCGATAACATGATATTATTATTATAAATGATATTCATCTCACGAGCATGTAGTCTGTGGGAGACTAGAGAGCATGGTGACATTGAACACCGGATGTTAGGGTATGACCATCCTGGTGTAGGGATTCTAGGGTACGGAGATTTCGCTTGTTCCTAGGACTCCGGGTTACGGACATCCTAGATGATTCACGTAC
Organism: Cornus suecica; assembly: GCA_963922005.1. Classification (NCBI taxonomy): domain Eukaryota; kingdom Viridiplantae; phylum Streptophyta; class Magnoliopsida; order Cornales; family Cornaceae; genus Cornus; species Cornus suecica. The sequence goes on from OY998239.1 coordinate 59,447,528, forward strand.
TCAGTTGGTCGTAGAGGTTGACCACAGGGTAATAGTGTGAGCTATGCCTGTGATTTGGTTTTCGGGTTACAAACATCTTAGATGAGTCACGTACGTAGTTGGTCGTACAAGATGCGACTGCAGGGTAACAAAGAGAGATGCGTATGGGACTTGGTTTCCGCGTTACAATAGGGATTTCGGGGTACGAAAATGCCCGCTTATTCCTAAGACTCCGGGTTACGAACATCCTAAATGAGTCACATACATAGTTGGTCGTACAGGATGACTACAGGGTAGTAGAGAGAGCTACCCCAAAGACTCGTGTCTGGAAATGTAGGTAGACATGGACATGCATTACATTCTCACATTATTTCATATTATCAGTTAGTTGAGACGTTTATATATATATATATAACTTGCTCTACGATTCTCTAACCGTTGTTATAGCTGGACTGATGAGTATTCAGTGTGTCGAGTTGTGATCTCATAGGTACATAGACTGAGACGAGATCTATATTTTATCTTTGTTCAAGGATGGGATCCATTTTTGGTTTTGGGAAGAGCCAGTTAGTCTCGCCGGTTAAGGCAAAAATAGAGGGCGTTTCCCTGCTGAGCATTGTGAGATCATTCCCCTTGTGTTTATTATTTTTAGGTTATGTGACTGGACAGGGTCGGATGTAGTTGTTGTGATGTTGTTGCCATGTGGGACCTACTATTACATTTTGTGGTTCAGGTCATGTTTAGGGCTAGCTTGCGTTTACCTTGCCCTTTTGAATTACTGTATTATTCTTTTGACACTTTCGGGTGTAGTGGTCTGTATCTATTGTCAGGTTGACACATACTTCATTTGTGTTGGGTATTATTATGTATATTTTAGACTGTGCGTATGTTGTGGGGCTTAGAGGGGTGACGACTCTATTGTGTCGTCGATCGTGTTCCCTTGTGATGTGGTTGGGATGGTTTCTCCTATTGTTTAGGATATATATAGATATATATTTCATTACAGGGTGTATGGAGTGGACCTTATCCACCGGGGGGTCCTGTACAAATGAAACTCTACCCGATTTTAGTTAGAATCGTAAGGTGGTGCTCCAGTGAATCCTAGATTCTAGTACAGGAGGTTTTATGGATTTGGGGGCGTTACAAACTCAATAATAGTGAAAATATCATTATATCCTTTGGTCAATAAATTTTCGAATTCGGGACTTTTTTTATGAAAGTATAATGAGGGAGGCAATTTTTGCTAGGGTTTCTGGGGGTTAAGCCTTCATTCTTTTTCTTCAATTTAATTTCTAATTAGGGTTTTCATTCTTTACTTTATTTTCTTATTAGGGTTTGCATACGGGTGTGTGTTTGGTGTTTTTATTTCTTTTTGTTTTTATTCTTTAGTTTGCTAGGGTTTTCATGGATAAAGTTGTTGCTAATGAGGATATATCTAGTCGTGATGCTACATTGGAGGTTCAACTACTGACTCTCAGTAAGAAACTAGATATGGTGCTTGAGGAGATTAAGGGGTTGAAATAGGTTATATCCCAACAGAAGCATGATGATGGAACAACTAGGGTTTCTGATGATATGGTAGCTAGGGTTACTCCTAAGGTTTCTGCAGGGGAATGTGATAATGTGGTAAATGCATCTCTTGACTGTATTGCGAAAGAACTATCTAGGGTTTTGGGAGAGAGAGAACAAGATAGGGGTGTGGCTGATATTGTGATAAAGTCGTCATGGGCGAGTTTGGTACGTAAGAAACTTGTAAACAAGAAGATGGCTTTACGCTATGTACCTCCTACCAAGGTGAATGGGCAAAATATGGTTTCTCCTCCAGATTTGGTTATTATACTGCATCATGTAGTGTGGGAAATTAAGAGGTGAAAGAGGGTGAGACACGTGATAAAGGAAAGAACAAGAGGCAGGAATGGGATGTTGTGGGAAGGAAAATTTCTAAACCTAGTGAGGCTTCAAGTTCAAAAGGGGTTCAAGGTCCTTCAAATCAGTTTGTTGTGTTAGCTGATCTGGGGGAGGAGAATGAAATTCAAGAGGATAGCTTGGTAAATGATCTTCATAAGGTGAGAGATGATGAGGTTGTTATGGTTTATGTTAAGAAAAATGGTATTGTAGTTGAGGGTGTGAAGCCTAATAATAATGCATATGAGAATGCAGTGAATTTAAATGAGGATGTTGATGTTGTTGGAGGTGGTTTGCTAGTGGAGACTGGACAGAACATTGATCAAGCAAATGAGGTTGAGGTTGATGCTGAAGTGGGACTTGTTGAACATAGGAAGGAGAAACAATGTATAGGTAAAGCGAAACATAATCAAAGAGGTCCTGTGTTGAGATCTAGAAGGGGTGTTGGACAGTCTGTTGTCAAGGATAAAAGTTCATCTCCTACTGTGTCCTTATGAATCTAGTTGTATGGAATATAAGGGGTTTGCATCAACCCCTGAAACAAAATGAAGTTAAGAGAATTATATAAGAGTATGGGTTATCTATGTTTTATTTGTTGGAAACAAAGGTCAAGGAAGCTAATGTGAATATGATGTTTTTTGCAATTCCTAGAGGATGGAAGTTGTTGGCTTTGAAATTTACTTTCGGCAAACAATTCCAAAATTGATGATAACAAACCATTGAAGAGTGTTTGATACTAATGAATTATCGAGTTTTTGTTTTCAGCAAAAGACAGGTGAACGACTCGGAAAACAAACTCGGATAGGAAACGACTCGGAAAGCAAGCTCGGAAAGAAAGCTTAATTTAAAGCGAAAAGCCGTAAAAAAAATTGAAGAGCAAAAATGGAAAATCAATTAATTCAACGGCAAAGGCGAAAGTTGAAGACTCAAGACTTGGGGTAGATAGGTCGGGGAGCGATCATTGTAACAAGGTAATTTTATGTGTCGATTTTATCGTATAAGCTCAAGTATAAAATGAACCGAACTCAAATGAAATGAAAAACGCTTTACCGAACTTAAACGGAATTCAAGCTATAGTAGACTAGAATGACTCTGTGTATTTTCTAGTAGTCGACTGAAACAATCAGAAGCTACATGTTTTCAACCATTTCAATGTAGTCGACTAAATGGACCTTTGAGTCAACTAGACTACATAAAGTAGTCGACTAGACCTCAATCTAGTCCACTAGAAGAAGCATTGTAGTTGACTAAAACATTAAAGTAGTCGACTAGTTGAACCTCAAATCCTGCAGATTTTTCAGAATACATTTTCCATGTTTTGTGGATTGTGCTTAATGGTTTTCAAACGGCTCTTGACTCTAATAATTTAATACTCATTCTCTTAACCCTAATGCAATGCTATATAAAGAATGATATGTATATATTGAATTCTAAGAGATTGAAAAACAAAGAGAAAGAAAAACTATAAAAAATTATGCAAAAAATTCTCTACAAAAGCCATTGAAACCAAGCTTTACAAAATTTGATTTTCTCCAAGTTTCTTTGAAAATCAAAACCTATAGTATCTCTTCTTATTCTCCAAATATCATTCATTGATCATATCCTTTGAGAATACATTTCTAGAGCTATTGTAAAATCACCAAAAATACTTGACCTTATATTGATTTATCTTCCATAAAAACCTTTGGGTTTTTAGTGTTTTTCTTCTTGAGTGATTTTATTGATTACATACGAATTTGTAATCTCGGACAAGTGAAGTCCACCGATTGTTCAAGAGAGGGTTGTTCTTTTGATTGAGAGACAAGCTCGAGAGGCTTGTGTTGTAAAGGTTTGCCATTCCACCTGTGAAAGAAGGGCCATAGTGAAAGGATCGGGAAAAGTCTCAAGAAGGGGTTCTTGAGCCGAGGAGTAGGAGTTACCGAACCTCGAAAAATTCACAGTGTCAATCTCTCTATCTCTTTATCTTTACTTGATTAATTTGCATGTTATAATTGCTTGAATATCTTGTATGCTAATTTGTCTTGAAATTAATTGTTAGAGAAGTTTAAATTGAATCATCCACTTGCTTATTGAGAAATTGATTTTGGGTATAGTGTGTTCCAATTTCGAAAAGAGTTAGAAATATTTTTGAACACCTTATTCACACCCCCCCTCTAGGGTTAATTAGTGACTAACAATTGGTATCAGAGCCTAATCTCTATTATTTTTAGACTACCGTCTTAGAGAATGATCATGGCATCAAATTTAGTCACTCACGTTGAAGGAAAATCTAACAATAGGCTCCCGTGGTTTGATGGATCAAATTATAGCTATTGGAAAAATAGAATGATAGATTTTGTTCAACCTATTGACTACCAAATATGACAAGTTGTTCTTGAAGGACCATTTGTATTGGCCAAAATAGTTGATAGAAAAACCGTCCCCAAATTACCAAATGAATGGGATAATGATGACCGAAAGCTTATGTCCTACAATGCTAAAGCTAAAGTAAATTTGAATTGTGCATTGAGTCCAAATGAATTTAATCGTGTATCTACATGTTCTACGGCAAAAGAAATGTGGGATAAACTTGAAGTAACTTATGAAGGTATATCTTAAGTACGAGAATAAAAAATTGACATACTAATGCATGAATATGAATTATTTGGTATGAAAGATGATGAAAATGTGAATTCTAGGATGTCTCGTTTTATAAATATTTTGAATGGAATAAAGCATCTTGGTAGAATTATTCCTAGATCCGATGCGTCACAAAAGGTGCTTAGAAATCTTCCGGCCAAATGGGATGCAAAAGTAACGGCAATCAAAGAAGCTCATGACCTCAACACCATGAGTCTCGATGAGATTTTCGGCTCTCTACTCACTTGGGAAATCACATTGAAATCTCGTGAAGATGACATCATGCCAAGAAAGGGAATAGTTTTGCAAGCCTCCACCAAAAATGAAATCAATGAGTCGAGTGAAGAAGAAGAGGATGAGGACATTGCCTTGTTCACTCAAAAATTCAAGAGATACCTTCAAAGGAAGAAATCCAATGGTGGAAGATTCATTAAGAGAATCGAATCAAAAGGCGAGCCTAGCAAAAGAGAACCCCCAACGTGTTTCAATTGTGCAAAGCCGGGAAACTACAAAAGTGATTGTTTCAAGCTCAAAAAGAAAAATGAGAAAAGACCAAGGAAGATGGCGATGAATGTCACATGGCATGACTATGAATCATGCGACTCGGATGAGGATAAAATTGGCGAGGAAACGACAAACATTTGCCTCATGGCAAATAAAGAAGAGGTACATTTAAATTTATATGTTGTAGATAAATCAAAACTATCATATGATGAACTTATCCTTGATTATAATGAATTGCAAGATGCGTTTGAAGAATTACATGATGAATTTGAAAAATTAGCTAGAAAATATATTCTTCTTAAGAAAGCTAAAACTCCATGTAACTTCACTACTTCAAACATAGAAGTTTCTTGCAATGACAAAAGCACTGAGCTAGAAAAGAAAAATAATCGATTAAAGAATACTATAGATGATCAAATAAATATCTTAGCTAAATTTACAAAAGGGAAAGAGAACCTTAGTATTATGTTAGGAAGACAGAGATGATCATTTGATAAATGTGGTCTAGGGTATGATGCCTTTGACAAAGATGCTCTCATTTTGAAAAGGAGAAAATCACTTAGCTCTATATTTACTAGACAATCATCTCATGCATCTTCAAATGATTATAAACATGTTACTTGATACTATTGCAATAGAAAAGGACACAAAGCAAATGCATGCTCACATAGAAAAAAGAATGTTGTAACGAAACAAATTTGGGTTCCAAAAGGAACTAGTGCATCTCTATCTAACCAAAATTGACCCAAAACAGATTGGGTACCAATAAAAGTTACTTGAACTTGGTTTGTAGGTATGCTTAAAGTTCGCATCAAAAGAAAAATGGTTTCTTGATAGAGGATGCTCAAGCCATATGACTGGAGATAAATCAAAGTTTATTTCACTAAAACCTTATGAAGGAGGAAACGTAACTTTTGGAGACAACTCTAAAGGCAAAATTATAAGAATTAGCTCAATCGGTATTTCCTCTTCTCTCTCTATAGATGATGTGCTTTTAGTTGATGGTTTGAAGCATAATTTGTTTAGTATTAGTCAACTATGTGACAAGGGCTATGATGTTATCTTTAGGAAAAATGCATGCATAATCGAGAAAGATGGGAAACAAATGTTCAATGCCAAATGAAATGGAAACTTGTATACTTTGTTGCTATGTAAATTGCATGAACAAGATGTTAAATGTTTTGTCACATCTAGCAAAAATAGTTGGTTATGACATAGACGTCTAGGACATGCTAGTATGGACCTCATTCATCGTTTATCCAAAAATGATTTAGTCAAAGGCCCCCCAAAGACTAAATTTTTGAAAGATAAAATATGTAGCGCATGTCAAGTAGGCAAGCAAGTAAAGTCCTCTTTCAAGAGAAAGAAGACATTACCACTTCTAGACCTTTAGAGTTACTTCACATGGATCTTTTTGGTTCAGAGAGAACGGCTAGCTTAGCCGGGATATTCTATGTACTTGTTATAATTGATGACTATTCTAGATATACTTGGGTTCACTTTCTTGCTCATAAAAATGAAACTCACTCCATTCTTGATAAATTTTATAGAGTTATTCAAAATGAAAAGGATTTGAAAATCAAGAAACTTAGAAGTGATAGAGGTATGGAATTTGAAAATCATGACTTAGAGAAATTATGTGATGACCTCGATGTATCTCATGATCTCTCGGCCCCTAGAACCCCTCAACAAAACGTAGTTGTTGAAAGAAAGAATCGATCTCTATAAGTGATGGTTAGAACCATGTTAAATGAGCACAACCTTCCCCGAAGCCTTTGGGAAGAAGCGGTAAACACCGTTTGCCATATAATTAATCGTGTCATTATTCGGACGAAGTTGGGGAAAACACCTTATGAATTGTGGAATGGTCGAAAGCCCAATATTGGGTATTTCAAAGTTTTCGGGTGTAAATGTTTTGTGTTAAATGATAAAGATAACCTTGGAAAATTCGACTCCAAATCGGATGAAGCAATTTTCCTAGGATATTCTACAAGGAGTAAAACCTTTCGTGTTTTTAATAAACGGACTCTAACTATGGTTGAGTCTATTCATGCTGTCTTTGATGAATCACCCTCCTCACCATCACCTAGAATTGACCTAGAAGAAGATGAGGTTGTTGGGATTGAGGATAATTTCAATACTCTCAATATCTCCAACTCATCAAGTAGCCAAAAGGAAATGAGGGAAGTTGAGCATCAATCCAATGATGACTTGACCAACTCAATGCCTAAAGCATGGAGAATTGTTCACAATCATCCTCTTGATCAAGTCATAGGTAATCCATCAAAAGAGGTTAGTACTAGATCTCAACTTAAAGATTTTTGCAACCACATGGCTTTCGTATCGCAAATCGAACCCAAGAACTTCCACAAAGCTCAATATGATGATTCTTGGATCGTAGCAATGCAAGAGGAACTAAATAAATTTGAACGCAATCAAGTTTGGCGTTTAGTTCCTAAACCCGAAAATCAAACTATTATTGGCACAAAATGGGTTTTTCGAAACAAAAAGGATGATAATGGAGTAATTATTCGTAATAAAGCAAGATTGATAGCTCAAGGATATAATTAAGAGGAAGGCATCGACTACGATGATACTTTTGCGCCGGTAGCTAGATTAGAAGCAATTAGAATGCTTCTTGTATTTGCATCATATAGAAATTTGCCTCTTTATCAAATGGATGTCAAAAGTGCTTTCTTAAATGGTGTCATAGAAGAAGAAGTTTTTGTGAAGCAACCACCCGGTTTTGAAAATAATCTTTTTCCAAATCATGTTTTCAAATTGGCTAAAGCTCTATATGGTTTAAAGCAAGCTCCTCGAGCTTGGTATGAGAGACTTAGCGGGTTTTTAACTCAAAATGGTTTTACAAGAGGGAAAATTGACAACACACTTTTTACAAAAACCATTAAGAATAATTTGTTGATTGTCCAAATTTATGTTGACGACATTATATTCAGCTCAACAAATAATTCTTTATGTAGGGAATTTGCTACAAGTATGCAAAATGAATTTGAAATGAGCATGATGGGTGAGTTGAATTTCTTCTTAGGGTTGCAAATCAAGCAAAACTCGGATAGCTTATTCATTAGCCAATCCAAGTACACTAAAGATTTGCTAAAGCGATTTGGTATGGAGGCTACCAAACATGCCATAACTCCTATGAGTTCCTGTATTAAGCTTGATAAAGATGAAAATGGTAAATGTATTGACATTACTAATTATAGAGGCATGATCGGTTGTTTGCTTTACTTAACCGCTAGTAGACCGGATATAATGTTTAGTGTATGCTTATGTGCTCGTTTTCAATCATGTCCTAAGGAATCTCATTTACTTGCGGTAAAACGTATCTTTCGCTACCTAAGTGATACAATTAACTTAGGGCTTTGGTATCCACGTGGAACTTCAATTGATCTTATTAGTTATTCGGATGTAGATTTTGCGGGATGTAGAATTGATCGAAAAAGCACAAGCGACACTTGTCATTTTCTAGGACACTCACTAGTATCATGGTCAAGTAAAAAACAAAATTCAGTTGCATTATCTACGGTCGAAGCCGAATACGTGGCAGCCGGTAGTAGTTGCGCTCAAACTCTTTACATTAAGCAACAACTACTTGACTTCGGTCTTATTTTGACACATGTGCCTATAAAATGGGATAATACGAGTGCTATTTGTATTACAAAGAATCCTATTCATCATTCACGCACCAAGCATATAGAGATTAGGCATCATTTTTTACGTGATCATGTTGCTAAGGGTGACGTTGAATTGGTTTTTATCGACACTAAAAATCAATTGGCGGATATCTTTACAAAACCACTTACAGACGAATCATTTTCTAAAATTCGTAGAGAAATCGGAATGGCCATGGATTTTGATGTTTTAACCTAAATTCTTTCATAATTTTTATTTTTATTTTTTTGTATATTTTTGCTATTTTTGTGTATTTATTTCGCAATTTTTAACCTATTTTTATAATTTTTCACATTTTTCATCCTTGAGTCGACTACAACTTGAGTAGTGTAAACCATTCTAGTCGACTATTTTGGTCAGGAGCTTCATTCTTGGCATCAATCCTTCATCTAGTCGACTACTTTGCCTCCTAGTCAACTATTTTGCACCTTCTAGTCGACTACAACTAGTCCTAGTCGACTAAATGCCATTTTAGACGCCTAAAACCTAGCCCTAGTCGACTCAACCCCTATAAAACCTAACCCTCACTTCATCTTCTCCATCCGCCTCCCTCATTCTTCACCCAATTCCATTTTCATCTCCTCTCAATACCTCTCATACTACCATTTCTACCTTCAAATCATCACCAATCTTTCATTATTTTCACATTTCCATCATCCTCCACCCATTTCCTTCACCCAATTTCTTCATTTTCATTCACCTTCTCTCATATATATATACACCATTATATATCTATATATTTTCGTATCATTATCTACAATGCCACCGAAGACTCGTGGTCTACACCGGAAACGTTCTCCCATTGATGGAGGCCAAAGCTCCACCAATCAAAGTTTTCCTATGGTAGAGGAAGAGGATTCAAATGAACCTATGCTCCTTGAAGTGCTTCTTCTTGATGATGATGATAGAAATCAATTCATCACTATTTTCGATCATCGTTCTCCTACACCATGCCGTATTATCATACAAGCTTTATGCACTGAAATTGGGACTCGAACGTTCAAGTTGTTCCAAGCAATTGGTTTGGATTTTTTCATTTCGCTTGATATTCCGGTACTTCTGTGAATCGTCAAAGCTTTTTACGCTTCTCTTGCGAATCTCAAAGAGAAATTCCTCCCTCATCTTCATTTTAATCTGAATGGTCGAGAAGTGACTGTTGATGACCATGAAATCAATTGCATCTTTTCACTTCCAAATGACGACATCCGCCACTTCTCCAAGGATTGGTACAAGGCTGATGGGTTCGATTGTATTGAGGCTGTTCGGGCTATATGTGTCAACAAGAAAATTTCACAGAACGCCGGTCTTCTCTCTTCTATGCTACTACTTGAGGCAAGATTCATTCACAATGTCATTACTTATTCTATTTTGCCTAAAACTGGTAGTCGTAGCCGTGTGTCTCGTATGGAGGCATTTTTAGTTTACTGCGTCATGACAGGAACACGCGTTGATTTAGCTAATATTTTCCATTTTGTCATCCTTACATGTAAGTGCAAGCCATCCGACCCGCTTTTCTTTCCTGCACATATCACATATCTACTGCAGCGGAAAGGTTTTTCATTTCCAAATGAAGTGTCCGAGCATCACCCTATTTTATTGACACCACTCGTGTCAAGCATATGTATATTTCTTCGGATGCGGAAGGAAATTTCATTGCTGAGAATGCTCCTACTACTCCTTCGCGTCCAGCTCCTAGCAGTTCTGCACAGCGCCATGAAGCCTCTTCCTCGATTCCTCCGTTGGAAACTACTTCAGCTCCACAGGCTTTCGAGAATAGTGCTCAGACTGCTCTTCTCAACCAAATTCTTGGGATTGTTTAGAGCAATACGGAGACACTTCAGCGCCTTGATGCAATGGTAAATAGGAATTCGGAAGCCATTCGATTGATCAATGAGCGCCTTATTATTTCTGATGAGGAAATGTCTACACGTATCACTGCTCTTGCTGGGTCACTTGATGACCTTGCTCTTGGACTCACGAACCCTCGCTCACGCGCCCCTCGATGCTGACAAAAAGGGGGATAAATTATGCTATCGTACTGTCATGTATTTCATTATCCGACATTAGTTATTTCTGTTTGTGTGGCTTGTCAAGGTTATTTGCCTTGTTTGTTATTTCCATGTTTTCATTAGTATAAACGGCTTGTATTAAATTGAACTATCTATGAAATGCTGTTTATTTTTGTTATCTCAAATGTGCGCCTATTTATATATTGTATCAAAATGCCCATTAAAAATGCAAATGTCATTTACTAAGGGGGAACATTTGAACAAAATATTATGCACATGTTGAGGGGAAGCATCACTTGATGTTTCGCCAAATGTCAAGCAAACACAAAATGTTTTGTCATCATCAAGGGGAGATTGTTGGCTTTGAAATTTACTTTCGGCAAACAATTCCAAAATTGATGATAACAAACCATTGAAAACTGTTTGATACTAATGAATTATCGAGTATATGTTTTCAGCAAAAGACAGGTGAACGACTCGGAAAATAAACTCGGAAAGGAAACGACTCGGAAAGCAAGCTCGGAAAGAAAGCTTAATTTAAAGCGAAAAGCCGTAAAAGAAATTGAAGCGCAAAAATGGAAAATCAATTAATTCAACGGCAAAGGCGAAAGTTGAAGACTCAAGACTTGGGGTAGATAGGTCGGGGAGCGATCATTGTAACAAGGTAATTTTATGTGTCAATTTTATCGTATAAGCTCAAGTATAAAATGAACCGAACTCAAATGAAATGAAAAACGCTTTACCGAACTTAAACGGAAATAAAACTATTTTTATTAAATATTTTTTAAGCTATAGTCAACTAGAATGACTCTGTGTATTTTCTAGTAGTCGACTGAAACAATCAGAAGCTACGTATTTCAACCATTTCAAAGTAGTCGACTAAAGGGACCTTTGAGTCAACTAGACTACATGAAGTAGTCGACTAGACCTCAATTTAGTCGACTAGAAGAAGCATTGTAGTCGACTAAAACATTAAAGTAGTCGACTAGTTGAACCTCAAATCCTGTAGATTTTTCAAAAAACATTTTCCATGTTTTGTGGATTGTGCTTAATGGTTTTCAAACGGCTCTTGACTATAATAATTCAATACTTATTCTCTTAACCCTAATGCAATGCTATATATCGAATGAGATGTGTATATTGAATGCTAAGAGATTGAAAAACAAAGAGAAAGAAAAGCTATCAAAAATTCTGCAAAAATTTCTCTACAAAAGCCATTGAAACCAAGCTTTGAAAATCTAATTTTCTCCAAGTTTCTTTGAAAATCAAAACCTCTAGTATCTCTTCTTATTCTCCAAATATCATTCATTAATCATATCCTTTGAGAATACTGTTAGTCACTAAAATACCCTAGAGGGGGGGTGAATAGGGTTTTAAAAATAATTTCTAACTCTTTTTTTTTTTTTTATTCTTACTAGAACATGCAACAAGGTTCAATATTAATTTACAAAGTAACATATGCAATGAATGATTTCACTTAAATTCAACAAGCTATTTACCACAATATAAATTAAGCATGCATGAACATAAAGTAAAGAGATAGAGATAGAGATATTGACACCATGATTTTTACGAGGTTCGGTAACTCCTACTCCTCGGCTCAAAGAATCCCCTTCCTTGAGACTTTCCCAATCCTCACACTATGGCTCTTCCTTCAATAGGTGGAATAGCAAAACCTTTACAAAAGAGCTAACTAGCTCTTCACACAATCAAGAGAACAATCCTCCCTTGATACAATGGGCTTCACTCACCCAAGATCACAAATTTGTGTATGTAATCAATATATCACTCAAGAAACAAAAACACTCAAAACCCTAAGGTTTTTATGGATGATAGATCAATATAAGCTCAAGTGTTTTTAGGTGATATTTCAAGAACTCAAGATATATATATTCTCACAATATATTTTCAATAAGAGAATAGGCTCAAGGCTTGAGTTTTAAATCTTCAAAATGATAAGAGTGAAAAGCGAGATTTTGCTATCAAAAGATTTTTCAGAAGATGCTTGAGAGAAAATTAGAGATGAACAATATTTGGAACCTTTCTCACACAAGAACCTTAGTGTAGTGAACACTAGGGTTTGGAGAGTGTCTCACCCTAGACAATATGGAGAGTAGGACCTGAAAATCTGCAAGCAAAATCATTTCTTTTTGGGCAAAAATATTGTTTAGAAATACTTTTCCTTAAAATCCTGAAGCACCCAGTCGACTGCCTACCGGCACCCAGTCGACTGCCTCCATGCTTAGATTTAAAATATTTTTCCCAACGGCTAGGGTCAGTCGACTGCCTCAAGAAGGCCAGTCGACTGCCTCATGAGTCAGTCGACTGCCTCAGGCAATCAAAAATGTTGGAAACTCTCTGGTCCAGTCAGTCGGCTGGGTCCTTAACTGCCAGTCGACTAGTCACAGTCAGTCGACTGCCTTGGACAGGCCAGTCGACTGCCTCATGCAGTTAGAATGTTTTATAACTCACTGGTTCATCCAGTCGGCTGGGTCCTTAAGGGCCAGTCGACTGGGTCACAGTCAGTCGACTGCCTTGGACAGGCCAGTCGACTGGGTGACTCCAAAAATTGTTTTCAAGGTTCGTTTTTGATCCGTTTGAGTTCGTTTGATTAATTACTTGAGCTTATAAGATCAATCAACGCATAAGATACCTTGTTACAATATTCTCACCCCGACTTATCTACCCCAGGTCTTGAGTCCAACTTTTGTTCTTTCTTTGATCTTTTTGTCCTTCTTCGAGTTTGCGCTTGAGTTTCCTTATCGCTTGTTGCTTTAGCGATCTTCCCGAAACATTTACCTGTACTTGTTGAAACACTTAGCTCAAAGCCATATTAGTACCAAACACGGTTTTGAATGTTTTGTTAATATCAAAATAAGATTTATTGCTTGAAATGGAATTTCAAAGCCAACAATCTCCCCCTTTTGATGTTGACAAAACATTTCGTGTTTGCTCATAATTGGTAAAGTATCAAGTGATACTCCCCCTCAATGTGTGCGTCTTTCATTTTTATTTTCATGCTCCCCCTTAGGAAATAAATTTTGCAATTTGATATTCATTTACGTAATGCATTGAAGAATAATAGAAACAACATTTTTCAATTAATAATTGCAAGATCGGTACATGTTGTTTTACTACTACACACTACAAAATAATAAAGCATAGAAATAAAACTAAAGATAACATAAACAACACACATGGTAACGTCCTATGCTACGCAAAAATGACCTATGGCCAACACAAACAACCTAAACATTCTCCCCCTTTGACGACATCAAAAAGGCGGAGGGTCACGACGAAGTGCATCCATGGCGGTGGTGATGCGGTCGATCTTGTCCTCAAGGCGCTTCATGTCCGCGGCCGTCTGCTTTTGGGCCTCCTCATTGGGCTTCACGATTTCCAAGATTTGGGTAAGAGTTTCGGGATTACCGCCGAACCCAAAATCCGGAATATCGAAATCGCTACCAAGAGACGGAAATGAGGAAGTCGGAGCATCCGGACGAGGTGCCTCGGGACGAGGAGCGTCGGGACGAGGAACAGAAGGACCGACTTGGTCCGCAGGAGGGGCAGCCCTAAGAGAGACCAACACTCCATCAGCATTTTTGCCAATGTGCATTTGCTTCAAATGAGTGCGGTCCAGAAAGATTGGATTGTGCTCCGTAGGCTCGTCAGCAAGTGGCACACCGTTCCGACTGAGAAGATAGGATAAATGGATAGGAAAAATAAGTGCGCCTTTCTTCTTGTGGCACTCGAGGATTGCCGATATGAAGAGGAAGGCAAGATTGACCTTCCGACCGGTCATGACACAGTAGACAAGGAAAGCTTCCATAATCGACACAAGACTCCGGCTTCCGGACTTGGGCAAAATGGAATACGTGATAATGTTGTGCACAAGTCTAGCCTTGGGAGTAAGCGAGGAAGAAGGAAACTCAGCAATGGCGGTGGTTGATTTATTCACAGAAATAGCCCGAACTGCTTCGAGAGGATCGAAATCACTCGAAGAGTACCAAATAGATGGGCAGTAATAGGAGATACCGCCAGGAGGTAGCCGAAAAACAGTATTGAGTACTGCTTCGGTGATCTTAACAGAGACGCCTCCAACATTGGAGCTAAGCAGGGTGGAGATAAGGCGTGGTTGAGAAGGATTCACCAGATTGGTGTAGAATGCTTTGACAGCTCTCGGATAGAGCGGAACATCGAGCGAGAGAAAGAAATCCCAACCCATATTTTGAAAAAGATTGAACGTATTAGCGCCAATCTCTTCGCACAAGGGTTGAGTCACAATGCGACTCCGAGCAAATTTTCGATGAAGGAACTGAGTTTCGAAAAGATAAACACTCTCTTCATCACCGAGAAGAGCAGTCAGAGACATCGGACCAGATTCAGATTCGGAATTAGTGTCCTCATGAACAGGAGACGGAGGTGGAGGAGGTGCAGCCGAAGAGCTTCCACCCCTACGGGCGCGTTTCTTGAGGCGCACGACATTAGGAGCCATGAGAGAGATGAGAATCAAGAAGATGGGAAGCATTTTGAGAAGAAAAACGAAAAGAAATGGTGAAAACAGAGAGGGAGAAGTGAAACAGGGAAAAAATATATATGTATATATATATGGAGATATATAACTGAAAATGAAGAGGGGAGTGGTGATGATGGAGGAGAGGATCGTGGTGTAGTGGGAAAGTGGTTTAAAGATGAGTAAATGGCGTGAAGAAGAGAAGAAATGGGAGAGATCGTGGAGAGAGTGGAGAGAAGACGAAGAGAAAGAAGAAATAAAAACAATGTTCGCGCAAAGGCAGTCGACTGGCCATATGGAGACAGTCGACTGGCTCATGACCCAGTCGACTGGCCAATGTAGGCAGTCGACTGGCTGAAGATAGTTAAAAACACAAAAACTCACTGGTTGATCCAGTCGACTGGCCGTATATGAGGCAGTCGACTGGCCCTCAAAAAAAATAAATTTTGAAAGCCGAGAACGTGGACGAGAATTTGTGAAAATTAACTGATGACTTCAAAATCCATGGCCATTCCTAAGTCCCTACGAATTTTTGAAAATGGTTAATCCGAGAGGGGTTTAGTAAAAATATCCGCCAATTGATTCTTAGTGTCAATAAAAACCAATTCAACGTCGCATTTAGCTACGTGATCCCGTAAAAAATGATGCCTAATCTCTATGTGCTTTGTGCGAGAGTGTTGAATAGGATTCTTTGAGATACAAATAGCACTAGTTTTATCACATTTAATAGGTACGCGATTGAAAACAAGCCCAAAATCAAGTAATTGTTGCTTAATGTAAAGAGTTTGAGCACAACTACTACCGGCCGCAACATATTCGGCTTCAGCCGTAGATAAGGCAACCGAATTTTGCTTTTTACTTGACCATGAAACTAACGAGTGACCTAGAAAATGACATGTACCGCTTGTGCTTTTCTGATCAACTTTACAACCCGCAAAGTCGGCATCTGAATAACTTGTGAGATCAAGTGTAGTACCACTTGGATACCAAAGTCCTAAGTTAATCGTCCCGTTAAGATAGCGAAAAATACATTTTACGGCTACCAAGTGAGATTTTTTGGGACAAGATTGAAAGCGAGCACATAAGCATACACTAAACATGATATCCGATCTACTAGCAGTTAAATAAAGTAAACTTCCTATCATGCCTCTATATTTAGTAATATCAACACATTTCCCATTTTCAATCGAGTTTAATAGAGGTACTCATGGGAGTAATGGCATGTTTGGCTTCCTCCATACCAAATCACTTTAGCAAATCTTTAGTATACTTAGATTGGCTAACAAATAAGCCATCCAAGCTTTGCTTGATTTGCAACCCTAAGAAGAAGTTCAACTCACCCATCATACTCATTTCAAATTCGTTTTGCATGTTAGATGCGAAATCCTTGCAAAGGGAAGTGTTTGTTGATCCGAATATAATGTCGTCAACATATATTTGGATAATCAACAAATCATTCTTGACAGTTTTTGTAAATAGAGTGGTGTCAACTTTGCCTTTAGAAAAACCTTTTTAAAGTAGAAAGTCACTAAGCCGTTCATACCAAGCTCTAGGAGCTTGCTTTAACCCGTACAAAGCTTTAGATAATTTGTAAACATGATTTGGAAAGTGTTCATTTTCAAAGCCGGGTGGTTGTTTCACATACACTTCTTCATCTATAGTTCCATTTAGAAAAGCACTTTTGACATCCATTTGATAGAGAATGAAATTTCTAGATGATGCAAATGCAAGAAGCATTCTAATTGCTTCTAATCTAGCTACGGGTGCAAAGGTTTCATCATAGTCAATGCCTTCCTCTTGATTGTAACCTTGAGCTACCAATCTTGCTTTATTTCGAATAATCACTCCATTTTCATCCTTATTATTTCGAAAAACCCATTTAGTGCCTATTATAGTTTGATGTGTGGGTTGAGGGACTAAATGCCAAACTTGATTGTGTTCAAATTGATTTAGTTCCTCTTGCATAGCCATGATCCAAGAATCATCACATTGAGCTTCGTGGAAGTTCTTGGGTTCAATATTGGACACAAAAGCCATGTAATTGCATAAGTCTCTAAGTTGAGATCTTGTGCTAACACCTTGTGAAGGGTTTCCTATGACTTGGTCAAGAGGATGGTTGTGCACAATCCTCCAAGATTTAGGAATGGAGCAAGTCAAGTCATCATTTGATTGATCTCCAACTTTACTCTTATCCATTTGCCTACTTGATGAGTTGGAGATATTGAGATTATTGAAATTATCCTCAATTCCTACAACTTCATCATCATCTAGGTCAACTCTAGGTGAGGGTAGAGGTGGTGATTCATCAAAAACAACATGGATAGACTCTACCATGGTTAAAGTCCTTTTGTTAAAGACTTTAAAGGCTCTTCTTGTTGAGGAATAACCTAAGAAAATTGCTTCATCCGATTTGGAGTCAAAATTTCCCAAGTTATCTTTATCATTTAAAACAAAACATTTACAACCAAATACTTTGAAATAACCAATATTGGGTTTCCGACCATTCCACAACTCATACGGAGTTTTACCCAATTTCATTCGAATTATAACTCTATTTATGACATGACAAGCGGTATTTACCGCTTCCGCCCAAAGACTTCGGGGAAGGTTGTGTTCATTTAACATAGTTCTAGCCATTTCTTGTAAAGATCTATTTTTCCTTTCAACTACCCCATTTTGTTGAGGAGATCTTGGAGCCGAGAGATCATGAGATACACCAAATTCATCACATAATTTCTCTAGATCTTGATTGTCAAATTCTCTACCCCTATCACTTCTAATTTTCTTGATTTTCAAATCTTTTTCATTTTGAATGACTCTATAAAATTTATCGAGAATGGAGTGAGTTTCATTTTTATGAGCAAGAAAGTAAACCCAAGTAAATCTAGAGTAATCATCTACTATAACAAGTACATAGAGTTTTCCGGCCAAGCTAGCCGTTCTTTCCGGACCAAAGAGATCCATATGAAGTAACTCTAAGGGTCGAGAAGTGGTGATATCTTTCTTTCTCTTAAAAGAAGATTTCACTTGCTTACCTATTTGACATGCACTACATATTTTATCTTTTGAAAAATTAGTCTTCGGGAGGCCTTTGACTAATTCATTTTTAGACAAACGTTGGATGAGGTCCATACTAGCATGTCCTAAGCGTCTATGCCATAACCAACTATTTTCACTCGATGTGACAAAGCACTTAACATCTTGTTCATTTAATTCACATAGCAACATAGTATATAAATTTCCGTTTCTCTTTGCATTGAACAATTGCTTTCCGTCTTTCTCAACTATGCATGCATTTGACCTAAAGATAACATCATAACCTTTGTCACAAAGTTGGCTAATACTAAACAAGTTATGCTTTAAACCATCAACTAAAAGTACGTTATCTATAGCTAGAGAGGATGATATACCAATAGATCCGATTCCAACAATTTTGCCTTGAGAGTTATCTCCAAAAGTAACGTTTCCTCCTTCATAAGATTTTAAGGACATGAATTTCGATTTGTCCCCCGTCATGTGCCTTGAATATCCGCTATCAAGAAACCATCTTTCTTTTGAGGCGGTCTTCAAGCACACCTACAAAACAACGTTACGTGACTTTTATTGGTACCCAATCTATTTTGGGTCCATTTTGGTTAGAAAGAGATGCAATAGTTCCTTTCGGAACCCAAATTGATTTAGTTACCAAGTTTTCTTTAGCACGTAGAGATGCAATAGTTCCTTTTGGAACCCAAAACATTTTTGAAACAATTTTCTTCTTCTTTCTTAGAAAACATGCATTTGCTTTGTGACCTCTTTTCTTGCAATAATAGCATGAAACATGATTGTGATCAATAGAAGTTGAGCATGAAGATTGTTTTGAAAAAGTATGCTTTAATGATTTTCTTTTCTTCAATAAAAGTGCATCTTTGTTGAATGCATCATATCCTAAGCCGCATTTGTCAAAAGAGTTTCTTTGTCTTCCTAGCATGATGCTCAAGTTTTCTTTTCCTTTTGTGAATTTTGCTAAGATGTTTATTTGATCATCAATGGTCTTCTTCAACAAAATATTTTCCTCTTCTATCTTCATACTTTTGTCATTAGTTGCATTTACATCAACTATGGTGTGGCAAGTGGAATTACATGAAGATTTAGATTTCTTGAGCAAACTATGTTTTTTTTCTAGTTTTTCAAACTCACCATACAAATTTTCAAATGCATCTTGTAATTCATTATGAGAAAATAATAGCTCATCATATGATAAAATGGAATTATCTAATGCATGTAAATTTAAATGTACCTCATCTTCATTTGCCATGAGGCAAATATTTGCACTTTCCTCACCATTCTCTTCCTCATCCGAATCACAAGAGTCATAATCATCCCATGTTGCATTCATGGCCATTTTGTTTGGCCTTTTATCGTTCTCCTTTTTGGGCTTGAAACACTCATTTCTATAGTGCCCCGGTTTACCACAATTGAAACAAGTAATAGACTCCTTCTTGCTTTTCTCTCCTCTTGGTTCATTGCTCTTTAAGAACCTCCGACCTTTAGCCTTCTTTCGTTGAAGAAATCTCTTGAATTGTTGAGTGATCAAGGCAATGTCTTCATCAACCTCTTCTTCGATTCTCTCATTTGCTTCACTTTTAGTTGAAGCTTGCAAGGCTATACCTTTTCTTGGCTTGTCGTCTTCTTCACGAGATTTCAAGGTAATTTCCCATGTAAGGAGTGACCCGAAAATCTCATCAAGACTCATAGTGCTAAGATCACATGCTTCTTTAATAGCCGTCACCTTCGCATCCCATTCGACCGGAAGGCTTCTAAGGAATTTGCGTGCCGCATCGGATCTAGGAACAATTCTACCAAGATGCTTTAGTCCATTCAAAATGTTAGTAAAACGAGACATCATAGAATTGATATTTTCATCTTCCTTCATGGCAAATAATTCATATTCATGCATAAGTATATCAATTTTAGATTCTCTAACTTGAGTAGTTCCTTCATAAGTAACTTCAAGTTTATCCCACATTTCTTTGGCCGTGGAGCAAGTAGAGACTCGATTAAATTCATTTGGACTTAAGGCACAATTTAGATTAACCTTAGCTTTGGCATTAAATGAAATAAGTCTACGCTCATCATTATCCCATTCGTTGGGCAATTTGGGAATGGTTTTTCCATCAACTAATTTGGTAATAGTAAAAGGTCCATCAACAATAACTAGCCAAATTTGATAATCAATAGCTTGAAGAAAATCTATCATTCTAGTCTTCCAATAACTATAGTTTGAACCATCAAACCATGGGGGCCTATTGTTTGATTGTCCTTCTACATGAGTGACTATGTTTGAGGCCATGATCGTTCTCTAAGACGGTTAAGTCAAAAACAAGTAGAGATTAGGCTCTGATACCAATTGTTAGTCACTAAAATACCCTAGAGGGGGGGGGGGGGGTGAATAGGGTTTTAAAAATAATTTCTAACTCCTTTTTTTTTTTTTATTCTTACTAGAACATGCAACAAGGTTCAATATTAATTTACAAAGTAAAATATGCAATGAATGATTT
This sequence comes from Cornus suecica, assembly GCA_963922005.1. NCBI lineage: Eukaryota > Viridiplantae > Streptophyta > Magnoliopsida > Cornales > Cornaceae > Cornus > Cornus suecica. Next base: position 59,468,290 of record OY998239.1, read on the forward strand.
CACTTAAATTCAACAAGCTATTTACCACAATATAAATTAAGCATGCATGAACATAAAGTAAAGAGATAGAGATAGAGATATTGACACCGTGGTTTTTACGAGGTTCGGTAACTCCTACTCCTCGGCTCAAAGAATCCCCTTCCTTGAGACTTTCCCAATCCTCACACTATGGCTCTTCCTTCAATAGGTGGAATAGCAAAACCTTTACAAAAGAGCTAACTAGCTCTTCACACAATCAAGAGAACAATCCTCCCTTGATACAATGGGCTTCACTCACCCAAGATCACAAATTTGTGTATATAATCAATATATCACTCAAGAAACAAAAACACTCAAAACCCTAAGGTTTTTATGGATGATAGATCAATATAAGCTCAAGTGTTTTTAGGTGATATTTCAAGAACTCAAGATATATATATTCTCACAATATATTTTCAATAAGAGAATAGGCTCAAGGCTTGAGTTTTAAATCTTCAAAATGATAAGAGTGAAAAGCGAGATTTTGCTATCAAAAGATTTTTTAGAAGATGCTTGAGAGAAAATTAGAGATGAACAATATTTGGAAAATTTCTCACACAAGAACCTTAGCATTGTTAATCCATATCTGTTTCTTTATATAGTGAACACTAGGGTTTGGAGAGTGTGTCTCACCCTAGACAATATGGAGAGTAGGACCTGAAAATCTGCAAGCAAAATCATTTATTTTTGGGCAAAAATATTGTTTAGAAATACTTTTCCTTAAAATCCTGAAGCACCCAGTCGACTGCCTACCGGCACCCAGTCGACTGCCTCTATGCTTAGATTTAAAATATTTTTCCCAACGGCTAGGGTCAGTCGACTGCCTCAAGAAGGCCAGTCGACTGCCTCATGAGTCAGTCGACTGCTTTGGACAGGCCAGTTGACTGCCTCAGGCAATAAAAAATGTTGGAAACTCTCTGGTCCAGTCAGTCGGCTGGGTCCTTAACTGCCAGTCGACTGGTCACAGTCAGTCGACTGCCTTGGACAGGCCAGTCGACTGCCTCATGCAGTTAGAATGTTTTATAACTCACTGGTTCATCCAGTCGGCTGGGTCCTTAAGGGCCAGTCGACTGGGTCACAGTCAGTCGACTGCCTTGGACAGGCCAGTCGACTGGTGACTCCAAAAATTGTTTTCAAGGTTCGTTTTTGATCCGTTTGAGTTCGTTTGATTAATTACATGAGCTTATAAGATCAATCAACGCATAAGATACCTTGTTACAATATTCTCACCCCGACCTATCTACCCCAGGTCTTGAGTCCAACTTTTGTTCTTTCTTTGATATATTTGTCCTTCTTCGAGTTTGCGCTTGAGTTTCCTTATCGCTTGTTGCTTTAGCGATCTTCCCGAAACATTTACCTGTACTTGCTGAAACACTTAGCTTAAGCTATATTAGTACCAAACACGGTTTTGAATGTTTTGTTAATATCAAAATAAGATTTATTGCTTGAAATGGAATTTCAAAGCCAACAAATACATTTCTAGATCTATTATAAAATCACCAAAAACACGTGAGCTTATATTGATTTATCTGCCATAAAAACCTTTGGGTTTTTAGTGTTTTTGTTCTTGAGTGATTTTATTGATTACATAGGAATTTGTAATCTCGGATAAGTGAAGTCCACCGATTATTCAAGAGAGGGTTGTTCTCTTGATTGAGAGACAAGGTCGAGAGGCTTGTGTTGAAAAGGTTTGCCATTCCACCTGTGAAGGAAGGGCCATAATGAAAGGATCGGGAAAAGTCTCAAGAAGGGGTTCTTGAGCCGAGGAGTAGGAGTTACCGAACCTCAAAAAAATCACGGTGTCAATCTCTCTATCTCTTTATCTTTACTTGATTAATTTGCATGTTATAATTGCTTGAATATCTTGTATGCTAATTTGTCTTGAAATTAATTGTTAGAGAAGTTTAAATTGAATCATCCACTTGCTTATTGAGAAATTGATTTTGGGTATAGTGTGTTCCAATTTCGAAAAGAGTTAGAAATATTTTTGAACACCCTATTCACCCCCCCCCCCCCCCCTCTAGGGTTAATTAGTGACTAATAGAAGCTATTAACTAATGATGCTTGGACTGATGGGGGTAGAATTTGGCTTTGTTGGGATAATGAAAAGGTTGATTTTCTCTTGAAAGAGGTTTTGGTCAAATTTTGGTGTTTTCAGATATGGATAGAATTCACAATGTTTCATTTAAGCTGTGTGGTGTCTATGGACATAATGATGTGATTCCTAAGAGGAAGTTCTGGGAGGATATCAGAGTGTGGGCTGGTAATTTTGAGAATGATCCTCTTGTTTTCATGGAGGACTTAAATGCTATAAGGTTTAGTCGTGAAAGATATGGATGTTCTATAGTTTGGGACTCAGCTATAAAGGAGTTTGGCACTAGTTTGGCAGAAGCAGGGTTACTTGGTTTGAGACATTTTGGGGTACAATTCACATGGTCTAATCATACATATTTTAAGAAGCTTGATAGAGTGTTGGCGAATGGGAAATGGATTGAGGTTTTCAATACCTCTGAGGCTATCTTTAAGCCTTATGGTGTGTCTGATCATTCTCTTTGTTTTGTGAAGATGTATCAAGTTGTTAATATGGGTGGTAAACCTTTTAGGTTTAATTACCATCTGGTTAGACATCATTATTTCTTTAAGGTGGTGGAAAATAGTTGGTACTCCAGAATTAAAGGTACTCCTATGTACCAAGTTATACATAAGTTAAAGATGGTGAAGGCAGAACTGAAGGTGTTGAATAAAAGATCTTATTCTGATTTTTCAAACCAAGTTAATGATTGTAGGGAAAGTCTTCTGAAATATCAGAGAATTATTGATGATGATCCTGCTACTGACCATGTGAAGCATTTGAAGAGGGGTTGTATGGAGCAATTTGTTAACTTAGTTGCTTGTGAGGAATCTATGTATAAACAAAAATCTAGAATCAGATGGTTACAACATGGGGATAAAAATACATATTTCTTTCATAAGGTCGTAATGGCAAGAAGGAATAAGAATAACATTCATTCTCTGACTACTAGAGATGGTGTTAGAGTTGAAAGACCAGACTTGGTGGCTGCTGAAATTATAGGTTATTATACTGAACTGTTCCAAGCTCAAGTCCCAGTAGAGATTCCTGACCTTGCTCCTTATGTGTTGCATCCTGTAAATGATGATGTTGTTTTCAAATGGTTCATCCAATCACTGCTGAAGAGGTTAGATTGACTTTTTTTCTCTCCTAAAGATGATAAGGCTCCATGAAGTGATGGGTTCAATGCATTCTTCTTTAAATAAGTTTGGCTTATTGTGGGTAAGGATATTAAAGGTGTTATTTTGGATTTGTTTTTCATAAGGGTAAACTTTTGAAAAAGATTAATTCCACTATTATAACTTTGATTCCTAAAGTGGACAATCCAACTGGTGTTGTTGATTTTAAACCAATCTCTGTATGTACTACTTTATATAAATGTGTGGCCAAGATTATAGCTAATAGGTTGAAGGGTTGTTTGCCTTCTTGCATCAATATGAATCAATGATCTTTTATGGTAGGGATGGACATAGCTGACAACATCTTTTTGGCTCAGGAATTATTTAGAGGATATCATAGTGATAAAGTGTCAGCTAGATTTGCTATGTAGGTGGATTTAAGAAAGGCCTATGATATTGTTTCTTGGGATTCTTTGTTAGCCACTTTGATAGCTTTCAATCTTCATCCTACTATGATTGGTTGGATTCAAGTGTGTATGTCCACTGCTAGATTTTTTTTTTGAAAGGTAAAGATGATTATATTAAAAAGAGGTTAAAAACCTTACAAGAACACTGCTAGATTTTCCATTAACATAAATGGTTCTTTGCATGGTTTTTTTAGGAGTGGTAGGGGTTTGAGATAGGGAGACCCTATGTCACCTTATTTATTTGTGATAGGAATGGAGGTTCTAACTGGGGCTCTCAATGCAACTATTGAAAGAGGGAACTTTGCTTATCACTGGAGATGCAAGGAGCAGAAGTTTTCTAGCCTAATGTTTGCTGATAATTTTATAATTTTTTCAGCGGGGAAGGTAAGATATGTTCATTGCTTGAAGGAGGCTTTGGATTGGTTTAGTATGGTGTCTGGTTTGTGTCCAAATAGCTCCAAGAGTCAAATGTTTAGGGCAGGGGTAAAAGAGCCAGTTGTTTCAGCTATTGTTAATTGGGTTCAATTTCCTATTGAAGTTTTGCTCATGAGATACTTGAGAGTGCCTTTGATTACAGTTGGTATGAAGTATCAAGTTTGTAAAGTTTTGGTGGATAAGATTACAACTAGAATTTAGAGTTGGTCTTCAAGGTTTTTATCATTTGCAGGAAGGTTACAATTTATTAAATCTATGCTTTTTGGTATTCAGGTGTACTTGGCTTCTCTATTTGTGTTTCCTCAATATGTTTTGCATGATATTAATGGTGTTATGAGGAAATTTTTATGGACTGGTACAAAGCAAAGTAGTGGTGGCACTAAGGTAGCATGGAGGGATGTGTGTTATCCTATGAAAGAAGGAGGTCTTGGAGTTAAGGATGTGGCTGCTTAAAAATGAAGTTACCATGTTAAAACACTTCTAGAGGCTGGCTAACCCTTTTAAAACTTCAGCTTGGATTGATTGGATTAGGTTGCATGTCATCAAGGATAAGTGTTTTTGGTTGGTGAAAATTCCTCATAAATGTTCTTGGACATGTAAGAAGGTTTTGTTGATGAGAGAAAACTTTAGATCTAATATTAAGAGTATCATTGGTAATGGGAGAGCTACTCATTTGTGGTTTGACCAGTGGTTGCCAGATGGTGCTCTATGTCATGATGTTACTTCAGAGTTTATTGAGTCTTCTGTGTTGGGAGCTAATGCAAAAGTGGATATTATCATTCATAATGGTCAGTGGTGCATTCCTGAGGAGATTAATTGGTTGCAGTTGAAGATTCCTATGCAGTTCTACCCTAAGCTCCATCTTGATGATAAGTTCTTGTGGATTCCTTCTATGGGGAATTTACTATAAAAGCCACTTGGGAGATTATAAGTATAGGAAAGGAGTGGTGCCTTGGTTTTCTGCTGTTTTGTTCAAATATGTTATCCCTAAGCATGTTTTTCTGTTATGGGTGGTGATTTTGAATAGGATTAGAACTCTGCAGTTTCTATTATATATTAGTTATATGGATCAAGCTTCTTGATCCTTTTGTCACTCAATGATTGAAGATAGGGATCACTTGTTTTTTTAATATAGTTCTTCTAAATAGGTGTGGAATGGTGTAAAGATTAAGGGTTTGAGGAGCTGACATGAGGGTAGCTGGGAGCAGCTTATTCTTTGGGTGTGTAATAGGTTGCATGACAATTATTTATCTTCATTGATCAATAAATTAATATTTGTAGCTATTATTTATGCTTTGTTGTGTGAGAGGAACATGAGGATTTTCCAAAATTAGTTTGCTACTACTGAGGAGGTTATTAGTAGAGTTATTTCTGCTATGAGGCTGAAACTCTTTCCAGTCAATGGCTTTCGTGATTCCCAACATAATAGGGATTTGGTTCAGGTTTGGGAGCTTCCATCTTCTATTTTGGTTTGATGCAAATTCCTTGGGGTTTAGACTGGTTGGGTGATTGGTTGTTACAACAGGTTTGTATTCATGCTCTGAGCAGAAGGTGGGCTTGTCCTGCATACTTGCATGTTTTGTGTATGAGGTTTATGGGTGAGGTTATGTTGCAGTTATGGGGTCAGAGGTTGTTGATGCATAAAAGTGGCAGTGTTCAATTACAACAGGAGGTGAAGGTGGGCCCTTGGTTCGTGTAGCAGTGCAGTGAGAAACTTGTGATGGTGCAACTCAATTATCATTGCTTTATTTGTTTTCTACTTTGGGCTTTCAATTTTGGTTTGCCTTTTGTATTAGGAAGGGTTTGTGTGTGTCTTTGTTCCCTAAGCTTTATAGGTTATGGTATTAGGAGGAGGTACCTTTTGTTTTTGTGGTAGCTATTTGGCTTTCATATAACTAACCTAGTTTATTTTCCTAGGGAATGCCCTAGTGTATGGTGTAGGTCTGATGACCTTGCTTTTAATTTAATACAACTAATCTTTTCAAAAAACAAAATTCAAATTCGCTTTTAACAATTTCTATTATTTATAAAATGAAAATACAACATGCAATTTACAAATTTAATTAACAATACACGTAAAGTATGTTAAGCACGTTATCACATAAGCACTTAATTAGTACTTTAAATTTCTAATTAAGTCGCAAAAATATCGGACGTTACAACTTCCTTACCTTAGGAGATTTCGTCCTCAAAATAAAGACGTACCTAGAGGAAAAAATAAGTCCGGATATTTCTCCAGAACTTTGCGCTCACGTTCCCAAGTCACCTCCTCGACGCCGTGATGGTTCCATAAGACCTTAACTAAAAGAATGATTTTGCCCCGTAAAACCATCTCTCATGCATCTAAGATCCTCATAGGTCGTCCTCGTAGGACACGTCCTCGGCAACATCAACATCCACCTAACTCAAGACATGGGATGGATCCGGTTTGTACTTGCGAAGCATAGATACATGGAAAACATTGTGAACTATCGACAACTCCGGTGGTAATGCTAAATGGTATCCCACCTCACCGATACGGTATAAAATCTCAAAATGACCAATAAACCGTGGTGAAAGCTTGTCGCTCTTCCCGAACCGCATCAAACCCTTCCGAGGTGAGTCTTTCAAAACTACGTGATCGTCGACCTCAAAGAACAGAGAACACTTACGTTGATCGACATAGTTCTTCTGTCATCGCTGTGATGTAACCAAATGATGTAGAGCAATCTTATTCATCTCGGTCGCCTCATGAACCATACCGGGTCCCAAAAGTGCAATATCACCAACCTTGGCCCAATAAGTCGGCGAATGACATGGTCTAGCATACAACGCCTCAAAAGGTGCCATTTGAATGTTGGACTGATAACTATTGTTGTACGTGAACTTTCCTATCATTTAATGCTTCTCCCAACTGCCTCTGAAATTAATAGCACAAGCACGAAATATATCTTCTAGAATATGAATGGTACGCTCTGACTAACCATCCGTTTGAGGATGAAAAGTGGTGTTAAACCATAGTTGCATGTACAAGACTATCTGAAAATCCTGCCAAAATTGTGATTTGAACCGCTGATCCCAATCCGAAATAATAGTTACCAGAACCTCGTGAAGTCTAACATTCTCCCTCACGTACAGCCTACTAAGAACCTCTACATTATCTATCTCACAGATAGGTAAAAAATGCACCATCTTCATCAGTAGATCTACGATCACCCACACTGCATGCTTCTGATTCTTTGTCCTTGGTAACCCTGTCACAGAGTCCATACAAATGTGTTCCCATTTCTACTCCGGAATCGGCAACGGGTTCAATAACCCAGCTAGTCCTTGGTGTTCAGCCTTAACTTGCTGACAAGTAAGACCTGCAACTGATTTCTTCACTCCTTGCCACTAATAATGGTGTCGAAGATATTGGTACATCTTCGTGCCGCTCGGGTGAACTGCAAGTCTGGAACAATAGAACTCTCACAAAACCTCCTCACGACAAGTTTGCGGTACATGAAGCAAACCCCTAAAAATGGTAACCTTCATCAGACTGCAAAATCCAATCGTCAATAACCTAGCCACTAGCAATATGAGTGCGAACCGATGCAATGTTGTCGTCCTGTCCCTGAGCCTTAATCCCAAAGCCCACAAGCGAAGGTTGCGCCACAAAACTAACCAAGATCACTTGTGTCTCACCATTGTCCCTGAAATAAAGTCTCAACCCAGCTACGTCCTCCATCATCTGCCACTCATGAATGAAAATGCTAGCTAACGATGCTCAGGATTTTCGACTAACGTGTCTGCCACTACATTAGCCTTGCCCGGATGATACTAAAGTGAAAAATCATAGTTCTCCATGTACTCAACCCAACAACGTTGTCGTAGATTCAAGTCCCTTTACCTGAACATATACTGCAAGCTCTTATGGTCGGAGAAGACCCCGAACCTCTCACCATACAAATAATGTCGGCAACCCTTTAGTGCAAATAGGACCGCTGCAAGCTCTAAATCATGAGTAGGATAATTCCGCTTGTGACTCTTTAATTGTCGAGACCCATAAGCCACAATCCTACCGAACTGCATAAGTACACTACCAAGTCCCTCGCGAGAAGCATCACAATAGATCACGTAACCAACACCGCACTCGGGAATAATTAAAATTAGAGCCCTTGTCAAACGTATATTCAACTCTAGGAATGTCTCCTCACATTTGTCATCCCACAAAAATCGAACACCTTTTTGCATGAGGCGAGGCATAGGAACCGCCAAACGGGAAAAATTCCTAACAAATGCCCAATAGTAACCCATTAAGCAAAGGAAACTACAGACCTCAAAAACATTAGTCAGCCTATTCCAACTCATCACTACCTCTATCTGTGAAGGATCAACTAAAATGCCACCACCCGAAACAACATGCCCCAGAATCCTCACTTATTGGAGCCAAAACTCACACTTCTTGTCCTTCACAAACAACCGGTGATCCCTTAGGATTTGAAGAACGGTCATAATGTGCACCTTGTGCTCGCCCTTCGTAGGAGAATACACAAGAATGTCATCAACAAATACTATGACAAGCATGTCCAAAAACTCATGGAATATACAGTACATGAGATCCATAAATGCCACCGGTGCATTAGTCAAATCGAAAGGCATAACTAGAAACTCAAAGCGACCATAACGAGTCTGAAAAACGGTCTTTGGAATGTCCTCACCCTTGACCCGCAACTAGTGATAACCCAATCTCAAGTCAATCTTAGAGGAAAACTTAGATTCCTTTAATTGATCAAACAAGTCATCGATCCATGGCATTGGATACTTGTTCTTAATCGTCACCCAATTCTACCTACGATAATCAATACACAACTGCAATGAACCATCTTTTTCTTAGCAAAATAAACCGGGGTACCCCATGGTGAAGCACTAGGTCGAATGAATACCTTCACCCTAACATCATCCAATTACTTCTTCAATTCCTCTAACTTTGTCGGTGCCATCAGATATGGTGCCATAGAAACCACGCAATACCCATCATAAAATAAATAGCGAACTTGACTTCACGGAGCGGAGGCAACAACGTCAAGTCATTGAGAATTACGTCCCAATACTCGCCACAACTTGTAGTACATCAACATAACCATGAACGTTTTCATTGACCAATAAAAGTGCCAACAAGAAACTAGATATATCACGACTCCATAAACTAGAGGAAGAAGTAGGAGAGTTACTCTGATTGTCAACGAATTGAAAACACTCATTATCGGACGTGCACACAGTAACACGACCACGAAAACAAGCAATCATTACGAGAAAGGCCAATAACCAATCCATGCCTAAAATGATATCGAAGCACGGTATGTCAAGAAGAATGAAATCAAGCAAAACTGATTGTCCCGCTATCATAACCTCATATTCGCAACACACCTTAGTCAAACGCACACTACCTCCCACCGGCGTGTCAATATACAACATTACCTCAATATAAGAAATAGGCACGCCCAAAGTAGATGCGAAATCATAAACAATAAATGAATGTGAAGCTCCATAATCTATAAGAACACATGCCCAACAACCGAACACAAAAAATGTACCTTGCACAATTGATGCTCTTGTTCTGCTATCGGTTATTACTACTACAGTGGCTGCATACATATGGCTTTGAGAACCCTGACCCTATTGTGGTGTCTTCTGCCATGGTGGCTGCTAAATAGTAGATACAAAAGTCATAACATGAGACCCCTGAGCAGACTGTGCTATCTGATGCTGTTACGGTGTTCTAAACCTAGACAAGACTACTGACTGAGTAGATCCCGACTGCTAACTAGTCCCGTTCAGAGGTGTACCACTGCTTAACTATGGATAATCCTTGTGATAGTGACCTTACTGGCCACACTGAAAGCAACCGCGCAAATGCCCTGAACCACTGTTCTGAGTCTGACGACGTGTCAGACACTGTGGCCTCATGTTCCTTGGCAGCTGGTACTCATAGAAAACAACATCTCGATGAGTAGAACTTGAAGGTGTGCAAGATGAAGGCGCAGACTGTGCTTAACACTACTGTTGCTCTACAATTGGAATTGAAGTACCCTTATACTGCCACTTCTTATTCCTACTAACCGAATAAAAACATGCAAAACCTCTAGCCTTCGAGTCACAATGTCATGCCCCTAAATCCCTAGGACTTCCAAAACCAAAGCCCAGGAACCTCGTGGTGTGACTTCACAAAAAAACTAGAAATTTCAACAAAGTCCCGTTTGTACGGGAAACAATTTGGTGGAAATAATCATTTTCGATACGATAACTTGATAGAGTAGTTGCATAATAAAATGAGGAATCTAATAACCATTTGGTAAACCTAACAAAAATTGGGTAGTGTTCCATCTGTATGGGAACACCTCGGTGGATAACGTCCATTTTTAAACGTCCTGTATAAGCATATATAGTAATAATACACTCCATAAAAGGTTTAAAATAAATAACTAGGGACCGGGGTCAATGGCACAGTAGTTGTCACCCCTCCGAGCCCCAGTCCAAAATTAAAAATACAATACCCGATTAAAATAAGATAAGTGTCAACCCGACAATAGATACATGACATGCATGCTAGGTGCCAAAAGAATAGTAATACAGTCCTCCAAAATAATACAATGCAACGATACAAATAACCCAAAATAACAAAATGAACTATAACGGCATCAAAATCCGCCATCGAAGCTCAATCCTCGTCCGTCGCCAGCGTTTTTCCTAAAAACTGACATAAAATGCCAGGGTATGGGAATATTAGTTAGTAATGAAGCTCAGTAGGGAAACGCTATCAACCTCAACCCCCAACCGCACAAGACATGCTAACCCACCCCATGGTGCATACTACTATCCAAGGTCAAGTCGATTATCCCACATGGCACTCATGCCGATCCAGGACCCCAATAACACGTACCCCACGAGTAACCCAACAATAATCGTGTAGCAAAAAATAAGTCTCTAAGGCAAACTCCACTCCAATATATGAAATAAGGGAGTATAGCAAGTCTAGAAACCATCATGAATCATAATGTCAACATATATCAATAAGAATTGCATAACAAGTCTGGAAACCATCATAAATCAAGAAAAAGAGGTGTACAAGATGGTGCCAAAGAATGCAGCTCTAGAATGCCATGGATGAAAAATGCCTCACAACTAGACAAGACCCAACTACCCGACTAGACTATCAACATTAAGGATCACAAGAAAGTTTAAACCTCAAAAGGGAATAACCAAAACAACACCAATGAAGTCAATAAACAAGAATCCAATGGAGGTCCAGATCTCATGCACATACCAAGACAAATCACCACTAGATGACCCGCGCACACGTCCATCTAGGGCACACGCCTCAAGGAAAATCACATAAGTGCTTACTTCTCACAATAACCAAACGAAAACCCGCATCTCATGTACACGCCGTAGCAATTCACCACTAGATGACCCATGCACACACTGAAGCAAATCACACGTTCATCTAGGGGACACGCTCATGGAAAATCACATGAGAGCACGCTATAATCATCACAAGAATGAGCTTTAGGTGACTCACACCTCAAGAAACTCAAGAAGACCAAGAGTACTCCAGAAAGGTAAAGACTAGTCCTAAGGCGTCAACACATCCTATGCTTAGGACCGACACTCTGCCTAGCATGAAATGCAATCCAATGACTATATGCCTCAACCGAACATCCTTTCACATTTCTATCATTAATAACATGAAAATAAGGAAATAATTCAAAATCACCCAAACATGTTTTTTAACTTAACAAGCTTATTTCTCTATACAAGTTAGATTCATTTACAAGTCCATCAATCACATTTTCTCATAGAGGCATATAAACACATATACATGTGTTTTTACTACCATCTAACATGCTATTAAATGTTCTTAAAAACACCCTCAAAACTTTGTTGCACATAATAACAATTGTTATCATGCTTTCCAAATATCAAGTATAATAGGTCATAGTCATGGAATAAAATAATATTAATTAATGACATGTTTCTAATATTACTAAAAAATCATTTAAATCATACTTCGCATAGACACAATCACTAACATGCATTTTTGTATTAAATGGCAAATAAATAATATGAAACAAGTAATTTCAAGTAGTATCACGTTATCGTGGCATCTCCAACAATACATTCACCTAGTCATTCTGTCAAACACTTTGAAGGCATTATTTCAAGTCTCCACTATCTTAATCTTAACCATCATTGTTTTCATGCAAAATATACTTATATAACATACTTTAAAAAAAATCACATGACATTATTTCCACTTTTTTTATATATACATATCTTCACTTTCCAACTTCATAATCCAAAGGTTTAGGCATGTTTTTAAGATCAATAATTCATATACAGTTTCACTTCACATGTCAAACCACTCTAGGTATATATACAAGTATAAACACACACACATATATATATATGTACATATTATACATATAATTTCAACAAAGGGTCGGAATTGTTATAGGCGCATGATCTTGATTCCGGAAAACAAAAGGGACCGTACACCCCTACCTTTTGTAGCGTGTCATAAACTAAATTTCCACGTCTACAACCGAACCGAATATATCAATATGATGCCCAAGACGCGTGCTAAATTATGTCCCGAACAATTCCATGCCGGAAAGTGGGGCTCACCGATAAAAATTATCCGAATAAATTTCTGATCGGACCAAAATGATCGTTTTGTCGACCTATTTAACATAGTTGAACCTCATTATCACCCGATTAACGAAATGGGACAAATCTTATAAACATAAAAAATAATCCCTTAGATAAAATCTAAAATTCCTGATAATCCGCTTAATGGAATCGTGCCAAATTTTAGTATATCATGCTCACTGGTGATAGGAATGAACCCATAAAATTTTGGAGCAAACCGATACCGGATGGCCACCAAATCGGAGCTGCAATTCTCGGCCAAACTTAGCCCAGACGTGTGGCAACCACCACCTGCAGCCGAGTCTCCTCCAGCGACCTTCCTAGTCTCTCCGTTGACCAGCCCAATCGTTGTCAGGAACTCCAATGACCTCCACAGGTCATGACCTCATTACGCCTATCTCTCTATAGCTACGTCACTCTCTCTTTCTCGTCGGCGATGATGATGAAGAAGAAGCAGTTGGTCGCCGTGAAGGAGGAGGAGAAGAAGAAGACATAGGTCTGGCATTGAATGAGTTGCAATAAGGAAGAAGAAGAGGAAAAATAGACTTTGCGTGTCAATGGTTGATGGTTTCCTGATATATACATATATGCATACATATAATATATAATAAATAAAATTAAATATTTATATATAATTATATCCCAATTTCAATAATTATATAAACATATAAATACACATCGACCCATGCTTGACTCCGACAAGAGATGAGTCTTGGATCAACTAACCTAATACTTGGCCCGCTAAGTCGATAATCGAAAATATCTGCTATTGAAAAAACCCAAAAATCGAATGTGTCAAGTGTGGGAGGCGAATAAAAAATATTTAACCACAATTTAATAACAAAGAATAATAAAAACAATTATCGAAATAATTCCTAAATGAAATCACGAGAATCCCAAATAATTAAAATAAACTCAAATAGGTATAAAACCCAACCATCGAACCCACCGGGTATGTCCCGGATCCCCTGAACGATCAAAATAAAGAATGTTAAACACGGGAACTAATGCCAAGACATCAACTTCAATCTTCTAACGTACTCTAAACCATACAAGGAAAATTAAAAATGACAAAACTCTCACATGGAATCCTTACAAGAAAACTAGGAAGTGATAAATCACGTGATGTTAAAACTGAAATAAAATGGAAAAAAAAAATGGCTCATAAAATTGGGAAACATAACGGGACATTACACACCAAATTGTCATACTCTCTAGCATCCTTCTCAATAATCAATGTCGTTGTAACGACATTGCTTTAAGTCGACATCTTAAATACGATAATCTTCAACTTGAGATTGCCCTTCAAGCCCTCATGAAATGGCAACCTTTAGCTCCTCATCCGCTACCATCTCGGGTGCAAAGCGAGACAAACTGGTGAACCAAATCTCGTACTCGGTAACAGACATCTCACCCTGAGTCAAATTAGAAAATGATCTTGTATCCCCATTGTAACACCCCGCTCCAACACTCAGTATAATATTGTCCGCTTTGGGCCTAGCCCGCACGGTTTTGCTCTTGGGCTCCTCCCAAAAGGCCTCATACCAATTGGAGACAACACTGCACATATAAGTATATCCCCAGACCTCTACCCGGGCGATGTGGGACATCACAATCACCCCCTCTTGGGACCCAGCGTCCTCGCTGGTGTTACCCACGGGCTTGTGCATGCACCCACACTTAATTACGGCCGGGCTCTGGCTCTGATACCAATTGTAACAACCCGCTCCAACACTTGGTATAATATTGTCCGCTTTGGGCCCAGCCGCACGGTTTTGCTCTTGGGCTCCTCCCAAAAGGCCTCATACCAATTGGAGACAACACTGCACATATAAGCACATCCCCAGACCTCTACCCGGGCGATGTGGGACATCACAATCACCCCCTCTTGGGACCCAGCGTCCTCCCTGGTGTTACCCACGGGCTTGTGCATGCACCCACACTTAATTCCGGCCGGGCTCTGGCTCTGATACCAATTGTAACAACCCGCTCCAACACTTGGTATAATATTGTCCGCTTTGGGCCGGTGCATGCACAAGCCCGTGGGTAACACCAGTGAGGACGCTGGGTCCCAAGAGGGGGTGATTGTGATGTCCCACATCGCCCGGGTAGAGGTCTGGGGATATACTTCTTTGTGCAGTGTTGTCTCCAATTGGTATGAGGCCTTTTGGGAGGAGCCCAAGAGCAAAACCGTGCGGGCTGGGCCCAGAGCGGACAATATTATACCAAGTGTTGGAGCGGGGTGTTACAATTGGTATCAGAGCCAGAGCCCAGCCTGAATTAAGTGTGGGTGCATGCACAAGCCTGTGGGTAACACCAGCGAGGACGCTGGGTCCCAAGAGGGGTGATTGTGATGTCCCACATCGCCCGGGTAGAGGTCTGGGGATGTGCTTATATGTGCAGTGTTGTCTCCAATTGGTATGAGGCCTTTTGGGAGGAGCCCAAGAACAAAACCGTGCGGGCTGGGCCCAGAGCGGACAATATTATACCAAGTGTTGGAGCGGGGTGTTACAATTGGTATCAGAGCCAGAGCCCAGCCTGAATTAAGTGTGGGTGCATGCACAAGCCCGTGGGTAACACCAGCGAGGACGCTGGGTCCCAAGAGGGGATGATTGTGATGTCCCACATCGCTCGGGTAGAGGTCTGGGATGTACTTATATGTGCAGTATTGTCTCCAATTGGTATGAGGCCTTTTGGGAGGAGCCCAAGAACAAAACCGTGCGGGCTGGGCCCAGAGCGGACAATATTATACCAAGTGTTGGAGCGGGGTGTTACAATTGGTATAAGAGCCAGAGCCCGGCAGGAATTAAGTGTGGGTGCATGCACAAGCCCATGGGTAACACCAGCGAGGACGCTGGGTCCCAAGAGGGGGTGATTGTGATGTCCCACATCGCCCGGGTAGAGGTCTGGTGATGTGCTTATATGTGAAGTGTTGTCTCCAATTGGTATGAGGCCTTTTGGGAGGAGCCCAAGAACAAAACCGTGCGGGCTGGGCCCAGAGCGGACAATATTATACCAAGTGTTAGAGCGGGCTGTTACAATTGGTATCAGAGCCAGAGCCCGGCCGGAATTAAGTGTGGGTGCATGCACAAGCCCGTGGGTAACACCAACGAGGATGTTGGGTCCCAAGAGGGGGTGATTGTGATATCCCACATCGCCCGGGTAGAGGTCCGGGGATGTACTTATATGTGCAGTGTTGTCTCCAATTGGTATGAGGCCTTTTGGGAGGAGCCCAAGAGCAAATCCGTGCGGGCTGGGCCCAAAGCGGACAATATTATACCAAGTGTTGGAGCGTGTTGTTACAATTGGTATCAGAGCCAGAGCCAGGCCGGAATTAAATGTTGGTGCATGCATAAGCCCGTGGGTAACACCAGCGAGGACGGTGGGTCCCAAGAGGGGGTGATTATGATGTCCCACATCGCCCGGGTAGAGGTCTGGGGATGTACTTATATGTGCAGTGTTGTCTCCAATTGGTATGAGGCCTTTTGGGAGGAGCCCAAGAGCAAAACCGTGCGGGCTGGGCCCAAAGCGGACAATATTATACCAAGTGTTGGAGCGGGTTGTTACAATTGGTATCAGAGCCAAAGCCCGGCCGGAATTAAGTGTGGGTGCATGCACAAGCCCGTGGGTAACACCAACGAGGAAGTTGGGTCCCAAGAGGGGGTGATTGTGATGTCCCACATCACCCGGGTAGAGGTCTGGGGATGTACTTATATGTGCAGTGTTGTCTCCAATTGGTATGAGGCCATTTGGGAGGAGCCCAAGAGCAAAACCGTGCGGGCTGGGCCCAAAGCGGACAATATTATACCAAGTGTTGGAGCGGGTTGTTACACCCATCCTAGCAAGTGGATGAAAGAACTGCTGCAAGAAAAATGTGCAAAAATCTGACCAAGTCATTGCCTTCACACCCCGGGTGTTCTCAGCTATCTTCCACTAAGAATTGGCATTCAAGTGTCACTCCTCGCCATTCGTAAACCCGAATGGAGTCCACTAATAACAACACGCGACGCCAAAAATAAATAAAGTTCAAAATAAATAATTTCTTATACCACTTTTAAAACAAAATACATTTCTAAACTCATATTAGGGATAAAATAGTCATTTCAAATTTGATAAAATCATAAAAGTCGTCGAAAGTCAAAAATAAGTGAAAAGAATGAAATGGTACTTCAAATGGACTATTCCAACGCCTTATGTTCGCCCAGGGATAAAACAATCATTTTAGAGGCAAAATCAAAATTTAAATGTTTAAATGTCTAAACCCAACATAGGAGAAATCATAGGAACAAACGGAACTCAATTTGAATCAACGAGGTGAGGGATATGAATTTTCAAAGTAGGGAAGAAAATCTGCAAAAACAAGTTGGACGGTGAACAGTAGTCGTAAGCTACTGGTCTGCAGAATAAAAAATCAAGGTTTTGAAGCCAAAATGTGATTTTTCATATACGACCTCTGTTTTCAATGCTACCGGTCTCAAAATTTCACAAATAATGTAAAAGTGAGTTTTTAGTTCTCAAAAACTGAAAATAGCTATCGGGCCCCGGTGAGGTGTGGAAAACGAGATTTTCTCTAAAACTTTTGAAAAGATGAGTTTGGAAAATGTACAAAAACCAAGTTTTTGAGTCAAAACTCACATAATACGTATATTCATATCTCAATTTCATCATTCACTTGAAAAGCCCCAAACGTAAGCTCGAAACCTCATAAAACACAAATATTTCCAAAATATACATTCTTTAGCAAAATAAACATAAAGTGTTTCAAAGTCTCAAAATACACATATTTTCATAATGAAGGCTAACACCCTAGCCCGCCAAAAGAATAGATACATGCCCTTATTCACTTTTAAGTACAAAAGTATTTCGGGTAGAAAATACATTAAGCGCCCAAAATACACAAAAGAGGACTTAGTGATTCAATCGCCAACCCGGACATCCTAAAGTCCATCCTTTGCAATGTCATAACTTAAAAAATATTAAATAAGGGGTGAGCTTCAACTAGCTCAGTAGGAGATGCCTCCCCACATCGATCTCGGTCGTCCGAGTGGTACAACCCAACCCATGTGCATGCTACTAAACCTAGGTCGGTCCGATTGTCCCACATGGCACGTGCGCCAATCTGGGACCCCGTCGTACCCACAAACAACCCCACATGCTCAACATACAAGATATCTGAAAATAAACAACAATAAATATCAATGCAAGTGATAGGATGAAATGTGACACTAATGCACAACCTTATCACTAAGGAACACGGATATGAAATGTCGTCATTCTTAAAGAGCTCGGGGACCACAAGCCCGACTAGAACAACCATGGGTTTGGACATAGTCCTCCCCCACCTCTCATTTTCGGGAGATACTAACTCCGCCGATCACGAGAAATCGACTGGCCAGTTGTTGCGACTATCCAAACGGTCTCAAAACCATAAGGTTCATGAATGCAACATAAAAATGATATTAACATTCAAATGCACATACTCTTGCATTTCATTCAAATATGCATCATGTAGATCATTTCTCAACAGTTTTATCATGCTTCCATATTCATAAGTATAAATTAAAGATCACTAATCATTCCCACAAGTACATACCAAGCAATGTATCATAAATCAAGCATTTAAAAGGGGGCCTAGAACATGTTTCTAGATTATGACTCAACTAGTATGTATAAATATACATACAAAGACGCACACACCCATGTAACCGGGAAATAAAATGGAGCGTCAACCCCTACCTCAAGTCCAAGCCAAACAAAGCCAATAAGCGAGGGCAAGCGACGGAATTCCAAAAGCTTTTTTCAAAAAGTTTCCAAAAGGCGCACCAAGTCTCTATGATTTCTCCAAAGCTATCAAGACACCAATAATTGGAAAGAATAAATTTTCTAACATGAATTTACCAAGAATTTACCAATTCCCAAGAGTCGACCAAGGCTACCAAATATCAACAAATGAGCATCAAGAATAAAGATTTGCCCAGAACTATCAAAACTAGGAACCAAGTTCATTTCTAGAGGTTTATGATCACAAAGTTGAGGTTTAAAATAGGTTTAAGCCCAAAATGGCACAAAGACTTTCAATAAATATTTATCAATCAAATTAATGAAGAATGAAGTTAAGAATAGGCAGGATAGCACGAATTTTCAACACTGAAATTTAGTTGTTAAAAAAAAGTGTTGATTTCCATAAATCAACAAATTAAGACTTCTAAGGAAATCAAATGTCAAAATGATACAAAGTTAGAAAATAAGGTTCAATGAGCTTCATTTACACAAATCATCAAAGGTAGAACTTAGTTTCCAAGACTCGTTCAAGAGGGAGCAAAAGGAGGTTCAAGTTCAAGTGCTAGAAATCTTCAAGAAAATTATCCAAAAGAGTTTCACTTCCAATACTAAAAATATTTGAACCAAGCATTAATTACAAGTGTGTTTCAAGCAAGAAATAAACACACTTTAGAAATTAAATTCCAAGATTTGAAAACCAATTTTCAAGAATAGAAACCTTGGAATTCTCCTTTAAAGAACAAAATGAAGAATGAATCAAGAACTCACCAACTTAAGCTCCTCCAAAAGATCAAGTGCAAGATAAAGAGCTCAACCGTGATTCTTGTCAAGAATTGCTAGAAGAGGGAAAAAAAAACAAAGATCACACACAACTTCTCAGAAGTTAAAGTATAAAATTAATTTGAGCAAGAGAAATCATAAGAGAGAATATCTCTTACCAAATTGAAGACAAAAGAACCCTTAGAACTTGGAGATAATACATGTAGTTGAACCCTTAACCAACTTTTCAAGAGGAGGAAGAGAAAATACAAAATTCTGGAGCAAGGATTGAGCCTACTAGGGCTGGCCGAAAATGGGAGGACGAGAGAGTGTTGGGGTGTCTTTACTTGTGTGAAATGTGACCAAAACTTATCCCAATACATGTTGTTGGCTTTGAAATTTACTTTCGGCAAACAATTCCAAAATTGATGATAACAAACCATTGAAGAGTGTTTGATACTAATGAATTATCGAGTTTACATTTTCAGCAAAAGACAGGTGAACAACTCAGAAATCAAACTCGAAAAGGAAACTACTCGAAAAACAAGCTCGGAAAGAAAGTTTGATTTAAAGCGAAAAGCTGTGAAAGAAATTGAAGCGAAAAAGGAAAATCAATTAAACGGCAAAAGCGAAAGTCGAAGACTCAAGACTCGGGGTAGATAGGTCGGGGAGCGATCATTGTAACAAGGTAATTTTATGTGTCGATTTTATCATATAAGCTCAAGTATAAAATGAACCGAACTCAAATGAAATGAAAAACGCTTTACCAAACTTAAACGGAAAGAAAAATATTTTTATTAAATGTTTTTCTTGTTATAGTCGACTAGAATCACCTGTGTATTTTCTAGTAGTCGACTATTTCAACCAGTAGCTATTGGTTTTTCATCCACATCAAAAGAGTCGACTGAAACAAGCTTGAGTCGACTAGACTACTCATTGTAGTCGACTAGAACTCATTCTAGTCGACTAGATGGTCCAAAGTAGTCGACTAGAACTCAATCTAGTCGACTAGATGGACCATTGTAGTCGACTACAATGAAGAAGTAGTCGACTAGAAGATTGCTTAAAATCTGCAGATTTTCAGAAAACAATTCCCATGTTTTGTGGATCGTGTTTAATGGTATTCAAACGGCTCTTGTCTTTCAATTACAATATTCATTCTACAAAACCCTAATGTATTGATATATATAGAATGATATGTGTTCATTGTAGACCAAGAGATTGAAAAACAAAAGAGAAAGAAAAGAAAGAAAAGCTCTCAAAATTCTGCATAAATTTTCTCTACAAAAGCCATTGAAACCAAGCTTTGAAAATCTGATTTTCTCCAAGTTTCTTTGAAAATCAAAACCTCTAGAATCTCTTCTTATTATCCAAATATCATTCATTGATTATATCCTTTGAGAATACATTTCTAGAGCTATTGCAAAATCACCAAAAACACTTGAGCTTATATTGATTTATCTTCCATAAAAACCTTTGGGTTTTGAGTGTTTTTGTTCTTGAGTGATTTTATTGATTACATACGAATTTGTAATCTCGGACAAGTGAAGTCCACCGATTGTTCAAGAGAGGGTTGTTCTCTTGATTGAGAGACAAGCTCGAGAGGCTTGTGTTGTAAAGGTTTGCCATTCCACCTGTGAAGGAAGGGCCATAGTGAAAGGATCGGGAAAAGTCTCAAGAAGGGGTTCTTGAGCCGAGGAGTAGGAGTTACCGAACCTTGAAAAAATCACGGTGTCAATCTCTCTATCTCTTTCTCTTTACATAAGTATTTTGCATGCTATATTTGCTTGAATATCTTGTATGCTAATTTGTCTTGAAATTAATTATTATAAAAGTTTAAATTGAATCATCCACTTGCTTATTGAGAAATTGATCTTTGATTATAGTGTATTCCATATTCGAAAAGAGTTAGACTTATTTTTGAACACCCTATTCACCCCCCCCCCCCTAGGGTTAATTAGTGACTAACAATTGGTATCAGAGCCTAATCTCTATTTATTTTAGACTTAACCGTCTTAGAGAACGATCATGTCATCAAATTTAGTCACTCATATTGAAGGACAATCGAATAATAGGCCCCCATGGTTTGATGGATCAAATTATAGCTATTGGAAAACTAGAATGATAGATTTTCTTCAAGCTATCGATTACCAAATTTGGCAAGTAGTTCTTGAAGGACCATTTGTATTGACCAAAATCGTTGATGGAAAAACCGTCCCCAAATTACCCAATGAATGGGATAATGATGACCGTAAACTCATGTCATACAATGCTAAAGCCAAAGTAAATTTAAATTGCGCTTTAAGTCCAAATGAATTTAATCGTGTATCTACTTGTTCAACGACAAAAGAAATGTGGGATAAACTTGAAGTAACCTATGAAGGTACATCTCAAGTACGAGAATCTAAAATTGACATACTCATGCATGAATATGAATTATTTGCTATGAAAGATGATGAAAATGTGAATTCTATGATGTCTCGCTTTACAAATATCTTGAATGGACTAAAACATCTTGGTAGAATTGTTCCTAGATCCGATGCGTCACGAAAAGTGCTTAGAAGTCTCCCGGCAAAGTGGGATGCAAAAGTAACGGCTATCAAAGAAGCTCATGACCTCAACACCATGAGTCTCGATGAAATTTTTGGCTCTCTACTCACTTGGGAAATAACGTTGAAAGCTCGTGAAGACGACATCAAGCCAAGAAAGGGAATAGATTTGCAAGCCTTCACTAAAAATGAAATCAATGAGCCGAGTGAAGAAGAAGAGGATGAGGACATTGCATTGTTCACCCAAAAATTCAAGAGACATCTTCAAAGAAAGAAAGCAAACGGTGGAAGATTCATGAAGAGAATCGAACCTAAAGGCGAGACTAGCAAAAGGGAACCCCCAACGTGTTTCAATTGCGGAAAGCCGGGACACTACAAAAGTGATTGCTTCAGCTCAAAAAGGAAAACGACAAAAGACCTAGCAAGATGGCAATGAACGTCACATGGGAGGACTATGACTCATGCGACTCGGATGAGGAGAAAAGTAGCGAGGAAACGACAAACATTTGCCTCATGGCAAATGAAGAAGAGGTACATTTAAATTTAAGTGATTTAGTTAAACTATCATATGATGAACTTCTTCTTGATTACAATGAATTGCAAGATGTGTTTGAAGAATTACATGATGAATTTGAAACATTAGCTAGAAAATATATCCTTCTTAAGAAAGATAAGTCTTCATGTAGTCTCACTAATTCAAACTTAGAAGTTTCTTGCAATAACAAAAGCATTGAGCTAGAGAAGGAAAATATTCGGTTGAAAAATACTATTGATGATCAAATAAATGTTTTAGCTAAATTTACAAAAGGAAAAGAGAACCTTAGTATCATGTTAGGAAGACAAAAAGGATCATTTGATAAATGTGGTCTAGGGTATGATGCTTTTGACAATGATGCTCTTATATTGAAAAAGAGAAAATCACTTAGCTCTACATTTACTAAAAAATCATCTCATGCATCTTCAAATGATTATAATCATGTTACTTGCTACTATTGCAATAGAAAATGACACAAAGCAAACGTATGCTTTCATAGAAAGAAGAAAATTATGTCAAAAATGATTTGGGTTCCGAAAGGATCTATTGCATGCTCTCATAGAAAAGAAAATGTTGTAACAAAACCAATTTGGGTTCCAAAAGGAACTATTGCGTATCTATCTAACCAAAATGGACCCAAAACAGATTGGGTACCAATAACAGTTACTTGAACTTGTTTTGTAGGTATGCTTGAAGTCCGCATCAAAAGAAAAATGGTTTCTCGATAGTGGATGCTCAAGGCATATGACGGGAGATAAATCAAAGTTTATTTCACTAAAAACATATGAAGGGGGAAACGTAACTTTTGGAGACAACTCTAAAGGCAAAATTATAGGAATTGGCTCAATCGGTATTTCCTCTTCTCTCTCTATTGATGATGTGCTTTTAGTTGATGGGTTGAAGCATAATTTGTTTAGTATTAGTCAATTATGTGACAAGGGCTATGATGTTATATTTAGGACAAATGCATGCATAATCAAGAAAGATGGGAAGCAAATGTTCAATGCCAAAAGAAATGGAAACTTGTATACTTTGTTGCTATGTGAATTGCATGACCAAGATGTTAAATGTTTTGTCACATCTAGCGAAAATAGTTGGTTATGGCATAGGAGTCTAGGACATGCTAGTATGGACCTCATTCATCGTTTATCCAAAAATGATTTAGTCAAAGGCCTCCCAAAGACTAAATTTTCGAAAGATAAAATATGTAGCGCATGTCAAGTAGGCAAGCAAGTTAAATCCTCTTTCAAGAGAAAGAAAGATATTACCACTTCTAGACCTCTAGAATTACTTCACATGGATCTCTTTGGTCTGGAGAGAACGGCTAGCTTAGCCGGGAAACTCTATGTACTTGTTATTGTTGATGACTACTCTAGATATACTTGGGTTCACTTTCTTGCTCATAAAAATGAAACTCACTCCATTCTTGAAAGATTTTATAGAGTCATTCAAAATGACTTAGAGAAATTATGTGATGATCTCGATGTTTCTCATGATCTCTCGGCCCCTAGAACCCCTCAACAAAATGGTGTAGTTGAAAGAAAGAATCGATCTCTACAAGAGATGGCTCGAACCATGTTAAATGAGCACAACCTTCCCCGAAGCCTTTGGGCGGAAGCGGTAAACATCGCTTGCCATATAATCAATCGTGTTATTATTCGGATGAAGTTGGGTAAAATGCCCTATGAGTTGTGGAATGGTCGAAAGCCCAATATTGGGTATTTCAAAGTTTTCGGGTGTAAATGTTTTGTGTTAAATGATAAAGATAATCTTGGAAAATTCGACTCCAAATCAGATGAAGCAATTTTCCTAGGTTATTCTACAAGAAGTAAAGCATTTCGGGTTTATAACAAAAGGACTCTAACCATGGTTGACTCTATTCATGTTGTCTTTGATGAATCACCCTCACCACCATCACCTAGAATTGACCTAGAAGAAGATAAGGTTGTTGGGATTGAGGATAATCTAAATACTCTCAATATCTCAAACTCATCATGTAGCCAAAAGGAAATGAGGGAAGTTGAGCATCAATCCAATGATGACTTGACCAACTAAATGCCTAAAGCATGGAGGATTGTTCACAATCATCCTCTTGATCAAGTCATAGGTAATCCTTCAAAATGGGTTAGTACTAGATCTCAACTTAAAGATTTTTGCAACCACATGGCCTTTGTATCGCAATTCGAACCCAAGAACTTTCACTTGCACGAAGCTCAATGTGATGATTCTTGGATCGTAGCAATGCAAGAGGAACTAAATCAATTTGAACGCAATCAAGTTTGGCGTTTAGTTCCTAGACCCGAAAATCAAACTATAATTGGCACAAAATGGGTTTTTCGAAACAAAAAGGATGAGAATGGAGTAATTATTCGAAATAAAGCAAGATTGGTAGCTCAAGGATATAATCAAGAGGAAGACATCGACTATGATGAGACCTTTGCACCGGTAGCTAGATTAGAAGCAATTAGAATGCTTCTTGCATTTGCATCATATAGAAATTTCACTCTTTATCAAATGGATGTCAAAAGTGCTTTCTTAAATGGTGTCATAGAAGAAGAAGTTTTTGTGAAGCAACCACCCGGTTTTGAAAATAATCTTTTTCCAAATCATGTTTTCAAATTGGCTAAAGTTCTATATGGTTTAAAGCAAGCTCCTCGAGCTTGGTATGAGAGACTTAGCGGGTTTTTAAGTCAAAATGGTTTTACAAGAGGGAAGATTGATAACACACCTTTTACAAAAACCATTAAGAATAATTTGTTGATTGTCCAAATTTATGTTGACGACATTATTTTCGGCTCAACAAATAATTCTTTATGTAGGGAATTTGCCACAAGTATGCAAAACGAATTTGAAATGAGCATGATGGGTGAGTTGACTTTCTTCTTAGGGTTGCAAATCAAGCAAAGCTCGGATGGCTTATTCATTAGCCAATCCAAGTACACTAAAGATTTGCTAAAGCGATTTGGTATGGAGGCTACCAAACATGCCATAACTCCTATGAGTTCCTCCATTAAGATTGATAAAGATGAAAATGGTAAATGTGTTGATATTACTAATTATAGAGGCATGATCGGTAGTTTGCTTTATTTAACCGCTAGTAGACCGGATATAATGTTTAATGTATGCTTATGTGCCCGGTTTCAATCATGTCCTAAGGAATCTCACTTGCTTGCGGTCAAACGCATTTTTCGCTACCTAAGTGGTACAATATACTTGGGGCTTTGGTATCCACGTGGAACTTCAATTGATCTTATTAGTTATTCGGATGCCGATTTTGCGGGATGTAGAATTGATCGTAAAAGCACAAGTGGTACTTGTCATTTTCTAGGACACTCACTAGTATCTTGGTCAAGTAAAAAGCAAAATTCCGTTGCATTATCTACGGCCGAAGCTGAATATGTGGCAGCCGGTAGTAGTTGCGCTCAAACTCTTTATATTAAGCAACAACTACTTGATTTCGGTCTTACTTTCTCTCACGTGCCTATTAAATGCGATAATACGAGTGCGATTTGTATTTCAAAAAATCCTATTCATCACTCACGCACCAAGCATATAGAGATTAGGCATCATTTTTTGCGTGATCATGTTGCTAAGGGTGACGTTGAATTGATCTTTATCGACACTAAAAATCAATTGGCGGATATTTTTACAAAACCACTTGCGGACGAATCATTTTCTAAAATTCGTCATGAAATCGGAATGGCCATGGATTTTGATGTTTTATCTTAATTTCTGTCATAATCTTTATTTTTAATATTTTTTCTATTTTTATGTATTTATTTCCTAATTTTTATCTATTTTTTCTCATTCTAGTCGACTCATCCTGTGTAGTTTAAACCAATCTAGTCGACTACTTTGGTCAGAAGCTACACCATTTCATGGTCTTCACCTTCTAGTCGACTCATTGTCATTCTAGTCGACTCATCTTCCATTCTAGTCGACTCATCTTCCATTCTAGTCGACTCAAACATTGTTGTAGTCGACTATTTTGCCTTCCTAGTCGACTCAAACCTAGCCTAGTCGACTCAAACCTAAATCTAACCGACTCACCTAGACCTAGTCGACTCAACCCACTATAAAACCTAACCCTCATCTCATTTTCTTCATCCGCCTCCTTCAAACCCTCACCCACCTTCAAACCCTCTCCTCTAAATCCCTCTCCTACTACCACTTATACCTTCAAATCTTCACCTATCCCTCATTAATTTCACATTTCCATCATCTTCCACCCATTTCCATCATCCAAATTTCATCATTCTCACTCTCTCACACATCTATATATATACAACATCATATATCTATATATACATTTCTGCATCATCTTCTACAATGCCACCGAAGACTCGAGGTCTATTTCGAAAACATTCCCGCATTGATGGAGGCCAAAGCTCCACCAATCCACGCAGTCCTACGGCCGTTGACGAAGAGGAGTCGAATGAACCTCTTCTTCTTGAGGTACTTCTTCTTGATGATGATAATAGAAATAAATTCATCACTGTTTTTGATCACCGTGCTCCTACACCTTGCCGTATTGTCACACAAGATTTATGCACTGAAATTCGGGCTCAAACTTTCGAGTTATTCCGAGCAATTGGTTGGGATTTTTTCGTTTCTCTTGACATTCCGGTATTTCCGCGAATTGTCAAAGCTTTCTACGCTTCTCTTAAAAATCACGAGAAGAAATTACTCTCTCATCTTCATTTTAACTTATGTGGTGAAGACGAGACCGTTGATGACAGTGAAATCAAGCGCATTTTCTTGCTTCAGAATGATGGTATCCGCCACTTCTCCAAGGACTGGTATAAGGAATATGGTTTCGATTGTATTGAGGCTGCTCGGGCAATATGTGTTGACAAGGAAATTTCGCAAAACACCGGTATTACCTCTTCTATGCTACTACCCGAGGCTAGATTAATTCATAATGTTATTACTTACTCTATTCTGCCTAAAACTGGTAGTCGTAGCAGTGTTTCTCGTATGGAGGCTTTTTTGGTTTATTGCGTTTTGACAGGAACCCGTGTTGATTTAGTTTATATTTTTCGTTCCGTCATCCTCACATGTCAGCGCAAGCCTTCTGGCCCGCTTTTCTTTCCTGCACATATTACATATCTACTGCAGCGGAAAGGTTTTAATTTTCCGAATGAAGTGTCCGAGCATCACCCTATTTTTCTTGACGCCACTCATGTCAAACATATGCATATTTCTTCGGATGCGGAAGGAAATTTCATTTCTGAAATTGCACCTGCTCCTCATTCGCGTACTGCTCCTAGCGGTTCTGCATCGCGCCAGGAAGCCTCTTCCTCGGTCCCTCCGTTGGACGGTGCTTCGGCTTCTCAAGCTGCTCTTCTCAACCAACTTCTTGGGGTTGTTCAAAGCAATACGGAGCTCCTTAGGCAGCAGGAACAAATGCTTCAGCGCCTTGATACGACCATGAACCAGAATACGGAAGCCATTCGATTGATCAATGAGCGCCTTGTTCTTCATGATGAGGAAATGTCTACCCATATTACAAATCTGGCAGGGTCACTTGATGACCTTACTCTTGCACACAGGAACCCTCGCTCATGCACCCCTCGACGCTGACAAAAAGGGGGAGAAATTATGCTATTGTACTGTCATGCATTTCATTATCCGACATTAGCAATTTCTGTTTTTGTGTGGCTTGTTATGGTTATTGGCGACTTGTTTTGGTTACTTGCGAACTTGTTTGTTTTCCTTTCCATGTTTTTCATTAGTATAAGCAGCTTGTATTAAACTGAAACATCTATGATAGGTTGTTTATGTTTGTTATCTCAAATGTGCGCCTATTTTTATATTGTATCAAAGTGCCTATTAAACTGCAAATTTCATTTACTAAGGGGGAGCATTTGATCAAAATATTATGCACATGTTGAGGGGGAGCATCACTTGATGTTTCGCCAAATGCCAAGCAAACACAAAATGTTTTGTCATCATCAAGGGGGAGATTGTTGGCTTTGAAATTTACTTTCGGCAAACAATTCCAAAATTGATGATAACAAACCATTGAAGAGTGTTTGATACTAATGAATTATCGAGTTTACATTTTCAGCAAAAGATAGGTGAACAACTCAGAAATCAAACTCGAAAAGGAAACTACTCGAAAAACAAGCTCGGAAAGAAAGTTTGATTTAAAGCGAAAAGCTGTGAAAGAAATTGAAGCGAAAAAGGAAAATCAATTAAACGGCAAAAGCGAAAGTCGAAGACTCAAGACTCGGGGTAGATAGGTCGGGGAGCGATCATTGTAACAAGTTAATTTTATGTGTCGATTTTATCATATAAGCTCAAGTATAAAATGAACCGAACTCAAATGAAATGAAAAACGCTTTACCAAACTTAAACGGAAAGAAAAATATTTTTATTAAATGTTTTTCTTGTTATAGTCGACTAGAATCACCTGTGTATTTTCTAGTAGTCGACTATTTCAACCAGTAGCTATTGGTTTTTCATCCACATCAAAAGAGTCGACTGAAACAAGCTTGAGTCGACTAGACTACTCATTGTAGTCGACTAGAACTCATTCTAGTCGACTAGATGGTCCAAAGTAGTCGACTATAACTCAATCTAGTCGACTAGATGGACCATTGTAGTCGACTACAATGAAGAAGTAGTCGACTAGAAGATTGCTTAAAATCTGCAGATTTTCAGAAAACAATTCCCATGTTTTGTGGATCGTGTTTAATGGTATTCAAACGGCTCTTGTCTTTCAATTACAATATTCATTCTACAAAACCCTAATGTATTGATATATATAGAATGATATGTGTTCATTGTAGACCAAGAGATTGAAAAACAAAAGAGAAAGAAAAGAAAGAAAAGCTCTTTTCTGCAGAAATTTTCTCTACAAAAGCCATTGAAACCAAGCTTTGAAAATCTGATTTTCTCCAAGTTTCTTTGAAAATCAAAACCTCTAGAATCTCTTTTTATTCTCCAAATATCATTCATTGATTATATCCTTTGAGAATACATTTCTAGAGCTATTGCAAAATCACCAAAAACACTTGAGCTTATATTGATTTATCTTCCATAAAAACCTTTGGGTTTTGAGTGTTTTTGTTCTTGAGTGATTTTATTGATTACATACGAATTTGTAATCTCGGACAAGTGAAGTCCACCGATTGTTCAAGAGAGGGTTGTTCTCTTGATTGAGAGACAAGCTCGAGAGGCTTGTGTTGTAAAGGTTTGCCATTCCACCTGTGAAGGAAGGGCCATAGTGAAAGGATCGGGAAAAGTCTCAAGAAGGGGTTCTTGAGCCGAGGAGTAGGAGTTACCGAACCTCGAAAAAATCACGGTGTCAATCTCTCTATCTCTTTCTCTTTACATAAGTATTTTGCATGCTATATTTGCTTGAATATCTTGTATGCTAATTTGTCTTGAAATTAATTATTATAAAAGTTTAAATTGAATCATCCACTTGCTTATTGAGAAATTGATCTTTGATTATAGTGTGTTCCATATTCGAAAAGAGTTAGACTTATTTTTGAACACCCTATTCACCCCCCCCCCCCCTTCTAGGGTTAATTAGTGACTAACACATGTATATATAATGCCCCAATTTCCATCACTTAACATTTCCATCCTAGGGCCACAATTGAAGAAGAGTGGGATGAGATGGTAGGGATTAATGTGGTGTTGATACATCACCTTTCTCTAGAATTCTCTTCACAATTATATTGCAAAATGACCTATGTTGCCCCTTAACCAAATTGGCTAAAGAAGAGAAGTGAGGGGAAAAAGGACAATCCCCTCTTGATACTAGTCTAAGTTACCCTAACAAGATCAACCTATTTACCAAATGCTGTAGAGATTTAGTAGGGAAAACACTTATACAATTTTTTTCACAAGTCTTCATGAAACACCAAAACTTTAAATTAATTCTCAAGAACAACCGCTAGCTTAAAAATCACTAAATTATTTTCTAAATTCCTTATTTAAAGTAACGAAACAGATGCAACATTCAGATTCGAAGTTGGACACTTCGGGAACCTACTTCCACCATACACTTTTCTTAGGTTCCGGGGTTGTCACATAACGGAAACGCTAAAATAAAATAACATCCGAATTCAGAAAAATCCCAAACTTTAAATCTCATACTTATAACATATATGAAAGCATCTAATATCATTTTGGCAATTAAATAAAATAATTAAAATAATCGCGAAAAATTTACTCATAATTTTAGAAAAATTAACGAGACGTTACATCAAGACAAACCAATACAAAGCAATCATAACATTAAGGTCATCCTCGATGATCTTCAACATGTCGAACCCCTTTATCATGCGCACAAGTCAATCATCCGCCATTAACGGATCCGAACCACCTTCAAAAGTTGGTATATCCAACTTTATGAAGTCATGAAGTGCATTCTTAGCACGGATACTATTGTCTTCAACAAGGACATGTTAGGGTTCGCACACCTTATGTACGAAGCCGTGCACACCTGCAAATCAGAAAACGCACACAAACACACCAAACAATCGACACAAGAATATATACGTGGTTCAGCCAAATAAGCCTACGTCCACGGAGAGCACCGTTTCACTAAAAATCACTGAGAGAATTACAAGGGGATGATTCGCAGATCACACACGCATACACACTGTGTATACTCATGCATGTATCACCGGAATAATATAAACGTATATTATTCCTAACTCTCTCTCTCTCTATTTCTGTGTGTACAATTTAATAAGAGAAGCCCTATATTTATAGGTGATGATATAGAGGTGGGTTTCCCAATCTTCCAATGTGGGACAAGTTAATATAATAAAGTAGTCATATTATATATATATGCCAATATATAACAATCTCCCACTTGACGACTTTGCCTTCATTAATCAACTCCATCAATGATCAGTGCTCGGTGCCCTCATTTATGTCTTCAAGCTTGAAGACCAACTGAAG
This sequence comes from Cornus suecica, assembly GCA_963922005.1. NCBI lineage: Eukaryota > Viridiplantae > Streptophyta > Magnoliopsida > Cornales > Cornaceae > Cornus > Cornus suecica. Next base: position 59,499,618 of record OY998239.1, read on the forward strand.
TTGCACACAACTTCAGTTTCTCTGTTGTCACCACTTTGGTCAACATGTCGGCCGGATTCTCATTTCCTTGAATCTTCTTAAGTGTTAATACTTCATCCTCTAATAGAGATCTGATAAAGTGATAACGAAGATCTATATGTTTGGTTCTCGAATGAAATGCTAAATTTTTCGCCAGATGTATAGCACTCCGACTATCACTATGTAAAACACTATTCTCTTGCTCGAATCCCAACTCTGCCAACAAACCCTGTAACCAAATCATCTCTTTGCTAGCCTCGGTCACGGCTACATACTCAGCCTCTGTAGTAGATAACGCTACAGTCCTCTGTATCTGTGAAATCCAATTGACTGCTGTAGTACCTACTGTAAAGACATAACCAGTAGTGCTTCTTCTGTGATCTATCTCACCAGCAAAATCTGAATCTACATAGCCATGTAAATTCACTTTACCTTTTCCAAAATAAAGGCATCTGTTTGTGGTACCTCATAGATATCACAATATCCACTTCACTGCATATACAATATCTGGTCTTGTACAAACCATTGCATATATCAAGCTACCAATAGCTGAAGCGTATGGAATACTTGTCATGTCGTTCCTCTCTGTTTCTGAGTTGGGAGACTGCTTTTTGGATAATCGAAAATGACTAGCCAAAGGTTTGCTAACTGACTTAGCATCACTCATGTTGAACCGCTTCAAAACCCGTTCAACGTAGTCAGCCTAAGACGACTGCAAAATTCCCTTCTGCTTGTCTCTGATGATTCTCATACCAAGAATCTGTTTCGTTGTGCCTAAGTCCTTCATCTCGAACTCTTTTGCCAACTGCTTCTTCAACTTACTGATTTCCATAAAATTAGATCCAGCAACATGTCATCAACATAAATTAGGAGGATAATGTAACTCGTTTCAAACCTCTTGAAGTAGCAACAATGGTCAGCGTTGCACTTGATATAACCATGTCTCTGCATAAATCCATCAAATTTCTTGTACCACTGTCTTAGAGCTTGTTTCAAACCATATAAGCTCTTTTCCAACTTACACAAAAGTTTATCTTTCCCTTTCTCTAAGAAACCTTCCGGCTGCTGCATATAAATCTCCTCCATTAGGTCACCATAGAGGAAAGCAGTTTTGACATCTAACTGCTCTAAGTGCAAACTCTCTGATGCAACAATGCTAAGAACTGAACGAATGGTAGTCAGTTTCACAACCTGAGAAAATACGTTGGTGTAGTCGATTCCTGCTTTCTGCTGAAAGCCTTTTACTACAAGTCTCGCCTTGTACCTCTTAGAACCATCATGTTCTTCTTTGACTCTATAGACCCATTTATTATGGAGAGCTTTCTTTCCTACCAGTAGCTCGGTTAGCTTCCATGTCTTATTGGAAATAAGGGACTTCATCTCATCTTCCATCGCAAACTCCCACTGGCTCGCATCTGCTGCACTGCATGCTTCATCAAAATATTCTGGTTCACCTCCATTTGTGAGCAACAAATAATTCATGTATCTCCGATTCGGCACATGCTGCCGTGAAGACCTCCTAGGTACAGGAATAGGAGTCAGAGACTGCAGTGTATCAACCTGTTGAGTATTTCCATCTGCAATATGTTCGTCTGACGGAGTACTCTCACTATCTTGAACATCATCTAACTCAACACACACAGGATCACTCTGTGTTGTAGGCTCTGAGGTTGTTGTGTGTTTGTCCTTGTACATAACCTTTTCATTAAACACTACATCTCTGTTTCGGATCAGTTTTCGGTTCTGATCATCCCATATGCAGTAACCATACTCGTCATCGCCATAGCCAATGAAAATACACTTTTGTGACTTGGGATCAAGCTTACCCCTCATAGTGTCACTAACATGTACATATGCAACACAACCAAAAACTTTTAAATGTAAAAGTGTTACCTCTCTACCGTTCCAGACCTCTTCTGGTATTCTATGCTCCAATGGTACTGATGGACCACGATTGATTAAGTACGTTGTTGTACTGACTGCTTCTGCCCAAAACTGTTTCGGCAACCCTGCCTGAATGCGCATGCTTTTGGCTCTCTCAGTCAATGTCTGGTTCATCCGTTCTGCTACGCCATTTTGTTGTGGTGTACGTGGAACAATTATCTCTAATATGATACCGTTCTCATAGCAAAATCTCTTAAACCCGATGTCCTGATACTCTCCACCATTATCGGATCGTAATCTCTTGATCTTCAAACCCGTCTCATTCTCTATCATAGCCTTCCAACTCTTGAACACAACGTACACTTCAGATTTATGTTTCAAGAAATAAACCCATACCTTTCTGGAATGGTCATTGATGAAGGTGACTTAATAGGACTTTTCGCCAATAGATGAGACATTTACTGGCCCCCAGACATCAGTGTGAACTAGCTCAAGCTTCTCCTTTCTGAGTTCTCTGCCGCTTTTCTGAAAACTAACACTCTTCTGCTTACCGAATACGCAATCCTCACAGAAGTCGATATCAATCGAATTTAGACCTGGTAGCTTTCCCTTTGTGAGCATAACCTTGAGTCCCTTTTCACTCATGTAACCTAGCCTCTGGTGCCACAAATTATGATCTTCCTTGCTTTCTTCAATTGCTATAAATGTGTTAGCCTTGGTGGTAGTGTACATCGTACCTGTTTTCTTTCCTCATGCTATAGTCATAGCCCCCTTGGAAACTTTCCACTTATCTACACTGAAAGTGGTCACATAACCTTCACTCGCCAACTGGCCTACTGAGATCAGGTTCTTTCTCAAGTCTGGAATGTGTCTGACATCCCTTAGCTTCCATATCGATCCGTTGAGTCTAATATTTACTTCACCCTTGCCAACAACACTGCAGGGTTGATCGTCACCTAGATAAACCTTGTTGAGGTTTCCAGGTGCATAGCTCTCAAAGAGCTCTCGACTTGAGGTGGCATGGAATGATGGTCCAGAGTCCAAAACCCAAGACTTTGCTTTGCTCTCTAAAGAGCATATTAGTGCATCATCTGCTTCTTCTAAGACAATATTTGCCTCTGTCTTGTCATCTGCTACCTTCTGCGGGAATCTACACTGGTTCCTTAAATGACCAGTCTTGCCGCAATTCCAACATTCAATTGCTTTGGAATTTTTGGGACCTCGAGACTGATCTTCCCTGTCTCGACTTGGAACGGCCATGCGTTTGGTTTCCGCCTTTCTGTCTGTTCGAACCTCTGCCTCTGGTGTCGACATTCAATGTTGTGCCACTGCTTGAAGAGTCTGACAACTGTCTTCTGATCTCTTCTATGAGTACCATATTCACAACGGTATCATACTTCAGTGGGTCTATCCCTGAAGAATTACTGATTGCAGCCACTGTGGCGTTCCAGTTCTCTGGCAATTGATTAAGGAGAAAAGATTATTTCACCTTGTCTTGAAACACTACTTCAATTGATTCCAACTGCCCATAAATGTCATTAAGCTTACTGAGATGTTCACCAACATTCCCATTCTCGAACATCTTCAGATTCGTCAATCTGCTGATAAGATGTAATGTATTTGCTCCAGACGGCTGTTTGTACACCTTCGAAAGAGCTTCGATGAGAGACTTTGCAGTCTTCTTTTTACTGATATTGAGGGCAACAGATTTTGCCAACGTCAATCTGATTGTGCCAAGAGCCTTTCGATCTAGGATATTCCATTCCTCTTCTTTCATCGAATCTAGCTTCGTCCCTTCTAGCGGTAAATACAAATTTTTCTGGAATAACACATCCTCAATTTTCATCTTCCAATAGGTAAAGTTTGTACCATCAAACTTGTCGATCATTACTGCATTTTCTTCTCCCATAGCTCCCATTGACCTATTAGAGATATTCAGAGTCTAATTACGCAAAACTGAGAATACGGTTGCGTCAGGGGCAGTTCAAAACCTTAAGAACGCCTTTGACCGCGTCCAAAACGGGTCAAAAATGACTCCAAACGGGCCAAAACAAATTCGCACAAAAGACAGAAATTTAATCACGAAGTCAGTAACTTCTCGGGTGCGTGCAGGCGCGTCCCTACTCTGATTGGGCTGATTCTTGTGCTAAAACGTCGGGCTTCGAATTCTCTTTCTGTAGATATATTATAATCCTTGTTCCGATAAACGATGCTCCGGAAAATCATGCCGAACCGAAACTGCTGCTCGACGGAGCCAAAACACTGGCCAAAACTTTAGGCGGCCCATAGGGGGGGTTGCGGCACTTTCCGGCGATGCGCTTAACACTGCTGGCTTCGTCTCATCGAGCCAAAGCTCCTGGTATGATCGGTTTCTGATTTAGGGCACTCAAAAAATCAGATCTGGACTAGATCGTCGGGATTCGTGATTTACTCCAACCTAGGGCTCTGATACCACTTATTAGGGTTCGCAGTACGAAGCCGTGCACACCTGCAAATCAGAAAACGCACACAAACACACCAAACAATCAACACAAGAATTTATACGTGGTTCAGTCAAATAAGCCTACGTCCACGGAGAGCGCCGTTTCACTAAAAATCACTGAGAGGATTACAAGGGGGTGATTCGCAGATCACACACGCACACACATTGTGTATACTCACGCCTGTATCACCGGAATAATATAAACGTATATTATTCCTAACTCTCTCTTTCTCTCTCTATTTATGTGTATACAATTCAATAGGAGAAGCCCTATATTTATAGGTGAGGATATAGAGGTGAGTTTCTCAATCTTCTGATGTGGGACAAGTTAATATAACAAAGTAGTCGTATTATATATATATGTCAATATATAACAGGACATTTAGTGTAGCATTAGCAATCGTCGCCGCTAAAGCAAGGATCAAAGCATCACCATCAATCACTGGTGCAGGAGGTGCACGCTCCCCAACATTAGGAGCTGCGAGAACTTGTTTGGGGGCAATACCCTCAAGAGGTGCAGAAGCTTATTCCTCAACATCAGGAATTTTTGGTTCCCTTCGAACAATGTGCTGTTGACCTAGGCGTGGCAGCATGGTACACTATACGACAAGAAAAAGGAGATTAAAGCACAAGTGTAACTATACCAAAAGAAATAATAAGGTCATGCTGACACACATGCAAGCCAACAACGCAAAAAAATGCTAACGGTTACGGAAACAATTAGAAATAAAGAGTCACTTAGTGAAAAGTGATAATTACCCTCGCACGCCATCACAAAAGTAACGTAACACACTCTGATATTAAGTTTTCATGCCCCGATATTCCTCTGGTCCCTAACCGAGCCCGAGAAACAAGGGAAATGATGTAATGCAAAAGAAAACCAAAAAACGAGCAAAAATGAACAAAAGTGTAAGTTTGGACACAAAAACTGAGCATTCGATGCGAAACCCAAAACACACATCATAATAGCCAAACGGGGCGCTAAGGAACCAACACGAGTCGACGGAACTCAATTCGAAGCTATAGAGAAAAGGTCGGAAAAATCGTTGTTGTGGCATGTTACGAGATGCCCCAGGCATGCCATGGCGTCGCGCGCCTATATCGCGTAGTGTTGCGCGCGCCAGTGCTGTGTTGCACAGTGCGCGTTGGGCCAGTGCCTAGCGGCTGTCAGCAGTAGCTATAGTAATTATAGTAATTATTGTAGCTACAAAACTCACTTCCTCAAAATTTTTCCAAAATGTAAAAAAAATGAAATTTTGATCCAAAACTTTCATTTTGACGCCGTTAGTTTCAAAAAAATCATAAATATTAGAAAAGTGAGTTTTTCGTTCTTTGATTTCAAACACTATCACTGAGTCCTCAGGAAATACAAAAAATGCAAACTTTGAATAAAAGTTTTCTTTTAAAATTTCATAAATTTATCCGTCTTGCCCCCGATCTCCGTTTTTATACCGCCGGCTTCTAGAAGTTAAAATATTTAACAAAATGAGTTTAAAGTCATTTCTAAAACTTGAAATTTTGCAGGGGGTACAGGGGTGAGTGAAAATGAATTTTTCTTTAAAACCCAAAAGAATTTGGTTATAAATTAAGAAAAACACCGTTTCCGAAAAATAACCTAATACTGACCATGGAATCTAAAACATGACTAACAACACTCAAATGAAGTAATTTTTGAGATTTACCATTTAAAAAGCCTCAAAACGATAAAATTTATAATTTTTATAAAATCAGAGTAATCTAGCATTTCTGGCACCGAAGTGAAGCAAAATAATAAAGTCCCCACGCATAATGCTCTGAGGGACGTAAATCAATAATAACTCGACTAACATGCTTGTAGTCAGAAGAATAGTTTGACATAATTTTAAAAGTATGCTTGTAAAGTAAACCAAAAGAAGCATATATAATCGTTCGTATGTGTTAAAAAAAACAATACAACCGCTATCGGTATATAAAAAATAATGGGGCAAGTGCTAAATGAATTGCCGATACTTGTGGCCTCCCATGGAGGGATCATCACCTGAAAGGTTTTTAAAAATAATGGGGTGAGCTCATTAGCTTAGTAGAGGAAAGGTCATTATCTTAATCTTGGTCGTCCGAATGGTACAACCCACCTAAGGTACATGTTATTTATCTTAGGTCGGTCCTTTTGTTCCACATGGCTCTCACGTTAATCACTGACCCCATCGAACCCAACACATAATCCTCAACATGCTCGTCATTATCAATAATATAACAAATAAGAATGATCGACATATATATAATCAATGAAATCACAATAAAGCAATTTAAATGCAATATGACTTAACACCAACTCATAGTACACACCCTATCTACTAAAGGTAAGGGGATATCAACTATCGTCATTCGAGGACCACTAGCTTGTAAAGGGCAATAGTTTTGAGGACCACAAGCTTGATTGGGTAAATGGGATTTGGACTACGTTTTCATCCATTCTCTGTTTCCGGAGGTACTAGTTCCGTAGGTCGTGAGAACACCTCCTGACTAGTTATTGCGGCTATCTAACTGGTAAACTCACACACGGGTTCATAACCAAACATCAACCGACACCAATGTACTCAAAACACAAGGTGTATGCAATATGCAACTATATCCTAAATGAACCTGCCGATCTTTCTCTTCTTCAGATCCTTCATATGTTCTACAGTGGGTTGATAGCAATGTGTCCGAAGATCTGTCTTACGAAGGGAGACATGTACAGATCCTTGATACACGTGATCAGGTACTGTGGGGTAGGATTTTTTCCTCTGGTCAGGGTCCTCTAGTAGTATCGGCTCATCGAGGAGGTGACTCGAGGGAGAGGAAGTTAATAGTTCAAGTGGGATTCATTTATTGTTGATGGTGTGTTGTAATTTCGAGGATGAAATCTCCTAAAGAGGGGAGGTTGTAATGTCCGATAAATTAATTTTGGGATTTTTATTAAAAATAAAATAAAAGTTTGGCAAATTAAAGAAATTGGTGTTATGGATATATCTATATATATTTATTGTCACATATATATAGATATAAGTATTAGTATTATTATATATACATATATATTATGCTATATAGTAATATATATATACACACACGCGCGCGTAAAATAGACACATATGCACGTCTTCTTCTTTCCCAAACCTGTGCTCCTGTTTCTTCTTCTTCTTCTTGTGCAGAGAGGGAGAAGAGGAACCGGAGAAGAGAGAGATCGACAGAAGAGGGGAGAGGGAGTTCACCAGAAAGAGCCGGCGATGGTTGTGGCACGGTAGCGCAGAGGTGTGGTGGGGTGGCGCAGCTACAGCTGTAACTGCGTGGCAGCGTGTGCGCCAGATTTGGCCAGAGGTTTGCAACGTCGTTTAAGAGATGATCGCTGCTCCGATCATCATGATTTTTGGAAGGTGGCTAGGTTTTGGTGGTGTGTATGACATATCCAAAATTGGGGCCTATCCAATGGGCATATTTACGTAGATCGCATTTTCAAGAGGTGAGTCGACTTTTCATTTTGTGTTGATTTGCGTAACATAACATCTATGGATTTTAATCATCTTTTAATAAGTTGTTCTAGGAATCGTGGTGGTCGTTTTGGCATATCACAGAGTCCGATTGGGTTAACGGTGCAAAAGGCAACTTTTACGTGTTTGGCATCCGGGAATCGTTGTTGATTTGTCGCAGCTTTTGAGCACGCTTCTAAAGATAAGGAAACCATTCATTTTTTCGGGTTCACACACTAGGGCATGTGAGTTATAATTTATGATATTCGGAAATTGTAGTGGCTTGGGATTTTACATTTAACGTGTTAAATTGAAAATGATGAAAATATTGTGACTAAGTGATTATTTGAAAATAGATAAATAAAAATTGGTATTATCGTGATTTGATGTGTTTCGTGCTTATATGATTTTATTCGAGCATGTTGCGTAGGTATTTAAATTGATTATAAATTACAACATGTAAGCTTAGGCTGCTAGCGATCGAATGACATTATTATTATTATTATTATGCCATATTCATCTCGCGAGCCTGTAGTCTATGGGAGACAAGAGAGCATGATTGCATTGAACACCGTACGTCGAGGTACGACCAACCTAGTATAGGGATTCCTGGGTACAGAGATTTCGTCGTGCCTAGGACTCCGGGTTACAAACATCCTAGCTGAGTCATGTACGTGTGTTTCTCGTGCAAGAGGTGACTGCAGGGTAGCAGAAAGAGTTACACCTGGATTTTGGTTTTCGCATTACTGTAAGGAATTGGGGATACGGATCTGCCCACCTGTTCCTAGGACTACATGTTACGAATATCCTAGATGAGTCACGTATACGCGTTTATATAGGAGGTGACTACAGGGTAGCAGAGAAAGCTACGACTGAGACTCGTGTCTGAAAATGTAGGTAGACATGGACATGTATTACTTCTTCACATCATTTCATGATATCAGTTAGTTGAGATACTTATACATATATATACATGCTCTATGATTTTTGTACTATTGTTACAGCTGAACTGATGAGTATTCAGTGTGTCGAGTTGTGAATCTCACGGGTACGTAGACCGAGACAAGATGTGTGTTATTTTCCAGTATAGGATCCAGTTTTGATTTAGGGGAAAGCCTGTTAGTCTCGCCAGTTAGGGCGGAGACAGATGGCATTTCCCTGCTGAGCGTTGAGCTCATTTCCCCCTTGTGTTATTATTTTCAGGACATGAGCCAGACAGGGTCGGATGTAGTTGTTGTTGGCATGTTTGGGCCTCCTTTTATACTTTTGTTGTCTAGGCCATGTTAAGGCTAGTTTACATTTACTGCGCTTTTTGGATTAATGTATTATTCTTTTAGCATCTGCGGGTGCAATGGTTTATATCTATTGCCGTATTGACATATACTTCATTTGTGTTGGGTATCATATATGTAAATAGGACAGAAGATTGGTTGTGGGGCTTTGAGGGGTGGCATCATTACTGTGTTGTCAATCCATGTCCCTTGTTATCATTGTGGACAGGATGTCTACGGTGTTAGTGTTATATATATTTATAAAGAGTATTTTTGGAATGGACCTTATCCACTGAAGGGTTCACGTATAGACAGACTATGTCCGATTTTTGTTAAATTTGACCGAGTGGGGCTCCAGTGATTCTAGACTCTAGTATGGGAGGTCTTGTGGATTTTGGGGTGTTACATGAACCAAGTGTTAACTTATATAAGTCATTTTCATTTAAATGAATTCCATTCTCAACAATATCAACATACTTTCAATGTAACAACATGTGAAAAATTTCAACCCATGAATATAATATCACATTTATCATGCTTTTGAGGGAGTTTAATTTCACGTCTAAGTTGTAAAGACTCAACAAGTATATACATTGCATATATACAAAGACGCACATACCCACGATACACGAAATTAAAACGACTCATTTTTTCACTACCTCAAATCCAAGTCAAGTTCAAGAATTTGCAACAAATGGTTCAAGTGATGTCAACCAACCAACCGGGCAAGAATATCAACAGTGGCTTCAAAGAGGCAGATTCAGATAATTTGCAAAAAGGGTCTCCAAGACTTTAGAAGCTCAATAATGTAATAGTATCATCAAATTAGGGATTTTCAGTAACTCTTAACCCTAATCGAAGCAATAATATAAAGATTAACAAAAATCTTAAAATCAAAGTGCGCTAGGGTTTTGAAAAAAAGAATAAACCAAAGCAAGAGACTTACCACCAATATGTCACAATATGAATTTAATGGAGTCAAGAGACCACAAAGCAAGCTTGAGCCAACAATTTCCCCAAATCAAGGAAATTAAAGTCTTTCCAACTGGCATCAACAATTCAAATGGGTAGAAAAGAAAGTCACAAGAGTGTTTTGATATCAACAAAATGATGAAGTCTAAAGAACCCATGAGCAATGAAGAAAGCAAGCTATGGTTCTAAATTGAAGAATTCAAGAGAGCTCAAAGAGGGTGAGCTGAGAATCTTACCATACATAAAAGATAAAGCAAAGACCATCCAAGTAAAGTTCCAACACCAAGCTAACTCCAAACCAACTTAGAGAGGGAAGCTTTTAGGCAACTATGGAGGCAGTTGGAGAAGAGAAAATAAGGGAAATGGTAGTGGTCAGCCCTCTCTCTCTTTGTGTGTGTGTGTGTGTGTTTGATATTTTGGAAAGAATAAATTTAATCCTATACATGAGCATTTATATATCAAGACCCATTTGAGATTTGCAATTCAATGGTGGATAATGAAGCTAGGAAAGTGAGAGAGAAATCCAAAGGTCACAAAGTGGTCTACCAATGGAAGACCAAACTTAAGCACAGAACTTGTACACTTTACCAAACAAGGCCTTAGCATCCAAGTGTGGAGAGCAAAGGTGGGTGAAAAGAAAATGATCCAATGGCTAGGATTGTGACAACACAAAACTAAACACTAAAGTTGGTATGAATTACAAGAGTGTCATTGGCAAACCAAATCTAGAATAACCCTTGTCTTTCATTTTTATTTACATCAATGCCACTTAATCACCAACACTTAACAAAATCTCTACAAACTCCACTAACTCAACAATAATGAATATACTATTATGTCCTTTGGTTAATAAATTTCTGAATTCGTTTTTAACAATTTTCATTATTTACAAAATGAAAATACAATATGCAATTTATGAATTTAATTAACAAGTAATACATGTAAACCATGTTAAGCACATTAAGCACGTAATCACATAAGCACTAAATTAGTAATTTAGAATTTTAATTAAATCGCAAAAATACCGGATGTTACATGGATACTTTTTCTACAGTTGCTCAATTTGAGACTTTTAGAATTATTTTGGGTATAGTAGCGCAAATGAAGTGGCAAGTGTTTCAGTTTGATGTTAAATCAGCTTTCCTGAGTGGTTTTTTGGAAGAGGAAGTGTACGTTGAACAACTACAAGGTTTTATCATCCAAGGAAAAGTGGAGAAACTCTACAAATTGAAAAATGCTCTTTATGAATTGAAGCAAGCCCCCAGAGTATGGTACAATAGACTTGATTCCTATCTTCGTAAAAATGGATTGCATCGAAGTGATAGTGAGCCCACTTTATATGTGAAAGCGAAAGGTAACAAAGAATTTCTCATTTTTGTGTTTATGTGAATGATATAATATATACTAGATCTTCTAACTTGTTTGTTAAAGATTTCAAGGAAAGCATGATGCATGATTTGATATGTCTGATTTTGGGTTATTGCATTATTTTCTTGGTTTTAAAGTCCAGCAAATTAGTGATGGTATTTTCATTTCTCAAGTAAAATATGCCTTGAGGGATAACATGCAATAACCTAAAATATGATTTTGGGTTATTGCATTATTTTCTTGGTTTTAAAGTCCAGCAAAAGTCCAACAGGTTGACTTTTGAAAAGTATAACATGTTAAATTGCAAGATTTTCAATACTCTTATGAACACAAATGAGAAGCTTTCAATGAATGATGGAACTACAAAGTTTGATGCAAAGGTTTACAGAAGCATGGTTGGGGGATTGTTATATTTGACTCATTCAAGACTTGATATTATGTTCTCTGTGAGCTTAATATCAAGATTTATGCATAATCTCAGTGTAAATCATTTTGGAGGGGCAAATCGGATTCTTTGTTATGTTCAAGCAACCAGTGTCTATGGGATTTGGTATAAGTCAGTTCCTAATTTTAATTTAGTTGGTTTTACTAACAGTGATTGGGTTGGTTTTACAGATGACATGAAAAGTACAAGTGGTTTTGTCTTCAACTTTGTTTTAGGTGTTGTATCTTGGGTTTCAAATAAGAAAGCAACTGTTACATTATCATCCTTCGAAGAAAAATATATTGCAACTTCTTCAAGAGCTTGTAAAGCCATTTAGATGCGAAGAATTTTGGAAGACTTATATCAAAATCAAACAAAGGGGACAGAGGTTTATTGTGATAACAAAGCTACAATTGCAATGACAAAAAATCCAGTTTTTCACGGAAGAACAAAGCACATCAAAATTCATCATCATTTCATTAAGGATGTTGTTACAAAATGAAATATTATAATGAAGTATTGCTCAATCAATGATTAAGTTGAAGATGGTTTTACCAAGGTACTGTCATATTTAAAGTTTGTTAAATTCAGAAATTCTCTTGGTGTTTCCAGTTTTGCATTAAGGGGGAGTGATAAGAATTGATGATACAATACTACTATTTATATTACGTATGAGTTAGTTTTATTATGAGTAGTTAATTTTATCATGGGTAGATTGCAACCGTTGTTATTAGGAAGTGGTAGGTAGTTTATTATAGTTGTTCCTACTTTTGTAGTAGTGTTGTGTTTACGTTGCGTAGTGGTTCACGTTGTTTGAAGAAAGTGGGATACCCATTTCTCTTGTATATATGTTTTTTAGTGTATGTAAATATTCTATCGTAATGAAATGTTCTATGTTATTCCAGATTAATTAAAAGTTTCTTCTTATCTTAAAAAATTAAAGAGTCCTCTATTTTATTTTCAACAAATAGTCTATTAAACATATATATACATGTACGTGTATACATGTATATACATACACAAAATTATAACAAGAAATCATTGATTGTAGAAAAATAAATAAAACCCCTCGAAAATTTTAAGACTGTGTCCTTCAGAGAGAATATTACCTATATCAGCCAAAATTGTTTAGAAAAAAAAATCAGCTACAATCAATTTGAGGGAAGAGAGCTATGCGATAGAGAGAGAGGATATTCGAGTGAGAGAGAAACATGTTCTCTGGAATTTTCTAGAGAGAGAAATGATTTTCTAGTGAGAGAAATGTGTTTTTAGAGAGAGAAACGTTCTGGAATTTTCGTGGAGTGAGTGTGGGTGGAGTGTAGAGAGAGAAATGTAATGGTATCTATCAGTGTATAATTTTCGTGGAGTGAGTTTGACACCTAAATCCAATATATAATAATATTAAGTATAATTATATTTTTACAAAGTAATAAATAGAGATGTAGTGGGAGATAACTTGGGTCGGCCAATAATTTTTTAGACTTGTAATAGCCAGAAATTACAAGGCCTGATATAGATGGGTCATAGGACTGATGGGCCGCATGACTGATGGGCTGAAGGGCTGATGGACCCATGGAAATTTCTAGAAAATGAGTGATTCATAAGTCATGGATTTGTCCTGCTTATGAAAAATAGAGTCCAAAAAAGAAAAAAGTTTATCAAATCCCATGATTTAAGGGATTGATAAACTTGGGTAATAAATACATGGTTTAGGGATGAATAAAGGATCTATTTTTTAACCTTATTCATTGTGTATTTTTCTGCATCTACACAATTGGCGTCGTCTGTGGGAAACACTTTTATTGAAATCTTTCTTTTCAATAGCTTCCCATTCTCTACGAAGAGCTTAGATTTACACCATCCATGGCGGTTATCACCCCGTTCGCAGCAATCCGAGTTACCTCAGAATGGAGGCCAACCTTCACAAACCGAAGATTCGATCAAGCAAGCCTTGGAAGACAGAACAACCGATTTTGAGAGGCAGAACGCCGAGTTGGTGGCCAAACTGGCCCTATTGCAAAACCCTCGAGAAACCATGAATGGCGAACAATCCAACCAGCAGGAGCGGTCCGCAGGCCACCAATCAGAAAGGGACAACCACCACGCAAAGTCCAACAATGATCAGGAGGAACACGCAGAATCATCCCTGCAAGTGCTCGGGATACACAATCCCGAGCAGACTCTAACCATGAAAAAATTGGAGGAGATTATGATCAAATTCCAAAGGGAGGTGCTTAAAGATATGAAGATTCAGACCCCAAACGATCTGGCCTCCGAGGCATCCATCGACGCCGTGCAGACTCCATTCACCCTGGCGATCACCAGCGTGCCCTACCCGGAAAGGTTCAGGCTACCAAAATTTACCCTGTTCGACGGCACAAAAGATCCGACGGAACACATCTACCACGTCTATACAAAAATGAATGTATATAATGAGAACAAAGTCTTACTCTGCAAAGTCTTTCCCACCAGCCTGACCGAAGCAGTCCTGGTATGGTTCAGGAAGCAACCACCCCGATCCATTGGAAACTGGCTCAGACTCTGTGAGTTGTTCATTGCCTAGTACTTCGGCAATAAAAGACAGAAAAAGACCATATCCAGTCTATTTACCATGATCCAAGAAAAAGGCGAATCCCTGAAAAGCTTTGTCTCGCGATTCAATGTGGAGATGTCTTTAATTGACAATTGCGATCAGCACTCAGCCGTTGAGGCTTTTAGAATGGCCTTGATCCCTGGAACCAAGTTCCATCAGTCTTTGGTCAAGAGGCTACATCGGGGAACTCAATTCCAAGGCACAAAGGCACCTTCGGATAGAAGAAGAGCCGACCATACGCCAGAGAAGGACAGCCTTTGCGAGCGTAGAGGTAAGAATTTTGGAGCCTTCCAGATCAAAGGATCATGTACCCGAGAGAAACGCCAAAGATTCGAAGACAAGATCACTCCGTTAAAGGTTAGCCTAGCCAAACTCTAGAGGCTACGAAGGGTTGGGGAAATCAGCGAATTACGAAGCCCGAAAGGTGATGCATTGATAACCTTCTCTTCTATAGATATGCGGAGCATTCAATCACCTCATGACGATCCCTTGGTAATCTCCCTCATGGTCTCAAATTTCTTAATCAAGAGAGTAATGATCAACTCAGGAAGCAGTGCCAACATAATCACCAAGTGGGCATTTGAGAAGCTAGAGATTAACCCCCGGGAGATAGTCCCTTCCAGAAGCCCGATAGCCGGATTTGATGGCAGAAGAGTGGAGCCAATCGGGGAGATTCAACTACCGGTAACGACAGCAAGATGCACGCTCAGAGAAACTTTTGTGGTGGTAGATGTAAAACCCTCATATAATCTTCTCATGGGCAGGGCCTGGATCCATCGGATGCACAGAGTTCCTTCCACCATGCATCAAGTCATGCAATGCATCGATCCAAACGGAATTGATATGATTGACATCAGGGGAGATCAGCTAGCGGCCAAAGAATGTTACGCCGTCACCTTGAAAGGTCTGAGGAAAAGGACTGAACCGAAACGAGATTCACGGTCCAAGGCAGTACCCGATGATCAATAGCAATTACAAGACGAGGGTACAGGGTCATCTATAACAGCTGAACCTTTGCTAGAAGTTCAGATTTGCCCCGATCACCCTGAAAGGTTGACTTATATTGGTTATGGCCTCAATGCACAAGAAAAGAAATAAATGGAGGCCCTCATATGCTCCAATGTTGACATATTTGCCTAGGGCCATATGGATATGACTAGCATCGATATGTCAGTAGCCCAGTATTCCCTCAACGTGGATCCCGGCACAAAACCCGTCAGGCATAAACAAAGACGAATGGGGGCTCACCGAAACCAGATCATAGCTGAAGAGGTTGATTGACTCCTCCAAGCCGACTTCATTAAGGAGGTACAGTATCCTTCCTGGCTGGGAAATGATGTTGTGGTTCAGAAGAAGAACGGGAAGTGGAGGGTGTACGTGGACTTCACCGACTTGAACATAGCATGCCCGAAGGATTGTTTCCCCTTACCAAAAATTGATCAGATGGTAGATGCGACCGTAGGATTCAAGCGCTTGAGTTTTCTGGATGCATACTCTGGGTATAACTAGATACGAATGAACCCAGATGATGAGGAAAAGACTGCCTTCATCACTGAATCAGGTACATATTGTTACACAGTTATGCCTTTCAGATTAAAAAATGCAGGTGCAACCTTCTAGAGGTTGGTCAGCAAGGTTTTCCAGGGCATGATGGGATCTACCACAGAAGCCTACATTGATGACACGAGTCAAAAGCAAGGCGAAAAGTGGCCATCTGACCAATCTGCAGCAGGTATTTGACACCCTTAGAAAATACAAGATGAAGCTCAACCCATCCAAATGTTCTTTCGGCGTGTCCTCGGGCTAGTTCTTGGGACACATAGTTGATCGAACGAGAATACAAGCAAGCCTAACACAGGTCAAAGCTCTCATGGAGTCAGCAGAGCCGAAGTCCCGGAAGGAGATCCAAGTACTAACCGAAAGAATAGCAGCCTTCATCCATTTAATCTCTCGTTTAACTGATAGGTGTCGGTCATTTTTTCATGCTATAAAGGCGGAAAAAGGAGAGGTCTGGGGGCCAGATAAATCAGAAGCTCTGAAAAAACTCAAAAGTTGCATGGCAAAGCCTCCCATACTGGCAACCCCAGAAGCAGATGAGCCGTTATACTTATATCTAGCCATATCTGTAACATCTACCAGCGCCGCTCTAGTCAAGGAGGGCAAGGGGTACCAGGTACCAGTCTTCTACACCAGCAAAGCCTTTGTTGATGCAGAAACTCGTTATTCGAAATAAGAAAAACTGGTACTATCACTGATCAATGCAAAGTGACGTCTTCAACATTACTTTGGAGCGCATCCGATCGTAGTGCCAACTGCAACCCCGATTAGATCCATAATGGCGAAGCCCGAATTATCAGGAGGAGTATCCAAATAGGCAATAGAGCTAGGAATTTATGACATAACCTATGTCCCCCGAACTGCCATTAAAGGGCAAGCAGTAGCTAACTTTTTGTTGGAAACAGAGACTACAGACTCTTTAGAAGATAATAAACCTGGCTTATGGTTTGTGTTCATAGACAGATCATCAAATATCAACAGAGCAGGGATCGGTGTAGAGCTCATAACACCAGATGGCACTAAAATTCAGCAGTCCGTTCGATTGGAGTTTCCCACCTCCAACAACGAAGCCGACTATGAGGCCCTTCTAGCAGAAATTCATTTGGCCCGAAGCCTTCAAGTACAGAAAGCAGAGATATGGAGTGATTCCCAGTTGGTCGTACGGCAGTTGAAAGGGGAGTATGAAGCCCGAGAGCCTAAAATGGAAGCATACAGGAATTTGGTACTAAAAGAGGCCGAGGAATTCCAGCAGTTAACCTTTGAATAGATCCCCATAGGGGATAATATCATGGTAGATTGTCTGGATAACCAGGCCTCCGCAGCAAGGGAGAGTATGACTGGAACAACACCAGTGGACTTCATCGTCCGCTCAAGCTTGGAGCCCTCCGAAGACGTGATGGTCATTCCTTATGAGCCAAGCTAGATGGACCCCATAGCAGACTATTTGAGGACCGATGCATTACCTGAGTCAAAACCAGAGGCCCGAAAGATAAGAATGAAAGCCGCTAGGTATGCTATATACAATGGCCAACTATACCGTAAGTCTTTCTCCGAGCCATATTTAAGATGTCTCACACCCTCCGAAGTTTCTGCGGTTATGGAAGAGATACATGTTGGATCATGTGGCAATCATTCCGGAGGAAGGTCTTTAGCCCATAAAGTTCTCACCCAGGGATACTTCTGGCCTTACCTGTTAAGGGACGCTGAGGTCTACACCCGACACTGCAAAAAGTGCCAATTTCATGGAGATGTCATTCATCCACCTCCGGAATTACTAAACCCAACAATTATCCCTCACCCCTTTGCCCGATGGGGTATGGATATTGTGGGTCCCCTCCCGCAAGCTATACGATCTACTACACATGTTCTTCTGGCTACGGATTACTTTACCAAGTGGGTGGAAGCCGAGGCATACTTCACTATCAAAAGTAGCCATGTTATAAATTTCATCTGAAGTCACATCATTTGTAGATTCAGTCTACCCCAAACTATAATGATGGATAATGGCACCAATTTGGATAACAGGAAAGTTCAAACGTTCATGGCAAAACATGGGATCAATCAGAACACTTCTTCTGTTGGCTATCGATAGGGAAATGGACAGGCTGAAAGGAAAAACTGAACAATTTTCGATACACTCAGGAAAAAGCTTGAAGAGGAAAAATGAACCTAGTTGGAGAAATTGCCCGAGGTCTTATGGTTCTATCGGACTACTCCAAGACAATCAACAAGAGAGACCCCTTTCGCCATGGCCTATGGTGTCGAAGTCGTTATCTCGACCGAATTGAGAGTACTTACTTTAAGGAGTCAAGCCTCGGAGGAAGGTCCAAACAATCAACACCTAGCCCATGATTTGGACCTACTGGAAGAAAGAAGAGAAGTTGTCGGGATAAGGCTGGCTGCCTATCAGCAACAAGTCAGGGCACGATTAAATCAGAAAGTCAAGAGAAGAGAGTTTCAAGTAAGCGATATGGTGCTCAGAAGAAAGATTGGGATTATTGGCAAGTTACGGGAGACATGGGAAGGACCTTATACAATAATTGAGGTCATCGGACGTGGTGCTTATCGGGTAAGGAAGAATGAGACAGGTCTCATCGAGTCCAACTCTCAAAACGTTTATCGGCTGAAGAAGTATTATCCTTAGGTAGTTTCTTTTTCTTGTTAAATAGTAAAATAAAACCGTGTCTCACATATGACACATTTTCTTGATTATAATAAAGCATCTGTGCCCGATGTTCGGCACCTCTGCGTCATGATTCTCAAGTTCTTTTGAATAAAGATACATTCTATTTTTATACTCATATTTTATGAAAAGACTTCATGTTTAAATGAAAATTTTCCTAAGTGTTGAGTTCAAACCTGATTTGAACTAGCCAGAGGGCAAGAACAAGTCTCAGGGGCCAGATGCCAGAAGAATAAATTATTAAAATAAAAAAATTTCCTAAGTGTTGAGTTCAATCCTGATTTAAACTAGCCAGAGGACAAAAACAAGTCTCAGGGGCCAAATGCCCAAAGACTAAAGTATTAAGATAGAAACTTTTCCTAAGTGTTGAGTTCAAACCTGATTTGAACTAGCCAAAGGGCAAGAACAAGTCTCAGGGCCCAGATGCCCGAAGACTAAATACTGCACAAGAAAGTTTGCTAAGCCGAGTAAACAAGAACGAAATACCATCAAATAAGGAAAATATTTTTTCATTAAAATAGATAGAAAAGTACAAAGATACCCTTCGAGAAGGGTAGGTACATGATGAAGTGCCAGGAACCTAAGCCCTATCTAACTAAGGGGGGAAAACTAACCTTCTCCCTTCAAGATGGCAGAAAACTGCTTCTCATTTTCAGAAGCCGGTGGGTCCTTGTAAGGAAGAGACACTCCCATGAAAGCATCAAACTCCTCAGTAGTCTTGAACTCCCGATCTGCCAAGGGAATGTGCTCTATTTCATGCCTATCTCACCACGCATTGACCGATCGAACATCGCAGATGGTGACGTACCGGCTGTGCATCTCCATATCACCCAAACGGTACACCTCTACCTTGGATCGCTCAAGAGGCCGAAGATTATCTGACTCTGTCTTTTTCGGCAACTATCTTTTGGTAGGCTGCATTCAACTCTGCTAGTTCGACAGCTAAAACCATCTTTTCAGCAACTAAATCCCTCTTCTTGACCTCCCCGGTCTCCAGAAGGCTCTTATGCTCAAATACACTCTGGCGAAAATCATCCGCCTCTCTGGCCAGAGTGACACAATGCTCGTTATTTTGCTGAAGTTGAGCCTGCATCTTAGACATTTCCCGGACATCGGACTCCAGGGCATTATTGTAGGCTTGGATCCCATAAAGTAGCTACATAGATAAGAGAAAAAAAGTGCATGTTAGTACATAACGAAGTGTAAATAAGGAATTAAGCTGAAAAAATGCATGATAGTTACCAACCTCCATGGCCATTGTGGAGCCTTTTTGCAAAAGCTCAGTCCTGGAGATCTTCGACTGAGCAGCCCTATCGGCCGAAGTCCAAATCCCCTTCACCATAACCCGAAGAGCTTCTGGCTGGCAGATGGTAAGATGGTCGGCACAGACCGGAGTCCTATTGGGAAAAAGAAATTTTGGCTCCCAGGGAATAGCAGTACTGGGGGTATCCTGAGCCTGAAGGGTGTCGCTCGTCGAGGCATCAGTTGCTTAGGTCCTAGGTTTTTTATTGGCCGCTCCACCACCTGTACCAGATCGGGACCTCGTGAGTGGAGGATTTGCAGGAGGATACTGAGGTGGATCTACTGGACTTTGTGCGGGCGGAGGTACTAGAGGCGTCGGGGATGCTGTTGAGAGCGGTACAACGTCAACTAGGTTGATCCCTTCAGGAACCTGAGTGCGTCTGGCAGAAAGGGGTCTGACGGGCAAATCCATCATGTCAACAGCAACACCCAAGTTAGAAATCATCTCCAAATTGTCCTTAGTCAGAAGGGTAGTGGCAGATCAGACATTGCTCCAGATCTTGGCCTTCAGAAGGGCTATCCGTTCATTTATGAGGGATAAGGGAATTTCTCTATCCTTATAACCTAGAAATCTATATGCGTATTCCCCCTGATATAAATCACAGAACTCACAAAAAAAAAGAAGCTTTGTGGAGGGGACGGTAGATAGGCAAACGAATAACACCAAAGGTATGTGGGATCGGGAATGTCAGAGAGAACGGGTAAAACCAATTGTCGCTAACAACTACCATTTTCTCTTTCCATCCTTTATCGGATTTTTCCGTACCAGAACATATACCCCGACCCTGGAAGGGAAAGAGGTTGTACCTACCCTTACTTTCTCTGGCATTTAGAAATAAATCGCAAAGAAACAAGTCGGCTAGACCTAGATTAAGGCTCAGATCCCATTGTATAATAGGAGCATGGACAAAATCCTAAAACTGTTCGGGTTGAATTGAAGGGGGTGCAACCTTAACATAAAAAATACATAATGAAAGAAAGGGTGAAGAGGAAATCTTAAGACTTTGAGATGAACCGCCGATAGCAAAATGCTACCTGGTTGAAGTCCCTCACTCTTAGAGAAATCTAAATAGGCTAGGTAAGGGGCCACAAAAATATCACCAGGTATGTTGGTCTCAACCCGAAGATGTTTTACGTCCACCTCAGGCCTTGTTTTCTTAAGAGGGGCAACCATGAAGAGTTCAGAAGGTTTGGGGTTCACAGATTCGTCATTATCATGAGAACCCTCTGTAACGGGTGTTCCTGGATTCGTTGATGAACCCGGAAGGTCAGCACTTGGGGGACTGGTTTTTGAAGCATAGGCCTCTTGACGGATGGAAGAAGGGCTATCACTACTGGTAGAGTCAGTGTCGGTTGCAGAGGACAGAACGACCTCCTCTACTGACCTAGTATCATCTCTATCGGACATAGTTTCAGAAAGGTAGAAGAGACAGATGGGAGGCAGGGATGAAAATTAAAAAGAGGAATGTGCTATCGAACTTACACAGATGACAATGAAGAGGCAGGAAGAGCTTCGGGTAGGAGTAAACGTCTGTTCTGATGGAGGTTCTTAAGGCCGGCAAGAGAGATTACAGGAATCAGAGAAAAAAGGCAAGAGCGAAAGTTGAGAAAGAGAGGAATGAAAAAATGAAATGGTTTAGGGTGGGTTTTATAGTAGGAAAGGAGCATGCCAAAAGACTACACGAAGCCCAAAGGTCGCACGTTGCACAATGAGCCATCATGGTGCAAAAATTAAGGAAGTTATGGCCTCATGTTTTGAAATGCAATTAAATGCCAAATAAAGATATGTCAACTCACCACCATCATTTCCCATAAAGGTATTAATGTATAGATGAGTATATATAATTTCGGTCATGGGCTATGATGAGAATCATAAGCCCATAACCTCAGGGGCCTGTGTAATAACCAGAAATTACATGGCCCGATATAAATGGCCCATAGGACTGATGGGTCGCAGGACTGATGGGCCGAAGGACTAATGGACCGTGGAACTAATGGGTCCATGGAAGTTTCTATAAAATGAGTGATCCATAAGTTAGGGATTTGTCCTGCTTATGGAAAATAGAGTCCAAAAAAGAAAAGAGTTTATCAAATCTCATGATTTAAGAGATTGATAAACTTAGGTAAATGGGCTTGACCCATTTATCAAATTATGTATAAATACATGGTTTAGGAATGAATAAAGGATCCAATTTTTAACCTAATTTATTGTGCATTTTTCTGCATTTATAAGACTATATATATAAAAAAAAATTAAATTAGAAAATAGAGATGTAATGGCAGATAAATTAGGTCTGCCACTAGTGTCTATCTTTTATTTTCACAATGGTGTTTGTTTTCATGTATGTAGTTATAAGAGAGAGATCAACCAACATCTAACTTCAGTTGATGGATCACTAGGACCACCCAACCAAACATTGACACATGAAAGCAAAGGTGAAATAAATTTTTATAATATCGGTCTTAAAAATAAATATTAGTATTGGGTAATAATATTAGAATTTTCTAAACATGTTATGATTCGAACTATACATAACGTGATGGAAAGTACGGGAAACCGTGCTTATGATTTCTGTCCTTGCAAGCATGCATGTATATTATCGTAAACCAATAGAGAAATTTGGGAAACTTAAATGATCCCGACTACGCATACTACTAAGCATATATTCTAAAATTCTCACATGGTTAGCAAATTCATCAAAAAATATTTATGTTTCAATTTATAAGCCTTATTGCAGCATAAATAAGGAAAGAATGGGGTGTGAAACAAGATTTGTTTTTTTTTTTTTTGCAAGTGGTCAGGCTTTTCAAAAGTACTGCTGGTCATCAATGGGCATGTTCGATTGAATTCCTTGAAAAATCTTTTCAATGTTTGCAAATAATTACAAAATACTAGGCTATATTGGAGTCTGCTTGATAAAATGATCAGTTACTACTTCAGGTTTCATAGTATTTTATTTTAAATAATCATCCACCCAAAGAATTAAAATCTGATATGGTAATGAATTTTTCAAAAGAATATGAATTATGAAAGGAATATTTCGGTATCAATTAAATAAACTCTCAAAATGTCATATTAACTTTTCAAAATATGAAAGAAAATCGCAGAAAAATGTAACTAAAAATTGAAAGCCAAATAAGATTAGGTTTAAATTATTTAGATCTATATCAACATAATTTAGAGATATGGACACACACATATATATGTGTGTGTATCTGTCAATATATGTGGGCATGAGTAAAAAGAGTGTACCTAGCTCATTATTTGATATTCGCAGTTGTTTTATCTATTCCACAGACTTTGTCCCCTTGATCTCTCTTATTAATCATGCTAGCTTTGGTGTTGGAATTGACTGTTACCCCACTTGAGCTTTAGGATCAGATAATTGTGTGGCAATTAATTAGTGTCATATGGGGAGGAACTATATACCTGTCTGTCCTTTGTTCAATTATTCAATCTGAGCAAAGCTGACAACCGATTTTGATTGTGACGAGTGGGACTCTATATATATATATATAGCTCTCAGACCAAATTTTATCTGAAATGATAGTAGTATGTTATATATGGTATTTGTATAATTAATCAGTGTGCTTAACATGAATATGGTCGGGTCCAAAATAGCATTAGTATCTGCACCATGGTTCTGCCTGTATGGATCCGATACCATACATTATGCATTGGGCTTGTAATCATTTTTGAAAATTCATTATACCATTATGGCGACCCTGACCGAAACTGAAATCATAATGACAAAACATGAATTATACACTTAAAAGAATAGATATCGAATTATACACTTGAACAATTGATATATCTTTATTACGTCTAAAAAATAAGGGGCCAATGTAATTCTTTATTTTTCTAAACGAATGATCTCTAAAAGTATATATGTATATATATATATACATATATGTATATACATATATATATTTTATAAATATTGAGGGAGGGAGAGAGGTAATGGCTCATAGCTTTGTTCTGCCCTTGGCCTGAGTTGTCAAAATTTGAGCTAAGGCTGCATCTACATCCTTCCCTTGGCTTGGGCCCTGGCTAATAAGTTCCAGTCAAACTTTCTTTGGTTACATCCACATCGGAATCAAATTATGATTGTACAGGTTTGTGTGGTCTGTACATGTTTGCCCTATAGAGGAGCCATGTATTTATTTTCAAGAACTTAGATATATATATAAGAAATTTAGGGTAAAATATATTGATCTTTCTTAAAGTTTGTTTTATTTTGTTAATGATGATTATGTTTATCATTTATTAAAGTCAGATTCGTTAAACAAAAAATGTGTAAAAATTCAAATATTTTTCAGTTATATGAAATTTTTGTCAATGGATTTTCACCCAAGCAATTTATAATAATAATAAGCAAAAATCTAATTAAATGGTGACATGATTATGAAAATCAACAAATACGTATGGGTATATATATAGAGCGGTGCTACACATCATGTAAATTAAAAATCTATGTGGCATCCTACCTGGCATTTAATAAATTAAAAAAATTAAATAAAGCTTTCATCAAATTCTAAAACCCTAAACCACTGTCAAACTAATCTTCTACTAACTCATCTGCTAAACCTATCTTTTGTGTGAAACCTAAGAGAATTCATAGCATATCACCAAATTAAAATCTAAAAAGCATAAGAAAAGTCTTTGTCCAACATCTTCAACTTCCAAGTAGCCAAAAGTGAAACCTCCTCCACCAGTTACCACAATTTTTCCTTTGGTTAATTGCTCCAGAATGAGTATTCACAACAAAATGTATTTCTGGTTTCACAAAATTTATTCAAACAAAATTCAACTAGAATCAAAAAACAAAAACTAGCATGATGAAGTATATATTGTGACATATACCTTGTAAAATCAACTCATGTCGTCATCCATTGAATCAGATTAATAGTATCATATAAGAGTAATTAATATAATAATAAAATCCCAACAAATATAGTAAAAGAAGATAAGTATTTTTACTTTTCATTGAAAATGAAAACCGTAAGAGGGATAACCGGTGTTTGCCGGTCATCACCTTCGGCCACCCTCAGCTGCTAGAAATGCCCCAACCGCCCGATACTTACAAATTGTTATTCAAGATTTCTTGCCGAAAATAACCGTTAGTAAATATAAAATTACAAAGGAATTTTTTTTTCATTTTTGGCCGGAGAGATGCTTGCAGGAGACACCCGTTGCTTCTGCCGTGGCTGTGAAAATAAAGAGGGAATCTGGAAAAAAAAAAAAAAAAAAAAAAAAAAAGGCTCTGAAAATAGGTTGGATTAGAGAAATTTTGAAATTTGATTAAAATGAAAAAAAAAATTATGTCACATGAATTGCCACCTCATCTTATATGTCATTCAAGTTAAAATCATGAATTCATGAAGTATAACATTTTTCTTTCCATATATATATATATATATGTGTGTTACCCTGAAGTTGTCAGTATTAGTCATGAAGAGGGACATGGACATGCATGCATGATGCATCATTATCAATGCATGGTGCAGATGGTAACAGCTCAGGCCTTTTATTCTCAAAACCAGGTCCCCATTACAATCATATAGTATTATTTTTCCCGCGTTTTCGCTTTTTGATTCTCTATTTCACTTCTCCCGCAAAATTACACAAAATTTGGAGTTTGCTCATGTCCCTACCCTACAGGCTGCACCCACGAACCCAGCAAATGTACAGGATGAGATTTCCGCAGTCTCACATGTACATATATACTACAAAGTTTGTAGCACATGCCCTCTCTGTATTATATTTGAACCCTCTACGATGTCCAATGTTTTATAATTTGTTGATTTTTTCTCATAAAAATGATCGCTTTTTTAATGACCTAACAACCGTATGATGAAATTGACATAAATAAAAAAATATATTATATTTAACGGTCACAGAAGAGCAATAGATCATTACTCTATATATATCAAAACACTTGTGTTGCTAGTATGTAAATCCTATTTCACAAACATATTTACAAAAAAAATAATAATAATTTTGAAATAGAAGATAAAATTAATACAAGATTAGATTTTACCTTTTTGGTTAGCGTGAAGTACCTACAGGAAAGGAAAAATAAATTTTTTGAAAATTTTGAGAGTTTAGTTTTCTGGAAACGCAAAATTTTTAGGAAAGTAATTTTCCATATCTCCTAAATTTTCTCCAAGGGTCCGTTTGGTTAGCCGGAACTACAGTGGAAAGTAAAAGTGAAAGAAATTGAAAGGAAAAGAAATTGAAATTTAGCTTTCTACCATGTATTTGGTTAGTTGGAAAACAAATCAAGAAACTAAAGGGAAAATATTGCATGGTTTGTTAGTTTGGATATCAAGAAATAGAAAAGAAAATGATTCTATTTACCAAAAATACCCTTTCAAATAGAACACTCTTGAAACTTATTCATTTTTCTTTTTTTAAGTTCATTTTTTGAAGTATTAATTAAATTCAATCATAAAATAGGGCTCAATTGACAAACATAGAAATAAAAACGGCCCAAAACAACAAGGATAACAAAATTAGTATGACTCTTTAAATTGTTAATCATATATATATAGATAGACTAATAAAAAAAAGAGGCTTTGCACGTAATTTAAAGTCTACATAAAAATGAACAAATATATTACTAAAAATAATTAGTACAAAATAAGATTAACCATATCAGAAATTATCAAAATACAAATATTGAAGAAAATAATACCTCGAGAATAATGACTAATAAAAGTTTATTGAAATAGTATTGTAAAAAAAATCATATAAATTTAGGTATTAAATTAAAAATATATATATTAAGTTTGATTAAACGACAATACCTAACAAGATATATATATATCGAAGTTAATAAATAAATATTAAATTACAATAAAAGAAAGATAGAAAAAGAAATACTAACATGATTGGTATAATTGCTCTGAAACAGATTCACAAAAAAATAATAGAACAACATAAATATAATCAAATGAACAACATAAATACAACAAATAAAACATAGATAAAATTAAAGTATAATAGAAGAATTACAATGGGGGCGTAGATAGGGAGATGCTTAGGATTATATATAGAATTGTACTATATATTATAGTCCATTTAGGATTATGATTGTTAAATACCGTGGTGATGGGATGATTCAGTATTATAGTAATGTGGGATTATAATTATTAAATACAATTCTAGATGTGATTCATTATTATTTTTATAGAATTGACTATTATAATTCATTTAGGATTAAAATTGTATTTTGTGATTATGATTATTAATTATAATTAAATTAAAGTAGGATTATGATCAAATTAAATACATAATTCATACATAAATAAGTATTGGTGTTTCTAAATAGGATTCTACTTAAATTGTAGTTATAGATTCAAGCCAAATAGAATTCTACTTAAATTGAAGTTACAAAATTCAATTAAATTTGGTAATTATAATTCAAGTAAAATCTGAATTGAAGTTATAATTAAATTAAATTTTGTAGTTATAATTCAAGTGGAAACATGATTTAAAAATCACATAGAAAATTTAGACTATAAATACTAAAACACCAAACTTTCTTCACACTTTTAATAGTAGTATATAGATAAGAGTGAGTCTTAACTAAATAAAATGCTACTAAATTATTTTGCTAGGTAAGAATCCTAGTTAAAAGAAGCCTTCTAGAAAGAAAAACATTCATAAAAATATACACCTATCAATAATAAGACTGTTTAATATTCATATACTTATATAATATAGATATATATATATATATATATATATATATATATATATTGAATTTACTAACTATAATTCAAATAAAAATAAAGACTTACATCTAATTTGAATTTTGTAAAGAGAAACGTTGAACAAAGACTAAGTTAAAATATAAAACAACTACAGCTTAAAATTGTAAAAGTGATAGATAAAAGGATAACTTTCACGAGAAAACAAAATTTTAGTGTAGTTTTATCAAGGAAATATTTTGAGAAAATTTATCGATACGAGAAATTGATTTTCCTAAAAGAATTTACTTTCCATCTAACCAAACTCTACGAATGAAAATTCTTTCCATTTATTTTCCTTTCATACTATTTCACAATAGAAAATTTTATTTTCCCACAAAAGCTATCATATTATAAGTGTAGTTATTGGTTTGCCCTTAGTTAGTTATTTATGTAACCTTGACTATATGATTATGACAACTCTAATTATTTTATTTATGTACGACTCTTATATATAAATGATTCAAAGATATATATATATATATATATATATTAACTTTTGTACCTGATTTTTTTAATAATCTTAATTTTTAAAAATATCAATCGTACACTCCATCGCATATATTCAATTATCAACTGTCTATATAATACAAAGACTCTCTTTCTTTGTTTGTTTTATTATTTCTTTTTTTTTCTCTAAAAAATTGTAATAAGTTGCTTTTATCCTCTTGTTTTTTCTAACAATTAAATGTTAATTATATTAAATAAAATATCATTATATTTGAAGTATTTAAAGCATAATGATAGTTTAGAAAATAAAAATTATTTTCTTTTCCCTTTCATGCTATCCAAAGTCACAAAAAAAATATTTTCTCACATATTTCCTTAAAAGTTTCCTTCTAACCAAATGCATCATGAGAAGTTGATTTTCTTTTCACTTTCCATCTCATTTCCGTCTAACCAAATGGACCCTAACAGAAATACCATGAAGGAAAGGGAAACTAAAAATATAACTATTAAATAAATTATTACTTTTAAAAAAATAATATATAATATCCATTAGTAAGAATAAATTTTAATTAAAATTCATACAAATTCAAAATATTTAAAATGAATTTATTAAACTTGGTCAACAACCATAAAACTTAAAAGAATGCAAAAACAAAAATATAATAAACACTGAAAAAGAAAAAAGTCATTTAAGGCAAAATAAATATATATTAAGTATAAAAAAAAGTCATGTTTTTACGAAAAATAAGTACATATAAAAACTAGTAAATAAAATTTTATTGAAATTAAAAGTAAAAAAGAAAAATAAAATGAATAAAAACATTATGATGGATTTATTGAATATACCAAAAGAAGTGAATAAATTTCCCACAATAAATAGGTTAAGAAAAAAAAATTAAAATAAAGATTATATTAAATTCAAGAGTCCATATAAATGATCATGTATCTATTGAAACTAATATATATATATATATATATATATATTGAAAAATCAGCATATATTAGAAATCTATAAAGGCCAATAGCCTACAAAGTGGGGAGGTATCTGTAACACCCCATGTTATTTTCCCAATTTTCTGGAATTATTTTTGATTTATTTTCGGTTGTAACGTCACTTGTTCATGACGTCATGGTTATTCTGGATATCTCACGTATAAAGTTTTCGCGTTTATGCCTTAATACGACGGGATGACGCGGCCATTGTCTTGTTGACTACTTCGTGGATTGTCCTTGGCGATTACATGACTTGACGTGACAATATTATTTCTGACTTGGTGAAATGTTGACGTGAGATTCGATAGCACGACTCTGTAATTGTCTCTTTGATGACTTCGTGGAGTTTTTTTAGTGATTACGCTATTTGACGTGATGTTTTATGTTTTGGACGTGGCTAGAGGTTTATGTGGGCTTTAGTGCCGATTACGTGGATTCGTTCAGACGTTCGACGTTTGGTGTTTCGACTGGGTGGCGACATGCTTAATATGCTTGATGTCTAAGGCTCCGACGCTGTTGTGCGAGTTCGGCATTTAGTGCGTTAGGGGTTCGACGTTTTGTTTTCCCCTTATGATGGGATTATTATATGCCTAATTTGATTTACGTGCTCTGTATTTGTATGTACGTGTTTTGTTTGTTTGGTGTGCTTACTTCTTTGTGTTTCTAAGTGTTCATAGGTGTTGATGTGGATATATTTGGTTATTGTTTTGGATTATTTTCGTACCCTAGTTATTTGTAGTTATTCGGTGGGTCTTGTACGTACCCGGTGTTCCGGTAGTTGGATTTTGTACCTCGAATTATTTATCCTCGCTGGTACTATTTATCAGGCAACTCGTAGATTTTTCGAGTACGCGTGTTGTCGTTTAGGGATTTTCTTATGATTTTTCCTTTATTATTATTTATTGTTAATTGAGGCTAAATGATTTCTTTCGCTTTTCGCACTTGAGGCGACGGGTTCTGAGTTGTCATTAGCAGGTATTTCCGATTATTAATTTAGCGGACCGAGAATTTGGATTGATGGACTGAGACCAATCTTTTGTCGAAGTCGAGTTCGGAAGTGTTCTGTGTTCCGATGGTTATGTTTCGTACCCGGAGAGTTTATTTTGACTTATATTATTTACTGGCTATCTGTAGAGTTTATGAGCTTGCGTGATATTAATTGTGAGTCGATCGGTTATTTATTTCAGATTATATATATAAGTTTCATACCCCAAATTATTTATTTCAGTTATATTAATTATTGGGCATCCTGTTATTATTTTGGGCTCACGAGTTTACGTTTGGAGGCTTCCGATATTTATTGGGATTTATTGTATATATATATTAATTGTAATTATATATATATTATTTTGGGGTTATTTTGTAATATCGGATAATTGGAAGGTCACTTATGCGATTTAGCATATATATAGGTATATATATATGCCCGTGTCTACACAGAGTAAGAAAAGACGTTGACCTAGCCACTTCATCTCTTTTTTTCACACAACTACACCAGCTCATTCTCCTTCTTCTTCGATCAGCAGCTCCACCCTTCTTTTTGACCCTCATCATCTTGCCAAGAGAGAGAGAACTTGGATTGAGAATGAGGAAGCTCGTATAAGGCAGACGCGATTTGTGCATTAGAGGGTTCGTCGGTTGAGGAGAGCTTCAGCGACGGCTGAGGGAGAAGCGGCGAGTGCCGGCATGCGCAGGTGAAGTTGGTGGTCGGAGGTGGGTCGCAGCAGCAGGTCGCGCATGGCAGAGGCGCCACGCATAGCAGCAGCGACAGTGTAGGTTCGGCCGAACTTCGGTCAATGATTTGGACGGCTTACCGTTGTCGGTTTCGGCCGATTTTTGGTGAGTAGCTTTGACTCTACCTCGTGTTCATCATACTAAAATTTCGTATTTTTTCGTTGAGCGGTTTGTCCGAAAATTTGATTTATACATTCGAATTTTCGTTTGGGTTATATTAGATCTATTCAAAATTATTAATCGATTGTTAATGGGCTTCATATATATCGTATAGGTCATTGAGACGGACATTTCGGTATATTCGAAATAATTTTCGGACGACTATGGGTGGCAAGCACTGTTCACAGCCGACACTGTTCACGGCGGGACAGTTCGGGGCTGTTCTGTAAGCTTTATTTTAGATGGGAATTTACATATATATATTTTTATATATATGCATATCTGACACTCACTAATAATGCGTAGAAAATGTTAATAAATCTCCGTTGTATGTTTATGGGTAAATAAAAACGATTAATTAAATTCCTAATGATAGACAGAAACCTAGGGATTTTATAAAATTTACGGAGTATCCATAATTGGATTAAATGATGTCGGAAATAGAATTAATTCGTAGAAATTAAATAAATTATTTCCCACGAGAAATTAAATAGACTTTATTTCTCGGAGAACTTAAAATATTTATAAACCTATTTAAATTAAATCGACATAGGCGGTTTAGTACCCCTTGAGTTCGAAATAGGTTTATAGAAGGTGTATGTGAATGTAGATCCGGTTAATTGATTTTTATCCCCTATTATTTAATTAAATTAAAAGCATGCTAGTATATAAAGGTTATGAAGATTGGGTAATCGAGAACCCAAATATATTTTTGAGATAAATGAAAGTTAATTACTGTATAATTTAAATTTTGAAGCATGCTTTGTATGAGGTTGCTTGGCTTTTATGCCATTTTATTGAGTATATTAAATTCATGTAGAGGCATTTTACATTCATGCAGTACTGTAGTATATATATTGTTTTGGTATAAGTTGCATGCCTCATTTATATCATGTGCATGTATGGATTGTTTGGAATGTCGCAACAACTGGCCAGTGGGTGACTAGCACCGTGGGAGTTAGTATCTCCTAAATCCTCAGACTCTGGGAGTGAGGACATATGTCTCACTTGCCGGTTCTTGACGGACTTGTGGTCTCCGTACTCTATTTGGCGACGCTCACCCTTCCTGGTGTGGGCCTATTAACCCCATAAGTGGTCGGGTTGAGATTCCTGGTTATTTGTTTGACCCTCATATAGACAAGGTTGCATTTTCAAAGTCATGAGCATTGGCATTGCATGGATATTGCTGTTGAGATTATCTGTTATTATTGCTTATTGATATTGAGCAGGTTGTGTCTGAATTTTAATTAGAGATTTGTATTACTCTCTTGGGCGCTAGGGCGCGGTGTTTGTGATTGATATTTTAACCGTGGTTAAATTACAAATTAAATTGTGAAATTTTCCTAGTGTAAAGGAAACCGTGAAAACTTAAAGTTAAAAGGTGAAAAGTGAAAGTGACCTTGGGGCGTAAGGGTTCCCGTATGTTAGGCTCTAGTTGAGCTGGGTAGCAATATATTGGGAATTAGTCGAAATTGTGATATTGGCCACATAGGTCTTTGTGATTGGTGATTAGTATGATCACAGGATGATTGATAAACCTCTCCGGTAGTGTGGAGTATTGTTCGAATAAGGGACAGATAGAGCTTATCAGTTTGACCCTATTCCCTTGACTTTTGAAATTTCGAGCTTATCGCTCATTCTTCCACTCTGAGTTATAGACGGTTCTTTGCCGTGTTTATTAAAAATCTCTTTACGTAAGTACTCTTGTGAAGTTAGTGATTTCAGGGCATGGTTTGTCTCGTTCTTGAAACCTCGGTTATGGTTCGAATATTCAGAGTCAAATATTCAAAGTTTTGAAAACTTAAAACTTGGGGATTTTATAAAACGTATTCTTCGTTTACCCCGAGACTTGTTAACTATTTTTGGAAGACAGAAGTTTAAATACATGTTTTATAAAATATGTTTTGAATTCTCATTACCGGAAGTATAAGTAGAAATCCGTTTTTGAAAGAAATTTCAGAAAATTTCATTTGAAATTGTTTTGTAAAATCAATGTATTAGGACACGGTTTGTCCCTGTTCTAGAAATCTCGATGTTATTTCCGAGGTCTCGGCATTGTTAGAGGTTGATAAATTCATGTTTCTCCTAGCTTGTTGTCTGGAGTTCCTTCCTGTGCCTGGTTTTGTTTGGGCCTTCTTTCAGAATTATTTTTATAAAATTTTAAATAAATGTTAAAGGTCTTAGGACCAGATTTGAAAGAAGTTCAAAAGTGATTCCAAATAGTTGTCAGTTTGAACTCTAGTAGTTCTTCTTTCTCCTATAGTTATTCCTTGGGTTTGAGCCCGGACTTGTGATGTTGAGTTACACATACCTAGTGTGATTCTTGTTGTTTCGGTTGGGTTTGGAGACGTTGGAACCAAATAAGATTTGACCGGGTCCTAACTTTTTCTTAAAAACCGGTTGAATCCTTCGGGGTTCAACGTTTTTCTTTAAAAACCCGAGGACCATGGCATCTGTTTGGGACTAAACGACTCCAATACCCCTTTCTAGTGCCTAGATAGGTAGTGTGAGTTAAAGATAGTTCGGTTGGTTACCGAATCCGATGTGGAGATAGTACATTCCCTTTTATGTTTCTTCAAGTGAACGGGTTGGTTCACTGGTTATTGTAAGTAGAAGAATAGTTATGATGATTTACTTTCGGTAGTCCTATTGAGTGATCTATTTACCTCCTAGGAACCTTGAGCAGTGTACTAGGTGCACGGTATGGTAGATAGTTAGTCTTTGTTGTATCTCTAGATGAGAGTGGAGTTCGGACTGGTTGTCTATAGGCCTAGGTGACAAGCTTAGTTATTTACACGACGTTATGTATATACACGTATTCATGTGTTGTTTGTATTTTTGTTGATCTGTAGTTCTTATGATACCCGTAGTGTACTTAAGTTTAGTGATGAGGTTATTGATGGGGTCTCGGATTGGCGGGGTGCCATGTGAGACGATTGACTGGCCTAGGATAGATGCATGCACACGGGATGGTTAACCTTTTCTAGACGGCTATGAGTGTGATGTTTTCATATCATGGTGAGCCCCCGAGGTTGTGCTCACCCCCACACAGATTGCAGGTTTGCAGGTGGATGCAACACGACTTATTCAATGACGACGATACGGGTGATTTGGTACGGTAGTTTTGTTCCTCCTTTCGTAGTCATACTTGTGTATTCTTTTATTCTCTTGGGAGCCAGGTTGTTGGCAGATTCCCTTGTGTTGTATCTATATTCTGTGTATTTATTATTTTCGGGGTGCCTTTGTATCATTTCGGCACTACCGTATGATTTTCTGTATTCTTATTTGAGCTTGGTGGCTTAATCGGTATTTATTGTTTTGGGGTGTCTTTATACCTTTTCGGCATCGCCATGTGGCTTTCTTTATAATTTCATTTGAGCATTTGGGGCTCTATTGATTTTAGAGGGGTTGTGTAGAGGTTTTGGTGTCCTTTTCCACTACCTCGGCCCTGGTAGGTTTCTGGAATGTTGGGTTGCGTTCCATTGCTTTTATTTCTGTCATTATGGGCAGGTTATTCTGTTGTGTTGAATTTGGGTTGTTCGGATATTCCATTTACAAACGGAACTCTGTCGGATTTTCGTTAGAATTTCTTTACTGAGTTTCTATCACTCAGGTGACATGGAATACTTCATTTTCATTCATATTCCATGTATTTCGATGTTATTATTAATCCCAGTTGTCGTTTTCCGTGATGTCATACCTCGGGATTCGCTGATTCTCCGGATTGGAGTCTCAGGAATAACGGGGCGTGACAGTATCCCTTAATAGAGATACCCCAAGTCCACCAAACAAAGATGAACCAGAAAGGAAATGAGACATCATCCCACCACACAGAATAAACTAAAACATTTTCCCTACTATTAAACAGCAGCTGAATTAGCAAAAGCAATGCATAGTGGTTAAACTTGAAGAAACCTTTGAGCACGACTAGGAAGAAGCACTAGGAAGACATGTAGACAGCCCTGGAGAGATACATGGCTAGGATCTAATTGTAGAAGGAACATGCTCAAAAATTGAGCTAGGCAAACACCAAGTCTGAGCAAGCCTTAAGTTGAAGTCAGAAGCCTTCACTTTTTGGAGAGAAAGGGCTTTGAATTTGACAATGGATAGCACTTCGTTGAAAACCTGATTATCAGTTCTCACCTCCCCTATGTAAAACCTTATGTTCCTCTAAGACCAAAAAACATATACAGCAGCTCCAAAACACCATTTCCTCAAACTAGTGAGAAGAGAACTGTCTATAAGGCTTGAGAACCATGGTAATAAGTCCTCCCATTTGTGAAAAGGGCATTGGAGGGAACCTTTTGATTTAATGATGTTCCAACCTCTCAAGGTTAGAGGACAGTCAAATAAGAGGTAAGGGATGGATTCATTACCTGAACAAAAAACACAAGTGTTGGTTAGGGATATACCCATATGATGAAGCCTATCTTGAGTGAGCATTCTCTTGTGCAAAGCTGTCCAAAAAATGTAGGAATGCCTTGGAACAACTCCCTTAAACCAAATGATGTCTTTCCAAGGAACCACATCTTTCTTTCTTCTGATAGCGTTCCATGCATAATCAATTTAAAACTTATCTTTGTTTATCCAAAGAATCCTATCACTTATAATGGAGGGGGGAGGGAGATTAGAAAAGGCTTGGATAAGTTGGGATAGAGGGAGAGTAGAGGGCCAATTCCAATAAGATTCAGCTTAAAGGGAAGCAACTTTGGCATTCCTTTGCAAACCTGATAAATCTATAATTCCTTCACCATATATGTCCACCAAAGACTTATCAAAGAGCCAATAATCATACCAGATGTTAGTCTTAGAGCCATCACCAATCTTGAATATGAATTTTCCTTTGAAAATATTTCTGATATTGAGGAACTTTTCCAGGTCCAGGATCTGTTGTAGGAGTACTTGAGAGACCAAAAACTTTGGGATTTTATTAGAGAGGTTTGAGCCCATTTAGCCCAAATAGAAGAGGGTTGCGGCTGAAGCAGGTTCCAAATGTGTTTAGCCATAGTAGCTTGATTCCATTGACATAGATCCTTTATTCCGAGGCCCCCTTCAGATTTTGGAAGACAAACATCCTCCCAAGCAAGTTTTTCTCCCCCAACTTTGAGCTCATGCCCCTTCCAAAAGAATCTTCTAAGTAAGTTGTTAATAGATTTTAAAATTGATTTAGGCATAACAAAAGTAGATAGCCAGTAAGCCTGCATAGCAAATAGAACATATTGGATTAGTTGCAATCTTCCAGCATAAGAAAGAAATCTACAATTCCATGATTGGATTTTTTTTGTGATTCTTATAACCAACTCTTGACATTCATCAGGACTCAGTTTGGTGGATATTAAAGGGACCCCCAGATATCTGATAGAAAAAACTCCATAACTGAATTGAGTGCTCAGAAGAATCTGATATTTAAGAGGATCTTCAATCCCAGACATGAATATGGAGCTCTTGGATGAATTAGGGAACAAACCAAATAAAGAACTAAAGTTGTTGATCTTTCCCATAATAGCTTCAATAGATTTTTTATCACTATTGCAAAAAACAAGGAGGTCATCAGCAAACATTAAATGGTTGAGTTTATTTTTCTTACATCTCCAGTGGTGCTTGAATCCATCTTCTAACTTGAGACCATTAAGCATTCCAGAAAGAGTTTCCATTGCCATAACAAAAGGATAAGGGGACATTGGGTCCCCTTGTCTCAGGCCCCTCTCACTTCCAAAATATCCCTCGTGACTTCCATTAATGTTAATGGAAAACATTGGAGTCTTGATGCATGTCATGATCAACTTTTAGATAGAATTACGGACGCCAAAACCAATAAGAGTGGCTTCAATGAAATCCCAAGAAACTGTGTCATAGGCTTTTTTAAGGTCTATCTTCATGGATATCCTCTTAGGGGTATTATTCTTATGATAATGAAGCATTACCTCTTGAGCAAGACGAATTTTGTCAGCAATGGATCTTCCTTGGATGAAACTAGATTGGTTTACACTATCATTCAGCCCTGCCTTAAGTCTATTTACTAAAATTTTAGCAATGCATTTGTAGATCAAATTATAAACTGCAATAGGCCTATAGTCATCAACAGAAGAGGGGTTGTCCTTCTTAGGGATAAGGGTGAGACATGTGGCATTGACTTCCCTCAACATCTACCTCGTATTAAAGAAATTGAGCACAACATTAGTAATCTCAGTTCCTATAATTGGCTAAGCAGCTTTAAAAAAATACTATTGAGACCATCTGGCCTAGGGCTCTTGTCATCTTTCATGTTGAGAAAGGTTTGATTAAATTCTTCTCTAGAAATAGGCCTGGTCATGAAGTCTTTTTGGGTTTGAGAGAAAGGCTTTTTAATGAATTGGTTCAAGGGCTGGCAATGACCAGAAGAGGGAGTCTTAGAGAGGAGCAATTTAAAATAACCAATAAGCATACTCTTGATGACTTCACTGTCTCTACAGATGATACCATCACTATTGGTTAGAAAAGAAATTATGTTAACAGCTTTTATTTGCTTGGCAATCTTGTGGAAGTAGGTTGTGTTTTGGTCTCCAAGTTTCAACCACTGAATCCTAGCTTGCTGCCTCAAAACACTTTCCTCAGCATTAGCATACATATGAAAACTTTTCAAACTTTCATTCCTATTCTGGATTAATTCATCATTTTGAGGATCCTTATCAAGCTTTGAACATTTATAAATTTTCTTCTAGCTTCATTAACTTTATGATTAATATCAGAAAAATGAGTGTTGTTGAGTCTCTTTAAGCCTTCTTTGACTAGCTTCAACTTTTGCATTATATAGTACATTCTAGTACCTCTAACATGCCTATTCCAAGCCTCTTGAACCACTAGAATGAAACCCTCATGCTCAATGAGATAGTTGTTGAATCTAAAGGGTTTCCTAGTCCTAACCGCCACTTTTTTCAGTTTTAAGTGAATAAATGTGTGGTCAGATATAGCTTGAGCACCAAAATCGATAGAATAGTTTGGAAACATATCCAGCCATCTATCATTAGCTAAGCATCTATCAATTTTCCTAAAATTGTGGTTGTTATTCCAAGTAAACTTGAGCCCAGAATACTTCATGTCATGCAGCCTAGCCGTATCAAGAGAATTACCACATTCTTGCATAGGAGGAGTCCATCTATCAGTGCCACCAAATCTCTCCCTCCTATACCTAATGGCATTAAAGTCACCAAGGACACACCAAGGCTGATTTTGCCAAGTAACAGCTTTGTTGAACAAGTCTTGCCAAAGAGATCTCCTAAAAATATGATTGTTATCTCCATAAATAAAGGAAATAAAACAAACATAATGGGAATTATTTTTGTTGGCAATAAGAAAATGTATGGCTTGGGAATTTGCCTCAACTAAAGTTAGATCCCAAACAAAAGGATTCCAGCAAACCCATATTTTGCCATTAGGAGCATAATCATAGTTATTAATGCACTGCCAACCAGAGGTGATACTGTTGAATTTTTTTAGCATATTCTCCTTTTGAACTCTAGTTTCAAGCAGAGTGATTATGGAAAGGTTAAGGTTTCTAATTAAATTTTTGCATTCACTTTGGGATGTAGCCCCATTGAGGCCCTTAATATTCCAAGTAACAATCATTGGGATGGCTTGAGAGATTTCATACCTTTAGGGGATGGAACCCCTTTCTTCTTCTTTCTGGATCTGGTACTAATTCCTTTATTGTTAGCCTTTGGTGTAGTGTTGTGGATAGGAATTATCACACTAACTTCCAATTGTTTGTCATTCAAAAAGGTATCATTTGTTTCCATGGTTGCTATATCTGAAGTAGGAGCATTGGCAGAAATTAAAGGGCATTCAGGGACATTAGCTATAGTGGATGTGGTCGAAGGACAAAGAGGTGGAAGGATGTCATCAGGTTCTTCATTCATTTCACAGAGATCCTCTTGCTCCTCCAATAGATTAAGGCATTCAAATCTATTTGGAGATAAAAAATTTGTGCTTGTGTCAGCTTCCTCCTGGCATCCCATGATGTTACTCTCAGTAATAGGATTGTTGTCTAAATTAACTTGAGAATCCTTCTGGATGGCCTCTGGTTCAATAGTAGTAGTGGGAGCATGTCTGTCAGCTTCATTTTCCTTATTTGTGTTTCCTTTCCTATTAACAACCATCCACACTTGTTTTGTACCTTCTTTATTTGCTTCAGAAACTGGATTCATCTTCAAATCATTGGCTTTTAACACCATACATTTGCTATTGTTGTGCCCAAAAACTCTACAGTGAGAACACTTTAAAGGTTTCCATTGATACTCTACATGAATGGCTACAAGGTCTCCATTTGGAAGCCTGATTTGGAATTCATTGATAAGGTCAGAGTCCACGTCAATTTCAATACATATCCTTGCAAAACTCAATCATTTCTACTCATCTGTGAGGGCATCAACATATAGAGGTGTTCCAATCATGCTTGCAATAAAGCTTAGCCCATCCTCA
The DNA here is from genome assembly GCA_963922005.1 of Cornus suecica. Taxonomy (NCBI): domain Eukaryota; kingdom Viridiplantae; phylum Streptophyta; class Magnoliopsida; order Cornales; family Cornaceae; genus Cornus; species Cornus suecica. The sequence continues at coordinate 59,539,205 of OY998239.1, forward strand.
TTCCAATATTCCACCGGAAAATTGGAGAATTTGACCCAAATGGGTACACTATTTATACCATCCTTGGTGAGGGACATGCCTCTTCTCCATTTTTGGAGAATCATGAGGTGGTTAGCAAAGTGGTAAGGACCCCCTTCAATAACGGCATATCTACCTTGTTGCTTATCAAATTTAAAGAAAAAGAACCCTTTGTCTGTTCCCTGAACCCCTGAGAGGCCTTCTTTGATCCAAAGCTTCTTAGCTATACTTTCAACAGGTAGGAAAGGCAGTTTCTTGTCCAGAAAATATCCTACAAGGTAATTTTCCCATTCCTTACCTCCCTTCTCAACAACCTCTTTGGGGGGGGGGGGGGGGGGGGGGGGGGGGGGGGGGGGAACAATGTGTGACCCCTTTTCTGGATGGCAGTATCTAAGCTTCATCTTGCTTCCATGATTAGACTGAACGAGGCTAGCCCAGGTACGACTACCAGTTTGTCCCAAAGAGTTTGAAGGCGCAGGAGGTGACACTATAGTTGGCACATTTGATGGGTCTGTAGCATTTACTGATGAGAGTAATCCTATCTCTATAGGTCTCTCAGGGGCAGCCGAGCTAGTGGGGAGAGGCTCTGCATCCCCCATCATAGGTCTTGACCTCAAAGGGTGTGAAGATGCCTGACTAGTTTCTTTATGCAGCAAAGTCACGTGGTCAGGACCTGTAGTGGTTGAAAGCCTTGGTACAAGTGATCGGGCACGCTCCACCTCAGGTGCGGTGATGGCTTGAACAGAACCTACTAGATTAGGATGGTGGTCAGGATGAGATGCAAGGATGGGTCCAAGGCCCCTACCTCCATGCCGCCCCCCAATACCTTGGCTTCTTACACCAGGACGATAGCTTCCACCAAGAGTTTGTTGCGGAGGCTGAGATAATGATGAAAGCCCCTGGGATGGAGATTTACTTCGAGGTTGAGAAGTTGTCATGGGGTTGAAGCAACAAAGAAGAACCAAGAAAGAAAGAAGAAGGGGTTTAAAGAAGGGAAAGATTAGAGAGAGAAGGTCCTACTTCTTCTCTCTAACCCATTACGTAGCACCCAACTTTCTTTGTACGTCCTAATATATTTGTTAGTGTATATATATATATGTGTCAACTATTTAAACTAAAAAAAAAAGTAAAAACTTTATTATATATTCATTGAAACTAAGAACAAATAAGATAAAATATGTATGTAAGGTGATATATATTGATTAAATAAATTGTTAAAAAACTATAATTTATTTATTCAACCTAAAAGAAAAATCAATAGATACATTATATTTAGTATTCAGACAAAAAAAATAATAATAATTCAAGTTTTTACTCTTTCTCAGTAAAACCTAAAACTATTCACTCATCTACCGCTTACGTAAACAACTGCTACCTATAGATGAGATCTAAAAGCTACTATCAAATTTAGTTGCACACAAAACTAAGAACAAATAAGTGAAAATATGTATGTAAGGTGATATATATTGATTAAATAAATAGTTAAAAAATTATAATGTATTTATTCAATCTAAAAGAAAAATCAATAGATACATTATATTTACTATTCAGACAAAATAAATAATAATAATTCAAGTTTTTACTCTTTTTCAGTAAAACCTAAAATCGTTCACTTAACTGCCGCTTACATAAACAACTGCTACCTATAGATGAGATCTAAAAGCTACTATCAAATTTAGTTGCACACAAAACAAACAAAAAATGCTAAATTGCAAAAATATTATAGCAACTATTTCTAATTATACTCTTACACACAATGAACGAATGGTGAACCTACATTTATCTACAACTTACTATTTGAAAAAACTTTTAAAAATATAAACATACGCCAAGAATGTTGAGTCAGAGAATTAGTCTTTTGAAGTTTTGTCACCCGAAAAATAATACCTATTGGATTCTAATTCTAAATACAATTTAAATACAATTGGATTCTAATGAGTTTAATGCCTATGTATGCCAATTGAATTCAGTATTTTGAATTTGTAGTTCCATATAGGGATAATTATACAAACCTCCCCTAAACTATGGCATAATTACAAATAATTCTCATAATATTTTAATAATATCACAAACCCCCCTTAGTATCATCGGGATATTAATCAAGCAAGAAATAGTAGTGAAATGATGCATTTACCCTCTTATATTTTGACATATTTAGAGAATCTTCTAGAGGATTGTGAATTTACTACCTTACCCTCAAATTTAAGCTTTTTTGCCTTAAATCACCAAATAATGCTTTCATAGAAGATAGAGAGAATATGCATTTTTTTAGAGAGAGAGAAAGTAGGTATTCACAACCTTCTCAAGTGAGTTTTTCTAAAATAGCAATGAGGACAAAGCGGTCAACCAAATTTAAGGGTAAAAATGTAATTGCACAAATAGTAATGGTAAAACATAAAATTTGGTCAAAAATGATTTTTTTTTGCCCAATAAAGCAATTTTTCAGCATTGACTGTGGACGGAGGGGGCTAAATGAGACACCAGAGTTAAAATTAAAGGTGTTTGTGATATTATTGAAATATTAGGGAACCCGCTTACAATGCCACAGTTGAAGGGAAGTTTGTGTAATTATCCTTCCATATATATGCCATAATTTGTCGTTTTGGTGGGCATTTAGGTAATGTATATATGATATCATATAAAACATAAAACATATATAGAAAAAAAAATAGTTAATATTCAATTGAATTAAAAAAATGTTTTTATTTCATAATACCTCTCCTATTTTTTTTTTTTTTTTTTGAAGATAAATAGATTTAGTAGAGTAATAAGGAAACGTCTTACACGCGTCATAAAGTTTGACATTAAAATTACAGATATATGTAAAAATAATGAAAAATCTAAGGGTAATTTGCAATGACACCCCTTTGAGCCGTAAAAAATCAGGTTTGCCCTTATTATAAATATCAACAGCTGGAAATGTCCATAATGCCCTTTATTTTAAATGTATATGGGGGGTTTGGTTATAGGAAAAAAGTATAACCAACTCAGAATTTTATAGGAAGAAAGTTGCATCAAAATTTTACCCTAAACTTTATTTATAGGATGAAAATTGCATAAAAATTTACCTCACTTTAACCGATTCAAAATATGTTCATAGTCCAAGCTTTGTTATAAGACGAAAATTGTACCAAAAGTTTATATACCTCACATTAACTAACTCAAAATATGTTTGAATGTATATTAACAAAAATAAAATTTAAAATAAACAATGAATCTACACAAAAAAAAATTTAATAATATTTGGTTTAATTCGATTCAAAGTGATAACTTGCCCCAAATAAAAATTAAAAGAGTAACAAAATATTTATAAAATTTGAATAGCAAACATGTTTGGTAGGTTATAAAATTGTTTTTTTTGTTAGTAAAATAAATTTTAAATCATATATATATATATATATATATATAATTTCAGTATTTTAATTTTTTTGGTGTGTGTTTCTATTTTTGACAATTTTATGAGAATCTTTTTTACCCGATGTTTGGCTAAAGTTTTACAAATATTCTCAATATTTTATTAAGATATAACATTGCAGAAAAATTTTAATTGTAGAAATTTTAGTAAACTTTTTTTGTAACCGCAACAAATTTGTGCTACTAAAGATATTTCCGATTTTGACTATTGGCCACAAAAACGTTATATTTATTTCGACTAAAGCAAAGCTAAATGAAAACAGACTGTCATATTTTTTGTGCATTTGTTATTTAATTCTTTTGGAACTTTTTTTTCTTTTTGAAGTTGCAGATGGTTTGTTCAAGGAGGAGGAAGGGGAAAATTACCATCATACCCTTTCTTCACAAGGAAATCGAAATTTTTATTTGGGGCAAGTTATCACTTTGAATCGAATTAAACCAAATATTATTATTTTATTTTTTTTGTGTAGATTCATTGTTTATTTTGAATTTTATTTTTGTCAATGTATCTTCAAACATATTTTGAGTCAGTGAGGTAAAATTTTGGTGCAATTTTCGACCTATAACAAAGCTTGGACTGTGAATATATTTTGAGTCGGTTAAAGTGAGGTAAATTTTTTATGTAACTTTCATCCTATAATTAAAGCTTAGGGTAAAATTTTGGTGCAACTTTCTTCCTATAAAATTTTGAGTTGGTTATATTTTTTTTCTATGACCAAACCCCCCCATATACATTTAAAATAAAGGGTATTATAGACATTTTCAGCTGTTAATATTTATAAATAGAGCAAACTTGACTTTTTACGGCTCAATGGTGTCACTGCAAATTACCCAAAATCTAAAGCACAACAATTACTCAACTCCTTCTAGTGAAAAAGATGTCCAAAGTCAATAAAGAAATCGAACCTTTTTTTTTCGGTAATTAAGAAATCGAACCTTAGCCACTCTGTAATCGAAATAAGGATCGAACTTGTTAATCATACTCTATAACATGTGATCATAAATATAATTAAACTAAAGCAAAACCCTAGCCTTTAGAGTTTTAGAAGCACAGTTCAATATCAACGATATGACAAAACCATATCCTTCAGTTATATACATGTTGAATACGTTTTATCTTATTGCAAGTCTTCAATGGCTTCTTCATCTACACATTCATTGTATAGGCTATTATACACACCTTGTAATAACTATTATTTATAGCACCATTAAGGTTACGGCTTCTTAATTCCTAAGCTAACTAATTAGCTTATTTTTTAAGCTGTATATACATAAGGTAACTAATTAGCTTATATATGAAGCTGTTATATACCTGTCTATATCTATATATTCAGAATTTATGTTTACAATGCAACCACAATACAACACACTTTCTTTTCTCTTTTTTCCAACAGAAGTTTATGTATATCAGCAATCAATATAGAAAATAGAAACGAAGACGTCAACAAGCATAAGCCAGGAGAATCAAATGAAGAGCGAAAGCTGGAATGAAAATGCTCATTGACTGAAGACTACTTTTGTACATAATACCAACAACAAAAAACATGACAAAAAGGAAACAACCAACTTGCTAAGGCTTCGACTGTTCTATTAGCATCTACGAACTTCCTTTCAAACTATGATATGACAATTCGCCAATATGGTATTCAGGTGGATAGAGGGGGAAAATCATCTTCGTTCTTAAGGTGATATGACCAGTCTGCAACCCTGAAAACCCAATTCATACACGGAGCTTCAGACAACATCCAGTAAATAAGGCTGGAAAACTTCATCCACTTCCAAAATCTTCTCCATTACCCGAGTTTATGTATGTGCTCAGAAAACTCACTTACCTTTCTTGATTATTATCCCACATTGGATTCGAGCTCTGCACTTCTTCTGCAAGGTTTGGACAAGGGACCGAAGCAGAGGAAGTGCTTGAAGGCAGCTGACTCCTTCCTTCAGCCAGATGTTCACCTAACCCACCTTCAAGTTTTTGAGATGAGATAGCGGCCACATTTGCATTGGAATTATACATGGGACGACAAGATTGGTGGGATAATCCAGACCTTCCAAAGGCTAGAGCAGGGGACCGCGTGTCTGAACTCCTACGGATGCCTTCTTCGGCTGAGTTTGTCCCGGACAAAGTGGGAGCCAATCCACTATGGTGAGTGTGTCTCTGCAACTGCCTGTGATTCTCTGTTGTCTGATTCTTTCTTCTCCCTTGAGAGGGCCTCTCTCTGCCTAAAAGACCTTTCTGCAAAATTTGAAGTATAAGATCAAATGTTAAAATCGTGTCATAATATAAAAATTGTATGCAGCCAAGTGCATATCTAAAACAAAATGCCTACACAAAAATTCCAAGAAAGATACCGTATTGGGAAAGAATGTCCCAGTTCCTCGTGGTTTATGGGTTTCCTGAGAACAAAAAGCAGCAGAAGATGGAATGTAATTGTTTGGAGAGTAAATTGGCTGCCCCAAGACCTTACCATTTGTGTTCATTTGGGAAATTGTATTATCCTTGACGGAAGTCGATTGATGAGCGGTATCCCGTAGCTTCTCACTCCAGAACTCGGAAGGCAATGTGTTTGGATTATGTAGTACAGTTGATGATAAAGCATAGCCATTGCAATATTGACTATACAATAGGCTCCTTATGTGACTATCATAATCTCCACTGAGGTCTAACAATGGGTTCACATTTTCTCTGCCACTGTCAATGTCAGCCGAACCCCTTTCCACAAAATCAGAAGATAAAGTTCCTGAGATATTGGGATCCAGACTTGAGATTGCTGAACTACCAGAGTTCATGCCTTCATAACTATTCTTCAATGAACAGAATGTACCGCCAGCCACCAAATCGCTTTCTCTGTGTCCTAGAGTTGAATCAGATTCAATCTCTCCATTAAGTGAGTTGGATCTTTTTTCTTGGTACAAGTTCCAAGTTTCAAACTGCCCATTTCCTATAGACGATCTAGAGAGACCACAATGAGGTGGATAGTAAGATTGCCCACTCAAAGAACTATTGAAGTTGCAGCTTTGTAGTGAAGAATCAGATGTGCCATTGGCTTTTCTCTTACTAGCATCCCCAACTAGACAATCTCTAGAAACAACTTTAGTAGAGTATCCGTTTAGCTCATTTCTGAATATAGAACTGTGTTTATCTTCCATCCATGAAATATTATCATCAGAAGCGACATTTGACGATTTTATACACATCTCATCCTCGAAGGATGTTTCAGAATCAGATGAAGTGGACAATGTGCCAGTGTCAAGATTTTGTACACTGGCCCCATATATAGCTCTATGCCTCGCCAGAGTGTTTGCAAAGAACTTCTTAATCTCATCTGCGATACTTTCTTTTGGTAACAGAAGGATTCGACCAAGCTTGCGAGCCCCATATTTAAAAGCACTACGTATCCGATAGAAATTACCTAAAAGAAACCAAAATGTGAAACACTGACATGATATAATGAACCTATACACATCAAAGAAAGATCAAGGGCCCACAGGTTATGCTTTTCTAAAAATATACTTCAGAGGAGCAATATAAAAAAATTAATTCCTATTATTTGTACTTGTAAAATAGCAAAAGAAACCATGTTCAACTATTTTTCCAGAGACTACAAGAAGTAGAGGCGGGGTGGTACTTGCTATGATGCTTAGGTCTATAAATATGTTTGTGGTGGTAGTAAATGTGGTGCCATCGTGGCAGAGGTATATGTGTTTTTCATTGCTGAGACTACTCATTATTAGGATAGCATGGACATGAAGAAATGACAGCAATACCATCACCTAAATTTAAATTTATCCTTGCCTAAAATGTCTGCTTCCAGGAAAAGCAATATGTTCTGATTATACTAAATAAAAAAAATAAACATATATGTAAATATAAAAGATACTACCAAATAGCATTAGCAATGCAACACCTTGGTAACCTTTTTTTGGACCCAAAAAAAGTAAAAGAAGGTTTTTAGTACTCTTCGGACAACTCTCATAGAAAGCCAAAAAGTTCTCAAGAGAAACCAATTATCCAATTGTATCAAGTTCTTTTTTTTCGTAGGCTTGTAGCAAAAACAATACAACTCTAGTCAACTGGTCTTTCATACTACATTAACTATGCCAACTTCTACAAAACAAATAGAAACATTACGATTTTAGTTTCTTCTTTTTTCACTTCAGTTCCCTTACAAACCAAAAAGACAGAAAGGAAAATTATTTGAAACCTTCCCTCTATCAGTAATAAGTTTTCAATACAAGATTTTTGATACCTAAAAAGTCTATCAACAACAACAGTGGGCTCTAATTAACCTCGACATATTGCTATAAAACACCCAAAAATCCATTAACAAATAAAGTAAAATACAGAAAATGCTGCATACCTTTGGGGACACTGCGACCAAGGTTGTTATTTCCTCTCAAGGGATCAATTATGTTAAGATGCTTTTGAGGAAAGGCACGCAAGTTCGTTTCAAGCACTCTTGACTGAACTGAGAACATGTCCACACAGTTCCGAAGAAATTCTTCACTAAGCATTAAAACCTCCGCCCTATATTCCGGCATATCAACTGTATAGATATGTTTGTGTGTGCGTGCGCGCGCGTGTGTGTATATATATATATATAGAGAGAGAGAGAGATCATCAGTAAGGAAAAACAAAGAGTACCCTCATTGTAAGGGACCAAAGGGGTATAGCTTACCTGCTATATGAGGAAGTAAGGATTTGCACACTGGACCATTCAAACTCACAGAATAATTGTCCCAATCAAATTTGCTAAAATAGTCCAAAAATTTATAGAGAACCTGCAAACAGGAAACAGGTAACGTAAGTCAAGCTACTGCATGGCCGTGGATTGACCAATGTAGCAATGCAATATCAACTTGCAGAGTTGTGAACACTTACTGCTAGAGGCCCATTTAAGGATGTATGGAACAGATGAAAGATATAAAGGATCAATGTTTCCAACGCATATGTAGAGATTAAACCATGATGAGCACCAAGAATACGGCTTTCGTAATAGCACCATGCTTTTATAAGAATAATGCTACTTTTAAACAGGTGGTCTTTGCCCGCGAGGCGATCAACCTGCATTGTGGGGGACGGGAAGTTAAACAAAAAAAAGAAAATATAAAAGATATGTCAACATACAAAAAACACACTATTGTCTTCTTTTTCTCAGCATGTCATGACCTCCAAAATATGTCTATAATCAAATCAATGGCTTGTATAAGCACATATTTTGAGATCTTATTACATGCATCAAACAGATGGAGGGGCACACTTTCAGACACACAAAAATGTAAAAGAAAGACAAGTAAAACTTAAACTGACTAGATGGAAAATAGATGTGTTTAGGCGAATGAAAATTACCAAAATATGTGATTGTACACACTGTCAGACTACAGATGTACATTCTTCTTAATAGTGGATGTAAGAACATTTATAGTATTATTTGTATTTGGCATGTTCTAGACAATAACCATGTTGAGTGAATTGTCATGTTGAGAGTTTTGTGTATTTGCAATAGAGTTGTTAGGATGTTCGTTTCTATCTCAAGAAAGAAATCAAGGAGTGTGTCGAAGCAAAGAAAGCTATCGGAGGGCAAAATCGTCATTTCCATACATCGTTACTTCACCGGAGGGCAAAAATGTTATTTCCAGACATTATGACTTCAACCAAAAGCATCCGGAGTTCAAGATGACCAGTAGCTCAAATATGAAAAAACTGCAAAAGATGCAACATACCTACGTCGTTGAGGCAAAAAGAGGCAGAATGACTATAACCAACGCTTTGGTTTTTGGAGCTGGGAATGGACCCTACACCCTAGACCTACGACCAAGCGTAGGTCTCAATGCTCGGTCACGTGATCACTTGTGATGGAAGATTTGTTTCGGGGTGCTTTCAGATTATTCCAGTTTGGTCCCTACTTCGAGTTTTTAAGTGATCGACGAATTCAGACCTCTACGTATAGGCATATACACATATTTACATAAGATTTTAGATGATTTATTAAGGTATTGTGAAATTACATGAGAGGGCAAGGTTGGGGTTTTCTATGACTTAGTCTATAAATACCAAGTTTCTACAAGAGAGGAGGCTACGTCTTTGAGAGATCTCTGCAGTATTCTATCGTTCATATTCTTCTACAGAGATATAGATATATAGAGAGAAAATATCATTGAATGATTAGAGATATACAAATTCTCTCTTGTTTTTGGACGTCTTCAATCGTGCTTCTACATCGACAATTTCTATGCACGATTGAATGGTATAGTTGCTGAAAAATTCACACACTGTTTATTGCAATGAGGTTGCTTTGATCCGTTTGAGTACGAAGCAATTCGAGGATTTCAGACCGCGAGTAGAGAAAGGCAAATCATGCGTGATTTGTGAGTCTCTCATAGTGTCTAGTGGAGTAAGTGTCCTTCATGAAGTACAAGTGATTCAAGGGTTTCAGATCGTGAGTAGAGGAAGGCATATCAGGAGTGATTGTAAGTCTAAAACTCTCATAGAGTCTGTAATTGTTGATTCATAGTGCATCGGTACCTAAGTGTACCCGTGATTTTTTCCTTGGAACGTTTGCTTGATTTTTTCACGTTTAATTATCTGTGTCGTCTCTTGCTTTATTTTCTGTACTTATATTCATATTTGCTTGATTTATTTATTTTTGAGAACTGAATTGAGAATTAGGGTTTGTGATTAATTAAAATTGAATTTTCACTAAATAATTTTAATTGATCATAAAATCGAAAAAAAACCTATTCACCCCCCCCCCCCCCCCCCCCCCCAAGACTATTTTTACTATCGTATAGGTAATTTCAATTGGTATCAGTGTGTGGTTGCCCCGATTTAGGTTAATTACCTAAGGTTAGATCGTGAACTTAGACGATGGAAATGCCTTGTGAAGGAGGTTCCATATCTAGATCCCCTTTGTTTAATGGGTCGAATTACACATATTGGAAAGCGAGAATGAGAACGTTTTTTAAATCGCTAGATGAGAGAGCTTGGCTGGCTGTAGAGGTAGGATATTCACCCCCCACTGTGAAAGATGATGTTACTAATGAATCCAGGGTAAAATCTTCGATTGAGTGGACTACTGCTGAAACAAATAGTGCTAGTTGGAATTCAAAAGCTTTGAATGCGTTGTATAATGCGGTGACTGCGAGTGAGTTTAAGAGAATAGCCACATGTGAGATTGCTAAAAGAAGTTTGGGACATACTTTAAGTAACTCATGAGGGAACTTCAAAAGTTAAACAGTCAAAACTCCAAATTTTAAATTCAAAATTTGAACAGTTTAGGATGGAGGAGGATGAAATTTTTGGTGATTTTGAGGCTAGGTTAACTGACATAGTAACTAGTTGTCACAATCTAGGAGAACCTATTTCCAAGATGACCATTGTGAAGAAAATCCTTAGATCTTTGCCTGGACGTTTTCGGTCTAAGGTTACCGTTATATCTGAAATCATGAGTTTCAAGAAAATTAAACTTGAAGAGTTGGCTGGTAATTTGAAATCGTATGAGATGGAGATATGTGCTCAATCCTCTAAAAAGTCAAGCAGCACAAAAGCGAAGGACATAGCTTTGAAAATCACTAAGGAGGGTCATAATAAGTAGGATGAAGAAGGTGAGAGTAAACCAAGTCAGTTTGACATGATCATGAAGCAGTTTCATAAGTTTTTAAAATCTTCTTGTGGTCAAGAATTGATTAAAGAACAAAATTTTGGAGATAAATCACATGATTTTAAAAATAGAAAAATTCAAAATAGGAATGATAAGTTTGTTTATAAAAAGAAGAAACCTCAATGCTTTAAGTGTCAAGAGTTCGGTCACATAGCTGCTGAGTGTGCTAATAAGTCGAAAAAGAAAAAAGGGTTGGCTGCTACTTGGAGTGATGGATCAGCTGGTGATTCGACGGATTCAGAGGTAGGAGATGAGATTGAGAATTTCACCGTGTTTGCTGCACAAAGTAAGGAGGTCGGTGAAGTTGCTGCAAGTTGGGCAATGTCTGAGGATAATGAAGATCGTGGAGATTCATATGAAGTAGCATACAATAAATTGTATGAACAGTCCGTGCAGGTTAGCAAAGTATACTCAAAATTTTTGGTTCAATTCAATAATGTTGATAACGAGAGACAGACCTTAAGAGAATAATTGACAAAGTTTGAACAAGAAAGGACTCAGGCTTTGAAGAGGGTAGATGGTCTCAATGAGAAATTAGAAACACTAAGATTGAAATTGAGTGAGAAATCTACAAGGATTGAGAGTTTGGAAAAAGAATTAAAGGATGCTAACTCAACTATTCATAGATGGTCTAATGGAACTAATAAGCTTGATCACATGTTTAATGTAGAAAAGTCAGCAGGAAATACTAAGGGGTTGGGGTTCAAAGGAATGAGTGATCCTGACATTGTTTCCAAAACAACCTTTGTTAAGGCTTCCCAAGTAGCATCTAGTTCTTCTCAAGGTAAGTTTGATAAGAATCTTAATGCTCGATCTTATGTCAGAAAACCTGTTAAGAGTAAGTCTCCCTTTACCTCGAAAGTCAATAAGGTTCAAATAATATTTTTCAAAGGTTTATTCCAGTCTGTCATCACTGTGGGAGTGAAAGGTCACATTCAACCCGTATGTTCAAAGTTAAAGAGGAAAAACTTTGAAATCTGAGCGGAAGCATAGAATTCAGAAAAGACTCAATGTTGAAAGTTAAATTCGGGTGTTGAGTGAAAAGGTGAAGAGGTTGATTAGGTAGCAAATAGAGCACCGAAAATTAAACAAATGTGGGTTAGAAAAGATGAATTGCATTGTTTGATTGCTCATACTGCATGTCTAGTACGTGACTCTAATTCTGATAAATGTCTCGAGTATATATCCACAAATTCTCAGTCAACAAATATCTCTACGAAACCATTAAATTTTCAAAAGCATATGCATTTTAGAAAATCTGGTGCCATATTATCATTATGATAGATGTCTTCATATATATCATTCTAGGAGTATCTTGTATTATATTTTTATCCTAGAATTGATACATTATCATGCATTTTGTTTTATTTGCATGTTTATTTTTTTTTTTTTTTGTTATTTTTTTTATGTATATATCATGTTTTGATACTATTAGGATTATTCATGCATACATCATTATGACAAAAATAAAAAATAAAAAACTCAGAAAATAATTTTTTTTTGGAATTATGAGCTTGGTTAAGGTACAAACGTTGTCATATTTTACTTTGTTCTCATATTTACTTGTCTAATTATAATATGGGAAGTAGAGGTGTTAGCCTGACCTAAGATTTTTGGATAATCACTTGGCATGATTATTTTATGTTACAAAACTTTAATCGTAAGTGTTAGTTGCTTCGGTGATGATTATAATGCCTGCTGAATCTGTTAATTTTTTTTTATTTAACCCGAAGTGGTATGAAGGTTCATGGTGATGTTGAAAAAATGAGATGTTTAAAATATTAAAAATGCAAAAAGGAGTTCTTCAATCTGAGTAACCGAACCTCTTGCCTCAATAAGCATTGAGTGTTTGCGTAAACAGGGAAGAAGACTAATGAACATAAATCCCATGGAAGAAGCTCGGGCCCAGTTGGACGGGACTAAAAATCTTCGCTGGAAAGTCCGGAGCTTAGAAAGACAAAAAGGGATATGGTAAAAAAGTTGAAAAGATGAGAAAGAGGAAATTGTGTGATAAAGAGAAAGTATCTTTTAGTTTTTGCCTTTCTAGTTTGGATTTTGGATTGAATTATCATCACGGTTGGTGGGGAGATTATCAACTTTAGTATGTATTGTTTTCATCTTACCTTAGTGCTTGCACATGAGAATTTTCATATATATATATATTTGTAAAACTTGACTTGTGCATTCTTGAGTTTACAATGTATGTGTGCTGATTTTCTTCTATACCATGTGTATAATGGTCGAGTTAAATCTGAGAATATGATGTGTTAATAATTGACTTTGTGTCTCTACTGTCTTGCTCACAAATTTCTAAAAACAAAAATATTTTATTTTATTTTTATTCATGACATTTTGCATTCATGCATTAGTAGTAGGGTCATGCATAGTAGAGATTTTTGTTACCCTGAGAATTTGAATATGATCTGGTAAGAGTTCTATATCTTGGTGTTTTTCATTGAGTACTTCCCTGCATCTCTCTACATTGTTGCTATGGCATATACTCTTTTTGCTTGACATTTCAGTGAAAAAAAGGGTGAGAAGTATTAAGTTAGGGGGAGAGATAAAGATTGTTTGATTGATTCCAAGGGAGAAGTATTTAGCAAGGGGGAGTTTATTCTCAGGGGGAGAATGATGAGAAGTATTTAGCAATGGGAAGTTTATTCTCAGGGGGAAAATGATGATTACTATGTGTGCATTGTTGTTATGATTTTCTGATGATCATTATGTTGATTTATATCTGTTTTTCACACTTGCGTTTAATGATTTGTTCAATGTTCTGGTTACAGGATTGGTTGACCGTCATGAAAGCAAGGTGACAATTTATATCTATGTTTGTCCGTGTGTGTTCATAGGTATAGATGTTATGTTGTTATTTATGAGGCTATATTATAAAACATGGTTTTATCTCAGAAATGCCAAGAGGGAGATTGTAAGAACATTTATTGTATTATTTGTGTTTGGCATGTTCTAGACAATAACCATATTGAGTGAATTGTCATGTAGAAAGTTTTGTGTATTTGCAATAGAGTTGTTAGGATGTTCGTTTCTATCTCGAGAAAGAAATCAAGGAGTGTGTCAAAGTAAAGAAAGCTACCGGGGGGTAAAATCGTCATTTCCAGACATCGTTACTTCACCGGAGGCAAAAATTTCATTTCCAGACATTATGACTTCAACTAAAAGCATCGGGAGTTCAAGATGACCAGTTTAGCTTAAATATGAAAAAACTGCAAAAGATGCGAACATACCTACGTCGTTAGAGGCAAAATGGCTCTAACCTGCGCTTTGGTTTTTGGAGTTGGGAATGGACCCTACACCCTAGACCTACGCTTGGGCGTAGGTCCCAATTCTCGGTCACGTGATCACTTGTGATGCAGGATTTGTTTCGAGGTGCTTTCGAATTATTCCAGTTTGGTCCCTATTTCGAGTTTTTAAGTGATCGACGAATTCAGACCTCTACGTATAGGCATATACACATATTTACATCAGATTTTAGAGGATTTATCAAGGTATTGTGAAATTACATAAGAAGGCAAGGTTAGGGTTTTCTATGACTTGGTCTATAAATACCAAGGTTCTACAAGAGAGGAGGCTACGTCTTTGAGAGATCTCTGTAATATTCTATCGTTCATATTCTTCTACAGATATATAGATATACAAAGAGAAAATATCATTGAGTGATTAGAGATATACAAGTTATTTCTTGTTTTTGGATATCTTCAATCGTGCTTCTACATCGACGATTTCTATGCACGATTGCATGGTATAATTGCTGAAAAATTTACACACTATTTATTACAACAAGGTTGCATTGATCCGTTCGAGTACGGAACAATTCGAGGATTTCAGACTGCGAGTAGAGATACGCAAATCAGGTGTGATTAGTAAGTCTCTCATAGTGTCTGGTGGAGCAAGCGTGATTCATGAAGTACGAATGATTCAAGGGTTTCAGACCGCTAGTAGAAGAAGGCGTATCAGGAGTGATTGTAAGTCTAAAACTCTCATAGAGTCTGTAATTGTTGATTCATAGTGCATCGGTACCTGAGTGTACCCGTGATTTTTTCCTTGAACGTTTCCTTGATTTTTCCACGTATAATTCTCGGTGTCGTCTCTTGTTTTATTTTCTGCACTTATATTCATATTTGTTTGATTGATTTATTTTTTATAACTGAATTGAGAATTAAGATTTGTAACTAATTAAAATTGAATTTCAGTTAAATAATTTTAATTGATCATAAAATCGACAAAAAGCCTATTCATCCCCCCTCTAGGCTGTTTTTATTATCGTCTAGGTAATTTCAGTGGACAAACAAGTTCGATTCAGGGAAAATACAACATGGAAACTGCAAAGATTTGTAAAAGGTGAAATGTATTGTATGTAAGCATGATGAAACAGGGTGTGACAAAAAAACAATCTTAGGGTAGCAGGCATATATCCTTTCATAGTTCTGGAAGGCCCTACGGAACATGGAAATTATTAGCCCAAAGAAAGAAAAAAAAAGGGTGTAGAGAGAAGGGGTCAAGTAATGCCAAAATCAACTTGTTTAAAATCTGTGAAAGGTATAGTCAAATGTTCACGATTCTAAGAAAAATGAAGAAGATGAACACATACTTTGAAACAACAGGCATGGAAACGCGGTAAGAAATAAAGAAATTGCCCATTTCAAATCTTAACAAGAAGCCTTAGACCATAGGGGAACCATACCTGTTCAAGAAAACATAGTGTATGAAGTCCTCCTAACTGATTGAAAGAGATATCTATTACAATGTTCTGCACTAGGCATTTCACAAGCTTAACCTGCCATCAGAAACACCAATACTTTGGAACGCCATAAGATGGAATATAATGGTACAGATTGAACATGAAATGCAATTAAAGAAATGTAGAGAAGCTCCTATAGATGATATTCAGGAATAAGTGAATAAAGTTCATGAGCACGTCACTCGCATACTAGTGTGGAATAACCAATGCCCCCAAAAACTTGAAACTGTAGAGGTTATAGAATTCACAAGGTTTGAATAAAGTCGATAAACAGATAATGCTTAAGATAAACACATCATATTGTCTAATACAATAAAAATCTAGCAAACAAAGCTGCTAACTAGAAACAAGTAAGCGATACTACACGTTTCGTGACTGTAGCTTCTGGACCATTGGATTCCGTGGCTGCCATTGGCTGATGGCCCAGGGGTGAAGTTGTGGTAACGCAATTGTCTCAAGCTGCAGAGTCTCATTCAAGGTGAAGATAGCATCTTACTCGTGTCAGTGGTGTTTCAGTGTAATCTAAACATCATAGGTAGGGTGCACACGGTACCGAACCGAACCGGAACCTAAATTTTTGTTCGGTTCCGTTCCTACTATCCCATTTCCAAAAAAAAACAGAACACAAAAAAATATATTTTGTTTGCGATACTCAAATTTTTGAACCAAAGTTAACAGATAGTGCAATCTAGATATCTAATTTATATACCAATTGGTACAGTTCTACCCTATTATTCAAGTTATACCAAATATTATTTACAAAACATTGGGCAAAGACATTAGTGGTAGTTATTTTGGTCAGTTAGGGCATGAATTGAAGACTGAAGTGAAAAGCAGCGTGAAAAAATAGGGCATGTATTTAGGTTTATAACACTATATATATATTATAAAAAAAATTAAAAAAAAACGGTTCCGGTTTGGTTTGGTTCTAAAGAGACAAGAACCAGAACCGAACTGAAAATTTCGGTTTTTGAATATTAGGAACCGGAACCGAACCGTTTCAGTTTGGAACCGTTCCGGTTCGGTTCAGTTCGGTTCTCGGTTCCACCGGTTCTTTTGTGCACCCCTAATCATAGGGTTATCTACTAGAATTACATAACATTCTTCTTCATGAAATACTAATAATAATAAACACATATAACATGACATAGATAAGTGCAAATCAACTTAAATCTATTCATAGAAGGAAAATATATATTTAACTAAGTAGAGGAAACAATCACAATAAAGACAGTGGAGAAAACCTCAGCATCAATGAATTGTGCATCCTTCACTTCATATTCAGCATTTTCGTTATGCTCTTCTCCCTGCAGAACAGCAAGGACATCACGGGCCAAAGCCTCCTCAACAATAGGACTGCTAAGGGCGGTAAGATCGATATCTCCATCAGGAAGATAGGTCTTCAGTGGCACTGACCCATAAGGAAAAACCTACATAATGTACTGAAAATCAGCAAGTCAAAACTTATAAGATGTAGATACAAGATTTGTACAACAAAAAAAGATCCCTTTTCATTACTCTTCATTGGATTATATACATTTTCCCTGGGCAACATTTTCAATTTTGGAATATTATCTTTGCTTTACACGTCAGCTATTTTGTCCCTATACTATGTCATTGTCTTGAGCTGCAAGTCTCTTCTAGAATCTTCCAGTTCTTTCCAAACTGATCTTCGGGTCGGGCCATAAGATGGGCCGGGTGGTCGAATCTCCGGATCGACGTGTCAGTCGGGTTATAAGGTTGGCGAAGTGATCGGATCATCATCTCGGACCTTCCTTGGATCGATCCGGTCGGGACGAGGCTTTTATATGGCCCGGGAAAACTCACATGTACACAGGCCCTCTTTTAGCTTATGGGTCTTCTTTTTAATAGGCCCATTAGATGAAAGAATCTTAAGACCCATAAAAAAGCCTTTGAAGTTGGTGCACGGGACGCGTGCCTGATGACGCGGAGACGCTTTTAATGCTGCAGTTGTCGCCATCATTGCAATTTTGAACTTGTGGCTGAAATGGCATAGGTATGCGTGAAATGGGCCGGGTCATGTCGATCCGGTGCCCTGACCCGGGTAGCTAAAACGTCATGCCTATATAGCCTGTATATCATTCATATACGCCACACTTGCACTATTTTCGGACTGTTCTTCCTTCATCACTTTCTCTCAGCCATATCCTTAAGCATTCTGTGTAAATTCAAATCCATTCTCAAATCCACATAATCCCCAGTTTGTCTCACCAATTTTTGCAAATCCCAGTGATCGTGGTTGAGTATTTCACTATGTGGAGTGTTTTGAGCCCTGCTGCGAAGTGTTTGACCGGACGCACCCATATTTGCCTGTTGGTACAGCTGCCGGTTTCTACAAATCATTCGCCGGAGAAAAAACACAAAGGGGGGGACTGCTGGTATCTTCTTTACCTTTTTGTAAGTTATTCATCTCAATTTTCTACCTTTCATCAAATATGTCGGGGAGTGATGACACTAGGTCGGTTAGTGACCTGCAACTGACAGACACTGATTTGACCATTACTGATCCCGAAGCCTCAGTAAGCACCCCATCCGTAGAGTTTACCCGATTCACTAGGTCTAGTCCACCAGAAGTTACTCAGGACGCTGGGGGTCGAGTTGTAGAGGGTGATGCTGGGATTGATCAGGATCAGGATGCTGAGGAGGAGGAGAATTTTTATACTGACCCTCTCCCAGCAAAATACAGGAAAGACGCTCAACTTAAGAGCCTCGGGGTTCCCAAAGGGGTGAAGGTTAGGCATTATCCTCGGGACAAAGACTTTAGGATTGGTGAGGGGCTGAAGGACGGGGAGATATTGCTCTCCTCATTCCACCTTGTCATACTAAAGTTTCCAATTCATCCTTTCTTCTTCTTGGCATTGGCGACTTAGGGTCTGGCCCCCCTTCAAGTCGGTCCCAATTTTTATAGGATCCTGGCCATGATCCTACTGATTAACAAAGAATTGAACCTAGATTTAGGTTTGGCCGAGCTTCTGTTTTCGTATAAACTTCAGGAACAGAAGGATAATAGGGGTCGGTACAACCTAACCTCGTATGTTAAGAGGAAATTGTGTGACAACGTCCCGACCTCCAATAAGGGATGGAAAGAAAGGATGATAGTAGTGAGTGGTCAGTGGAGGCATCCCGACGCTATGAACATACCTGTCAGCCATGTTTTCCAACCGACCCGACTTCCCGAGTTTAAGAGTTTTCATACCCGAGCTTCTTGCCATTGCGACCTATGTAACGATAAGTTGGGTATGCTAGTGATGGGTTTCCTTCAGGCTCCTCGGGAGAAAAGGAAGGTCGGGTATATAAGATCTCGATTTGAACTGTTGCAGGCCAGAATATGGAGTCAGGATTTATGGGATAGCCAGGTTTGCCTGACCGGGTCTATATTGCAGGGGCTTGCATCGGGATCATTCGCGTCATCGATCACCTCGGGTTCTGCTGTGACTACGTCTGGATTGAAGAAATTGAAGTCCAAGACATCAACAGCCAAAAAACTCAAGAAAAATATGTCGGGAGGCCATCAGAGAAGGAAAGCGGTTACCATGCCCAAGCTTTCAATAAAGAAGGCTAAACGAGCTGACATCGGCTCCACATCCTTTGTTTGTGGGGTTGATGTCCCTCCAGTTCCCGAGAACCTTTCGGTCAGTATATCAACGGGGCCGACTGGAAGCCGAGCCGCCACGCCCCCTCCTCCTCCTCCATCAGAGCACCCTCCGGTCACGCCCCCACCTCCACCTTCTCATAACCCTCAAACGGCTGCATCGGGGGCGGCCGAGGTCGGGGATGATCATGCCTTGGTCCCGAGGTCCACAGGTTTGGATTAGAATCCGTCTCAGGCTGATCCTTCAGTCAGGCCCGGTTCAAGCCTCAGTATGGCACTGGGAGTTCCTGCCTCGACGTCTGATGCTCGGGAGTTAAACTCTGAATAAGAGGGTCAATCCCGACCCACCAGGTTGCGCACCGCTATCTCGCATTATGTCAGAAAACAAGATCATAGGGAGATTAAAAGAGCTGCTGAGAGTGGGAAAGAGGTTCCCCATGGGCCCCGGTTCAGGCTGGATACTAGGAAGGGCCACCCATATCTGTCTGTGGGGGATCAGACGATTGGGAACTCGGAAGCCCTGCGGGAGATGGCCCTGGGGGTATGGACCCCGGCCGATAGGTTGGCGATGAGGCGGTACGACAGGATGAGCTTAGCCTTGAATGGGCCCGAGCTTGTAATAAAGGTAATATTTATTTTTTTATTTTTTTTATTTTTTTATTTATTTTTTCTTAGCTTTTATTTATGTGTTAACATTCTTTTTTCAGATGCTTCACGCTACTCAGGCGTACAATTGCAAGCTTGAGGATGATGTCCGGGTCATAAATGCCCTGACTCGGGGGGCTCAGGTCAATAAAGTTGGGTGTACCAAGGCTCTGGAGCAGGTCAAGAAGGCTAATGACAAGATTCAGTCCCTGACATATAGGGTTGTTCCAGCTGAGGAAGAGCTCGCAGCTGCCAAGGCAACGATCTCAGGACTTAAGGGCAAGGCTCGGAAGGCTGAGCAGATGGCTAATCGGGAGGCCCAGGCTCGAGAAGCTCCAACTCTCCAAGTGCAGGCCCTGACTGAAGAAGTAGAGAAGTTAAAGACTTTGGGGCGGCACTTGCTTGGGGAGAAGGTCAAGGCCGAGAACGCCTTAGGCGTGGAGAGATCTCGGGTAGAGATGTGCCACAAGGGTGGTAATCAGATGATCTCTCGCTTCGAGCTCACCTGCAAATACCGTTATGAGCAGGGTTGGCGGGAATGCATATTGGAGCTTCAAAGGCCTGAAGAGGAAAGGGAGATCCCGACTATTGAGGATCTTGACCGCAGCATAGGAGTTGGGCCTCCGTATGATGATCCTGAGCCCGAACCCGAGGACCTGGCCTTTGGCGAATTCCTTCAAGACGACTTGCCCGCTCCGTCTTCTCATTCTCGCATGGATGAGCCTGAAGCTACAGAAGGACAGTCCCTCGGGACCAAAGGCTCAGGTGGTAATGGAGATCCTCCCGTGGTGGAATAGGGCTCTTCCTTTAGCTTTTTGCCCCTTCCCCTGTTTTTTCTTTTATCTTGTGTTTGTAACAACTTAACAACGCTTCATTGTATCAACCTTGGCCATCGGGGCCCTTTCAATATAAATAAATTTATTTATTCATACATTGTTTGGGATATGTATGATCCATACTTGTTTCTTTTGATACGATGATAAAAATCGGGACTTTGAATTGTGACTTGGTAAGAATAACAATAACACCAGACAATAACAGTCGGGATTTTAAATTGGGATTAACAATAAAGAACGACGGTCGTCGGGCCTGTGGTCATCTCTCGAGCACTTTTGGGCCCATAGAGAGGATTCATCACTTAGTTTTTGAAACTGATATTTTGTAAAACCCGACCACTGGTGGGTCTGTGAAGATTTCTCGGGCACTTTGGGCCCATGGAGAGGATTCAACACTTAGGTTTTCAAACTGATATTTTGTAAAACCGGACCACTAGTGGGTCTGTGAAGATCTCTCGGACACTTTGGGCCATGGAGAGGATTTGACACTTAGGTTTTCAAACCGATATTTTGTAAAACCCGACCACTGGTGGGTTTGTGAAGATCTCTCGGGCACTTTGGGCCCATGGAGAGGATTCGACACTTGCGTTTTCAAATTGATATTTTGTAAAACCCGACCACTGGTGGGTCTGTGAAGATCTCTCGGGCACTTTGGGCCCATGGAGAGGATTCAACACTTAGGTTTTCAAACCGATATTTTGTAAAACCCGACCACTGGTGGGTCTGTGAAGATCTCTCGGGCACTTTGGGCCCATGGAGAGGATTCGACACTTAGGTTTTCAAACCGATATTTTGTAAAACCCGATCACTGGTGGGTCTGTGAAGATCTCTCGGGCACTTTGGGCCCATGGAAAGGATTCGACACTTAGGTTTTAAACCGATATTTTGTAAAACCCGACCACTGGTGGGTCTGTGAAAATCTCTCGGGCACTTTGGGCCCATGGAGAGGATTCGACACTTAGGTTTTCAAACCGATATTTTGTAAAACCCGACCACTGGTGGGTCTGTGAAGATCTCTCGGGCACTTTGGGCCCATGGAGAGGATTCGACACTTAGGTTTTCAAACTGATTTTATCATTGTGATTTCGATTCTCGTGGAAATGATCGGGGAGAAATGGAACTTCTATTGCAATCTTTTGGGCTCTAGTGGCCTTTCTTTACAGCAGTCAAATCAAAGTATTTCTAGGGATAATACCTCTTAAGTCGGGATGCATTCTGTGTGTTGGGCTCCCTTCTGTTGTCAGAGTTCCTGAGTAGTCTGTAGGCCCCGCGCCCTATCACTTCAGTGACGGTGTAGGGTCCTTCCCATGGCTCTTGGAGCTTGCCCACGTGTCCAATCTTTCGTCTAAGGACCGTGTCCCCGACTTGGAATCTCCTTCTTTTTACTCTCTTAGTGAAGTGATTCCTGACTCGTTGTTGGCAAGCTGCCAGTCTTATCCCGGCAATTTCTCTCTTCTCTTCCAACAGGTCAAGCTCGTGAGCCAAGCGTTGGTTATTTGTTTTCTCGTCCCAGGCCAGTGATCTCAATGTCGGGACGGCATACTCGGTCGGGATTATGGCCTCCGCCCCATATGCCATAGCGAAGGGTGTCTCACCGGTTGGTTGTTGGGGAGTGGTTCTATACGACCACAATACCTCTGGTAATTTGTCCAACCATGCCCCTTTGGCCTTCTCAAGTTTCCTTGCCAGGGTGTTGAAGATGGAACGATTGGTCCTTTCTGCTTGTCCATTGGCTTGCGGGTACCCTACCGAGGAGGTATTCTGATTGATTCCATGCTCGGCCAGAAAGAACCTGACCGTTTCACAGTCTAAATTTGTGCCGTTGTCCATCATGATGGTCCGAGACACCCCGAACCTGCAGATGATGTGATTCCATATGAACTTGACTACGTGGTTGCCCTTTATAGAAGGATAGGCCTCGACTTCAACCCATTTGGTGAAATAGTCGGTGGCCAGGAGTACATGGGTATTTGACCTGATGGCTTTTGAGAGTGGTCCGACTATGTCCATTCCCCATTGGGCAAAATGATGCGGAACGATTGTCGGGTTCAAGAATTCTGGTGGTTGAAGTATAGTGTCACCGTGCATCTGACATGCTTTGCATTTACACACATATTCCTCTGCATCCTAGGACAGGTAAGGCCAAAAGTAACCCTAGGATAGGATTTTGTGGGCAAGAGACCGGGCTCCCGAGTGGTTTCACATGCTCCAACGTGTATCTCTTGCATTACTGTCTCTGCCTCGGAAGGAGTTATGCACCTCAGATATGGACCCGAGAAAGATCTTCTGTACAGTTGTCCCTGGATGATCGAGTATCTGGCTAACTTCATTCTAATTTTCCTTACCTCTGTCTTATCAGTTGATAGTGTCCCGACACATAGGTAGTCGATTATGGGATCCATCCAGCTCGGCTCTCGGGGGACTAGACGTATCATTTCGTCGAGCTCTCGAATGTTTGGTGTAGTGATGAAGTCGGTCAATACTACTCGGGTCATATCCTCACCAGCTGCAGACGCCTGATTAGCCAAGTGATCAGCAGAGGTGTTTTCTTTCCGAGGGATTTGGCTGAATGTTAACTTTTGAAAACCCTCAGACTCCTTGAGCACCAGCGTTCTGTAAGATTCCATTTTGGGGTCTCTGGTTTCGTACTCTCCGGTTATTTGCCTGACTATTAGCTGGGAGTCACTGTATACGGATAGGGATTGTATTTGCAAGCTCCTGGCCACTCTTAGGCCCGATAAGATTGCCTCGTACTCTGCCTCGTTGTTAGTGGTTGAGAATTGCAATTGCATTGAGGCCTGTAACTTAGTCCCGTCGGGAGTATGGATTTCCAGCCAGACACCTGCTCCGTTGGCGCTCACCGAGCCGTCTACGAATAATTTCCACGTTTCTAACTCGACGGGTTGATCAGCTTCCTCGGTTTCTCCTTCTAATAGGAAATCGGCCACGACCTGCCCCTTGATCAAGATTCTGGGAACGTAGGTTATATCATAAATGCCCAGCTCAATGGCCCATTTGGAGATCCTTCCGGAGAGATCGGGTTTCGCCATAAGCACACAAATAGGATTGGTAGTGGGGACAATGATCTGGTGAGCTTCAAAGTAATGCCTGAGACGTCATTTGGCATTGATCGGGGATAGAACTAATTTTTCTTGTTTGCTGTACCGGGTCTCGGGATCGGCTAATGCCTTACTTGTATAGAAAATGGGCATCTCGAGGTTCCCGTCCTCTCTGATGAGTACAACACTTATTGACACTGATGATACTGCCAGATACAAGAGTAGGACATCATCGAGCTCGGGCGTCGCAAGAATGGGAGGCTTGAGCATGTACTCTTTCAATCGGGATAGGGCTTTGGTTTGTTCGGGCCCCCATACCTCTCCCTTCTTTTCTTTGATCGCCTGAAAAATGGGTCGGCATCTGTTGGTCAGTCTTGCAATGAATCTGCTTAAGGCTACAACTCTTCCGGTCAGAATCTGATCCTCTTTGTGAGTGGTTGGCTCTTTTGTTTCGAGCAGAGCCTTCACTTGGGTCGGGCTGGCCTGTATGCCTGATCGATTGACAATGTGCCCGAGGAACTGACCCGAAGACACCCCGAAGGAGCATTTGGCCGGATTGAGTTTCATCCCATGTTTCCTCAGGGTGTCGAACACTTTTCGGAGATGCCCCAAGTTGTCAGTTTTCTTTCTGCTTTTGACTACCGTGTCATCAATGTAGGCCTCGACCACTGTGCCCATCATTCCTTTAAAAATCCTGTTCACCAGTCTTTGAAATGTGGCTCCTGCATTTTTTAGTCCGAAAGGCATAACTTTAAAGCAATAAGTACCTGTCTCGGTAATGAAGGAGGTCTTTTCCTCATCGGTCGGGTCCATTGGGATTTGGTTGTATCCCGAGTAGGCATCCAGGAAAGTTAGTCTCTCGTAGCCCGCGGTAGCGTCGACCATTTGGTCTATTTTGGGTAAGGGGAAGTTGTCTTTCCGGCAGGCTTTGTTTAGGTCGGTGAAGTCGACGCAGACTCGCCACTTCCCGTTCTTTTTCTGCACAACCACCACGTTGGCCAACCACTCGGGATATTGAACTTCCCTGATGAACCCGGCTTCCAGTAATTTTGACACCTCGTCAGCTATGATCTGGTTCCTTTGGCCTCCCATTCGCCTCTGTTTCTGTCGGACAGGTCTTACATTTGGATCAACATGTAATGTGTGTCGGGCTATGGAGGGGTCGATGTCGGGCATATCAGTATGTTCCCATGCGAAGACATCATGATTATCCTGTAAAAATGTTGTCAGTTCATTTAATTCACTTGTGGTAAGGCTTGTACTTACGTAGGTGACCTTGTCGGGTTGGTCGGGCATTACAGATACCGACTGCAGAGGTTCTGCGACGATCAGGGGACCCGACTCCCCGTCCTGTAGTTGCTATTTGGGTTGCGGGTCTAGATCTTGATCCTCTTCTCGGGACCTCTTTCGATCGGGCTTATCCTTCATTCCCTTGATAGTGATGGCGTAACATTGCTTGGCCGCTACTTGATCCCCTTTGATATCAATTATGTCGTAATCATTTAGCCCGACGTACCTCATCATTTGATGGAGAGTTGATGGTACGCCTTGCATCCTGTGAATCCATCTTCTTCCCATAAGCAGATTGTAAGAGGGCTTCACGTCCACCACTACAAAGGTCTCGGACAGAGTTCTCTGGGCTGCTGACACGGGCAGGCTGATCTCCCCGAGGGGTTCGACTTGCTTTCCGTCAAACCCGACAATTGGATTTCGGGAAGTCAAAATGTCCCTCAGGTCGATCTCCAATTTATCGAAAGCCCACTTAGTCATGATATTGGCACTGCTTCCTGGATCAACCATTACCCTACGGACAAGACATCCCGAGACCATCAGAGTGATGACTAATGGGTCATCGTGTGGGACCTGGATGTCTCGGAGGTCATCCTGGGAGAAAAGTATCTGACTGCCCCGTTCGGTGGTGGACTTCGTTTATCCCGGCTATCCTGCTGACATGATGTGCCCTTCTTATTTGTGATCGTCTCGACCCTTCGGCGCCTCGTGGGTCGGGACCTCCATGGATCATATTAATGATTCTGACCGGGTGAGCTGGGGCTTGATTCCGTTGGTTGTTCTGTGCGGGTTGATGGGCTCTTGGACCATCCCTCTAAACATAGTCCTTCAGCTCTCCCCGGGCTATCATTGTCTCGACCTGGCGCCTCAGGTTCCTGTAATCATTCGTTGTATGGCCGAAATCACTATGGAGGGCGTAGTGCTTTGATCTATCCCTCTGGTCGAGGGGTTGCCTGATTGGGGGAGGAGTCTGGAAGATCCCTCTGGCTTTGTTTTCCTGGAAAAGCTTGGCAAGGGTCACTTTCAACGGGGTGATCTTCTCTTCGAACCTGGCACGTCTCTCGGGTTGTGGAGGAAACTGAGATGAAGCGTGGATCTGGGGATTTAAGCGCTTGCGATTAATCGGCTGTCAGGATGTATCTGAAGCCTTATCCTTCGACTTGATTTCCACATTGATCAATGTCGCTCTCTTCTGTCGGGTTGCCTCCTCCTCTTCGATCCTTAGGTGACCCTGAGCTCTAGAATTGAGTTCTCCGATTCCCGAGGGTGGTCGTTTCACAAGTGACTGGTGGAACTTGGTCCCCGGAATCAGTGTCATCCTGAAGGCTTCCACGGCCGAGTGCTGGTCGCAGTTGTCGATGGAAGATGACTCGACGTTGAATCTGGACAGGAAACTCTTGAGGGACTCGCCTTTTTCCTGAGTCATGGTAAAGAGGCTCGAGATGGTCTTCTTTTGCCTCTTGTTCCCGAAATACTGGGCCACGAAGAGGTCGGACAGTTGCTGCCAGCTGCCAATGGATCTCGGCGGCTGCTTCCTGAACCAGAGCAGTGGCGCGTCGACGAGACTGGTTGAGAATACTTTGCACAGCAAGGCCTCGTTCTCGGCATACATGGTCATTTTTTGGTGGATCTGGTAAATATGCTCCTCGGGATCCTTCGTTCCGTCGTAGGGAGTGAATCTGGGCATGACGAACTTCTTGGGGAAGGGTTCCCGGGTGATTTCTAAAGTGAATGGTGACTAAACCGAGTCAGCAGAGGCCTGGAGGGCTTGGCCATCGGTAGATCGGGTCCTCAGATCCTTCATGACCTTCTTTTGGAACTCTGCCATCATCTGCTGAAGTTTTTGCGATGTCAAAGGCTCATCGGTGACGGGAACTTCGCCTGCCGCCGGGGTTTCGCCTGGTCGGTGAGAGGTTTCATCGTGCTCCTCCTGTGGTTCGGCTTGTTCTTGGATCTGCGATTGATCGAGAACTACCGTAGGGGTAGTCGCCTGATTCAATCTCATCAAGAGCTTCTCGCTTCTTCTCTCCGCCGTCAGGCTTCTTGCTTTGGCGGCCTGGCTTCGTTTCTCCGCTTCGACGAGCTGCTACAAGAGGTGCTCGATCGTTGGTGGGGCACTTGGTTGTCTGTCGCCGGGGATCTGTACTTCTGACTGGGATCTGGTTATCGGCATGGTCAGGTTTGGACGGAGAAGATGATTTTTAAGGTCTGGTGGTGGTATTTGGGTTTTGCTCAGCTTTTTGAGGTAGGAAGATGGTCGGCGAAATGACCTAATTTCCCACAGACGGCGCCATTGTGTAGATACAAGATTTGCACAACAAAAAAAGATCCATTTTCATTACTCTTCATTGGATTATATACATTTTCCCTATGGGCCAAGGGCCCATTAGGGCAACATTTTCAATTTTGGAATATTATCTTTGTTTTACACGTCAGCTATTTTGTCCTTATACTATGTCATTGTCTTGAGCTGCAAGTCTCTTCTAGAATCTTCCAGTTTTTTCCAGACTGATCTTCGGGTCAGGCCATAAGATGGGCCGGGTGGTCGAATCTCCGGATCGACGTGTCAGTCGGGTTATGAGGTTAGCGAAGTGATCGGATCATCATCTCGGGCCTTCCTTAGATCGATCCGGTCGGGACGAGGCTTTTATATGGGCCAGGAAAACTCACATGTACATAAGAACTCGAACAAAACGAAAAAAATATTTTCCCATGGGGCATTGCTCTGTAAAAAAAAATTTACAAGAAAAACTGTTTTGAAAATCATATATTTTTATAAATATTATTCATTTTGATTTGGTAAAATGATCCCTCGGACCCCTTTTTTCTGGGTGGGCACTCCCACATAGCCTCAGTAACAAGATATCAGTTCATTAATAGAGGGTCCTCCAAACCGTCCCTAATTTTTTATTTTTTAAAAAAAACAGTTTTTTTATGTGCTAGAAACGATAATAGTTTTAGGTTACAAGTAACTAAAATATATGTATTAGACGATAATAATAATGTTAGATATACCTCTAACCACTGCTAAATTGATTAACCTGTGAACACTGATGAATTAATTAAGTTTCAAAAATGAGCATAGGAGTAAAGAGACAACCATATGGAATATGTGCAAGAAAACCATCTCACTCAAAACAATTGTAGGCCAGAAGACAATAAATCAGATATGTGGGAAGGAAGAAAGTGTTAGGCCTATATAGATCTATTTCGCACAAGTAATACAGGCCCAAAATAGATCTAGATGGTGAGTGAATGGATTTTGTCAAAATTTAACTAATAATAACTGATTTTTAAATTGTTTTGATAACCATTTGAAGCAATAAAACGAATCCCTTAATTGATAAAGTAAGAAAAATAATTCATGCAACACCACCAAAATATAAAATTTTATGTGGAAAACTCTGTCAGCAACTAGTCAAGCAAATTAATCCACTATGATTAAAGAAATGTACAACATAACTCATTAGTTGATCTCTAGACACAGCCAACACCAAACCCTCAGTACCCTCAAAGATCTCCATGATGTCTTATGATATTTCCACAATGTTCAGAATGCTGGAACCTGCTTTGTCGGTGATTACCCTCAGCCACTGGTTGTCCTGATTGGGTTCTTGTGTTTAAACACTTTGGTATTGATTTTTTTTTTTTTGATAAGTAAGAATATTATATTAAAAAAGGCACTCAAAAGGGGAGTGCATCCCAAGATTACAAGAAACCGCTCTAAGAACTAAGCGAGCCCAAAAAAACAATCTTTTCTTCTATAGATGAACAAAATCTACCATCCACCCAATAAAAAAAGAAAGAAATGAAAGAATCCTTAAAGAAACCAACCGGAGACTCTATCCCCTCGAAACACCTTTTGTTATGTTCGAGCAAAATTACCCACCAAAGACACAAAGGCACCACTTTCCAAAAGTGACGAGCCCGCAACCCTGCGAAACCATCCCACTAACCATCAATGAGCTCGCGAACCGAAGCCGGCATCACCCAAGAAATGCCAAACAAGCCAAAAACTAAACACCAACAATCATACGCCACCGGGCAGTGGAGGAGAAGATGATTAACGGATTCCGCATCCTTTTTACACATGAAGCACCTATTAACCATAACGAAATTACGGTGCTGAAGATTGTCAAAGGGTTAGAATTCTGCCCCAAACCGTCGACCATACAAAAAAGGCGACTCTAGGAGGAACGCCAACTCTCCTTCCAAGGAAAGACTAAGTGCGGCAATTGAGAAGACACCGTGAAGAAAGAAGACACCGAAAAGCCTTCAACAGGAGAAGGACACCACACCATCCGATCAAACCCGCCTCTTGGGGAGGGCAAACTATACAGCAAACCCAAAAGAACAGACACCTACTCTAGCTCCCAATCCTGAAAGGGTCTCACAAACCGAACATCCCAAACGATCCTACTGTTATCAAGCCGATAACAATCAGCAACGCAAATATGTTGATTGTGAGCAATACGAAAGAGCATAGGAAATGAGGAAGCAAGGGTAGAATCACCGCACCAGATGTCAGACCAGAAACAAACCGAGCTACCTAAACCAATACTGAAACGGATATGGGAATAAAAGGCAGTCCATCCCCGACTAATATCCTTCCAAACCCCTAAACCTCTACGGCAATGTACCAGACGCGAGCACCAACCCCTATGATCCTCCCCATAGCGGCAAGAGATCAACGCCCACAAGATGATAATCAACGCCCAAAATAATAATCTACCATCTGAAACAAAACACGCTCTCTAACTATCTCCTAATAGTGATCTCTTGTAGGTGTGTGGGCGTGAATAAAAGCTTAAAGGTGTTTATATAGGGTTTTGCTTCCAAAAGAACTATCAGAAACTGAATAGGAAAGGTTTGAATGTTAGTTCAAGAAAGCTGGTATTCAATGGTTCAACCTCGATATTGAAAGCTAAACATCCTTCAAGGTACTATTATTCCTCTATTCCTAAACGAAGTGGATAATACATGGGGGCACGTCCTTCATTCTTCCCTTACTCTAGCTGCAGTCCGTGTCATACAAGCTGGTTAGTAATTCAGAAATGAGCAGTCCTATGCATCGCTAATTTACTCCACAAATTGAGTATACGACCCTCATAATGCAAAATGCATGTGGTCTTTTCTGCTGCTTTGCACTTACAGCGCCAGATAGGGATATTTTGTCTCCCAAACTGCAGAGTAAACAAAAGAAAGAAATCTCGGAACACAACTTCAAACACCAAAAGTTAGTTCCGAATTTCCCAATCATGCTATCGCTCGCCAGAAAGAATCTTATCTACCTTTCCCAACCTCCATTTATCACCCTCTTCAAAATTCAAATCCTGCACAGCCCTCCTTCAGAGCTAACTCTCTCTGCCAAAAGCATACACACCAACTCTACTCGCTAGCACAATGTGTATAAAAAAACTCCCCCCAATGCTTCATAAAACCTTGCACAAACCTTCTCAGAAGGATCCCTAAACCCCAAGGAGGTCATAAATTCATTTCTATAGAATTTCATATCAATCAGGAAGGGATACTGGAATGCGAGAGAAGAGGAAAAAGGACACCTACTCAGAGACAACTCTAATTTAGCTTTCCAATAAATAATTATCGTCCTCGGGTAGTGTTAATTAAACATTATGAACTTAAAAATAAAGCAATGAAACAATAAAAATAACAACAAAATTAAACCGCAACTAAATGAAATACATATTCCACATTATAGTTTGTGAAAAAATCCCTTGCAAATAGAAATAAAAATTAATAGCTCATTAAAGCTCAAAAAACAATTTCAACAAACACCTAATAAACTCTACAGGTTTTAGACTGTCTGCACATGCAAACTATAAAATGACAAAAGAGGACTAATGGAACCACTCCTCAACCAAACAAGCTGGGGAGATTATGCACAAAACACACTAATAAACACACAATATGTGCACTCCACATTATTCACACATTTTATCTGACATGTGCAATTCTTGGCACAGAACAAAGGAAGATTGGTGAAAACAACTTATAATCCCCAACTAAAATGATTTGAAGAATTAAAATCTCAGAAGAACCCAACAACAAATACTATAAACTGTAAATTCAATGGGTCAAAACCCAACAAAACAACACCCAGATAGCTACTGAACAACACTAATAAGCACAAAACTCAATTGGGGCCTTTTGAGAGAAATGAATTCACCTCACATCCAAGACTATCTCTGATCAGTCTCTGAATGTACTCAATGACCTCCTTCCTCATCTGCTCAGAGCCCACAGTGGGTTGAATACGCCATATCACTTCTTGGGTTGCCTTTTCAACTATCACCCAACTCTCCTCTTCAATTGAGGAGGGATCAGGGTCCGACAATGCCGAAACCGACGATGACAGGAACTGGCTTTCTTCCGGTTCGACGCCATTGGTTTGCTGGCTGTAAATTCGAATACAACCCATATGATCAATATATATATATGTATATCTATATGTAGATTATGCAAGACCCTCAGAAGATTATATATCAAACACCCAATTCACCGAAAAAGTTTTTGGAGGCAAAGAAGGTGTGAAATTGAAGAAGGGTGTCGGAATTGAGAGAGAGGGTGTTTTGAAAAACTTGGGCGTGGTTTGATTGGGAAAGGGGTGGAGAGTTTATATAGAGGAACCTGTTTATGTATATATGTATATATGTGTATATGAAAGAAAAAAAGGAACGGAAAATATGGGGATTGAGACAAAAATCAGGTGATGGAGGTTAGGAAGGACCCAATAAAGGTCTGTCGGTTTCTTGACCCTTTGCAAACGAGAAAGACCACCTTCTCCCTCCAGGCCTTTTCTCTCGCTCTCCCTTGATTGTCCCTCACTGAATATATGTGATATATATATACACACATATACTAGGAAAGAGCGCCTAAAACCTAGTTTACTTCCAATCATAGTTGGCGTATCGTCCGAAACCGTTACGTATCGTCCGATTTGTAACACTATAGGAAAATATTTATACCGTTATTTAGCATCGATATTCATTTTAGAGACCGATATTATCCGAGTCCGTTACACCGATACCGAAACCGAAACCACAACAATCAACCATACTTGGAACATCATTTTTTATATTTTATAAATTTAAAAATATTTTTTATAAGTCCGTAACAAATTGATAAAAAAAATTATCTACTTGTGTTTGATAATTCTGAAACACAAATTTTACAAACAAAATAGCACTAAACAAAAAATAAGTCAATATTTATTTAATAACACTAATGGTGTAGGGCTCTAATAGTTAAAAGTGATGAATTGATATAGATAATCACTAATTGTCTTGCACGCTAATTGTCTACCACAAATGTTCTATGTGTTTTCTTACATTTAGAATTATTGTTGTATTTTCATAAATAGAAGAAATAAGAAAGAAATAGACACATTCACAAATAGAAGAAATAGACACATTCACAAATAGAAGTTTAGGGCAAAATAAAATTTGATTATATAGGACATGTTTTACAGAGAGGTACCAAATTGACGCGTACACTTATCAAGGAGAAGAATACTTAAAAATTGGTTCCATTTGATGTCATTAAATTTCTAGAACTACCTTCATAATTACTTTCTAGTTAAAAATTTTTGGGAACCAAACACTACATAGATTTTACAGAAAAGAAAAATAAAAAAAAAATAAAAATAAAAACAACCCTATTTAAAGAAGTGAGTGATTGATCAGGATTCCATTCTCTTTGGTCTTGGTGAAGCACGTACCGCATAGAATGTGTTTGTGTGTCTATATATATATATATATATATTGGATAGAGAAGGAGAGACGATCTCTATATATGGATAAAGAGGGAGATACATGACCTGAAATGGTGCAAGAGAGACGTTACTTTTCATTCACACCTATTTAGTTAACATATACGCCATTTTTCATTCACACCTATCCACTTTTCATTTTATTTTTGATTTAAAATATAGAAACAAATATTTAAAAATATTAAAAGGGGCTCGTACATTTATAAGTAGTATAGATATAGATATAGATTTACATCAATGTGTCTGTCAAATAAGCAGAACTGCATTTGAAAAATACTAATCAAAACGATGTTCTTTGCTCAGGCGAAAAGGTTGTACGTGTTCAACAGGTTTTTTATTCAAAATTAAATCAAAAATGAAAATAAGGGTCCGTTTGGTTACGCGGATTTGGAATTGCATTGGAATTGAAATTTCATGGTATTTCAATTCCACAAATATAATTTCAAATACATTGTTTAGATGTGTCTTAAAATTCAAGTGTAATTGGATTTCAATCCCAAACCCAATTTGAATGTAAAAGATTATAATTTTAAAAACAAATTAAATAATATAGATAAATATATATATATATATATATGTATAAGTATACAAGTATATGTATGAATATATATGTGTGTATATGCATGTGTACATACATGTATGTATGTGGATGTGCATATATGTGTGAGTTCAGAATCTAGATGTATGTGTTTATGTGTGTATATATTTGTGTGTGTGTGGCTATTTATTTGTGTGAATGTGTATTCATATTTGTATATATATGTCCTTTATGAGTACATATATATGTATATGTATATATATTTTTATATATAAGCGTGTGTATATATATTCCTATATATATAGGTGTGTGTGTGTGTGTATATATATATATATATATATCTATGTATATATGTTTCTGGTCGTGAAAAATTTATTGGTAGAGAGAGTATTTTGCGGGTCAAAGTTTGGAGAAGATGTGAAATTGGAATTCACAACTTATCCTTGTGGAATTCAAGTTGTGGAATTGGTATCTTTGGAATTGCATTTTAATTCCAATTCTAAAGTATTTTGTTACATCCAAACAATGGATTTGGAGTTAGAGCCCCCCCAATTCCAATTCCAATGCTCCAATTCCATGCTCCCAAACGGACCCTAATGAAATTTGATAAAATATCATGTGCTTTTTTCGTTACTTTATCGCTAGGGATGATAATAGTGTTGGAAAATAGCTTTGAAAGATAAGTGATTTTAGCAACTTGGTGCTAAAATAAAAGTGGGACTCGTACTCCGAAATGAACGGGACCAAGTATCAGTGTGTTCTCCTTAGAAAGAAAATTGATTTGGTATATTTATTTGTTCAAAACTATTAAGTATTGAATGAGAAATTATCTCTCAAAGAGACCTATTTGAAATATGGGTGTGGGTGTGTAATTAGTTTGGTCCTGACCCATAAATTTATGTGTTGGGCTTGACCCACAGTTTACCTTTTTGGGTCGAGTTTTGACCCAACAGAAAAGGGTGTGACTTTAAAGGTGGTTGAAGCACCTTTTACTAGAAATGTTGTGACATTTGGAAGCACCTTTTACTAGAAAGGTTGTGACCCTTGGAAATACTCTTTAGTAGAAAGGTCGTGACCCTTGATAACACCCTTTAGCAAAAGGTCGTGATTGTTCACAATAAGTCACAACCCTTGGAGGTCTATAAATACCCCACATGGGTCATTTGCAATCCTTATTCCAAGAATTCCAAAAAAAAATTATTCTTCTTCTTTCTTCTCTCTTTATACATATATATATAAATATAGTAATTGATAGTACAACACAAAAGTGGTTCGAATATTCTCCAATTTGTAATGCTGTCATTGGAGAAGGAAGGTCGTTGTATCCTGACGTTATAAAGACCGTGAGCACCGTAGCGGGGAGAATCTGTATTAAGGACATAGAATCAAATTCTAGACTCGACCTAACAGGTTCCTTTATATTTTAATATTATATTATGTTTAATATATATATTATTATATTCTGTTTAATATATATAATCTTATTTTATAGTATATATAGATATATATATATTATGTGATACATTACAAATTATATTCATAATAATACTATAGTAGTGTTAATATTATATATTAGTCACACACTCATATTTAACAACATTCTTAAGACAGATTCTATAATTATAGTATTATTATTTGAATATTAAATTGTGATATGTATATTTAATAACAGACGAATGACAAGTAGTAGTGTTACAACTATGCCTACTGTTCCTGTCAATCATGGAGAAAAACCCAAAAATTTTAATGGGGCAGAGTTCAAAAGGTGGCAACAAAAGATGATATTCTACCTTATGACTCTGAATTTGAGCAGTTTTCTAAAGGAAACTATCCCAGTACTACAAGAGGGTGAGACTGACAGAACAAAAATTGGAGTTGTTGATGCATGGAAACAAAGAGACTTCATGTGCAAGAACTACATCCTCAATTAATTGGACAACACATTATATAATGTGTATAATCCAATTAATACTGCTAAAGATTTATGGGAGTCACTCGATAAGAAGTATAAAACAGAGGATATTGTTTAAAGAAATTTGTAGTCGGATAATTTCTGGACTTTAAAATGGTGGACTCCAAGACTGTGATGAGCCAAGTGCAAGAGCTTGAGTTGATTCTGCATGAGATACATGATGAGAAGATGACATTGAGTGAGTCATTTCAAGTAGCAGCAGTCATCGAGAAAATGCCGCCTACTTGGAAAGACTTCAAAAATTATCTGAAGCATAAGCACAAAGAAATGGGGCTCGAAGACCTGATTGTCAGATTAAGGATTAAAGAAGATAATCGTATATCTGAAAAGAAATCAGGGAATTCTTTAATAATCTCGAAGGCAAATGTGGTTGAGGTTGGCAATAAAAAGAGAAAATACTCTGGCCAAGGTCCCAACCAAGGATATAACAAAAAGCTCAATGGGAAGTGCTTCGTTTACGGTAAGCAATGACACCGTGCTAAAGACTGTCGAAGTGGGAAATCCCAGGATAACTCCAAAAAGAAGACTACAGAGGTGCACATTACCGAGGAGAAGAAGTTAGCAACTGATTTGTTAGAGCTAAACCTTTTAGCAGTAATGTTAGAAGTCAACCTTGTGAGCAACAATAGAGAATGATGGGTGGACACAGGAGTTACTCACCATATCTGCTCAGAAAGTAGGATGTTCATGACCAATGAAGCTATAAACCATGGAGAAAAATTCTACATGGGAAACTCCTTTACTGCTAAGGTTGAAGGATAAGACATAATAAAGCTACTTATGACCTCAGGGAAAGAACTCACTCTAAATAATGTTCTGCATGTCCTAGACATTAAGAAGAACTTGGTTTCTGGTTCACTCCTAAGTAAGAATGGGTTCATGCTAGTCTTAATTTCTGATAAGTTTGTACTTACTAAGAATGGAGTGTATGTGAGAAAATGGTATTTAAGTGATGGATTATTCAAATTCAATGTAATGACAGTTAATAATAACACAGTTAAGTTTTTTGCTTATATGATTGAGTCATATGATGTATGGCATGGTAGGTTAGGACATGTTAATTATGATACTATTCGTAGATTAATTAACATGGATTCTATACCTAAAGTTAAGTTTGATATAAATGAAAAATGTCAAACTTGTGTTGAAGCAAAATTAACTATAACCTCATTTCACTCCATTGAGAGAAGCACTGAACTTCTAGGTTTAATTCACAGTGATATTTGTGACTTTAAAGTTGTGTCAACCAGAGGTGGAAAAAATTATTTCATCACATTTATTGATGATTGCACAAGATACTATTATGTATACTTGTTAAGAAGCAAAGATGAAGCCTTGGAAACGTTTAAACATTAAAAAAATGAGGTTGAGAATCAACTTGGCAAAAAGATCAAGGTTTTAAGAAGTGATAGATGTGGTGAATATGAAGCACCGTTTAGTGACATTTGTTCAGAACATAGTATTATTCACCAAACTATCACTCCTTATTCACCTCAACGAAATAGGGTAACTGAACGAAAAAATCGTACTTTAAAATAAATGATGAATGACATGATGATAAACTCTGGCTTAACCCAGAATATGTGGGGGCAAGCTGTGATTTCTACAAATTACATTCTCAATAAGAAACCTAAAAAAAAAACTAATGTGACACAACGAACTGGCATTTTGAGTTTTTCATGGGGCTTTTGGAAGATCATAACTCGTATCAAATTCGTATTTTTGATAAATTTAAAGAACATGAGAAAGGGTATGAACTCGGGTCCAAACTTGGTGGTGGGGATCAATGGAGAAAGGTTGGTGGTGGTGGTGCAACGTGGTAGCGTGGGGTGTGTTGGAGCAGAGGTGGGGTGTTGAGGTGATGCGGTTGTGTGGTGGTGTCAACGTAGAAAACTCATGTTGCATTTATAATCAAAGATTATTTTATTTGATTTCAGTTTGTTAGATATACTCTTGTGTCTTGTGACCAAGAATGGTTAATAGGTTTCTAATCCTAAATTTTTGTAGCAATTGTTGAATCTTGAATGTTCACAAGTTTGTCTTTTAATATTAATTCTATCAGTGTGGTGGTGCGGCCTGGTGGTTGGGGCTAACACCAGTTGCGAGAGAGGGGGTGGCTGTCGTTGGTGGTGGAGTTAGGGTTTGAATCTTCTAGGTCATTTAGTGGTGGTAAGGGTGTTTTAGTCTTTTAATATTTCATTAATATAAAATAAGGAATAAAAAGGTAAATTAACATATCGACATCAGTTTAATAGATAACCGCTTAACTGAGGGGGTGAAAGTGAGAATATTCAAATTTGATGGGTCAAAATGAGATTAGGACAAACCTTAAGGGGTAAAAGTGACAATAATCAAATTCGAGGGGATCAAAGTAGGATTAGGACAAACCTTACGGGGTGAAAGTGTGAATAACCCTATTAAAAAATGTAGCAAATACCCCCTGCCATCACTATTTGATCGTTAGAAGTCTTAATGTCCAAAGTTCTCCTAGTATATACCCAAATTTCCCTTACTAGGTTTTTTACATATATTGTTTTTGATAAAATAACACCCCTATAGTCTATTCCCCTAGTATATACCCAAAATGCCCTTACTAGCTTTTTATACATATATTGTTTTTAATGCCCAAAATCCCTAAAATGCCACTAGTATACCCACACTTCCCTTTTTTTGAATCTATTTTATTTAATAAATTAAAAGTTACTTAGAGAAAATAAATAAATTAGAAGGTATTTAAGTCAATTCACTCAGCCATTAACAATGGTTTGACGTCAAAGCCCTCCTTTGAGAACAAATTGACTATTAGGGAGTTATGTGATCTTATAGGGGGTCATTTGAGCTTTTCCAATGCTATATGGGTATTTTTTGCACTTTGCCTTAATGATAATTAATTTTATCAAAACTTATTTTTAATCGATCAATTTAATTTTTTTAAATCTCTTTTGGTAAATAAATTGATTATGAATAAAATAATATCTTTGATATTTCAGAGCCGAGAACCCCAAAAATGTGTAGCACTTGGGCCTGTGCATGCTCCTTGCATGTTTGGCCGGGCTTTGGGGCTAATACTATTCATAATGTCCGGGACACTTTTGAACCACCGACCGCTGAACTTTATCATATTTGGAGCAGAGTAATCAAGTAGTACTGTTTTAAAGTTTCAATCATTTAAAGTTCTATTTCACACTTTCCAAAAGTTCAAATTTACGTATTCCCTCTCCTACATTATAATGATAATTTATTTTGTTAAAACTTATATTTTAGTGATCAATTTAATTTTTTAAAACTCTTTTCATAAATAAATTGATTATGAATAAATGAATATCTTCGATGTTTCAGAGCTACAAACTCCAAATATATGCAACGCTTGGACCTTTGCACACTCCTTGCACGTTCGACCGGGCTATGTGTCTAATATTATTCATAATAGTCCGGACACTTTTGAACCACTAACCACTGAACATGATCGTATTTGGAGCGAAATAATTGTTGGGTTATGACTCATGATCCATGAACAAAGTAATTGTTGAGGGGTTCTACGCCACCCGAGGTACGGTAAAGGGTAATTTTGGTATCTTATCTGTATTATTAGTTAGGTGCATATATACATCATTATAACTCTAATTTGATAGTAAGAAAAATACAAAGACTGCTCTAGTAGACGTAGGTCACATTGACCGAACCACGTACAAATTCCTGTGTATTCTTGATTCTTTATTATTTTTTATTGTTTGCAATTTATCTATAGCTTAAATAGTAATCAATTTGGACTGATTTAAATCCTCACTCATTTAAAGCTCCATTTTACGTTTAATGGGTGCAATCCACAAGATTGTTTAGACTTTAGACACTTCCTCACCCACTTACCATCATTATTTTTGGAGTCATTCCTTACAAAAAAAAAACATTTTCTTTTACTGTATGCTTTTTAACTATTAACCATTAACTTTATCGTATTTGGGGCAGTTGATGCACATTAATAAGGGTTAAAAATAATGTTTAAGAACGACCCCTTACGACGACAGGGTTTTACCTATCGCAAGTGCACGAATCGCTTGATAGTACAGTTCGGCTTGAGAAAGGTTATCGATCCCATAGAGACTTGGATTATTCACTCTAGCAATCTAAAAGTATTGAAATATACTTGAAAAATGTTTGTTTGATTTGTTTGAGATCTATAACTAAATTAACTAAAAATAGAATTTAAATGAGTTTGTGATTCAATGTAGAGAAAAACTAGGGTTTTTATGTTTCACCGTTAACTGCATAATATAACTTATCTACTGGTTCAATTACAAGAGGGCGATCTATCACCACGAATTAGATCGTATAGCAAAAAGTTGAATATGTCCCAAAAAGGATACTATCCACCGAATTCACTACAACCCATATCCAAACAGAGTGTGACTAGTACATGCCATCTACTTTACTTTAATCTACTCCTACAGTATAAAATTAAATTAAAGCACATCTATATCACCTCCCTGAGGCATGGCCTGTGTAAACCTAGGGTTTCAAGTGTTTAAGCACAATTATGTAGAAAATCACGCTATGTTTAATATAACATGATTGGTTGAGATAATGCATTCATTCATTCTAAGATAATAATTAGAATAAATATTAAATCCCGTGTCATGAATAACTACGGTCACATATCTACACAATCATCACAGCGTGGTCACAGTTTCCCCTCGTTACAATTGAAACAAATAAATAAATTACATTACTTGGCTAGTGTTTTGCTAGAAAACCCTAGATACTGAATTAGTTGCTCATGGCGGTGGGTGAGTTCATCTTTGATGTAGAAACGGCCTCCATGATCTTTTTCTCCGGATCTCTAGGTCTTGAATGGCTCCCTTCTTTGAAACATGTAAATCTCCAGGGATAATGCTCTAGAAATTATGTAATTAGAAGCTACTAAAATCTATAGCAAACCTTGGTATTTATAGAAGATGTTGAGAAGAGTCATGCTTGTATTCAGCTTGTCCCACTTGAGTAGGATTCCTCTTTGATGTGTTTTTCCTCAAATATGAGTCAAACCATTCAATCGATGTATAATATGTCAAATATACGTGCTTAGAAGTGTTGGAGTTGAACACAAGTGAAAAGAGTTCAAATCGGATCAGGACTGCACTGGGATAGCATTCATATACTTGCCCCCTACTTTTAAGCGTAGGGGTCGCTACGCTTAAGAATAGGTCCCAGCTATGCTTAAGCATAGCTTACTGTGGGCAAAAAATGACAAGCATAGCTTAAGCGTAGTTTTAGCACTTTCTAGCCACTTTTAGCTACTGTAAGTGTAGCTGAAGAGTAACAAAATACTTGGAAACCACTTTTATTGATTATTGCTCCATTAGAACCCCCTCAACTCCTTTGTTATGTTTTCCAAAGTTACACTCCGAAAAATGTTTTTTTTGCCATTCGGGAGACACTTTTTGCTCGAAAACTCCTTTTTTGTTCTCTTTGTGGATAGACACAAGCATGTATTTAGTTAATCCATTAAAGTTAGCTCATTTTTTCGTTAAGCTCCTGAACCACGCTTTAAGACACAAACCGTATAAAAATACCAAATAATGTAATGATAAAATATAACAATAGTGAGTTAAGTGCCTAAAATAGACAACATTTGGACAACATTTGTCACACCCCCAAACTTACATATTGTTAGTCTCTTAGAAACGAACACGGAATAACTTTGAAAATATCTCATGATGATTTATCTATCCTAACTACTCTACACTACTCCCTTGCTTTCGTGAGGGTCGACGATTACACTTAGCATGTGTAACAATCCTTTTAAACACCTCGATAACGCCGAGTGGATGAGTTAAGTCTCGTGAGAGTTGGCTATACTTACCACAACTTCTCCGTTCTTCATTCTCACGCATTCATGCATTCACATACTCATTAATTAAGCCATGCTACAATATACAAGATAATATGGACACAGACATTCCCACTCACTACCAAATAATAACTATTTTGAGCTAAACAAGAATGGTCCCCACAAGAGTAGACAACTTCGTTAATCTCTACTCCCAATCCAGACAACCTTTCATGTTTTTGTGAATATTCTACTATGGTAGACTAATATTTCTTTTTCTACTTCATTGATCAAACTTTGCCTTTTAAAATGTAACACTCCTTCTTTCCATCTTCTCCATTATCCCTTTTTATCTTTCTAAGCTCTGGACTTTCCAGCGAGGATTTTTAGTCCTAACAAATTGGGCTTGAGCTTCTTCCGTGTGATTTATGCTCATTAGTTTTCTCCCATTTTTACGTGAAAACTCTGTTACTTTATGGTAGGAGGCCCTGTTACTCAGATTGAAGAACTACATTTTATATTTTATTTATTTTTTATTTCAACAATTTTCAAAAGTTTTCAGATTTCCTCCATACTACTCCCTTTTTCCCCTTTTTATAGGCAAAGGTACTATTTCAAATACATAGTTAAAAATCAATTAATTGTCCCATAGGGAATATGTTCCTGTGCTTATAGGTCAAAATCGTCCTTCTCGGTTTCAATTTCATTAATTCATTCACCCATGTAAAACCACATCACCTCACTAACTCAATCTAATCATTACTCTCATGAGCGAGAATATCGCATCACATACTATTCATCCATCATAAGCACAAACTCAATCAACTTGTAATGCAAAACACTCATGCGTAAAAAAAACAAAAAAAATTCTCAAAATTTTCAAATTTTCAAAAAAAAATTCAATCATTCCTTATAATAACTATACATTTCCCCCAAAATTAAATTAAACCATATCATCATGGTTCACAATCATACTCATGAGAAAGAATATAGTTACCCTTAAAGCGCAATTCCAGAATTTCTCTTTATGTCCGTCCCCCCCCCCCCCCCCCCCCCCCCCCCCGACAAACTTGAATCTAGCTACCTGTAGAAATATTCAACAAAACACAAATACCCAATATCATTACTAGGGAAGAAGAAATACAATCATCGCTTTCCAAATATCATTACTCAGTATAACACAAGGAATGATTTTTTTTAAGTATAAACAATGGTTTGGCCTTAAGGGCTTACCATCCTAAGAATTGAAAATTGCGAACTACTTTACGAAATTGAAAACACTATCCTATTCTACAAACCGAGGCTAGAAAATAACTTTCATAGCCTATAACCAATGTTTAACGTCGTCGGCGCGATGTGGCCACTTGCTCCTACCCCGTACCATACACTTTATCCACCAAACTAACAAATGCCATAAACTCCGGTCCCGGATCAATCTCCTCATAAATTTTCAGTCACTGGCCACACATCTTGAACCTCTCATTTACAAAACCTATCTCTCTGTGGGAGTAAACTGATTTAACTCTAAATGGTTTGTCCCATCCGAATCGTATTTTACCTGGAAACAATTTCAATTTCGAATAACACTGACGTCCCTTCTAGCTGAGCTCAAAGAATTTAAGACGAACATGCTTAGCATGATGCACTTTTGTTTGAGCTGTGTAAATTCAAACATCCTTATACACACAATTCCGTATCCCCTCACACTCAGTTCTTAATCGCGGATCTTCCCAGGCATATAACTTATCTACCATGTTTATACTTAACACTCGTTCATCTGGAAAGGAATCCTTAAGAGGGTTGTCATCCTTGGTAGGCTCTATGATTATTCGTGGTAAATGATCAGCTCTAGCAATCTTCACACCCTTTTTTTCTTTCAATACATTATCCTCTTGATCCTCCATTAAACCATAC
The DNA here is from genome assembly GCA_963922005.1 of Cornus suecica. Lineage (NCBI taxonomy): Eukaryota > Viridiplantae > Streptophyta > Magnoliopsida > Cornales > Cornaceae > Cornus > Cornus suecica. Next base: position 59,582,537 of record OY998239.1, read on the forward strand.
AACACAATCTCAGGAAGCGTATCTTCAAGCACCACTTCCTGTGGAGGAATAAGTGGAGGTCCAGGCGATTCTCTTCCTGCTCTCTCCGACTGCGAGTAAAAAGCAGCTTCTAATGCAGTGATAGCTTCCAAATTAGATCATTGTTGATCCTCCCAGTTTTCAAACTTTGCCTCAAACCTTTTCATCACAACTTCCAAATTATCTCTTGCAATACTCCGAGGTACATCTTTTCCAACCATCTCATCAATATTTTCTATGTTAAAACACTCAGTTGGTTCAGGTATTTGATGGTTGATATCAAAAACATTCATCCTCATCTTTAGGTTCCCAAAAGATAGATCCATAGCCCTGTTCTACAATTAATGCACGCATTTTCCGTAGCAAAAAATGGTCTTCCTAATATAACAGGGATATGTCTCCTTGATCTATGGTCAGGTTCCATGTCTAATACCACAAAGTCTACAGGATAGTAGAACTTGCCCACTTGAACAATGACATCCTCCAGAATTTATCTCGATTGTTTAGTTGATATTTCTACCAATTGAAGCACCACCGAGGTAGGATTGAGCTCTCCCAATCCTAGTTGCTGATAAATTGAGTAAGGTAAAAAATTAACACTCGCATTGAGGTCAATAAGAACTCTACCAATCTCTTGGTCATCAATGACATAAGAAATAATGGGAGCACCGGGATTTTTCCTCTTAGGCAAAGTATCACTTAGTAATAGTGACCTCACTTGTTTAGTCAACAAAATATTTTTCGGGACCTTAACTCTACTTTTTCTTTTTCTACGTACAGAGGTCCTTCAAAAATTTAGCATATGGTGGAATTTGGGCGATAATGTCTAAGAGAGAAATATTGATCTTAACTTGTCGAAATGTGTCCAACATGTCCTTTTCCTTATACTTGCCATACGAAGTCGACTCTCGAAGATGTTGTGGAAAATGTGTTTTTTCCTCATACTTTGCCATATCCGGCTCTTGTGGTAATGTCTGATCGATTTCTTCCTCCTGAGGTTGATCTTTCTGTACCTCTTCAACTGCCTTACGCTTGCCCGTCCTTTCTTTATACTGCTTCTCAACCCTATTCTCTACCTCATTTCCACTTCTCAGAATCGTAATGGCTTGGACTGTCTCATAATTACGTTTAACAAATGAACCATGCTCCACTACTTGTGTACTCTTTGGATTGGCCACCTGTTGACTAGATAATCTTTCTTCTTCAAGCCTATTCACCACATTAGCTAGTTGGCCTATTTGGGTTTCTACCTTATCAATGGATTGGGAATGAGAGTTCAGCAATTGGATGGACACCTGAAGACTATTAGATTGATTTTTAAACTCATTAGATTGATTTTTGAACTCTCCCAAGGCATTCATCATCTCGTTTTCAAAACTAGGTGGTCTAGGTGGTGGATTTTGATTTTGAAACTAGGGTTGATTTTGGTTGAAGGGTCGGACTGATTGGGTATTATTAGACTAAAAATTTTGAGTATTGAATGATGGTTGTTGGCTTCTACTAAAACTTGGTTGAGGATTTTCAGTGTTATGAGAACGATAGGACATATGTAGAAAAATGATAATTGTTCAGGTTGGTCCAAGTTTCATAAGAGGCAACTATCACATTGCCCTGATATTCATATTGGGAAGGGTTAGGTCCTATTACTAAGAATTCTCTAGGGGTTGACTGACTCAAATTAATGAACTTATCGAGATTTTGTCCTAATGCAACTACTTGTGAATTCACGTCATCACCTCTTTCCACTTTGAAAAGACCTTCAAATGTCCTAGATTTCAGACTCATGTTGAAGCGAGTTATCGCTCAGACTCATGTTGAAGCGAGTTATCGCTCACATTATCAAACAACATCAAAACTTTGTCTACTAGTGTTAGTGTAAACTACCCTCCCATTGTTGCATCTATCAAATTTTTATGAGTTTCATTAAGTCCAAGATATAAATTACGCACAATATCCTGCTCAACAAATTTGTGGTGGAACACTTCTATAAAATCTCATTAAATCTATCACATGCATCGTGTAATTGCTCACCTGGCAATTCTCTAAAGTGGGTAATTGCGTGTTGCGCCTCATGAGTTCTACCTATCAGAAAGTATTTTTCTAAAAATTCAGCTTTTAAGGTTTCCCAATTGATTTTTATATCCCTATCCAAATTGTTATACCATCTTTTAGCTTTTTCTTTCAAGGAAAAGGGAAATAATGGCTCACGTAATGCATGAGTGCTCAGATTCTTGATCTTCACAATATAAGCCATCTCTATGAATTCGTCAACATGCTGATATGGATCCTCATTCCTGAGTCCATAGAACTTTGGCAGCATGATGAAAACACTAGATTTAATCTCATAGTGATTGACCCCCTCATCTTCTGGAAATTCAGCATATCATTCATGAGTTGAAGGTGCATAGTACCCCTTCAAGGACATTGATGGGGCTCATTGAGCTGCTGCATTGCGGTTCTCCATCTCTTCATAATCCAACTTCCTTCGAAGCTCTTCTAATCTAGCTCGGTGATTCCTTTGAAAAGTTATCTCGATTTCCGGATCAAAAGGTACTAATTCAGCATTGGGATCGAAAAGTGATTGTCGATCGCTCATGCACAAGGCGAAAACCTTATTTTTTTTTAAAACTAAAACTAACTAATTCTAAACTATTCTAACTATTAACAGAAATAAAGCTAAAATTATGCACGAAGACAAAGTTTTACCTATCGCAAGTGCACGAATCGTTTTGTAGTATAGTTCGGCTTGAGAAAGGTTATCGATCCCATAGAGGTTTAGATTGTTCACTCTAGCAATCTAAAAGTATTGAATTATACTTGAAAAAGGTATGTTTGATTTGTTAACTAAATTAACTAAAAACAAAATTTAAATGAGTTTGTGATTCAAGGTAGAGAAAAACTAGGATTTTCATGCTTCACCATTAACCACATAATGTAGCTTATCTACTTGCTCAATTACAAGAGGGCGATCCATCACCATGAATCATATCGTATCGTGTAAGAACACTTTTGTGTATTGGTTATTTATGGCATGTTCTAGACAATAACCATGTTAGTTGTTAGATATGTTATTTTGGTTTCAACGACATCTACAAGTTTCTACAAAGGCAAAATCAAGCATTGAAGTAGTGAGGAATACAAGAGAAGTGCAGTGTTGAGTAAAAATATCTTCCGGAGGGCAAAAATGGCATTTACCAAAGCTGTCAATTCAAGCAAAAAGTCTCAGGGAGTCAAGAGTGTCATTTTAGCATAGTTACGAAGAAACGTGGTTTGGAAAAAAATACATATGCTTAAGCCTACGCTTTCAGAATCAAAAAGTGGTTGGAAAGTGGAGTTTTACATTTGAAGCTACGCTCCAAGCTACGCTTGGACCTACGCTTCAAGCGTAGCTGCGGCAAGTTGTTTGTATATTTGATGCGATACCCGATCTACCCCAAGTTTATTTACTATGAGGTGTCTACGACTTTGTACATTGTTATACGTGTTATACACAATATATCCATCAGAATATAGGGTTTGACTTGGTTTGGTGTGAAATTACAGAAAAGGATAAACTTAGGGTTAGTTTCATCATTGTCTATAAATACCAAAGGTCTACAAGCGAGGAGGCTAGAGCTTTGAAGAGAGATTTTTCTATAGTATTCTATCATTCATATTCTTCTACAAAGATTGATATATTAAGAGAAAATATCATGGAGTGATTTTTCTTGTTCTCTCTTCTTTTGGAGTTGATTCTATCGTGCTTTTACATCAACGATCTCATGCACGATTGAGTCATCTAGATTCTAAAAAATCTACACACCACTAATTGCAATTTGATTGCGTTGATCCGTTTTGAGAAGTAAAGTTGTTTGAGTATGAAGATCGAAGTAGGAGGCTTCGTGATTATTCGATATGTTGAGAAGTAGAGTCATCTGAGTACGGGGATCGGAGCAAAATATTCGTGGAGCGCGAGTGAATCTAGAGTTTTAGACGTCGAATGAAGAACAACAAATTACAGAGGTTGTAAGTTTTATTTTCATAGAGTATGTACAATTTCTCTGATACATAGTGCATCGATACCCGAGTGTATCCATGGTTTTTACTTGGAGTCTTTCCAAGGTTTTCCACATAAAAATCTTTGTGTCTTCTCATGATTTAAATTTCTGCACTTATATTCATATTTGCTTGATTGATCTGTTTTGATGACTGAATTGAGAATTAGGGTTTGTGACTAATTAAAATTGAATTTTCGCTAAATTTTTTTAATTGATCATAAAATCGACAAAAATCCTATTCACCCCCTCTAGGTTGTTTTCACTATCGTCTAGGTAATTTCATATTGCAAAATAGTCCAATACGTCCCAAAAAGGATATTATCCACCGGATTCGCTACAACCCATCTCCGGACAGAGTGTGACTAGTACATGTCATCTACTTTACTCCAATCTACTCCAACAACATAAAATTAAACTAAAACATGTCTATATCACCTCGTCAAGGCATGACCTGTGTAAACCTAAGGTTTTAAGTGTTTAAGCACCATTGTGTAAAAAATCACGCTATGTTTAATATAACATGATTGGTTTAGATAACCAAAGGCCTCGTAGCCTGATGGTGTCACATTTCCTCCCAAAAGGGGAGGTTAGGGGTTCGATCCCCATAGGGCTCATGTGGCGGTGTGTGAGTGTGTGGATTTCTTACCATTCAAAAAAAATGATTGGTTAATATAATGCATTCATTCAATCTAAGACAAGAATTAGAATAAATATAAAATCCCGTATCACGAATAACTATGGTCACAGATCTACACAATCATCAAAGTGTGGTTACAGTTTTTCCTCGTTACAATTGAAACAAATAAATAAACTATATTACTTGGCTAGGGTTTTGTTAGAAAACCCTAGATACCGAATTAGTTGCTCATGGCGGTGGGTGAGTGCATCATTGATGTAGAAATGACTTCCATGATCTTCTTCTCTGGATCTCTAGGTCTTGAATGACTCCCTTCTTTGAAAGATGTAAATCTCCAGAGATAGTGCTTTGGAAATTATGTAATTAGAAGCTACTAAGATCTGTAACAGACCTTGGTATTTATAGAATAGGTTGAGAATAGTCCTGCTTGTATTCAGCTTGTCCCACTTGAGTAGGATTCCTATATGATGTGTTTCTCCTCAAATCTGAGACAAACCCTTTAATATGATGTATAATACGTCAAATATACGTGCTTAGAGATGTTGGAGTCAAACACAAGTGAAAAGAGTTCAAATCGGATCAGGACTGCACTTGGACAACTTTCCTACGCTTGGCCCCCTATACTTAAGCGTAGGGGTTGCTACGCTTTAGCGTTGGTCCCAGCTATGCTTAAACGTAGCTTACTTTGGGCCAAAAATGTCAAGCGTAGCTTACGCGTAGTTTTAGAACTTTCTAGCCACTTTTAGCTACGGTAAGTGTAACAAAATACTTGGAAACCACTTTTCTTGATTATTGCTCCGTTAGAACCCCCTCGACTCCTTTGGTATGTTTTCCGAAGTTTCGGTTCCGAAAAATATCATTTTTACCCTCCGAGAGACACTTTTTGCTTTAAAACTTCTCTTTTGCTCTCTTTGTGGATAGACACAAGCATGTCTTTGGTTAATTCACCAAAGTTAGTTCATTTCTTCGTTAAGCTCCGGAAACACGCTTTAACACACAAACCGCATAAAAATATCAAATAATGTAATAATAAAACGTAACAATAGTGAGTTAGGTGTCTAAAATGGAAAGCATTTGGCACTCATCAGCAGTGTAATCAAGTTGCATTGATTTCAAGCTCTATTCATTTAATGCCCCATTTTGGGCTTTCTAAAAGTTAGAATCTGCATATTCTCTCTCTTAAATTATAAAGATAATAAATTTTGTCAAAACTTCTCTTTACGCGATCAATTTGATTTTGTTAAATCTCTTTTGATAAATAAATGAATATCTTCAATATTTCAGACCCCACAAATTGGCAATACCGGCCTTAGCCTGCTCCTTGCACATTTGGCCAGGGTCTGAGTTTAATACTATTTGTAATATCTGGGACACTTTTGAATCACCGACCACCAAATTTTATTGCATTTGGAGCAGAGTAATCAAGTTGCACTGATTTAAAGCACCGGTCATTTAAAGTTCCATTTCACACTTCTCAAAAGTTAAAATCTACATATTATCTCTCTTATATTATACTGATAATTAGTTTTGTTAGAAATTCTTTTTAACCGATTAATTTATTTTTTAAAAACTCTTTTGACAACTAAATTTATTCTGAATAATTGAATATATTTGGTATTTCGGAGCTTCAAACCAAAAAATATATGCAACACATGGCCCTTTGCACGCTCCTCGCATGTCTAGCTAAGCTCTGAGTTTAATACTATTCGAAATAATCTGGGCACTTTTCAACCATCTATCATTGAACATGATTGTATTTGAAGTAGAGTAATCAGGTTGCGCTAATTTAAAGCTCCACTCATCAAAACTTAGATGCTTCCCCAGCCAACTCATCGTCATCCTTTTGGAGTCCTCTTAAGATACAATAAGAAAATATGTAACCACGTGGTGCGCGTAATCACCTATATTTATTATATTTGGAGTATCTCGAATAATCACATTTCACTCATTTTGTGTATATCCAGCAAGCTCAATGAGCTAACTTTGGTGAATTAACCAAGGATGTTCTTGTGTCTATTCAAGAAGAGAGCAAAAGAGGAATTCTCAATAAAAAAGTGTCTCCCGGAGGGCAAAAATGACATTTTTCGGAGCCGAAACTTCGGGAAATATACCAACGAAGTCGAGGGGGGTTTTAAAGGAACAATAATCAAGAAAAGTGGCTTCCAAACATTTTGCTACGCTTAAGCTACGCTTATAGTAGCTAAAATTAGCTAACAATATAAAAAAAACTACGCTTAAGCTACGCATATGGAATTTGGCCTACACTTGGAGCTAAACTTAAGCATAAAGCAACCCCTACGCTGGGCCAATCTTAGGTCCAAAATTTCAGCCAACTTAAGACGGCCATAGCTCGGTCAAAACATGTCTAAATTGAATGATTCTTGAGTTTAAATGCAAGAGCTGGAAGTCATATTTCAAGCAAGTTCAAGTACGCCTCAATCCAAGTTGTGTAGCTCTAGTTATAATCAAAAGAATGAGATATGTCTGTAGGGAAAAGCTGAAAACTGCAGATTCGGCTAGAAATCCTAGTTTGACCCGAATTGATCCGTTTTGACCCGGAAGACTTTGTATTCAATTCCAACACCTCTAAGCACCTATATAAGGTGTATTTTACACCATATTGAAGGGTTTGGCTCATAATTGAGGAGAAACACATCAAAGAGGAATCCTACTCCTAGTGTTACAAGTCTAATCCAAGCAGAACTCTTCTCAATCACTTCTATAAATACCAAGGTCTGGACCAGACCTAAGGAGCTTCTAATTTACATAATTTTCAGAGCACTTTCTCTAGAGATTTACATCTTTAAAAGAATTGAGTCATTCAAGACCAAAATATCCGGAACAAAATATCATAGAGGGCGTTTCTACATCAACGATGCAGTCACCCGCCGTCATGAGCAACTAATTCAGTAACCCTATCCAAGTAATGTTGTTTATTTTTTTTTTCAATTATAATAAGGGAATACCACATCCGTGATGATTGTGTAGATCTGTGACCGTAGTCATTCGTGACACGAGATTTTATATTTCTTCTCATTATTGTCTTAAATGAAATGAATGCATTATCTCAACCAATCATGTTGTCTTAAACATATCATGATTTTCTACACAATGGCGCTTAATATTTGAAACCCTAGATTTACACAAGTCATGCCTCAGGGAGGTGATATAGACATTATTTAGTTTAATTTCATGTTGTCGGACTAGATTAGAGTAAAGTAAATAGCATGCACTAGTCACACTCTGTCCGTAGATGAACTGTGGCGAATTCGATGTATTCGACTGTTTGCGGTATGATCTGATTCACGGTGCTCGATCGCCCTCTTTCAATTGAGAAAGTAGATAACTATATTATGCGACTAGTGGTGGAGTGAGAAACCTTAGTTTTTATCTCTATTGTTTTGTCTTAATCTATCTTTACTTTCTTTATTAGTTAATTAGTTTAGAAATCATAAACAACAAACCATACTTGTATAGCAATTCAAGAGTATTAATTTATGAGAGTTCAGAATATGACTTAGTCCCTTGGGTTCGATAATATTTCTCAAGCCGAACTGTAATACAATACGACTCGTGCACTTGCGATAGGTAAAATCTTATCATCATAAGGGGGCGTTCTTAAACACTATTTTTAAGTCTGATTGACGCACATCAAGTTTTTGGCACCGTTGCCGGGAACTAACGGATACTCTGAATTTTAGTATACTTAAATTGTTTGTATTGTATTATATCTAAAGTTGGATTGTGTGATTTTGCGAGGTACACTGAAAAGCACAAAGGGAATCTGCGGAGCAGAGAAAATTGCGTCATTGTTCCACTTGTGAGTTCTAATGTAGTTTAATTTTACACATAATTTTAGCTTTATTTTCTGTCCATAGTCAGAGTAGTTTAGAAGTAATTAGTTTTTATTTAAAAAAATAAAAAATCTGCAGTTTTCGTGTAAACTGTCAGAAAATCCAAATTTAGCAAAAGATAAGAGGGTTTTTTGTGAAAAAGGGCCATTGAACATAACTCACTGTATAACAGTAAGTCCAGTTGATTTTAGGCCGAAACACGTCATTCAGGACCTAAAAACCACGATTTTGTGTTTGTTAGGAAGAAAAAAAATGTATAATTCTTATACCAATTCGGCGAATGTTCCATTTTATAATTCATACAACCCAGATTGGAACAATCATCCCAATTTCCAATACCGAAACTTTAATGAGGATCCACGAGATTTTGATCACAGATTAGGTTATCAACCGTACAGTCAATATTATTATCCTCAGTCATCTAATCAATTCCAATTTGAAGATTCAAATACATATTAGTGTCTAGAGCCATTGTCTTTTGAAGATAAATTCTTTGTAACTTTGAGAAGAATTAGAGCAACCACCTGTCCGGAGTTATTGTCTTATGACAAAAAATCCCTAGCATCTTTGAGCAAAATTGAAGCAACCCCTCAAAATTGTGAGGAGATCACATACAATAGATACAATTCATACTTTTCGAATAATGAAAATCTTCAACCAAGTTTCAATAGAAGTCAACAACCATTCAGTACTCTAGATTTTCAGTCCAATAATACCCAATTGTTCCAACCCTCCAACCAAAATCCACTCTTGTTTCAAAATCAAAATCTGCCACCTAGACCAACTAGTGGGGAGGATGAACTAATGAGCGTCTTGAGAAAGTTTAAAATAATTGCCCAATTCAATTCTTAAGCCTTATCTAAGTTGGAAACCCAAGTAGGGTAAGTAACTGATACTTTAAGAATGGAGGAATTGCCAAATCAAGTGGTAAATAATTTTGAAGATGAAGAGGATAGGTACAATGAGACAGATGAAAGCTTTAAAACCGAGAGTAACATTTCATAGGACAAGTGTGCGTAAACCATTCCTTTACCACAAGAGCTAAAAGAGACATTATATGAACCTAAAACAATATTTACCCAATGTCTCGATGAGCTGCATCTTGAAGATAAACAAGGAGGGGATGACTATTACGTAATGGACGGGATTGATGAGGTGATAAATGACTCGTTACCTTATTCGTTGATAGAAGAATCGTTGGACATAAGTACTAAGCATAGGATGAATGTAAAGCATGACAAATGAGAGAAAGTATATGACGATTATTATGTGCTTGATGTCTTGCTTGTTACTGAATGTTCACAATGGACACTGTGGAAGGATTTACTTCCCACACTTGCTCCAACATGTGATGGAAATGTCACAGAGAGGAAAGGTGTTAGATGGCCCTTTGCGGAGCGTTGTGCCAAAGACGTTAAACATTGGTCCTAGGTCGTGAAAGTTAATTTATAGTCTCAGTTTGTAGAATAGTATGTCATTTAAATTCTGCAATTTCAATTCATAGGATTGTAGGCCCTTAAGGCCAAATCAAATTTCTTTCATAAAAAATAAAAAAATAATAAAAACTCATTCCTTCTGCTATATTGAGTAATGATTTCTGGAAAACGATGATGATATTTCTTATTTCCTTGCTATGATATTAGGTATGTGTGTTTTGTTGAATATTTCTACAGGTAGCCCGATTCAAGTTTTTGGGGGGGATGGACAAGAAGAGAGGAAATTCTGGAAATACGCTTCAAGGGTAACTATATTATTTCTCATGAGTATGATTGTGAATCATACGAACATGGTTTAATTTAAGTTTGGGGGAAAGGTATAGTTGGTTATAGTAATGATTGAAAAAAAATTGAACTATTTTGAAAACAAAAAATTATTTGTTTTCATGTATAAGTGTTTTGCATTACAAGTTGATTGAGTTTGTGTTTGTGATGTATGAGTAGTATGTGATGCGATATTCCCGCTCATGAGAGTAATGATTATATTGAGTTAGTGAGGTGAATGAATTAGTGAAATTGAAACCGAAAAGAATAGTCTTGATTTATAATGCACTAACACATATTCTCTATGGGATGATTAATTGATCTTTGTCTATGTAATTGAAAAATGGATTTGTAACCATGAAAAGGGAAGAAGGGGAGTAGTATGGAGAAAATCTGAAAATAAATGCAAAAAGTAGTTCTTCGATTTGAGTAACCAGGCTTTTTACCACAAAGTAAGAGTGTTCGTGTAAAAAGGGGAGATAACTAATGAGCATAAATCCCAAGGAAGAAGCTCGGGCCTAGTTGGTTGGGACTAAAAATCCTCGCTGAAAAGTCTGGAGCTTAGAAAGACAAGAAGGGATAAAGTGAAAAGAAAGGTGAAAAGACGAATTTTACACATAGCATGGCAAAGTTTGATTAGTGACGTAGAATAATAAAGATTGATCTACCATAAGGGAATATTACTTACACACGGAATGTTGTCTGGATTATAAGTAATGATTAACAAAGTTGTTTACTTTAGTGGGGATCATTCTTAATATTAGCTCGAGATAGTTGTTATTCGGTAGTGAGTGGGAATGTTTGTATCCGTGATATTGTGTATATTATAATTATGACTTAATTAATTAGTGTGTGAATGCATGAATGTAGGAGAATAAAGAATGGAGAAGTTGTGGGTAGTATAGCTAACTCTCATGAGACATAACTCATCCACTTGGCATTTCCGAGGGGTTTAAAAGGCTTGTTACACATGCTAAGTGTAATCATCAACCCTCACGAAAGCAATGGATTAGTGTAGAATAGTTAGAATAAATAATCATCATGAGGTGTTTTCAAAGTTCTCTTGTATTCATTGCTAAGGGACTAGCAATATTTAAGTGTGGGGTTGTGATAGGTGTCAAATGTTGTCTATTTTAAGCCCCTAACTCGGTATTGTTAAATCTTATCATTCCATTACTTGGTATTTTTATGTGGCTTGCGTGTTAAAGCGTGTTTCAGGAGCTTAATGAAGAAACGAGCTAACTTTGGTCAATTAACCAAAGATGTGCTTGTGTCTATCCAATAAGAGAGCAAAATAGGAGTTTTCAAGCAAAAAGTGTCACCCGGAGGGCAAAAATGACATTTTTTGGAGCCGAAACTTCGGGAAACATACCAACAGAGTCGAGGGGGTTCTAACAGAGCAATAATTAAGAAAAATGGTTTCCAAGCATTTTGCTAATCCTACAGTAGCTAAAAGTGGCTACAAATATCAAAAACTACGCTCAAGCTACGCATATAGAATTTGGCCTACGCTAGCGTAGGGGCCAATTATAGGTTAAAACTTTCAGTCAACTTAGGACGGCCATAGCTCAGTCAAAACATGTCCAAATTGAGTGATTCTTGAATCTAAACGCAAGAGTTAGAAGTTATCTTTTCAACAAGCTAAAGTATGCCTCAATCCAAAGTTTGTAGCTCCAGTTATGATCAAACGAGTGAGACGTGTCTGCCGGAAAAAGCTGAAAACTGCAGATTAGGCCAGAAATCCTAGTTTGACCCAAATTGATCCGTTTTGACCTAGATGACTTTATATTCGACTCCAACACCTCTAAACACGTGTATAAGGTGTATTTTACATCAGATTGAAGGGTTTGACTCATAATTGAGGAGAAACACATCAAAGAGGAATCATACTCCTAGCAGGACAAGTTTAATCCAAGCAAAACTCTTCTCAATCACTTCTATAAATACCAAGGTCTGGACCAGACCTAAGGAGCTTCTAATTTACATAATTTTCAGAGCACTATCTCTATAGATTTACATCTTTCAAATCATGGAGCCATTCAAGACCTAGAGATCTAGAGCAAAAGATCATGGAGGGCGTTTCTACATCAACTAATTCGCTATCTAGGGTTTTCTAGCAAAACCCTAGCCAAGTAATATAGTTTATTTATTTGATTCAATTATAATGAAGGGAAAATTGAAAACCACATCCGTGATGATTGTGTAGATCTGTGACCGTAGTTATTTGTGACACGGTATTTTATATTTATTCTAATTCTTGTTTTAAATTGAATGAATGCATTATCTCAACCAATCATGTTATCTTAAACATATCGTGATTTTCTACACAGTGGTGCGTAACACTTGAAACCCTAGATTTGCACAGGTCATGCCTCGATGAGGTGATATAGACATGTTTTAGTTTAATTTCATGTTGTAGGAGTAGATTATAGTAAAGTAAATAGCATGCACTAGTCATACTCTGTCCGAGATAAGTTGTAGTGAATCCGGTGGATAATATCCTTTTTGGGACGTATTCGACTATTTGCGGTACGATCTAATTCACGGTGTTGGATCGCCCTCTTGCAATCGAGCAAGTAGATAGCTATATTATGCGGTTAGTGGTGGAGTGAGGAAACCCTAGTTTTTATCTCTATTATTCTTGTCTTAATCTATCTTTACTTGCTTTATTAGTTAACTAATTTAGAAATCACAAACAATAAACCATACTTTTATAGCAATTCAAGAGTATTAATTTACGAGAGTTCAGAATACGACTTAGTCACTTGGGTTTGATAACCTTTCTCAAGCCGAACTGTACTACAATACGACTTGTGCACTTGCGATAGGTAAAGCCTTGTCATCATAAGGGGCCATTCTTAAGCACTATTTTTAACCCCGATTGACGCGCATCAAAAGACTTGTTTCTTAGCACTAAACCAATCACCTATCAAACAACACATTAGTTATGCTAGTCTAACCCTATTTAATAAGCCTACCATTGTTTTTCATTGATGTTTATAGCATAGTCTAGTCGTTAACTTGTGACCTATCACCCCCTTGATGCTTCTTCATTGATGACTCAAGGTTTTCACTTCTTCTGTTTTAATCATTAGCTTCAAAACTCATGATTAGTGTTCTTTTATCATACTATTTAACATGTAATTTAAATCCATGTTGTCTGAAATTATTCAATGAAAGTATCTTTAACGTAGTGTTAAATGACTAGAGGGGATAAAAATAGTGATTAAAAATAGCCTAGGTTTTAGCTACCCGCAAGCGCATGAGTCAATTGTAATATAAAAACGGATTGTGATAGAGAATGTTGAACCCACAAGGACTTACTTATTCACTTCAGTAATTTAAAAATATTGAATTATGGTTTGAAAAAATGTTTGATTTGATTTTTGAGAATTTAAACTAAAATTAACTAATAACAAAATTTAAATGATAATTGTGATTCAAGAGAGAGAAAACTAGGATTTTCATCGCTCCACGACTAAGCTCATAATATAACTTTCAATTTGCTCAATTGTAAGAAGGGCAATCTATTCCCATGAATCAAAATATACCACAAATAGTCTAATACATTCCCAAAAAGGATACCGTCGATCCGGTTCGCTACAACTCATCTCCAAACAAAGTGTATCTGGTGCATGCTATTTACGTTACCTTAATCTACTCCAAAAACATGAAATTAAACTAAAGCATGTCTATGATACCTCGCTGAGGCATGGCCTGTGTAAACTTAGGGTCTCAAGTGTAAAGAACCATTATTGTAGAAAATCACAATTTGTTTAGAATAATCGTGATTTTGTAAGAAAGTATACTCATTTAATCTAAGACAAGAATTTCTGAAAAAATATACAAACTTATGTCAAGAATAAAACCATTCATTCATCTACAATAATCATCATGGTATAGTCTCAGTTTCTCCTTCATTACAATTGAAAACAAATATTAAAAGCTACATTACTTGGATAGGGTTTTGCTAGAAAACCCTAGATACCGATTTAGCCACTCATGGATGGAAGGGACTGCATTGTTTAGGTAGAATCAACCACCACGTTTGTTTTCTCCGGATCTCTCGGTCTTCTATGGCTTCTCCTCTTCAAAATATATATAATTCCAGTGGCTGCTCTGAAATTTCAACGTGTGAAAAAGCTCTTTTCAATTGATGTGAAGTTCGGTATTTATGAGCAAAGACTGAGGGAAACCCTAATGGTTGCCCTTTTTGGTCATTTTACATAAAAACTCATCAAAACCCTATATTCTAATATATATGTGTATATGCATGTGCATCGAGGTAAGAAGTCGCAGCCGCCACATAGAAAACAAGTCGGGACATTTTTGTCCTTTTTGCCATTTTTACCCTGCTAGACTCCTATACTTGAAACGTAGGAGTTACTATGCTTGAAGCGTAGCTCTGCCTACGCTGATGCGTAATTAAATTGGGATAAGTAGCAGATGCATGGAAACAGCACTTTCCAGCCACTTTTAGCTACTAGATGCGTAGCCAAACCCTTAGAACCAACTTTTCTTGGGAATAGTGTCATTTTAATCCCCTTGACTCGCTTGTCATGATTCTTGAAGTCGCGGCTCGAAAAAATGACGTTTATTCCCTCCGAGAGCCATTTTTCTCTTGAAAATGCCTCTTAAGCTCTCCTCTTGCATAGAAATGAGCACTTTTCTAGTTAATTCACTAGTGTTAGCTATTTTTCTTCATTAAGCTCCTGAAACACGCTTAAACACACAAACGACATAAAAATATCAAATAACGGAATGAAAAGACGTAACAAATGCAAAATAGGGGCTTAAAATGGACAATATTGAGCACCTATCACACCCTCAAACTTACATATTGCTAGTCCCTTATCAATGAACTAAGGAAAACTGTCTAAATCTACCCAATGATGATTTTTATCCTAACTATCCTAAGTTACTCTATATTATTCCCTTGCTTTCGTGAGGGTCGACGATTACACTTAGCACGTGTAATAAGCCTTTTAACCCCCTTGGCAATACCGAGTGGACAAGTGAAGTCTCGTGAGGGTTAGATATATTACCCACAACTTCTTCATTCTTTGTAATCACGCAGTCATAAGTTCACACACGCATTAAATAAGTCATAATACAATGCATAAGATAATGTATATGCAAATACTCCCACTCACTACCGAACAATAACTATCTCGAGCTTTGTATCATGATTGGTTTCCACTAAAGTGAATGACTCCATTACTCTCTACTTCTAATCCAGACAACCTTCCGTGTTTCATGGACATTCTACCATGATATTTCAATTCCTCTTCTCCTATTTCATTGATCAAACTTTGCCATTTTCTTTTAAAAAAAACTTATTCCTTCCATCATTCCACTTTCCATCATTTTTTGTCTTTCTAAGCTCTGGACTTTCCAACGAGGATTTTTAGTCCCAACAAACTGGGCTCTAGCTTCTTTATTGGGATTTATGCTTATTAGTTTTCTCCCCTTTTTACGCGAACAATGATATTGGTGATACCAAAGCCCGGTTACTCAGATCGAAGAACTAGTTTTTGCATTTTATTTTTCATAATATATTTTCAATTTTCTCCATTTCAATCATAACATCTCCCCTTCTCCCCTTTTATTGTGGCAAAATTATTTTTCACCTACATAATCAAAGATTAATTATTTTTCCCATAATGAATGTGTGTTTGTGCTTATAGGTCAAGGTCGTCCTCTTCGGTTTCAATTTTATTAATCCATTCACCCGTGTAAAACCACATCACTTCACTTAGCTCGATCTAATCATCACTCTCATGAATGGGAATATCACAACATATACTACTCATGCATCATAAGCATAAACTCAATCAAATTGTAATGCAAAACAATCATGTGTGAAAATAAAGAATTTCTTCCAAAAGATATATATTTTTTTCAAAATTTTCATTCCTAAACTATACCCTCTCCCCAAAACTTGAAATAAACCATGTCCCCATGGTTCATAAAACAAGAGAAAGAATACAGTTACCCTTGAAGCACAGTTTTGAACTTTCACAATAAAGCACTTGATCTCATCCCCCAAACTTGATTTGGATCACTTACAGATATACTCAACACAACACACATACCCAATATTATAGCAAGGGAAAATAAATTTCATCAAAAATATCTGAAAATCACATTGCTCAAAATTTATTTTTTTATATATAAAAATAGTGATTTGGCCTTAAAGACCTACAATCTCTATGAATTTAAATTGCAAAGACGCCGCCTAAAGGGACTACCATCTTTAAAAATTGAAATTGCAAAGGCTTGTCCTTAAGGGACTAGAGCCTCTAGAAATTTAAATTGCAACCTATCTACTAACATAGAATAAAGTCATATTCCTAAATCCTAGTCCTTTTTTCAAGTCCTCCTTCTAATCTCTCTCAGCACGCGGAATCTGTCCTATACCCTATGGAGATTGGTTGCCTTATCCAATCGAACAAAATTCTCTTCCGGGTATTCCTTTGTGAATTTCCAACGTACTTCACCCATCTCTTCGAATCTCTCACCCAACTGCCGCTCAACGATCTTCGATATCAAAAACATATATGGGAGATAGTACTCGATCACATCCCTGCCTAGAAATTTTCCACACACAATCCTATGCACCATCAAAATATTAACCAATGTCACTGTCGGAATCGACACCCAATAACCCTTAGTCATGGAATATAACAACTTGATGTACGAGTATCCTCTCTAACTTGTCATGTGATTCTGACGTACTTGGGCAGCAAGCACACAATCCAAATAAAGTAGTTCCTTCTTTAACCAAAAATTTTAATAATTCGCTTCTCCTACTTTAGGAACATGCATGGCACATATCTCTGTAATCATCTATTTATCTGTATGTGGCCATTTTGACAGGATTTTTTTAAAATTGCCCTTCAAATGAGTCAGATACTCGTCAAGGATCTTTTATGCCTTGGCAATCAATCTCATGTTTATCTCTATAGGATCATTCATGTTAATCACTTGAGCTTTTACTACCTCAAACCCTGGCGGTCCCTCAATCTAGATATTTTTATTAAATTTCTGAACCAACCTAGGATACACCTTCCGTCCGGCCGAGCATTCTAATCTCTTCAATCCTAGTTGACTTAGGATTTCCTTCCTGAGTGCAGTCAATAACTGATTCATTCTTTTTTAATAAAACTTCAACTCAAATTGCATTTTTCACATTGTAAACGTAGTAGGTGTGAGTCTATTCCTCTTTTTGCTCGTATCTCCTCTGTTTTTACTCACCTCAATCTCCAAATTCACTCATCCCATATCTTCATCCTCGGGTAAAACATCTTCTTCAATAAATTCCTCAGGATCTGATTCGATCTCATAATCACTCTTTACACGCTCGCCCTCGAGACTATATAAGGAAAAAGAAAAAGGAATAAAGTAAGAGAAACTAGTCATCTCGTATAAGCTCTTGTGTGAATTATGAATTGTGTTTCTCAATGGGTGTATTTATAGATGGATGTATCAGAGTTATGGAGAAAAAGGATTTGGAATCCTTGTTTGAATTGGATAGTGGAAACACTTAAAGTCCATATTTAACTTGTCTTTGAATTCCACTTCCTACTCAAACTATGACTACTCTACAAACCCTTAATTAAATCCTAAAAATTCATAAAAATACCCTACAATAAATCCTAGTACAATACAGGTACAAAACCAGCCTAAAAACCCCTCGAAATGGGTAAATTTTCAAAATTCCAGAACTCACTACGATCTACCATACGCTTTAAGCGCAACCCTGGCTGGAGAATGTTTTCAAAAAAATTATTTTTTTTTTCACACCCAACATACCCGCACTCCAATATCATTCTCTAGTAACAAACCGCACTCCCCCAAACTTAAACGCACACATGTCCTCATTGTGCGACTCCATCAAGAAAAACTCTAAGAACCATGCAATTCCACACATACATCATCATAGTATTGGGAAATGAACAATATGAACAATAATTTCGCACAGATATGAAAATTTTAATTTTATGAATATCATAATTACAAAAATCACACTTAGAAGTCAATTGTTTCAGTGGTAACATGAAACACATATCACTAACTATCCACTGAATAATTTAACTCTAATGTAAAACCCAAAACTACCAAAAACTATAACTAAGCTACATTACTGCTCATCATCATCCTCATAATCATCCTCATCCAATGAAGCAAGCGGAGTCTCTAGTACTGGTAATCCCTCATGACCAAAATGCGCCTAAACTAGGCCACGCAGCCGTCGATGACTAAGTCAAAGCCTCTTCTCTGCTCTCTGGTGCATCTGTCCACTCTCCAGCTAGACCTTTAGGTTGTCTCGCAACTCCTGCTGCAATGTCGTAATCTCTGATCTCATTGTCGTCTGCCCTGCTATAATCGCATCAAACTGCTCTCTAATGAGCGTCACTATTGCTCTGGTAGGCATCTGAGGCAGCTCTGTGGCCAGCACGCCCTCACCCTGAGGTGGCTCTACGGCCAGCACGCCCAAACCCTGAGGTAGCAGAGGTATAACATCATCTTGTCCAGCCTTGGCCTCAAGAGGGTTGTCTAGAGGTGTAATAAGAGGATCCACTGGGTCAGGACCCATCGGGCCCCTCCTCTATAGAGTCGCATCTCCATGTAAATGCTTCCAGTTCGACCGCCACATACTCGTTGTGTACTCATCGCCCTCCAAGTAGTTCCGCTCCCTCTTCTCATCAGGCACAATCCCAGCATCTTCCATAAGCCTTATACACAAAGCCGGGAATCTTATCTGAAATGTCTTGCCCCCGACCTTAGTTACAGTCCGTAAGTCCTTATAATGCTGATGCAAGCCATGCCATAAAAACTGGGGAATCGAAACCCATCGAGCAAATTGGAATGCGTAGTGGAAGAGAAGAAACATCTGATACCGATGTGAAACATGCCAATGGGGATAAATCTATGAATGAAGAACAATATCTAAAAACCATAGCATCGAATGATAGTCGGACTTCTTCGTACAGTTGGCCCGATCATCTGCAAATGCCCTCTCAGTCTGTAACTCTGCTAGCTATGGCATAGTGGGTATCTACTATGGCAGGGGCAGAAAGGTATCCATCAACTCTGGTGGGCATGCATCCGGAATGCCCCACGTCTCCGCAATGGTCTGCGGTGTGATCTCAAACCGTACCCCTCTCACCTCCATTTCCATCCTCAACCCTCTACTATAATGCTACATGTGCAGTCAGAACTCCACAATCATATCCTTGGAGATGAACTCCGAGGGAGGGGTCAGAATCGGTAAAATTCGTCATGCCCGCAAACATCTAATCATCCATCGTGGCCCAGACACTATCTCCTCAAAAACCGTCGCAGAATAAGTGCGCTCCTGCTAAAAACCCTTCTTCAATGCCTTGTCTAGTAAAACACTCACCACTGCAGTAGGCAGCCTCGACAAATATGAGATCAACACATCCGGCTCCCCCACTACTTGTGGCTCAGGGAAAAATAGGTGGTGGAATGACAGGTGAGGCTAGCGCAAAAGCAACATGTGACGCCACTAGTGAAATATGTGGTGAAACCATCGGCGAAATGACACGATCACTCTGTGTGGCCTCAAAATACGGAGAAGGTGGTCAATGGGCCAAAACTAAACATCTCATCCGCATTGGATACGAAGGAGTCGGTGACCTCGGTTGGGATGAACTCGCACCTCCTCTCCGTGTCTTTGGCTTCAGTCATGGCTGCCTACAATCAGGGTTTTCAGAAAAGGATTAGCGGATCGTTCTAGTTACCGAATCGAACTCAAAACCATCTTTAAATTAACCCAACATGACGTTTAAATATAATCCCAAACCAAAATCATGCGAAAATTTGAAATTCAATCTGTTCTTGAAGCGAAGAATATCAACTTTTAAAAAATGGACCAAAACTTGATTTTAATCGGATTCATTCGTCACTATTAGTTTATAATGATTATAAAAGTAGTTAGAAACACAAATATGGAAGAAAAACTCACTGAATCGGAAGATATAGTGATTTCTCCAAAAATGAGTTTCTGAAACCTTTCGAGTTCTTCACATGAATCCGGAAGATCAACGCATAGATCTAACGTACAATCTACGGGGTTTCATCCGAAATTTGATGGGAAAGATATAGGAGGTGATTTCGGGTTATTTGGCAGAGAAATGAGTGAGAGGGAAGATTTCGAAGTTTGAAATGGGGGTGAAATTCATGAACTGACGTGTATATACGCATCGGTGGCTTACGCTTCAAGTGTAGTTCAACCCTGGCCATTTTTTTGCCTTCCTTCAGTTTTTGATATTTCTCTGCCCTTTCTTTGACGCAACCACTCCTCGCACCTCGTATACACCTTATTAAACACTTTAATACCCTTCTCGTGACGATGGCAAGCTTACGACTCGATCTTACGATTCAACAGACAAAAAACCGAACTAAACTACATTTTACAGGTACAAACTAGGTTCAAAAGCTACTCTTAATCACCTAGTACAAATGTTTAACTTCGTTGGCACAACGTTAAACATTTGTACTAGGTGATTAAGAGTAGCTTTTGAACGTTGCCACTTTTCAGTATTCAGGCTCAAACTCTTCCAACTCGTGTGTCGGATCAGTCAAATCCATCATCTCCACAACACACTGAACTGGCTGGATATCAATTTAATGCTTCAATATCTAAACATTCACAATGAAATTCTTTCTGGTATCTGGATCATCAAGCTCTACTGCTCCATGGGGGAAAACTTTCGTAATCGTGTGCGGTCCATCCCATCTTGACTGAAGCTTACCAGGAAACAACTTTAATCTCGAATTAAACAACCAAACTTTCTGGGCTTGCTCAAATACTTTCTTTCGAATGTGTTTATCATGAAACACTTTTGTCCGAGCCTGGTAAATCTGAGAGTTCTCATAAGCATTATTTCTCAACTCCTCAAGCTCTGCAAGTTGGAGTTTCCGCTAAGCACCAGACTTCTTTATATCAAAGTTTAACCTCCGAACTGCCCAGTATGCTTGATGCTCTAGCTTAATAGGGAGATGACACGCCTTACAATAAACAAGATGGTACGGTGTCATACCAATTGGCGTCTTATACATTGTCCTATAAGCCCACAATGCATCATTTAACCTTTGAGGCCAATCTTTTAGATCAACTCGCATTGTCTTCTCCAAGATATTATTTACTTCCTTGTTTGAAACCTCCACTTGTCCTTGTAACTAGGGGTGATATGGTGTATCAATCCTATGA
This sequence comes from Cornus suecica, assembly GCA_963922005.1. NCBI lineage: Eukaryota > Viridiplantae > Streptophyta > Magnoliopsida > Cornales > Cornaceae > Cornus > Cornus suecica. Next base: position 59,604,082 of record OY998239.1, read on the forward strand.
TTGACATCGTACTTCTGACACAGACAACCGAGAAAACAGTTATCAAAGTTTTTTCCGCCGTCACTGATTATCACTCGTGGTATACCAAATCTCAAAAATATATTAGATTGCACAAATTTCAACATTGTCTCATGATCAGTGTGCTTGGTAGCTACAACCTTTACCCATTTTGACACATAATCTACCCCCACAAGTATGTACTTTTTCTTATCTACTTTCGAAAATGGTCCTATGAAATCTATCCCCCATACATCAAACAACTCGACAACTAAAATCGGGGTTAGAGGCATCATTTCACATCGAGATATGGATCCCAACTTTTGGCATCACATACATGCTTTGCAGTATTCAAATGCATCTTTGAATATGGATGACCAATAGAACCCAATTTGCAGCACCTTGTGGCCTGTCTTTTGAGCTCCAAAATGCCCCCCACTTTCTAGTGTGTGGCAAAACTTCAAAATACTTTGCACCTCACTTTCAAGAACACACTTTCTGATTATCTTATCAGAGCAATACTTGTATAATCGCGGATTATCCCAGATATAAAATTTGACCTAGCTGAAGAATCGGTCTTTTTCATTCTTAGACCAACCTTATGGAATATGACCAGTAGCTTTATAATTTACAATATCAACATACCACGGTGTCTGCTCCACAATAGCTATACTGAATGGATGTTCATCTGGGAATGAATCCTTAAAAGGAGTAGTTTCCTTTGTAGTCTCAACAATGATCCTAGACAAATGGTCAACAACAACATTTTTTGAACCCTTTTTATCTTTAATCTCCAAGTCAAATTCTTACAGCAACAAGATCCATCTAATCAGCCTGGGTTTGGAATCTTTTTTCATCAGCAAATGCCTTAAAACCACATGATCCGAATAAACTACCTTGGTACCCAATAAGTATGATCGAAATTTATCCAAGGCGAACACAACCGCCAACAACTCCTTCTTTATAGTTGTGTAGTTGATTTGAGCATCGTTCAAAGTTTTGCTAGCATAGTATACCGCATATGGAAGCTTCTCCTTTCTATGACCTAATATCGCTCCTACGGCATAGTCCGAAGCATTACACATTAGTTTAAATAGCAGAGACCAATCTGGTGGATGAATGATTGGGGCTATTGAGAGTTGAGTACGCAACTCCTTAAAAGCATGAAGACACTCTTCGTTAAAGACAAAGGTCGCATCCTTATCCAATAAGTTGTACAGCGGCCGAACAATTTTACTAAAACCCTTGATAAATCGTCTATAAAACCCGGCATAGCCCAGAAAAGATCGTATCTGTTTAACAGATATGGGAGGAGGCAATTTTGAAATCAATTCGACTTTCGCCATGTCAACCTCAATCCCCTTTTTCGATATAATGTGGCCAAGTACTATTCCCTCTTGAACCATGAAATGGCTATTTTCTCAACATAGAATTAAATTCATCTATTTTCATCTCTGAACCACAAGTGCTAGATATTTTAAACAGTCTTCAAAGGTCTCCTCAAAAACTGAAAAAATCATTCATGAACACTTCCAGGAACTTCTCCACCATATCAAAGAATATAGACATCATACACCTCTGAAATGTAGCTAGCGCATTACACAAACCAAAAGGCATCCGTCTGTATGCAAATGTACCATATGGGCAAGTGAAAGTGGTTTTCTCCTAATAAACAGGATCAATTGCCACTTGGTTATAGCCGGAATTTCCATCCAGAAAACAGTAATAACTCTGTCCTGCCAACCTCTCCAGGATTTAATCAATAAATGGAAATGGAAAATGATCTTTCCTGGTATGAGAATTAAGCTTTCTATAATCAATACACACACGCCACCCAGTGGTCATGCGTTATGGAATCAACTCTCCTTTTGAGTTAGGTACAACTGTAATGCCTGATTTATTTGGCACCGCCTAAGTAGGACTCACCTATGTACCATCGGATGTAGGGTAAATAATACGTGCATCTAGTAGTTTTACCACCTCCTTCATCACCACCTCCTTCATATTCGGATTCAATCTCAGTTGCATCTCTCTAGATGGTTTTGCATCCTCCTCTAAGTGTATGCGATGCATGCAAATCGAGGGGTCTATTCCTTTCAAATCAGCAACGCTCCATCCTATTGCCTCTTTATTGTCACTTAAGACCTTGACCATACTCGATTCTTATTCTTTTATCAACTTTGATGATATGATCACAAGAAGATTCTTATCGGGTCCCAAAAAGACATATTTAAGCTTCTCATGAAATTCCTTAAGCTCCAAGGTAGGAGAAGTTATCAGAGAGGGAACTGGTGGTGTATTCGAGATTATGGGAAACGGCTCAATCGTCACTTTCCATGGTTGTCCATATAATGCAGTCTCCAATGCAGCAATGTCTGCATAGTTCTCACTCACTTGTTCATTCCAATCCTATGGTTCATCCTCTAATCTTACTCCAGTGAGAAGAGACTCTATCACATCTTTTTCCAAGATTCTATGTGCAAATTCTTCTACAATCTCCTTAATCTCATCAACCTCGTCAATTCAAAAACAGTCAACTAACTCAGGAAGTTGGTGATTAGTGTCAAATACATTCATCCGCACCTTCATATTTCCTAATGACAGCTCCATAGCCATGTTCTGCAGTTAATTCATGCATTGGATGTGGCCAAGAACGGTCATCCTAAAATCACAGGGATGTGCTTCTTGGAATCATGGACAGGCTCTGTATAGAGAATTATAAAGTCCACTAAAAAGTAGAACTTGTCCACTTGAACAATGGCATCCTCCAGAATCCCTCTTGCTTGCTTGATTAACCGATCAACAAGTTGGAGCACTATCAAGGTGGGATTGAGCTCTCCCAACCCTAGCTATTGGCAAACTAAATAAGGAAGCAAGTTAACACTCGCAGATCAAGAAAAGCTCTACCAATTTCCTGATCGTCAATGATGCAAGGATTAGTGGGAGCACCGGGATCTTTTCTCTTAGGTGGTGTGTTGCTTAAAAGCAATGAACTTACTTTCTCAGTTAGCAAGATTTTCTTTGGGACCTTCACTCTGCTTTTTCACTTTTGGGTATAGGGGTCCTATAAGAATTTAGCATAGTGAGGAATTTGGGCAATTATGTCCAAGAGAGGCAAATTGATTCTGACTTGCCAAAAAGTCTCCAACATGTCAGATGTTTTCTGGTTACCATATTTGGTTGGCTCTCTTAGATGTTGAGGAAATGGTGTTGCTTCCTCGTAACTCACCCTTTCTGGCTCTTCTGGTAATGCCTGATCTATATCTGCCTTCACCTGAGGCTGGTCCTTCTGACTCTTCTCAGCCGCTTTTTCCACTACCTTTCTCTTACTCACCCTCTCTTCATGTTGCTCCACAACCCTTTTTTCTACCTCCTTCCCACTTTTCAAAGTCATGATAGGTTGGACTGTCTCATGCGGTTTTTGAGCAAAAGTTTTGAGCTCTAATGCTTGTTTCGGCCATAGGTTGACTACCGGCTGACTGGGCAATCTCCCTTCATCTCGCTTGTTCATCGAATTGCTCACTTGACCTACCTGCACCTCTAGCTTCGCGATCACTTGAGTATTAACACCTAACTGGTTCTGAATGGCTAGCAAAGTCCTATCTAGGTTAGCAAAATCATAAGCCAGAGGTTGTGGTGGTGGTGGAGTTTGACTCTTTTGAGGTTAAGGTTGGAAATTAAAAGGTCCATTTCCTTGAGAGTTGGGCTAAAAATTTTGAGTCATGATTTATGGTTGAACATTGAATGATTGTTGACTCAGAAGAAAATTTATTGGAGGATTTTCCACATTCTGAGAACGGTATAAGAGATGTGGATGATTTCGCCAATTCGAATTGTAAGTATTGGAAAAAGGAGTATTATTTGAACTGGTCCATGGTGCATTAGCATCAGCGGTAACAAACTCACTACCCTGACACTCATTTTGGGAAAAATCTAGTCCTACTGCCAAGACCTTTCTCGGGGCTGACTGTGTAAGATTAATGAACTTATTGAGCTTCTTCCCTAACACCGCCACCGATTCTCTGACATCATCGTGGTTATCGCATTTATCAATGACAAATTCTTTGTGAGATCTTCTTTCACATCCATTCCGCGCACGTATCTCAGATTCATATTGAATTGAATTGCCGCTAATGCTGTCAAACATATCCAAAAGTTCTTTCGTTGGCATCAGTGCAAAATTTCCTCCTATTGCTGCATCAATCAAATTTTTATGCTTGGATCCCAATCCAAGATAAAAGTTCCACACGATGTCCTGCTCCAAGAACTTGTGATGGGGGAACTTTAATAGAATTTCATTAAATCTATCCCACGCGTCATGGAATTCCTCGCCGGGCAATTCTTGGAAATGGGTAATCGCTTCTTGTGCTTCATGGGTCCTACCTACATGAAAGTATTTTTGTAAAAATTCAGCTTGTAAAGTTTCTCAGTCTCTTTTAATTTCCTTATCTAGAATGACATACCATCTTTTAGCTTTCTCTCTCAACGAAAAAGGAAATAAACGCACACACAAAGCATTCGTACTTAGATTCTCCATTCTGACAGTAGAGGCCATTTCTAAGAAATCATTAATATGCTAATATGGGTCCTCTGTCATAAGTCCAAAATACTTCGGGAGAATATTAATGACACTCGATTTGATATCGAAGTGCTTGACTCCATCTTCCTCTGGAAATTCAGCATATGATTCATACGCAGTCGACGCGTAATATCCCTTCAAAGATGTGGTTGGTGCCTTTTGCGTAATAGCATTCTGATCGGCCATCTCTTCTTGCTCCAACTGTTGACGATGTTCTAATTCCCTAGCTCGACGATTTTGATGAAAGGTTCGTTCGATCTCAGGATCAAAGGGTACTAATGCAGTATTAGGGTCAAAAAGGGATCTCCTATCGGTCGTGCACTAAGCGAGAAAAAATTTCTCTTTTTTATGAAAATAAATTCAACTACCTCTAAATTACTCTAAATATTAACATAAAATAAAGCTAAAACTAAGTGCGAAATTAAGCTAATCTAAAACTCACAAGAGGTCCGTCGAAGAAACTTCACGCTGCTCCGCTATCCCCCTTTATGCTTTTCAGAATACCTGTCAATCACATTAAATTTCTAACTTTAAATACACTACAATAATGCAATATCACTAAACTACTAAAGCAATGAATAATGACAAGTCCCCGGCAACGGCGCCAAAAACTTGTTATCTATACAGAGGGGATAAAAATAGTGATTAAAAATAGCCTCTTATGACAGCCTAGGTTTTACCTACCCGCAAGCGCACGAGTCAATTATAATATAAAAATGGTTTGTGATAGGGAATGTCGAACCCACAAGGACTTGGTTATTCACTTCAGTAGTTTAAAAATATTGAATTATGGTTTGAAAAAGTGTTTGATTTGATTTTTGAGAATTTAAACTAAAATTAACTAAGAACATAATTTAAATGATAGTTGTGATTCAAGAGAGAGAAAACTATGATTTTCATCGCTCAACCACTAACCTCATAATATAACTTTTAATTTACTCAATTGTAAGAAGGGTGATCTATTCCCATGAATCAGAATGGACCGTAAATAGTCGAATACATTCCCAAAAAGGATGTCGTCAACCCGGTTCACTACAACCCATCTCCGGATAGAGTGTATCTAGTGCATGCTATTTACGTTACCTTAATCTACTCCTAAAACATGAAATTAAACTAAAGCATGTCTATGATACCTCGCCAAGGCATGACCTGTGTAAACCTAGGGTCTCAAGTGTTAAGAATCATTATTGTATAAAATCACAATTTGTTTAAAATAATCATGATTGTCTAAGAAAGTATACTCATTCAATCTAAGACAAGAATTTCTGAATAAATATACAAACTTGTGTCAAGAATAAAATCGTTCATTCATCTACAATAATCATCATTTTATAGTCTCGGCTTCCCCTTCATTACAATTGAAAACAAATATTAAAAGCTACATTACTTGGATAGGGTGTTGCTAGAAAATCCTAGATACCGGTTTAACCGCTTATAGTTGGAAGAGATTGCACTATTGATGTAGAATCAGGCACCATGGTTGTCTTCTCGGGATCTCTCGGTCTTCTATGACTTCTCCTCTTCAAAATATATATAACTCCAAAGGCTGCTCTGAAATTTCAACGTGTGAAAAAGCTCTCTTCAACTGATGTGAAGTTCGGCATTTATAAGCAAAGGCCGAAGGAAACCCTAATGGTTGCCCTTTTTGGTCATTTTACACAAAAACTCATCAAAACCCTATATTTTGATATATATGTGTATATACACGTGCATCGAGGTGAGAAGTCGCAACTGCCACATAGAAAACAAGTTGGGTCATTTTTGTCCTTTCTACTATTTTTTCCCTACCACACTCCTACGCTTGAAGCGTAGGCATATGCATAATTAAATTGGGATGCATAGCAGATGCGTAGAAACAACACTTTCCAGCCACTTTTAGCTACTAGATGCGTAGGGCATGCATAGCAAAACCCTCAAAACCAACTTTTCTTGGTAATAGTGTCATTTGAACCCCCTTGACTCGCTTGTCGTGATTCTTGAAGTCGCGGCTCGAAAAAATGACGTTTCTGCCCTTCGAGGAGCCACTTTTCTCTTGAAAACACCTCTTGCATAGAAATGAGCACTTCTCTATTTAATTCACCAGAGTTAGCTATTTTTCTTTATTAAGCTCCTGAAACACACTTAAACACACAAACATCATAAAAATACCAAATAACGGAATGAAAAAATGTAACAAAGGCAAGATAGGGGACTTAAAATGGACAATATTGAGCACCTATCACGTAGTATTGGCATGTTTGGCCGCTCGACTTAAGCTTGCCCCGCCCCATTTAATAAACAATTTTGGGACAAATATGGGAATACAAAAGTTAAAATGGAGATGGGAATGGGGAGTGCGATCCCCAGCCCGCCCCCGTTGCTATCTGTAGCAATGCACAATCCTCACAGTGTTTGTAACACCCCATATTCCCTTTTTCCTGAAATTTTTTCCGATTTATTTTTCGATTGTGACGTCGTTTGTTCATGACGTCTTGTTTATCCTTGGTGTTTCATACATGTAAATTTTTCGCATTTACGTTTTGATTCGACTGCACGACTTGCGATTTCTCTTTAATGACTTTGTGAACCATCTTGTTAACAATTACACGGTTTCGTTTTGACGTTTAACGTTAGTACTTCGACTGCCATTTAGGATTTTTTGGTACCATATATGATTTAATTATGCATATATTTATTATTAATAGTAATTCTATATGTGTATGGGCATTTTTATATATGGTTATGTGAATATATATATATATATATATATATATATATTGGGGAATATATGTATGGATAATATATATAATGGATAAGATATATGTGGTATAGGAAAGAACCATCCGGTTAAACCCATCTTTCTCTCTCACGCGACGGACCTAAATTAGTCGACCTATCTTCTTCTCCTCTTCTCCTTCCTCTTCGACGACCCACCTGGTGTTGCCATCTCCTTTTTCACGTCGACAAGAGAAAAAGATATAGGAACTGGCGAGAGAGAGTTTGTCGTTGTTAATGGAAGCACGACGTAGAGGTCACCAGACTTGGCGACGATGGTGGTTTCTGGTGGCGCGTTAACGGCGGCGTTGCGGTGGTGGCTCGCGGTGGTCCAACCGCGAGTAGAGGCACGGCTTGAAGAGCTTTTAGTCGCGACTTGGTGTTTGGTTCGCTAGAGGTTTAGCGACAACGAGCAGGGCCGGCGACAGCTATTGTTGGCCACGGCGATGACTGGTGGCGCACCGCTACGTGCGCAGGTGGGCGCAACCGTGCATGGTTAGAACCAGGGTTGAGTTCGGCCGAATGGGTTTTGCTATAGATTGGGCTGGTCCGAGCTCCGTCTGGTCTGAAATTTAGAGGATTGATGCATCTTATTATTATGCACGACATACTCAAATTTGGTGCAAAACCGTTGAGCAGTTCGCCAGGAAATTCAAATTTTGGGAAAGACATTCTTGTAATCTCTTTGAAATTTATTGCTAGCTTGTGAAGAGTTTTGTGAACCTTGGAACACTTTTGGTGAGCTATTCTTGGAACCTCTTGGACCTTGAGCTTGTGTTTGCTTGGACTTGAGGTAGGGAAAAAATGAGTCATTTTAGTTTTGGTACGAGGGTGTGTACGTCTATGTATATATGCAATGTATGTACTTGTTGAGTCTTGATAACATAGACGGGAATTTAGGCCATTGAAAAGCATGATATTGTGATGATAATGTTTGTTGTGAAATTTTGCTTATATGTGAATGTATAACATACTATGATGATACATGGTTCAATTGAGGCATTTTTGCATTTGAAGTACACCTTGTTGTGTTATGTACATTGGTGTTGGTTTATGCAGGTCATGTAACCATGTATGAGTAGATTTGTGTCGGATCGTCACAACAACTGGCCAGGAGGTGTTTCTATAACCTACAGAACTAGTAAATATGAGAATTGTGATATAGGGATGGATTGGTCCAACCCTCTTTAGTCACGATTTGTCCTGTGAATTCAATATTCTTTGTTGAGAGTGTACATCCTTTTCAAGTGAATGATTTAGACGACAATTATATCCGTGACCATAGTGGATAGTGTGTGTATCGTGGGTGGTGTTGAGTTATATTGCATTTAAATTGCCTTATATGTGATTGAAATATTTATGTTGAAGCAGTTATATCTTTGAATGATGTTGATATGAACATGTTGGGTAAATAGTTTGTTGGGTTCGATGGGGTTCCAAATTGGCGTGAGAGCCATGTGGGACAAGAGACCGACCTATGATTAGTAGCATGTACCTTGGGTGGGTTGTACCACTCGGACTACCGGGATTGAGGCGGTGGCGCTTCCTCTATTGGGCTAGTAAGCTCACCCCACGATTTTAAACATTTTTCAGGTGATGATCTCGCTATGGGAGACTCGTAGTCTCTCGGTGGACTTATGGTGCTTATCCATCCTTTTGTACATATGGAGATGGATTACATTATTTTCTTGAGCATCGATGACACATGTATACATATGGCTTCTTTTTGTGAACAAGTAACTTAAATTATTAAACTCTATTCTTTTGTCGGCTAACATGTTAGCCGGGTAGTTTATGTTTGATGTATGTCCCTTGGAGCGCTATGCGCGAGGACTTTATTCTTTTGATACATTTCGGTGACGGAAATGTAAAACTACTTCTTATTTGTAAAACTATGACATGTACCGCCCTATGGCGTTTTAAATGATGAATTGCTTCATTTAGTATTTAACTACTTGTCTTAAGCACCGCGCCTGGCTGATGGGGGAGCGCCAATTTCAACACTCTAGCCCCCTTTTTAGTTGCTGTAAGCGCAACACTATTCACCAAAAATGTTAAAAACTTATTTTTGGATTTTGACCCTGAATTTGATCCCGCGTGTTGTTATGACCTTCCTTATGCCTAATTAGACGACTTTTAACTTGAAATTACAATTTTTCCCTTGTACGGGCGTTTGATAACTAAAAGTTATATCTTCGTTTTGTTTCACTTCCGCATCACTCGCTTGACTCTTAGATTCGTGTTTCAGTCCTAGAAAATTCGGGGCATGACAGATAAAAACTTCCAGGCATAATCAAACTTAGGCCATGTTTGTTTAGGTGTAATTTTTAAAATTCCATGCGAAATCAAACATAGGCTATGTTTGTTTGGGTGTAATTTGTTTTTAAAAAATATTTTATTATTTGTTTGTATGTCGCACCATATTCTACAATTGAAATATTTTTCTAATTTTGAAAACATCCAAGCAGAATAAATTTTGGGTCTCACTGAAAATTGGGCATTTATATATATAATTGGTTTTTAAAATTTGAGCATTTATATATATAATTGGTTTTTAAAATTTTGAGATAAGGATATTTTGAATATTTCACAAATTTCAAGGGTATTTTTGTAATATTATAGAAGACATGGGATATTTGATTAAATTAGAAACCATAATGAGATTTTCAAAACTGTATGAATTTTTTTGAACAATTTGAAAATCATAGGGAATTTTCTGATAATTGCCCTTTTATTTTCAATAAAATGCATTCAAATGATTTTGTCAAACAAGGTTTTCCAATTTACTCAAAAGAAAATATAAACATTAAACCCTTCTACTAATCTCGCTATTTAGCGTACGCTATTTGGGTGCCAACTGCGACCTAGCACATTAGAAGCTGTCTATCTACAAACATGTAAATAGAAACACAGACCTGGGTGATGGGTAAAACAAGTTTCCTCATAGGTCTTGCATAGCTTAGCATTTTTATTCTCCTACAATTAGCATGAGGGGGGCTTTTCATAAGGGCCATTAGTATAGGAAAGAAATACAAATCTCAAACCAGTTTGTGGACAGCAGTTTCTTACAAGTGATGGGGACCAATTTCATCACCATACCAGGCTCACCCCATAAACCCATCTTGCATTTTTTTTAACTCAAACAAAAAGAAAAGATAACAGATAGTTGCAACAATCATTAATAAGATGTCTTACGAACAATCTTCGAGGGGAGAGACTTTTACCAATCTGAGTCACATAGATAACATGGCACTAAACCGCAGAAAACTTCCAGTAAAAATGGAGATCAAAGTTCAAAAAAGCTCAAAAATAGAATCCACAGTTGTATCAAGTTCATAGCCCTCACGGTAAAGCAGATATATCATTTCTATTTCAAGGGCGAGGTGGAATTGGTGCTCCTCCTGCAGGGCGGGCAGCTGGGTTTGGCTTTGGCAAGTCCTCCTGGCACAAAACAGAAGAAAGAAATATCAAGAACTCGATAACAAAAGGTATATAAAAAAATCCCATCACATATTAACCTTGGATCCAACCAACATCGTCAAAAAGCTTCACCAATACTAATGTTAAGAAAAAATGCAACAACAAAACAACACGAGAAAAAAAAATGTAAATTAATTATAAAGATACTCCCCAAGGAGCAAAGGGCACAACATTAAAAGCAACTAAGTTTGTAAATAGATCATAATTGGCAACCATGTTTACAACATGATCTTATCCTGGGGACATCACTCGAGTAACTGAAATTCAGAGTAATTAGACTTGAGAACACAACATCGAAGTTGAAGCCATCACCGAAGAATTCAATTGTCAAGATTTTCTATATAAGTTCCTAAGACTTACTTTCAAAACAAATTTCTTAGTATTATAATGTAAATTTGTTTTACATATTATTGAAGTGGACATCATTGACGGGCTGTAACTGTAAGGTGTGAACAAATTTGGTTGGCCATGCAACAAAAAATAAAATGCCAATCTTTGTCCCACAATTTACAGAAATGCTAAATATAACTATGGTGCCACAAAAGAATGATCCATGAATATACAAAATATCCAAACACGGCCACTCTCAAGCCCATGCAATTTATGTACTGGTATAAGCTCAGAAATTGAGCAATTAACAACTCAAAAACCGTTCTAAAATAACAAGTCTAAGTGTCTACATATCTACAAGGACTGTTGTGAAGTAGTGCCTCCAGTCATGTAAAAACATGGTGCTCAAAGATATTCAAGAGAAATTATATGGCAATGAAAGAACCACCATAGAATCAGACTAAACAGTGTCACTGAGGATTGGAAATCAATATGAAAAGGATATTTAGGTCATTCAAAAACAAAAACCTGAAACTTTCAAACAAGATCGAGAGAAGGGGGGCAGGAATAAGTCATGTGGAAATAACTGTGGAGAAGAGGACAATGCCAGAAAAGAAAAGTAAATAATGTACGGAAGTTGCGAAATCAAATAAAGGATATTTAGACCAACAAAGAGAAACTGAAAGTTTCAAATAAAATAGAGGAAGGGGGAGGGAAGAAAACATTGTGAAATACTTGTGGATGGACAGTGTGATAGAATAAAACAAAACATCTATGAAAAGAGAAAGCCTCTGACAATCTGCAATGTGGAGGATACATTAGGTCTTTAATAGATGACAAAAGCTTGTGTAATAAAGAAAAGAGAGACAAGGGGAGGGGGAGAAGCATTCTCTCTATGCACAAACACAAGATGACACCAAAAGAGGGGCAACAAAAATGTAGCACATACAGAACATATGCTTAACAAGCTCAATATCAGATCATGTGCATGGAATTTGATGCCAATACTAATCCAAGGATCATGACAAAGAAAGAAAAAATAAATAAAAACATGACAGAGTTAGCCAGTCAATTACATAAAGCAAAGAAAATCTGAACACAAGATTAGTAAAAAAACTGAGGCTTACCCTGCGCCTGAAGCGCTGAGGAGGCTCACGATTCCTCCTGTCAGTACGAGAGCGAACTCTAACAACTTTGGAGTGAATTGCACATGAAATACAGTACTGCATCTTCACATACAGCTTTGGTAGAACGTAATCTTGAAAATAACATCATAACATGTCATTAATAATCAGGAAAAGAAATAATAATAATTAAAAAATCCGCAGAAATAGAAATGAAGAAGCAAAGTACTATGAATAAACCTACTTTCATTGAGACAAGATTCTTGCACATCCCTAACCGCAGCTTGCTCAACTATGTTCCTCACAAGGAATCTCTTGATAGCCTTGTCCTATGAAGTTAGGATCAAAAGAACTAAACATCAATAACATCTACAGAGTATGTAGTGGTGGCAAAAGTTACAAAAACCCGTCAACCCACCCGCTAAAAATTAGTTAATGGGTGGTGGTGTAACTAACAGCTCATCAATGAATTATCCAGTAAAGCCCAAGTATATTTGTAGGTTATCATCAGTGGCAGATTATAGCAGGTTGGTAAGGGGTACCGATTTTAACCAAGTTAAATTATGTAGCATTTTTTAAAGCTTACCCAAGTATCAACTTTCAACAGGAGCCTAGTACACTTGAACACATTTTCACGCTCTCCCATCAATTTTCTTCATTCATTTTCCCTCTTCCCATATATTTCTTCTCTCTCGCCTCTCTCATCAATGTTCTCTGTTTCCATATCTCAACTCTCAGCCGCTATTTTCTCTGTTCTCACACCTCTCTCCTCGTTCCCCCATTTATCTCTCTTTTTTTTTTTTGAAATTAAGTCAATTTTATTAAGAAAATAAGAGACTAAAGCCTACAAAGATACTTGGGGCATACCCCAAGGGTGGTATTCCCAAACCCACCAAGCAACAAGACTAAGATTTCCCAAACAATAAAGGAAATAACACATCCAAAAAGATTGTTCAGGGATAAACAGAGCTTTTACAATGACACCATGATAACCCCTATCTCCATCTCCATTCTGAACAGAGAAATACAAACCACTAAAGTACTGCTGCTCATATACATTAACCTTTTTAGGCTTCTTAACCCCACAGCAAAACAGAAAAATAGAGAACAGAACTCTACCAGCATTCTATTTATCTCTCTTTTGTTTCTTCCCTTTTGTTTTCTCTCTTCTCCATTTCTATCTTTCCTCCTCGGAGACCACTCTCCCTCCATATTCTATTATTTTTCTTCGATTTTTTATTTTACCCTTATAAATAATCTATAAAATGATGTGTTTGTGACAACTCGTGTATATAAAGTATGCATATATAGGTTTGAATAGATATAGGGGGTTTGTTGTGGTTTGTGCAGTTTAAGTTTATGTTTTTCTAGAAAATAAGTTTTCCATCTTGTGTGTACAGACATAGATAGTGGTGCATTCTTCTGAATTAAAATCTTTGCTTTGGATGATGGGCAAAAGGTCCACAGGTTTCTTGCTCCAAAGTTTGGGTGGATGTGAATGTAACAAGTAACAACAATAATTAGAAATATAGAGGTAACTGTGGGCATCAAGACTATTAAAGATTACAGTATCTTCATTAAATTTAGATAGAGAAAGAGAGGAGAGAGAGAAATTGAGTCTAAGGACTTAAAGATGATAGAAATAATCCTTATTATGGCATCTAAAGTGAATTTAACTTGACTACAGCCAAATTCATATTTTTATTTTAAATGTGATTGATAAATTATATCAAGGGAAAACTATATATAGGTAGAGTTATGGAGGGTAAATTACAAATTTATCAACTTAACTAAACTAATTACATATTGATCAATTTTTTTGTTTAAAGTCCAAAATACCCTCAATAAAACTCCAATCTCTTTCCTCTTTCTCTTCCACTCCAAAATCCCCAATTTCAGTTTCTGATTTCCTCCTTCATACCCACTAATTGTCACCTGATACTACTTCAAAAATCTCTAATCCAATGTCCCTATATGTAGTTTTTTTTTTATATCATCTAGCTTTTCCTTTATCGAGTAAAATTCAGTGGAATATCCCAACAAATTCATCATCCTCATATGAATTGGGACATGTTCATTTTGGTTCTGCTCTATTACTCCAGAGCAACATAGTACCTTAACTATGGCACCAAACTCTACACCACCAAAGCCTGATTCAGAGGCCGAACCCGTGAAATCTCCATCGAATCAAGACCCAAAACTCATATTCACCATTGACTACAAAAGGGTCTTGAAGATCAAGCATTTGAAGGGGAAATTTAGAGGCAATGAGAGAATCGAAGTCGATGGGACCCATATATAGGTCTCATGTGACGTGTGCAATTGGCTATTTGAGGACGAATACCGAGATGGGTATGCTCTGTTCATGTTCAGATTTGAGAAAACAGAGTTTTATGATGAAAATATTGATGATTGTGAGGATTTGGAGATGACCCATTTGAAGGAGAAGAATGGAATGACTTTGTGGTCGCACCAGTCATGTGGGTTTGGGTTCGAGAAGAGAAAGGTGAAGAAGGGGGTATTGAGGAGCTCAAGAAGCTCTTCCTCGTCGTCGTCGTCACTGTCATCGGGGTGTAGATCCGTCATGGAATGGGCCAGTATGAAGGAGGATGAGCTCAGGGGTCCTTGCTTATTGTCATGTTTAATTATAATACTAAAAAAAAAAAAAAAATCTTGATTTTGATTTGATTTTTCAAAGGAGGCCAATACTAAATGGGTTTCCATAAGCGGCACTGATTTTCTTCTTTGAAATGCATGAATAGTAGTTAAGCCCCTTAAATTCACACATGTGGGTATGAAGTAGCACTGAAATGGAAGTAGTTTCAGCCCACAATTAGTGGGTATGAAGGAGGAAATCAGAAACTAAAATGGGGGATTTTGGAGTGGAAGAGAAGAAGAGGAAAGAGATTGGAGTTTTGTTGAGGGCATTTCAGACTTTAAACAAAAAAGTTGATCAATCTGTAATTAGTTTAGTTAAATTGATCAAATTAGAAATTAAAGCTTAAATATTGATGAATTTGTAATTTACCGTCCCTAACTCTACCTATATGTAGTTTTCCCTTATATCAAATATCATGTGATTTATGGTTCGAAATTGTATAATTATAATTTGTTAAATACTAAAAAAATATACTTCAGGAAAATAAAATAGTAAGGTTAGAGGGTCCTATGCAAGTTAATATGCCCATTTATCACCCGGCCCATTGTAGAACCTTAACTGGTTAATTTCCAGTTAATGACCGGCCCTAAACCCGTCCGATTGCAACCCTTACAAGTATTGCATAACCACATATGCAAATAAAGTAATTAATGAAGAACTTCGTGTTTTATAGATGTCACTCCCTATATATATATATAAAAAAAAATACATGTGTGTGTGTGTGTGGGAGAGAAAACAATTATCAGTCCGATTAGCAGTGCATCTACACAACATGAATCAAAATATATATGATTATATAATGCATCTACAAATAGAAAATCATAATCACAACTTAAGCTAACCATGAGAACATGTATCTATGCTTATATTCAAGTCCAACTACACACTGAAAACTAACAACTCAAGCCAATCATAAACCTTTATTAGACTTGTACTCCACATTACTTTTAACTAAAAATCGAAAATAATAATAACCATTCGAGCTAATACTGAAAATATCCTTTTATACATGAATCATATTAGAAAAATGAAAAATGAAAATATCCTTTTATACATGAATCATATTAGAAAAATGAAAAATGAAAAATCATTCACCAACGTACCTCGAATCCCTCGTAGCTTTGATATCTACACATAAATATATATACACACACACACACACACACACACACACACACATATGTATGTACAGGAGAGAGAGAATTGGGGTACCTTGGGGCAACACTTTCCGCAGTTGGAGCATCGGACGAACTTGACATGGCCACGACCGTGCTTGTTTCGTCCTCCATTCCTTCGCTTAAAAGTCTGCAAAATTGCCACATAGATAGTCAGACCACAACTGATTGTTTGATCGGATTGGAAAATTCAGATTGCATTTTCGCAGGAAAATGTTTCTTACCATGGTGCCTCTCTCTCTTTCTGAAACCCTAGCTTTTGATTACTAGACGGCTAGGGTTCTTCTGTTTGAGAAGTGGATGAGTTAAGCGAGGTCTTATTGAGGACTGTTTAGTCAAAAGTGATAAATGGGCCGGGCTATGCTGGGCCCATAGTAGAAGATCTCACTGGACCAATTCGACTCAGTCTTCAATAGATCCAATCTAGCACCAACCAAAGGTTGTTAAAATGGGAATTAGAATTTAGAATCATTGGAGGGTCTGTACTGTAGAATCCTAGTCGAATAATCTAATTAGAATTATAATATTCTACCAATTAAGAAAAATATTTAAATTAACTTCTAAAACGATAATATATTTATAATATGATAATAATAATTCTAAAACATAAAAAAAGTTACAAACTATCATTCCCAAGTTATGTTTGAATTCTTGTATTCTTTCACATAAACAGAAGTACTAATAAATTGATAAAATATGGTGAAAGATACGTGTTGGTAAGTTGTAATCAAGGTTTTTAAAATCTGAATTCAACATAGAATTATTGAAGACTCTGTAAATTCGAAATCATAAAATTGAAGCAAGAATTATAAAATTCTAGCAAAATAATAAGTCCAGAGTACAAAAAAAAATATGTATATAAATATTACAAACTTCTTGGAATAAATTTATCATATCCCACTTGTCATGACAACCATGCATTATACGATACTAATTCAACTAGAATCGTTAGAGAATAGAGATATTATTAATTTTAAATTTGATATTAAGTAATTAGTTCAATAGGAATCAACCAATGTTCATTAACAAGTACAAGAAAAATAATACAAAATATAATATAATAGTGAAAGTCAGCATGGTACCATGAGTGATATTTATTTTGTAACTTTACTTTTAATATCTAGGTGGAACTCCAATTTGGTAAACATTTTTTTAAAAGAATGTAACTTAAAAGTATGATTTTTTAAAAAACAAAAATCTCAAACTTGGAATAACCTAGAATCGCATGGAATTGTAAGATTTTACTATTTTATCATCGATTCTACGGATTCTATTGTGATTCTACCAAACACACAATCCTAATGTGAATCGAATCGTTTTGGGTGGTAGATCATAAGATCTTAAGATTCAAGATCCAGAATCAGAGTTTAACAACCATCAACATTCTTTTCATATTCTTGTTTTTCATCTATTTTTAATATCTTTTCTTCTTCTTTTTTTTTTAATAAAAATAATTAAATTTGTTAATCAAAATTCACAAGCACGATCACTAAGGTCGTGTTGGGCAGAGTTTCAACTTCTACTTTTATACATAAGAAAAATATAAGAAAGAGTGATTTTGAGAAACTAGTTCCCCTACCTTCTTCAAAATGTTTTTACAAAGTTTAGAAGCTCTTTAAAAATTTCGCTAAACACCGTTCAAAACAGTTTTTCAGAGTGGAACCTCTAGACAGAAAGAAAGGAGGTTACCAATGTTAGTAACTAGAAGGAAATTGTCAATAACATCCTAAAGAAGCTTAGGTGGCCACTTGTCTAATATGGTATGCAATACATTGGTTGAGCTTGGACTCTTTTTTAAACAGTTGTGTTGTAAGACATTGAAAATATAAGTCTTAAAGACACTCAAAAGGGATATTGTATACATACTTTACAAGCTCGAGATGATATTTTTGCCATTATTTTTTAATGTGATGGTTCATCTTGCTATTCATTTACCCTGTGAGGTGATCATTGTTGGGCCAACACAATATCGTTGGATATATCATATTGAAAGGTATATATTATTTGTGTTAATTTTAATTTTTATATTTTATATTTTAATTTTATTATTATTGTATTATTAATTTTTGTGTACAAAAAATATATAGATTTTTACGAACTTGAAAACAATATGTTCATAACAAAGCACGACATGATGGCTCAATTGCTGAAGCTTATGTCAATAGTGAATGTATTGCATTTTTTTCATTGTACCTTCGAGGTATGGAGACATATTTCAATGGAGAGGAAATGAATTGTGATAGAGCGCAAACCTAAAGGTTCAAAAAAATTTCTATATCCGTGCCAAATGTTCACCCCTTAGGTTGTGGACATTATGAAATAATGAATTTTGCAGATCTTGAAAAGGCTCACTTTTAAGTGCTTAACAATTGTCCAGAAGTGACTCCATTCTTCAGGTAATTTAATTGAAAATATTTTGTGTTTTAATTAATGTAATTCTTATTAGATTAACATTGACAATCTTGAGACTAATATGTAAAAAACACATGGAAGAACTAGAGGAAGAAGATCCTAACAATATACATAAGAGTAATTCACGACAATTTTTTAAATGGTTTGAAAATAATAGTTTTTTTTTTACTTCATATATGTAATTTATGTTATTTTTTTATGACTAGGTAAAAAGATTAAGACATAGTATGTCAACTATAACTACTAATGATCTTTATTCTCTAACTTGTGGGCCTGATGATAGGGTCAAACGATACATGGGTTGTGTTGTCAATTGTACTAGGTTCCATATGAATGAGAGAGAAACTAACAAAAAAACTCAAAATAGTGGTGTGATGGCCAAATGTGAAAATATTAGTTTTTATGGTTGTCTTATGATGTTGTTAGAAAAGTTTTTCTATTTCGGTGTGATTGGCGCAATACGAGAATTGGAGTTCAGAAAGATTAGTATTTCACTAATGTCAACCTCTCTCGTAAAGTCTATAAGGATGATCCGTTCATGTTAGCTCATCAAGAAAAATAAGTATTATACCTCAAGGACAACAAACTAAGGGGTGAGTGGGAAGTTGTGTAGCAGATTGATTCTAGGAACATAAACGATGTCGTAGAAAAAATGAGGAGCCAAGTACGTCAAATGAAGAGGAGACTCCTGAGGACGATGCATATCATGTACGATGTCCCAGAAAAAAAAATGAGGAGCTAAGTACATCAAATGAAGAGGAAACTCTCAAGGAGGTTGCATATCAAGATTTTGAGTCAATGGAAGTGAATGGTGTTGTTAGAGACACAAATTTTGACTCATTCACATTAACTGATGTCGATTTGAAATCAGATTAAATTGATTATTATGTAGTTCAGAATACCTTGATTAATACAAATGACAATGATGCTTCAAATTAAGAAAATATCAGTCTTGATTATGAGACTTCTTCTGAAGAGGTTGCATCTAGTAATGCTTGGTCAAATGAATAAGATTTGGTGATTAGTGATGATGATACATATATAGAATAATTTTTAATTTAAAAATTAAAATATTTCTTTATAATATGAACTTTTTATGAATATGTTCTTAATTGTTTTAGTGTAATGTGATTCATTGTCGTTATTGTTTGAACTTAGACTTGAATTATTTTACCATTTAGTATCCCAATAATATTTAAATTGTGTAAACTTCATTTGATATTATTATAAATTTTTATTATTATTTTATGTATTTCCATTGCATTTACAATAAGTTTAATTTTTAAGAAATGTAGTTTTGTTTTACCTATTCTATTTTATTTTTTATTTGATCAAGTGCATACATGGCTCCTACTAGTCGTATTATGGTGATGACACCCACCAGTAACCGTGACAATGATCATAACAACTCATGTCAAATGATAGTCAATGTAAGTTCCCGACATAATTTATAATTGTAACTCTGATATGTTCTTGTCTAGAGCATCATTAATATTAAATATTTTGTAGGTTCTACTACACTCATTAAAAGGCGTGGACTAGTAAAGAATAAGGCAATGGAGGATGCCTTGGGTAGAAATAATAATCAGCCCCTAGAAATTACATTCAAATAGGGATATTTCCAACCTATAGGTAAGAATGCACACATTTGGAAAAGCTAAAATTGGAAGAGAATCAAAACGTATTCCTGTTATTTATCCTATAATTAATAAGATACCATAAAGAGAAGGATGTTTTGTATTATAAATTTAAGGTAATGTGTAAGTTTTACAAAATTACTCGCATACTAATCTTTTTTAGTACTTTCATGAATTGTAATTAATTAGAACTACTTATTGATATGTTATTACGTAGTAACTTGTGTTTTGGTAAAGAAATTACTATCCTTTATAAATTATCGATGTTTAGTTATGAGATATATTATTTGATTTGTTTGGGTAACTAACTTACTATTTTCATTTTTTTAGAAAATAATTAGACCAAATGTTGGTGAATGCCAACATAAACGGGCATTTGAACATCAGTTGAGCGTGGCTCTAAAGTCACATAGGCACAAAATTAAGATTTATTATGATAGCTTCCACAATGATGGGATTGCTCGACATAATCCATTTGAAAGTGTTCAAAAGGATAAATGGAACATACTATGTGATAGATTTAGCTCGGAAAAGTGTGTGGTGATGATATTTCTTGCATTATTATACTTATTCAGTTAATTTGAATTACACACATTTGTTTCTATACATGTTTCTCAAAACCTATATAAGAAAATATTTGTAATGCTTAATGTTTCCTACTAAAAAAATGGCAGAACTATGTCATACATTGGTGGGGGGTCAAAGTTGGTATAATGTGTACTTTAAAAAAGAGTTATCCTGCAGTATTAAGGGTGATGTCTATATTGATTTCAATTATGGGTTTGGAGCAGGTTTTGAATTTTTGTCTGGTATTGGGTGATGGTTGTTCTAAACCTTGGATTATTTGTGATTGTTGTTTAATGCAAAATTTTTATCTTAATTGGGTTATGATTAGTCTTCTATAAAGGATGTCTTGTTTGCTTGAAATGGTTACAATTATTTGGAATGAGGATGATGTTAATTATTGCTGGTTGAAATAATGGTTGGAGGTTCTGTTTAGAATGTTATCTCAATCATCTTAGTGGCTTCTCTGGTGAGAAGGATATGAGGGAATTATGGGTCATTCTGACTAAGCACTACAACAAATATGGTTTGTTGTGACAAATTTTGAGTGATAAAATTAAAAATTGTAATAAAAGTGTTTCAATCAGAGATAAAATATTAGTTTG
The DNA here is from genome assembly GCA_963922005.1 of Cornus suecica. Taxonomy (NCBI): domain Eukaryota; kingdom Viridiplantae; phylum Streptophyta; class Magnoliopsida; order Cornales; family Cornaceae; genus Cornus; species Cornus suecica. The sequence goes on from OY998239.1 coordinate 59,625,398, forward strand.
TCTCTACTACTATATGTTTTAGAAACAAGTATGATTATTCGTGTCAGAAAACCTTGCCGCACTTTGGCGGGAAGTTGGCGTGCTTTTTCGCGCTTCTTGAAACAGTTTCATCTTTTTAGTTTTCTTTTACCATACTATATTATGACATCGTTTATGTTATGGTAACAATTTATTTTGTAACCATTAATTTATTATAACTATACGTGCGATATGGGTAATAGATAACATAACACATTTTAGTTTCCCACCAACTCCATTCTCTCTCAAACTTCATATCAACTCAACTTCTTCTCAATTAGACGTCATTTATAATGTCACTATTTGGGTTCCCAAAGTCTCTGGTTTCTCGATTGCTTATAGCTTATGGAACTACAATTGACCTAATTCAAGTTAAGGTAAGTGAATTTTTTTCATCTTCATATTCAATTTGTTTACTAATCTCCCCCATATCAATTAAACTTCTTGTTATTTCTACAATCGCAATTTGATACGCAGAGTATCTAATTTCTTTACTGTTGGTAGCATATCGAACAACCATTGACCTAATTCAGTGTGTGAATTTCTTATCTTTATATTCAATGTAAAGTTAGGATTTTTTCAAATAAGTTTTTTACCTGGTTTTATTCCACTTTATATATGACTTTTGAATATATTTTTCCCCCTCAATTTAGCTATGTCCCTTTTGCAGTTAATTGGTGAATTTTGGTGAAGTGAATTTTGTTGCATCGAAGGAAAGTAGATATGGCTAAGCACCCCTATGGTCTTGTGGCATTTCCAGGTTAGGATACAGCCTTCAGAATTTCATTTCTCGTGTGTTGGCCGTTTGGAGAATTAGTTAAGAACTTAATTATTAATTAGAAGTATCTAAGATGCTATGGAATTAAACTTCTTTAGGATTCTATTATATTGACACCTATGTTAGTGATTGCTTTTTTTTACTATAGTTCCCTCATTTTGAATTTTTATTTGCTTTATAATAGTAAAAGTTGAGTTTGTTTTCCTTTGGATAACAAGTCTTGGGAAAAATGGAGTAATGGAGGGAAACTTAATATTGACAACTCTTATATGATGACAGAGGTAAATATTCTTATGTTGTATAAATGTGCATCATTTGAAAAATTTAAGTTGATAGTTTGATTGTTATAGGCCATGTTGGTCCATTTGCTAAAAAATATATTTTCTTTTCTAACAGGTATTGGAGTGACTTTTCATTAAGGGATTCCTAATCAAGAGCCAAGTGTAAAATCAAAAACAAATTGGAAAACTTTTTGAGGTTTTGGAAGACATGTATATATGAAGATCCACTAGTTTGTATTTTTATTGTTAATTTGAATCTACTTTGAAAAATTAAATTTATAATTTTAGGATTTGTTGAAATTTTATGAGGTAACTTAGTTTGCGGATTTTATTTATGTAATGAAGTTGGATTTTGTAATTGAAATTTTGCATTTGACATATTTTTGTCAAATTTGGATCAATTTTTGGTATTGTGATGTGCATTAGGTGTATACAAAATATGTGGTTAAAAATGACACCTTAACAACGCTAGGTTTTATCCTACGCAAGCGCACGTATCGATTGTAAAATAGCAATGGCTTGAGTAAGGGATATCAATCCCACAGAGACTAAGATTGTTCACTTTAGCAATTCAAAAATACTGAATTATATTTTCTGAAAATGGTATGTTTGGGTGGTCAAAGACCAAATTATCTATTTTAACTAAAATTATCTAGAAAATAAATTAAATTGGTTGTGAGTCAGATGAGAGAGAAAACTAGGATTTTCATCACTCCACCACTAACCGCATAATATAGTTCATCACTGTATCAACTGTAAGAGGATGATCCATAACTGTGAATCAGGTTGTACCGCAAATAACTAAATACGATCCCAAAAAGGAGTACCATCAGCCGGATTACGATAACCCATTTCATGACTAACCTAACTAGTGCATGCCAATTATATTACTCTAATCTACTCCTAATGCATGAAAATAAACTAAAGCATGTCTATATTAAATCACCAAGGCATGACCTGTGTCAACCTAGGGTCTCAAGTTTCATTACCACCATTGTGTAGAAAATCATAATTAAGCATCCGAGTTCCAACCCATAGTGAATAATCATAGTTGTGCAAAATAATACATTCATTACATCTAAGACAAGAATTTAGAACAAACATATAACTTTATATTGCAAATCAGTACGGTCTCTTAACTACTACAATCATCACAGTATGGTCAACAGTTTCTCGTCGTTACAATTGAAAAAAATGAAAGAACTACATTACTTGGCTAGGGTTTTGCGAGAAAACCCTAGATACTGAGTTAGTTGGCCATGATGGAAGGTGACTGCATCGGTGATGTAGAAACGATATCCATGGTCTTTTTCTCTGGATCTCTAGGTTTGAATATGACTCTCAACAACAATAAGTCTAACCTCTCTGTATATATATGATCGTGTATATATAGGCAATGGTATAGAGAGGTCCTTTACAGTCTTTTCACTCTCATCCTCATGCAAACCCTAAAAACTGATATATATAAGTGTATATACATGTATATAGAGGTCTAGAGTCACAAGCACGTCTTCAAATCGAACCGGGGGTAAAACAGACGAAACCATAAAGAACCCACAAAACTTGTCGCAGTTACGCTTCAAGCGTACTTGGCCTATGCTTTAAGAATAGGTCCAAGCGTACCTCCAAGCGTAAAAATGTGTTTTCCAGCCACTTTTTAAAACTTAAAGCGTAGGCACAAGCGTAAGTATTTTATAGAAAACCACTTTTCTCCGTTCATGCACCAAAACGACCGCCTTGAACCCACGATACTTTTTGCTGAAGATGACGGCTTCTGTAAATGCCGTTTTTGCCCTCCGAGAGCCATTTTTGTCTCGGACTACCTTTTTATCTCTCCTCTTTGAATAGAAAGAACACACTCTTCAGTTAATTCATCGAAGTTAGCTCCATTTCTTCATTAAGATCATGAAACATGCTTTAACACACAAATAACATAAAAATACCAAATAATGGAATGAAAGAACGTAACAATAGTGAGTTAAGGGGTCAAAATGTCTAATATTTGACATCTATCATATTGAAATGTGTAAAATTTATTATGAAATTAAATAAAATATGGTAAACGTGATATTAGGATGATCAATAATGACTAAACCGTTGTGTCACTAAAATATAAAAAATAAAATTAGTAACAATATATGGTCATTGCTAAATAACACACTTTTGTGAGAACTAGTTTTCAGAGACAAAATTTGTAAACCCAAAAAGTATAAATTTTTAAAGTACCTAGTAAAGGTTTTGTCTCTATTTCCAAAACAACGTCGTATCATAACTTGATTTAGCTACGAAAAGTTTTGTCACTATAAACATGTATTTAAAGATGACCAGAGTTTCGTCACTAGAAGTTCAAGTTTTTAAGACGACATAGTTTCATCCCTAGAAACATAAGTTTTAGAGACGGAACCTATATTTCATCTCTGTTGACATTTTGCCACGGTTACATAGGGACAAACGAGCGACAACATTTTTTCTCACTAAATATGTTTAGAGACAAAAATTTGACATTTTTTAACAAACTGATTTGTTACAAAAAGTCATATTTTTTGTAGTGAAAGGTCATATCATTTTGAGTGTATATGCTAGTAAGATGGATGTTATATTTTTTTGAACCTAAATTGTACACTATAGGACAAAGGCATGATTATGCATATAAAGCCTATTACTACAGTGGTCTGGATGTGTTCAAATTATATGTTTGAATACTTGTTTGTACTTGAATGGTTTGCACAATATGGTATTTGGAGGAAACGTATAGATTGAGTTATATTGTTATTCTATTAGGGATTTGGGTCAGCAGTCTTGAGCGTATTGGTGCTTTTTTGGTAGGAAGGCTTTTATTGACTTATGGACTATTTCTCTACAGAATAATTTGTCCTTCTTTGTGTTTACATAATTGGGTCATGTATAGCAGATTTCAAGTTCTGTTTTGTATTAGAGTTCAATGCATGTATAATTCCCATGGTATTTGTAATGTGAATCTTATTATCTAGTGGATTTCCAGGGAGTATGCCCATTGATATTTTGTAGGCTTTGTGCCTTATGTTTTCTTTTATAAAATTGATTTACCTTTCAAAAAAATTTATATCATGCAGAGTCGCAACGAGATAAACAAAGGGAATAGAAGCAAGGTGAAGACTAAGAATTATAGTGGCTCCAAAGTGTATGTTCAGTACCTGGATGAGATGGTAATGACAACATCCTATCTAGATCAAATTTACTACTTTATTATGAATATATTTATTATTTGCAATTGTTTGGACTATTATATTCATTGTTTAGTTGGTGGGCAAGTTTTTTTAACCCAACCTTTTCATCTTAATTGTTATGAAAGTTGAATACTGAACCACGGGAAGATGGAGGTCTCATTGAATTCTACGCAAAATCACATTTCAATAATAGTGGGGAATTTGTTGATGAAGATGCTGAGAAAAACTATATAAGAATGTCTTTCTCATTAATGTTTAATTTTTTTTATTTAACTTTAAGAGTGGTGTGTATTTTTCATTGAATTACAACTCTTTTTCTGAGCATGCACGCTAGAATGTTACAAATGAAAGAATCTATTGTCACGCCCCTAAAATCATAAGACTCTCGAACCGGGACATCTGAGGATTCCGGGGTGTGATCCATACATAGAGCGACCAACTAAGATCATCAACATCAATAAAATGAATAGAATCATGCCAACAATATGATTCCATACAACTAAGCAGAAACTAAAACCAATTGATACATAAGGCACATTAAGGCACCGAAAGAATACATCTCTACAACGATGCAACGATACCAAATACAAGGAAGGGATATGCCAACAGACTGACTCCCAAGATAAATATTAATAGTCCTAATATAGGGGATAAACAAAGGAAAACTAAAATGGAACAACACTACGTATGACCGTCCCGATCCTACAATGTCATCCGCATCACTCTGCGTAAATCCAGAACCTGCAACAAGGAAATAAAGAAAGGTGTCGTTGCACCCTATGTTGTCTGTAACCGAAACATTTTTTGCAAACTGGTGTGGAACACCAGGGCATAAAATGTTGGGCTAAGCTCATCAAAGCCCCATAGGAAAAAGGTAATCATAATCGTCACATCATTCGGTTGTCCAAGTCTAGTGATAACCAACCCGTGTACATGTATATATTCTAGGTCGGTCAAATTTCCCACATGACACTCATGCCAATGCGAGACCCCGGAAACACATCCCTCTAGTCTCCTACCATGTATCAACAAACAGGGCAACTAACACGTAGTGAAACCATAACATACCAACACATGACCAACGCACACCTATATATATGTATATATATATAGAGACAGACAACCAATACAAGCCACGTAGTACAGACTACCTCAAAGATCACTATGACTCGTACCCGCCAGTCCAACACTGACAATCAACACAACACTTATCACCAAATCACGGGAGAAACACTACTATTCATAACACCCCAGGAAGGATAACAATCACACTTCCTAGATCACTACCATACCGAGCTCCAAAACTTCCAATCATTATCAAATCATACTTCCAATCATTATCAAATCATACTACCAATCACCTCACATGTCACTACCTGCCATCCGTAGACCCAACACAGGGATAAAGATAGTCATTTCAACCTAAGGGAAGTCACAAGGGTTTCTGGGAAATGAAAGGGAAGTGAAAGGGATCAAACGACTCATCAAACTGACCACTTCAAGGTCACATGTTCGTTCAAGGGTAATATAGTCATTTCAAGGGCAAAAATGTAATTTCAAACTTTACCCCACATAGTTGGACATAGGTCAAATCATAGGAACAAATGAAACCTAAATCAAAGCCACGAGACGAGATATATGAATTTTGGAAAACGGTGTCGGACAACACCGACCCAAAACAGAAAGTTAAGGTACCCCACTTTCTTTAAGGGTAAAATAGTCATTTCAAGGGTAAAAATGACATTTCAAATTTTGTCTCAATTATTTTGATGTAGTACATGCCATAGAAATAAACGGGACCTAAATCAAACTCAGGGGGCGAGATATATGAAATATGGAAAATAGTATTGGAAAATGGTATCGGACAACGCCAACAAAAACAAAAAGTTAAAGTACCCCTCTTTCACCAAGGGTAAAACAATCATTTCAAGTGTAAATAAAATATTTCAAATTTTGTCTCAAATATTTGGACATAGGGAAAGCTATAGAAATAAACGGGACCTAATTCGAAGGTGCGAGGCGGAAACTACGCATTTTTGAAACTGTGCGCATGGGCTTGGCTGCTACAGCCCCAAATGTAGTCAACTACAGTTTTCAGTGCAAATGGAATGTAGTTAACTAAAAAATCCAGCAACTAAACTTCAAAAATGTGTAGTTTTGGAAAAAGTGGAAATATGTCGATTTTGCATATGGGCTCCGTTCTTCGCGCCGTTGGTCCCGAAAAATTACAAATATTTGAAAAGTGAGTTTTTCATTTATGGATTTCAAAAATAGTCACCGAAACCTCGGGAAATGCTAAAAATGCAAAATTTGAATAAAAGTGATTCTCTAAAGTTTCGTAAAATTATCCGTCTTGATCCCGGTCTCCGGTTTGGCATACCACTGACTTTTAACGTGTTAAATTCTTTTCAAATGACTCAAAATCACTTTTCCAAATCTCAAAGTTTTATTCTAGGTCACGGGGGTGGGAGAAAATGAGTTTTTCACTTAAAAGCTGAATGAACTTAAATGTAAGTCTTATGAAAAATCCATTTTCAGGGAAACAAACCGAAACATCAACGGAAATGCCAAAGCGAATTTATAGATGCTCAATAGAGCAAATAAATGAAGAACCGAAAGTAAATGGCACCTCTAAGGAAAATGTAAGTGACTTCACACAAAAACACTAACTCTAACCCAACCACTCTTGGTTCAACATCCCATTCCATAAACTCTATAATGACTTAATCAAGAGTGACCACCACTCCAAGGACACTCCAATCCTTAAGATCGCTAACGGAAACCTAATGGCCGTTTCCATGGGACCAACTAGTTTCAAATCAAAACCATTTCCAATTATTTCAAACCTCAATTTCACATTTGAAATCACATCACTTAGATTTTTAACAAGATTAAATGGCCATCAATACACAATCGACTAGGTTCATTCATAACCTCGTCTATCATAACCAATACCTCAATATCACGATTGATGCCACGTTCCTACACCAACTTTAACTAAGACCACAAAACTATCACCCGCATTATCAAAGGCTTCAACTCATAATCCACTCGATGATCCATCACCGACTTTAACTTATCACAAGAAAGCCATCAAAATTAACTTATATCACCACCCTAAGGCATATAAGCACATATCAACAAGTATAAGCATTCATCTCACATTATACTTTAAAACAAGGCATGTAAATCATATTCTCACATTATTCAATTTCATTTGAGCATTTTAATAACATGTGAATTAAAGTAGCAAAATTCACATTAAACATGCTCCGCTACCACATTGAATAATATCATGATTCACATGTAGAGATAAATCACATAACGGTAACTCAAATGCAATGTGACTCACACACCTCATGGTACACGCAAGACCACACACCCTAACTCTAGGGGTTAACGAGATCATTCTCTAACCATTCACTTTTGAGGATACCGGCTCATGAAAGAAGGTAGAGTGATGTACCGATTCTTCCCAAGTGATTTTTTACACTTTCACTTTCAACAAGGAAGAGCGTCCACATGAACTACAGTCATGAAAATAGAGTTTAGAACAAGTCCTCCACCTACGTCTCTATTTCTCGAAAAACTAGTTCCGTTGGTGCGAGAAGCACCACATAGCCAGTTGTTACGACGATCCAACACAAGTCTACTCACCCATGGTTACACGATCAGGCGTAGACCAACACCAATTGAATTTCAATACAAAAGGTGATCTCCATATGCACTATGTCTCCAAAGACCCATGCAACAACACAAATATGTATCTCATCATATTTATGAACAACATTCCCTAGAATGTCAACATGAATGCCATAAATCCTTTAACATGCTTTTAAATCGCAATAAAACAATAACCAACAAGGATACTTTCTCATATGTAATTCATGTTTAAAATCAACAACTTTTCCTTTATTTCACAAGGATACAATTCCATTCATTTAAACAAGCTCTTTATTCAATTAAAGCTATAAGAACATTTGTTAGTATTGTTTATTAATGGCATGTTCTAAACAATAACCATGTTGAGTGAATTATGAAGTCGAGTAGGTTTAGGAAAATTGAAGTGGTCTTACAAAGGCATCAACAAGTTTCGTCAATTTCAAATCAAACTTAAAGGATGTGGTAAATATAAGAGAAATGATGAAGGAGCAAGTTTAAGCGAAAAATGCACTCCAGAGGGCATAAATGACATTTTTTGAAGCCAAAACTTCGAGAAACATTCCAACGGAGTCGATGAGGTTCAAACGGTACTATTCTCAAGAAAAGTAGTTTCCATGAAAAATGTTACGCACCATCTACGGACCCAGTAGCCAAAAGTGGCTAGAAAGTGTTATTTCTACGCACCATCTACGAACCAACAAAAGAGGCCTACACGCCACCTGTAGGAAGGCCTACGCGCCGCGCGTAGTTAGAGCTGCGAAGTGATGTTTTAAAATTAGAATTTTGACCCCGACTTGTTCTCCTTTGAGGCAGCTGTGACTTCATACAATGAGATACGTGCCAGATATATTATATTCATTATAATATAGGGTTTGACTTGGTTTGGTGTGAAATTACAGAAAATGGGAAGATTAGGGTTTCTCCTAAGCTGTGTCTATAAATACCAAGGTCTTCTACACATATGGGGCAACTTTTGAGCCCTTGAGAGATCTCTGCAAGTTTTCTACAGATTCATATTTATCTACAGAGATAGAGATAGAGAGACAAAAATATCATTGAGTGATTATATATCTTCTAGTTTTCTTTTGTTTAAGGTTTATTCAATTATGCTTCTACATTGACGATCTTATGCACAATTGGATGACCTAGATTCTGAAAAATCTACACACCGTCGATTGTACCGTAGTTGCTTTGATCCATTTAAGAAACAAAGCCATCTGAGTACACAGATCGGAGCAGAAGGCTTCGTGGTTCATTGATTCGTTGAGAAGCGGAGCTGTCAGAGTATGGAGTAGAGCAAGAGCTTCATGGAGTGCGAGTGATTCAAGGTTGTCAGACATCGAGTGGAAAAAGGCAGATCTTAAGGGATTTATAAGTCTAAAGCTTCATAGAGTCTGTATATCTTATGATTCATAGTGCATCGATATCCGAGCGTATCCATGATTTTTACTTGGGAGTCTTTCCAAGGTTTTCCACGTAAAAATATCGTGTGTCTATATTGCTTTATTTTCTGTACTTAGTTTAATCTTTGCATGTTTTATTGTGATAGAAAATTGAATTAAAACTGACTTTTTCGTAATTAATTTTAATTTGTTAATAAATCCACAAAAAGCCAATTCACCCTCCTCTAGGCTTTTTCATTGATCGTCTATGTAATTTCAATTTGGTATCAGAGCATGGTTGCCCCGTTTTAGGTTAACAACCTAGGGTTATATTCTGAACTTAGATGATGGATTTACCTTGTGAAGGAGGTTCCATATCTAGGTCTCCATTGTTTGATAGCTCTAATTACATGTACTGGAAAACGAAAATGAGAGTGTTTTTGAAATCACTAGATGAGATAACTCGGCTTGCCATAGAGGTAGGATATTTACCTCCCACTATGAAAAATGTTGTGACTAACGAATCTAGAGTAAAACCGTCAAGTGAGTGGACTACTGTTGAGACAAATAGTTCTAGTTGGAATTCAAAAGCTTTGAATGCGTTGTATAATGTTGTGACTGCAAGTGAGTTTAAAAGAATTGCCACGTGCGAAATTGCCAAAGAAGCTTGGGATATTCTCCAAGTAACTCATGAAGGAACTTTAAAAGTTAAGCAATCGAAACTCCAAATTCTAAATTCACAATTTTAACATCTTAGGATGGAGGAGGAAGATGTTTTTGGTGAATTTGAGGCTAGGTTAACTGACATAGTAACAAGTTGTCACAATCTAGGAGAGCCCATTCCCGAGACTACCATAGTGAAGAAAATTCTTTGGTTTCTACCTGAACATTTTCGGTCTAAGATTACTGTCATATCCAAAATCATAAGTTTTAAAGAGATTAAACTTGAAGAATTGGCAGGGAATCTAAAATCTTATGAGATGGAGATGTGCGCTCAATCCTCTAAGAAGTCGAGTGGAATAAAAGAGAAAAGCATAGTTTTTAAAACCACTAAGGAGGATCCTAGTGAGTTTGATGAGGAGGGTGAGAGTAGATCAAGACAGTTTGATATGATCATGAAGCAGTTTCATAAGTTTTTAAAATCTTCTCATGGTCAAGAATTGATTAAAGGACAAAAATTTGGAGATAAATCATTTGATTCTAAAAATAAAAAAGTCCAAAATCAAAATGACAATGTTGACCCTAAAAAGAAGAGACCTCAATGTTTTGATTGTCAAGGGTTTGGTCACATTGTTGTGGAGTGCACCAATAAGAAGGAAATGACAAAAGGTTTAGCTGTTACTTGGAGTGATGGATCAGATGATGAAACAACTAGTGATTCTGCTGAGTCTGATATAGCTAATGAGTCTAAGAAGCTCACCGTGATTACTGCATAAAGTAAGGAGGTAAGTGAAATTAGTGCAAGTTGGGCAATATCTAAGGATGAAGATTTTGAAAATAATGAAGATCGTGGGGACTCGTATGAAGAAGGATACAATAAAATTTATGAAAAGTCCATACAGGGTAACAAAATGTACTTAAAATTTATGGTTCAATTTAAATGTGTTGATAAGGAAAGACAGTCCCTAAGAGAAGAGTTGATTAAGTCTGAACAAGAAAGGAATCAGGCGTTAAAAAGTGTAGATGATCTTAATAAGGAATTAAGCACTTTAAGATTGGAATTGAGTGAGAAATCTATAAGGATTAAGGGTTTGGAAAAAGAATTGAAGGATGCTAACTCAACTATCCATAAATGGTCTAGTGGAACTCTTAAGCTTAATCATATATTGAGTATGGGAAAATCTGCAGAAAATACAAAGGGGTTGAGGTTCAAAGGAACAACAAGTAATTCAAAGATTGTTTCCAAAATGACTTTTCTAAGGGCCTCCCAAGTACCATCTAATTCTTCTCAAGGTAAGTCTAATAGGAATTTTAATGCTCAATCTTATGTCAGAAAACCTGTTGAGAGTACTCCCGTTACCTCTAGATTCCATAAGGGTTCGATCAATTATTTTCAAAGGTTTATCCCAATATGTCATCACTCGAAGTGAAAGGTCACATTCGACCCGTGTGTTCGAAGTTAAGAGAAAAAACTTTGAAATCAATGTGGAAGCATAGAACTAAAAAAGGATCCAATGATGAAAATCAAATTCGGGTGTTGAGTGAAGAGGTTGTCTAGGCTAGCAAATAGAGCACCAAAAATTAAACAAGTGTAGGTTAGGAAATATGAACTACATTGTTTGGTTGCTCATACTGCATGTAAAACGCGTGACTCTAATTATGAGAAATGTATTGAGTATATATCCACGGATTCCCAGTCAACAGACATCTTTACAAAATCATTATATTTTCAAAAGCATGTGCATCTTACAAAATCTAGTGGCATGTTATCATTATGATAAATGTCTTCATATGTATCATTCTAGGAATATCTTGCATTATCTTTTATCCTAGAATTGATACATTATCATGTACTTTTTATTATTGCATTTTATTTTTATTATGCATGCATCATATTTGACTACTATTAGGATTATTCATGCATGTATCATTATGACAAAAATGATAAAAAATACAAAATAAAAATTCTTAGCATGCTGAACTTGACTAAGGGTACAAATGGTTGTCATATTTCACTATATTCTCATATTTACTTTTCTTATTATGCTTATAGGAATTTGAGTTGTTACTCTGACTTGAGGTTATGAGTTATTCACTTGACATGTTTAAGTATTATTTTTGGAACTCATCAACTTTGGGTGCTTGTTTTAGTTCGGAGATGACTATAATACTTGTTGAAACTTTTAGTCTTTCTCATCTAATCCGAAGTGATATGTAAGTTCATGAGCTATGCTAGATTAATCTATGTTTTGAAATACCTTTTGCATGCTTATGAATGTTGTGGTGATGTTTAAAATATAGAAATGCAAAAAGTAGTTCTTCGATCTAAGTAACTAGGTCTCTTGCCTTAGTAAGCATTGAGTGTTCCCGTAAAAAGGGGAAAAGACTAATGAGCATAAATTCCAAGGAAGAGGCTTGGGCCCAGTTGGTCGGGACTAAAAATCCTTGCTAGAAAGATAAAAAAGGATATGGTGAAAAGGTTAAATTGTGTTTCTTTATTTAGCAATAAGGTTTGAGCTAAATATTTGACTTCTAGTTTAGGTTTTGAACTGAAGTATCATCATGGTTAGTTAGGAGATTGTTAGAATTGAAACGTATTGCTTTCATCGTAGTTGTTTTCTTGCAACTGAATATTTTTCATATATGCAAATGCTATGAAAAGCTTATCTTGTGACTGCTTATAACTACAAGATATGTGTGTTGATTTTCTTCACTATCATGTGTATAATGGCTAAGTCAAATATGCGAATATGATGTGTTAATGATTAGCTCATTGTCTCTACTACCATACTCATATGTTTCTAAGAACAAAAATATTTTTTTTAATTTGAGCATTAGTATTAAGTTAATGCATTGTAGAGATTTATGTTAGTCGAGAATCTGGATATAATCTTATAGAGTACTTTATCTTAGTATTTAGTGCTTGGCTTAGATTCTCTTGAGTCTTCTTTGTGATCCTTTTCATATGTTTTCATTTTGAGGTTTTTCCTATGTTTTGATTGTTTTATTTTTGTTTGTTATTTTAATGACAAAAAAGGGGGAAAAGTATTAAGTAAGGGAAAGAGATTGTTTGATTAAGGGGGATAGATTTTTTAATTGAGGGGTAGTATATTCTCAAGGGAAGAGTGTGCTTATGATTATCATTATGATTGAATTGTTGTTATGATTTTCTTATGATCATTAGCATTGTTGTTATGATTAAAAGAGTGTCTATGATGAGCATTATGATTGCATTGTTGTTATGATTTTCTTATAATCATTATATTGGTTTATATCTATTTTCCACACTTGTTTTTCATGGTTTGTTCAATTTTGTAGTTGCAGGATTGGTAGGTCATCATGAAAGCAAGGTGACAGTTTATATCTATGTTTGTGGGTGGGTGTTCATAGGTATAGATGTTATGTTGTTATTTGTGAGGATATCTTTATAACACATGATTTTGTCTTAGAAATGCCAAGGGGGGATTGTAAGAACATTTGTTAGTATTGTTTATTAATGGCATGTTCTAGACAATAACTATGTTGAGTGAATTATAAAGTCGGATAGGTTTAGGAAAATTGAAGTGGTCTTGCAAAGGCATCAACAAGCTTCGTCAATTTCAAATCAAGCTTAAAGGATGTGGTAAATACAAGAGAAATGATGAAGGAGCAAGTTTAAGCGAAAAATACATTCTGGAGGGCATAAACGACATTTTTCGAAGCTAAAACTTCGAGAAACATTCCAACAGATTCGAGGAGGTTCAAACGGTGCTATTCTCAAGAAAAGTAGTTCCCATGAAAAATGCTATGCTAAAAGAGGCTAGACAGTGCTATTTCTACCCACCATATACGGACCAATAAAAGAGACCTACGCGCCACCCGTAGGAAGGCCTACGTGCCACGCGTAGGGCATCTACGGGCCGCGTGTAGTTAGGGTTGCGAAGTGATGTTTTGAAATTATAATTTTAACCCTGACTTGTTCTCCTTTGAGGCGGCTGCGACTTTATACATTGAGATATGTGCCATACACATTATATTCATCAAAATATAGGGTTTGACTTGGTTTAGTGTGAAATTACAGAAAAGGGGAAGATTAGGGTTTCTCCTAAGTTGTGTCTATAAATAACAGGGTCTTCTACACATGTGGGGACAACTTTGGAGCCTTTGAGAGATCTCTGCAAGTTTTCTACAGATTCATATTCATATACATAGATAGAGATAGAGAGATAAAAATATCATTGAGTGATTATATATCTTATAGTTTTCTCTTGTTTAGGATTTATTCAATTGTGCTTCTACATCGACAATCTTATGCACAATTGGATGACCTAGATTCTGAAAAATCTATACACCGTCGATTGTAACGTAGTTGCTTTGATCCGTTTGAGAAACAAAGCCGTCTGAGTACAGAGATCGGAGCAGAAGGCTTCGTGGTTCATTGATCCGTTGAGAAGCGAAACTGTCAGAGTATGGAGTGGAGCAAGAGCTTCGTGGAGTGCGAGTGATTCAAGGTTGTCAGACGTCGAGTGGAGAAAGGTAGATCTGAAGGGGTTTGTAAGTCTAAAGCTTCATAGAGTCTATATGTCTCATGATTCATAGTGCATCGATGCTCGAGTGTATCCATGATTTTTACTTGGGAGTCTTTCCAAGGTTTTCCACGTAAAAATATAGTGTCTCTATTGCTTTATTTTCTGCACTTAGTTTAATATTTGCATGTTTTATTGTGATAGAGAATTGGATTAAAATTGACTTTTCCGCAATTAATTTTAATTTGTCAATAAATCCACAAAAAGCCTATTCACCCCCCTCTAGGCTTTTTTCATTGACTGTCTAGGTAATTTCAAAAGCCATGATTCATATTATCACCATTTCATACACAAGTATAACTTCCAAGATAACAATTTCAAAATCAACAAGAGTGAGAGAACTAGAATAACGCTCTAAATTCATTATCCCACATAACACAATTCATTCACATCCACCTTTCAACATACTAACCAAGGTAGCTAGCATAATTACACCATTAAAGCTACACCACTAATACCCATAAACACGTATGTATACTTACATTTATACATATACACAACCATACCCAAATATATATACACATATAGGCATACAAGCACACTTTTTATATCAAAATTTGAAGAACTATAATCTTACTAGCATACATAATAGTCTTATTAATATACTCATCAAGCATGATATAAACAAGGGTTATATCACATAATCTCCTACAAACCCTAACTTCATATTTCCAAGTATACAACTTAGTAATTACCTTTAAGGTTAGGAACCCTAGAATCGAAATAGCACACTCACAAAACCAAATGATGAGAAAGGATAGAAGTTTTCCCCTACCTCAAGTGAAGAACAAAGCCACACCACAAAGTGAGCTTCATGAACCCCTAGCTTCCACCCAACACCAAAATCAAAGAAGCCAATTGGTGAAAAGTTTCACCATAGTCTCCTAACAATGAGTATAAACTAAAACAAGATGAAACCAAGAATCAAAGGTAGTTCATCATGAAAAACCGAAATTAGTGTTTTGAGGTAGAAACTCACAAGGATAAAAGAATACTTACCCATATTTGGCTTAAATCGAAGAGGAGAACACCATGAACAACTTTCATGTTGAATGCAACATCATACTCCAAGCTTAAGGTGATGAAATCAAATCAAAAAGTGGAGGAGAGCAAGAGAACAAAAGGGAAGACATGGGATGAAAATGGAGAAGTCTTGCAAATGAAAGACTTTAAAGTGTAGAGATTCTACACTCACCAACATCCCACATCCAAGGATTGTGATTAAAGCTAAAAAAGGTGGAAAGACATCCAAGGGCTCACATCAATTCTTGTATATGAAATACTAGATTCACCACACATAAAACCCATTAATTTTCTAAACATGGCCTTATCATCCAAGTGTTGAGATTAAAGATGGGATAAATGAGAATGACATCCAAGGGATGAGATTGAGTCTTGCCTTTAGAGGATAAAAGAGGTGTAGAGATATCCCACTCATAAGCCATACTCATCCAAGGGTTGTAATTAAACGTGGGAGGGAAGATCTAATGACCAAGAATGTGACAACACACTAAAGTGAGAAAAGACCAAAAACCCTACAACTTATGATCAATTACAAGAGTGCCATTAAATTATTTTTCCCATTTAACCAAAGTCTTTCACTCTATTTACCTCTATGCCACTCAAGTGTTATTTCAACACTTAGCCAAATTTTTAGAATTTTCAACTATGTCTCTACTAGTGAAGATACCATTATACTCCTAGGTCATTATGTTCTTGAAATCGTTTTTAACTATTCTCATTATTTACATAAGTGCCACACCGGGCGTCGAAAATAAATTAAGGTAACATGTTCGAGAATGCAACACGACTGTCGAAGCTTTAACGAGAAAACGTTCCAACGAACCCACGTAGTCGCCAAAGAACAATAAATCATGAAGCCGAAAATTAAAGTCCACGAAGTCGTCTCGCTAAGTCCGAAATATAAACGTGAAAGATTTACACGTACCAAGATTACACAAGACGTCATGAATAAGTGACGTCATAAACCGTTAACACTTGGAAAAGAATTTCAGAAAGGAGAAAGGAAACGCAGGGTTACATCTGCTATTGAAATTGGAAGAGTAATAACCCATGAGAAAGAATAATAAATAATGCTTGGAGTACTAGGGGATAAGTCTTCATTTTTGCATGGAATTGGCAACAGAGATATGGTGACTTCTTCCATCCATGTCACTCAAAACGATATGGATGTAGTTAATGCTAGGGCAAATATGTGATAGAAAAATATAGAAGATATGAGACAAGACATGCAACAACAAATTCAAGAGAAAGTGAGGGATGCAATGCTTGAATTTGTTTTAAATATTGGACACAACCGCCGCATCCGTCCCAAAATTAATATAGTTGGAGTTTTAGGAATACAATTTAAAATAATCTAGCACTTGGACGCTTTCTTTTAAAATTCTTCTTTTGAGATTAATAGGTATTTTCATGCAGGTTTTTAGCTTGCAATGATGAACTTTTACTTTGTATGATTCATTGGTACTTATTTTATCTCTCTGTCTTTGTTTTTTTTTTTTTTTTTTTTTTTTTTTTTATCTTTTGGAAATTTTCTTGTTTGGTTTATAGGGGCGAAGATATTCGTTACCATTTAATAAAATAATAATTTTGAACTTCAGTTAACGACAAAAGTTATTTGTTACTCTTTTAACTTACAATCAAATATTAGTTAGTAAAACTAATTAAATTCGACAAAATATCGGTTGTTAATGCCAATTAAAGTTAACAAATATTTATTTGGTAAAAGGTAATTAGATGTGACAAAACAAATTTGTTGAGAAAAGGTAACTAGATGTGACAAAAACATTTTATCGATAAAAGACAACTAGATGTGAGAAAAAAATTTCGTTGATTAAAACAACTAGATGTGACGAAAATTTTTCGTTGCTAAAAGCAATCAGATGTGACGAAAAAAATTTGTTGCTAATAGGCAATTAGATGTGACGAAATATTTTCGTCGCTAAAAGTAATCAAATGTGACGAAAAATTTTTGTTGCTAAAAGCAATCAGATGTGACGAAAAAATTTCATTGCTAAAGGCAATTAGATGTGATGAAATATTTTCGTCGGTAAAAGGAAGATAAATGTGACATAAAATTTTCGTCGCTAATATCCCAACAACATTGACGAAATATGTTTTATCACTAAAAGTCGTATCAATAGTGACGAAGTTTCAGTTCGTTATTATAGATCAACCGAGACATTTATATAGTGACGAAATTGTTACAAATATTTTTTCGTCAAAAATAAATTTTAGCAACAAAGAATTAAGTTTTTGTGATGAAAAAAATCGTCACTAAAAGTCAATTTTGTCGTAGTGTGGGGCTGCCAAAACTGTCTGACTATGTAAAGAAAGAATTTATTTATTTGGATGAGCCTTAAGATGATCTTCTTTAGCTTATAATTCATTAACAACTTAATCAACGGAAGGAAGTGGACTCCGATGAAGAAAAGAACCCCGAAAATCTTCAAAATCATCTCTAAGAGCCATCAAGAGTTGAACTAATTTTATTCCTCTCTATAAGTACGATACAAATCAAATGAGCTTAGTCTTGCAGGCTCTGTCAGAGCCAACTGATTCCAGTAGCCTGTCATAATTGAATAAAACTCTTGAATAGTATTGTCACATTGTCTAGCAGCCCAAATCTCATCCTCTAACTGATATCGTTTGGCAAAAGTGGATTAAAAATAAATAACTTAGACAAATAATTCCATATGTCATTTGGTGTAGAAAATTTGGCTAAATGCATACCAATCTACTATTCCACATAATTGTTTATCCAAGTTATTAGTTTGGCATTATCCACTTTTCAAGTAGACAACAATGTAATGTAATTTTCAGCTTTTCCATTAGAGGGAATAGTTGTAAACCCATCAACATAACCCCACAGATTTTGGCTTCTTGAAAAATTTTCATTACATAAGGCCAATACACACAATTTTTACCGTTCAATCTTAAACTAGTAGCCTCGAGAGAATTGGTATTACCACCGGCCATCTTAAAGAAACATAATATTCAACAAGAATCTCATTGGATCTCCTTGTTCAAATAAAAAACACTTGATGTGCGTGACGAGATCATTGATGCTTAGAGAGATTTTTAGAGATTGAAATCAGAGAATCGAAGAGTAGGGTTTGGGAGGTAGATAAACTAGGGTTTGCAATTGATGATCATGTGAAGAAAAAAAATGAAATGGTTGCTTGCTTCATTGCTTCAATGAACTAATAAGGTAGTTATAATCTGTTGTTGATTCGGAAAAAAAATGGTCTGGAACTACTTCAGACTAATAGAGAACTGATGTGGACAAAAAAATTGCAATGTAATGCAATATAATTGCATTTCAGATGCGATGGCGATTTGGTGTGAGTTAGGGTTTGCGATCTGTAGCAATTGATGTTAACAGACAAAAGAATTGATGAAGCTCTAATACCATGAAAACTTTGGAGAAGTTATTATTATTTCATCGTACAAAAATCTAAATCTAATTTACAAGAGTAAAAGCTATTGATATGACCCAACAAAAATGAGTAAAAGGCTAAACTACCACAAAGTAACACAAGATTACAAAGGCTAAAGGAATAAAATGAATACTACTCTTAACAATGACTACTTAAAACAATAGTCGACTACACTATTAACAGTCGTCGACTACTCTTCAGTTTAGTCCGGTTTGACCATAAACACTATGCGTTAGTCGATTTTTATTTGATTTGTCTCTTTTCTTTTTACTCCTATGTCACTCTCGGGGTCTTTGGATTTCGGGACACGAGATTATCGTTAGAAAACACTTTTGAGCTTTCCGCTAAATATTAAAATTATTAGTAATTTTCACTAAAATATAGTACTCCCTCTGTCCCAATTTACTTGTCCATGTTTAACCAAAAAGTACTCACAAATTTTGGTCAAAGTGGACAACTAAAACAGGACGGAGGTAGTACTTATAAAAGTCTAAGGAATTTTTATTTTTTTCTATACCTTTTTGTGCTTTTATAGTTACCCTTGTTATTTATTCAATTAGTTATAATTATGTATTCATTTAACAATTACAATTATACTTATTTATTTAACTGTTACAAACCTTACCTTTCCTTTAATTAATTATATTTTATCTAGTGGTTTTTATTGCCAATGGAGGTACAATAGCCACATTCCAAACTTGTAT
This sequence comes from Cornus suecica, assembly GCA_963922005.1. Taxonomy (NCBI): domain Eukaryota; kingdom Viridiplantae; phylum Streptophyta; class Magnoliopsida; order Cornales; family Cornaceae; genus Cornus; species Cornus suecica. The sequence goes on from OY998239.1 coordinate 59,645,115, forward strand.
TAAATCTTTAAAGAATTTATTTATGATACCCCCTAATTTTCATGCATTGGTTGGCCAGTCCTATACTGAAAACTAAGATGCATTAACACTCAGTACTAAACAAGCACATAATCAAAAGACATATTTAAGAAATAATGGAGTCTCAATTACTCAGTTTTCTCATAATTAATGAATAAAACGAATAATTCAAATTCCCAAAGGGTACAACTTAGGAATATCATATCTATGGACACCTAAAATCATATGTAAAGATAAAAGTCCGAAAGATAATACTAAATTGAGTTATTGCACTAAAATAGTGAAAACCTGAACAACTTGGGAAGGAGTGACCAAATGAGATGAGTTCTCAACCCTGTGGCTGAAACTGACGAGGACCTGAAATGATAACAACCGTGTGTCAATCCCACGAGCAAGTAAACTGTACATGATCCCAAATAGAGTACGTATAATCCTATCATCTAACCCATCCAAATATAAGAGTAAAAATTAAAAATTTTATATCCTTAAGTACAACTCTTAAATAATTATCCTTCAGAAGATAGGAAAAACAAATAAAGTTCAACTATAATTAAATAACAAGTCGATAAACCAAAAATAAATAAATAAATAAACAAAATAAATTGCACCCATAATTAAATCACAATTCAATAGGTAACTTAACCATGCCTAACCATAACCGCGTATCCGATAACTTATCACTATCATGACTAGTCGACTATAGCACATGATGAGAATGACTTATTAGTCAGCTCATCGTGGTTTTCTCCATTTCTCAATAAAAATAATATTTAAAATAATAATAATAATATAAATACTATTTATGTCATGTAAGAGAGGACTTACTAATTATTTCACATTATGCACAAATTCGCTAATTACACCTATTAAATACCAAGTTATGAAATTAACATTTTCACTTTATTCAACTTTGTTACATGTTATAATTATAATAAATATTTTTTATCCATTACAGATATATATATATATACATGCATTCCTATATTATATATATACACACCAAAGTACACAAAACCATGGTACAACACCTTTAAAAAATATCTCACTATTTATATTGAAACAAATCACCAAGCCAAACTACTTAGTAGGGATGGCAAATTGTCCGACTCGGCTGGGGCGGGTTTGGGATATTAAAAAATGGGTTTAGGACTAAAAACTAAAACCCGAAGCGAGTTCGGATCGAGTTTAGGTTTTAGAAAAAACCCATCAGTAACTCGACCTGTTTATAACCCGTTGGTAAAACCCGTCGGTAACTCGACCCGTTTATAACCCGCTGGTAAAACCTGTCGGTGACCCGCTCCGAACCCGACCCGCTCCGACCCGTTTATATATATATTTTTTAAAAAACATGTACAACTTTGTATGCTCAAAGTAAGCCTAAAAAAATATATAATCATCCCTTTTAATAAAAAAAAATCAAAGTGTGAAATACGATAAAATATATTGATAAATTTATATAAATTTTAAAATAATTATTCTAGAAGCATCTTATAAGAATAAATGTCCATAGTTCACTAAACAATAGTATAGTAAAATATTTCATTAATAATCAAAAGAAGTAACAATATAATGTAACTATTGGATTTCAATTGAATTGGTATTTTACTTATTTGAACTCAATTTGACTTAGTTGCATTAGGAATTTACTTAATTTTATTAATTTGAACTCAATTTTACTCAACTAAATTGGGATTTTTCTAAATTGAACTTAATTCGACTTAATGAATTGGTATTTTAGTTATTTGAACTCAATTTGACTCAGTAGAATTATGAATTTACTAAATTTCACTAATTGAACTCAAATTGACTCAACTAAATTGAAATTTTTCTAAATTGAATTGGTATTTTACTTATTTGATCTCAATTTGACTCAGTTGAATTAGGAATTTTTTTAATTTTATTAAATTGAACTCAATTTGACTTAACTAAATTGGAATTTTTCTAAATTGAACTTAATTCGACTCAATTAAATTGGTATTTTAGTTATTTGAACTTAATTTGACCCAATTGAATTAGAAATTTACTTAATTTTAATAATTGAACTCAAATTGACTCAACTAAATTGAGATTTTTCTAAATTGAACTTAATTGAATTGGTATTTTACTTATTTTAACTCAATTTGACTCGGTTGAAATAGGAATTTACTTAATTTTATTAATTTGAACTCAATTTGACTAAGTTGAATTAGAAATTTACTTAGTTTTATTAAATTGAACTTAATTTGACTCAGTTACATTAGGAATTTACTTAATTTTATTAAATTGAACTCAATTTTACTCAACTAAATTGGGATTGTTCTAAATTGAAATCAATTTGACTGAGTTGAATTAGGAATTTACTTAATTTTATTAAATTGAACTTAATTTGATTCAGTTGCACTAGGAATTTACTTAATTTTATTAAATTGAACTCAACTAAATTGGGATCTTTCTATGTCTTATTTCACATATTATTTGTGTGTTTTTTATCCTTGTATTCATTTATCATTATTTTTTAAATATTCAATTTTAATTATTGTTATATTAAATTACAATAAAATATTAATTAAGAAAACCCTAAGGCCATCATATATAAGACGCCTCATTTTCTCAGCGGCGCCGTGTAGTCTCTAGACCCCTCTTTGCCTATGTTTTTTTGCTTCTTCATCGAATCATCGTCTTCTCTACTCCTTCGTTCCAGCGTCTTTACATGTGTTTTTTCTCTGAGCTTTCTTGCTCGTTTTGCAATGGTAAGATACCAGATCTTCATTCTTAATTTGTTAATTTCGCATTTTAGGATTTTAAAAATATTTTTGATTTTGAATTTCTGTTTTGAAACTGAAGGCGCAAGTCCTAGACTCCTAGCCTCGGCCTCTCTTTGTGCTTTCTTGGTTGATTTTCCAAGTTAAGATACCTAATCTGCATTAATTATGTTTCATATTAGAATTATCTGTGTGTATTTGTGTGTGTGTATATATATATATGAATAATTTCTCCCGTGTTTGTGTTTATATCTATTATATATGTTTGATCCTGTTAGTTCAAGTATGCCTAAGAAAAGGGGATATCTATTTTGAGTATGTGATTTTAAATATTGTGTTCATAAAACCATAACAGGACCTCATGGCAAAGCTTCCACTGGTTAAAATCATCATAAAGCTTGTTATCCCCTTCATTTTATCAGGTTATTGTCCTCAACCTTTTGAGCCGATTATTGCTCCATTGTGAATCTGTGACCTAGAGATTGCGGGCTAGAAACACGAAAGACTTAGTAATGATATACGATTGCTTACATCAAACCCTTAGAAATATTCTAAGTGACGAGTCTCGTGAACTGGACGAGTCCTTTATACACGTGGCTATTTCGTGCATTCGTAATTCAAACTTGAAAATGAATAGAATTGTTGTGTAGTTCCGAATATTCACAATAAGTATGGTGGTCCAAAACAGATGTTATTGTTACACCCAAATGTTCAATTCTTCTGTAGAATTCATCTGTCTTGATGGGTTCCAATTTTTATTTGTTTCTTTGTTATTAAAATTCTAGTAATTTTGTTGGTTTTTGTCTAGTGAACTAATGGTTGGTTTCTGGTCATTATTAGTGTGTTGAATATATTTATAATGAATATAAATTATGTATAGATGGTTAATAGTTGGCACCATACTAGTCTTACCATCATTTGCAACCTTCTTGGAGATTATTAAGCATTGCATTTCATCACTGACCAGCTGACATATAATAATTCTGTCATAGCTAAGTTCATGACTCCATTGAGGTACACTGTAAGATATGAATTTAGATTTCTATTTCAGTGTCCATATGCTGCAAGATTTGAAAATTGAAAAGGAAAAGTTTTTGGTCGACTAGACATAGAGATATTGAAGTGTTGCCTGGTCAATTTAGAAGTCAGACTTCAGCTTGATTCCACAGAATCCTTTCAGCCCTCAGGCAAATACATGGAATGAAGTATTGAATGGCATTTTGTTATCGATGGTAACCCGATGGAACCCGTTTATACCGATGGGATGGTAATGACATTACCGATTACAACCCGTCGCGGGTTTGGGATGAGTTTGGTATTAGTAATTTTTAAATAGGATGGTAATGGTATTAGCCAAACCCGTCCCAAACCCGATCTTTTACCATCCCTACTCTTCAGCCATAATGCATAAAATGCTCTCTTATTTTATTACTATTTCCATTGGATAATAGTTCCAGAAGTCAAACACCTTAGTTCATCCACCTATGGTTATTAACATATACATATTATATACATATATACATATATATATATACATATATACATATACATATATATATATTAACCCAGCCTAAATCAATGGAAATAAAAAATTAAAGTCCACAACAATGATCAGTACATGACCCACCAACCTAAATCACTGGAATTAGAAATTAAAGTCCACAACAATGTTCAATACATGAGACCGAGGTAAGTTGCGCACAAAACCCAAACATGATATACAAATCTATATCTATATTTATCTATCTATACTAATATTAAAAGTGTAAAGAGTTTTCAACCTATTTTTTTAATTTTTAATATTTTAATTCCAAAGATAATTATGCTTAAACTCTATCTTTACCATCCTAATCATAATTTTTACAAATTATAATTGAATTCTATAACTCCAATTCAATTTATATTTAAATTATAATTATAAAATTTAATTGAATTCTATGACTCCAAGTATAATCCTATTTGAAGGCAGCAACAACCATTTATGTATAAGTTGTGTATTTAAATTAGATCTAAAATTACTTAGAAGACGTTGAACTAAGCCTTGAGGGGGGATGAATAGGTTTTTTATGAATTAATTGAAAAATTAAAATTAATTGCGGAATAGTCAATTTTAATTCAATTCGATCACAATATAAATCACGCAATAATTAATATAAGTGCGGAAAATAAATCAGAGACGACACCAATATTTTTACGTGAAAAAACCTTGGAAAGACTCCAAGTAAAAAACCACGGATACGCTTGGGTATCGATGCACTATGAATCAAGAAGTATAAGACTCTATAAAGTTTTAAACTTACAAATCACTCCTGATATGCTTTTCTCCACTCGACGCTTGAAAGTCTTGAATCACTCGTGCTCCACGAAGCTTTCGCTTCGATCTCCGTAGTCTGATGGCTCCGCTTATCAACAGATCAAAGAATCATGAAGCCTCCTGCTTCAATCACGGTGGTGTGATGATTTTTCAACAACTAGATCATCCAATTGTTCATAACGATCTTCGGTGTAGAAGCACAATTGGAAAAACTCAAACTAAGAGAGAACTAAAAAATATATAATCACTCAATAATTTTCTCTCTATATATATCTCCGTAGAAGAATATGAATCTGTAGAATAATTGTAGAGATCTCTCCAAAAACCACCCCATTCTCTTTGATTTAACTCATATATATAGAAAAAAGTCTTCAATTAATAGTAATAATCATTTTCCAATCAGGATACATATTTCCACCATTTAAATCATCCAAAAACAAACTAATATGTCAATGATAGTCCAATATATCAATAATAACTTCAAATCATATCTCAAAGTGGTTAAGAGTTGATTTGCATATCAATATAATACCTTCCAAAAATAAATTTTCGTAATTCCCAATTTTTGTTGTTTGCCACTTACCGAGTACTCAGTGAACACACAATTGCACGCAATGGTGCGAGAATTCGCACAATTCTGTGAAAATTTATGCCACTTTGCATCTTACTGAGTACTCGGTGGAACAAAATTATGAAAGTACAATTTTTATACATTGCGCCTTCATCCAATTCCCTTTGCATCTTGATCACTTCAAACTTGATTAACCCAAACTAAAACTCTCAACTCTCAACATGATTTTTGATAAGAAACATGCTATTATATAAATAAACGTTCTTACAATCTCCCTCTTAGCATTTCTAAGACAAAACTATGTTTTACAAATATATTCTCACGATAAAAATAAAATAAAATAAAATCTATACCTATGAACACACACCGATAAACATGGACATAAACTTTTCTTTTGATTTCATGATGATCAACCAATCCTGCAATCATAACACTTAAACAAACATACCTGTGAAAAGCAAGTGTGGAAAACAAATAGCAGGAAAAATCAATATTAAATGATCATAAACAAAACGAATAATATCAATATGAAACATAATGATCATTAATAAATAACAAATAATTCTCCCTCTTAATTAAATATTCTTCTCCCCCTTAACTGTATATCTCTCCCCCTTACTAAATATTTCTCCCCCTTTCTAAATACTTCTCCCTTTTTGTCATTGAAATGACAATGAATTAAATAACAATAAAAATAATCAAACAAATTGAAGGATAATAGACAAAGTGTAAATATTGGGAAAATAGACGGGAAGACCAGAGAATCCAAACAAATCTTATATTAAGACATAGAACTCTAAAGAATATATCCAGATTCTTGGGTAACAAAAATATCTACGATGCATGAACTTAAATCTAATGCACGAATGCAATATGCTCAAACTAAAAAAAATGTATATTTTTTGTTTTTAGAAACATGTGACCAAGGGAGTAGAGATAATTAGCTAATCATTAAAACATCATATTCACATATTTGACTTAGCTATTATACACACGGTAGTGAAGAAAATCAGTACACATACTTTGTAGTTATAAGTAGTCACAAAACAAGTTTTACATATATGAAAAATATTCAGCGACAAACAAACAACTAAGATGAAAGCAATACGTACTGATTCTAATAATTCCCTCACTAACCGTGATGATACTTCAGTCCAAAACCTAAACTATAAGTCAAATCTTTAGCTCAGACCTTATTGCTTTTAAACCTTTTCACTTTATCTCTTTTTATCTTTCTAAGCTCCAGACTTTCCAGCGAGGATTTTTTGTCTCGACCAACTGGGTTTGAGCTTCTTCCTTGGGATTTATGCTCATTAGTTTTCTCTCCTTTTTACATGAACAGTCTGATAATTTGTGGTAGGAGGCCCGGTTACTCAGCTCGAAGAACTACTTTTTGACTTTTTAATTTTTTTTATATATTTCATTCTTTCTTTTTTCAACATCACCACAACATTCAAAATCATGCAAAAGGTATTCAAAAGCATCGATCAATCTAGCATAGCTCATGAACCTACATATCACTTCGGGTTAGATGAGAAAGACTAAAAGTTTCAACAAGTATTACAATTATCTATGAAGTAAAACAAACACCCAAGTTTAATGAGTTTTAAAAAATATATTTAAACATGTCAAGTGAATAACTCATATCCTCAGGTCAAACTAACAACTCCAATTCCCATAAGCATAATAAGAAAAGTAAATATGAGAATATAGTGAAACATGACAATCATTTGTACCCTTAGCCAAGCTCAACATGCTAAGAATTTTCATTTTATAGTTTTTATGGTATTTCTTGTCATAAAGATGCATGCATAAATAATCCTAATAGTAGTAAAACATGATGCATGCATAATAATAAACAAAATAAAAATGCATGATAATGTATCAATTCTAGGATAAAGAATAATGCAAGATATTCCTAGAATGAAACATATGAAGACATCTATTATAATGAGAATATGCCACTAGATTTCCTAAGACTCGCATGCTTTTGAAAATCTAATGGTTTTGTAGAGATGTTTATCAACTGAGAATCTGTCGATATAAACTCAAGGGGTTCGATTATTTGATCGATACGGAGATAGTTTCTACACATGCTAATCTGAAAATGATGATGATAATAAATTTATCGCTTCTTGATGATTTACAGAACTGTAGAAAGAAGAATGAAAAAGAAGAAAAATAGTACAAATGAACTTGAGGATCACTCTTTCTCTCTCTAAGAATTTCTCTTTCTAAGTCTGGAAGTCTTCTCAAATGAGTTATGGTTCCTCTATTTATAGACATCAAGGTCAGATTAGTCTTCACGAAACACCTTTACCATGTCAGCACCATCTCGCGCCTAGCATTCTCGCGAGATCCCACCAGTACTTCGTGACATCGGATTCGCGCAGCTATTGCCACATCAGCATCCCTTGCGAGAACGATAATATGTCTTGCGATATAAGATCCGCGCTCCTTTCTCGCGGATCTACTTTTCCCTTTGTATTTCCTCTGTCCAAGAAATTGTGATGTTATAGCCTTTCCTTGGGTCATGACCTATTTGCATGTATACCATTTTTCATAACCCTGAGTACCACTGGCCTTTCTGAGGTACTTTTGCTTTGAATGGCGCAAATAGGGTCGTGACCCACTATTTGCATATTCAAAGCATTTCCCTAGATTTTCATGCACCCTACGCAAGCAGCATATAGGGCTATGAGTTTAGATGTTAGCTATACCCACACCAGTCCCCTCATAGATACCTCTATGTAATGCTTTTACTTGTGTATAAACCATTTTGGGCTAGTTCCTAAATAATACTCGTGAGGCACCCCCCTTATATTTTTCCCCACTGCGCTTTAATACTTAGCCAAGTATTAAAGTGCAACAATCCTTACCTCGCGAGTTCCAAATACAAATTATTTCTTTTCACGAATGCTTTATCATTGTCGCGAGATGCTTCTCCGCGACCCTTTGTATCATGATGGATCATGTACTTTCCTTTTCACTTGGTTAAATACTCATCTCGCGAATTGAAATTTGTTTTGTGAGGTCACTATTCTTCTTTTTATCCTTTTTACCCATTCTTGTATATACCTTTAATTTTGCCTATTTATATCTAAATTCAGATTCTGAAAATAACTTATTTTCCAGGATTCGCGACCAAATTTAATGCGCTTTATTAGGTGACCTTTCGCCTTCCTCACACATTTAATGTGCCTTTTCGGTTTCTGCGCCCATCCCCTATATAAACTATACTTGTCATTTTTTTCATTTTCATTTCGTTTCTTCCCAGAGCTCTTCTATCCTATATCTCATATTTTATACCCTTTGCTCTGTCTCCCCCCTTCTTATACATTCCTCGCATATATATATATATATATATATATATATATATATCAATTTTCAACCCCTCGCAAGCACTTTGTCCTCCTGCTCTGTTATCATCACTAAAGTATCCACCCCAAAGCTTCTGGCTTCTCCTTCTGGGGTTGCTCCTCCCATCCCAGAAGCCTCATAATGGAGAAAAATCCATTTCTTTGACCTTCACCATGATGTTTTTTGGTCTTCAATGGAGAGCCTCCCTTCTGATAATATCGCAGGCCATCCCATTACCCTAAACCCAGACCATGAAGCTAACTCTGTTTTCATCCCTCATCTTTCCATTATGTACCTTATTATTGAAAGGGGTGACGCACCCTTCTCTTTCATTGAGTATGAAGGCCATGTAACACCTATCACAGACTGGAAGATGTGGTCTAGCCATATTCTTAATTAGGACCGCCATCGCGCCACTATTATTGAGGCCGATATCCTTCAATCTATTGAGCTTTTTCCAGACTTCTACATTCGTTGTGATGTAGATGCATTGAACACTTTGATTTCGCGATGGAGCACTTTCTCGCATACCTTTGTTGCTTCGTGGGGCGAATTTACACCTACTTTAGAAGACGTGATAATCTTATTCCGCCTTCCATTTCTTAACTCGCGCCCTATCAAGGCTCCTCTAGTTAATCCAGAAGACAAGAAAATTCTCAATCAACTTCGTGATTGTGGCTAATATGCTTGCAAGCGTGGTAGATAGTTTGATAAAAGCGTACTTCTCTCCGAACAGGCAATATCAAGTTTCCCTAAACTATCATATTCTGTATGGTGCCATCACTTCTTCTGTGCATATTATCCTCAGAAACCAGCTCCTGGCCAGGATCGTGAATCTGCTATTGGTCCTTAATTCAATGGCCCTTTAGAACTAATTGGCTTCCTCACGTATTGGCTCGATCAATACATTTTTTAGGGCAAACTAGAGGATGGTCCCAACATAATTGTGTTCCTCCTTGCTGCTATGTTGTCGCGAGGTACACGTATTCCTTTAGCCCTATTCTTCCTTGGCACATTATATTCCCAACTTGATACCCTCGCAAATGATTTTTCCCATTCCTTACGTAGATAAGATATTAATACTCACGTATCAGGTACCTTTCTCACTCAATTTCATTTTGAGCGCTTTCCCCACTATGCTCCAGTTCCTATCTCTTTTCCTCCCTCTCAAACTTCAGAGGCCACGACTTCCACTTCACTAAGATCGCGAGCCACTCATTGGTTTTATATTTCTTTTTTAAAAACTCTTGTTGATTTTATTGATATACCATTTGAATTTTTATGGCATCCATATGCCACTCCTCTTGAAGGTTTCTATTCTCCTAGCTTCTACCTGAAAGATGAAATTGTTTCTTACGAAATTTCTATAGATGACCACCTCATTTTTTCTGCAATCTCCCTATTTTTAGTGAGACATTTGATAGACTTGCCTCTTACAATCCCTCACGCGTGTCTTGCCAACTAGGTTTCGATCAAGTCATTCCTCTCCTTCTCTCCTTATCATGCGAGGATACCTTTGATAGATCGCTCATTCAATATTGCGAGTTATTAGAGAAAAGCATTCCTGTTTTTTCCACAGTTACATATATTCAACCAGGAACTCACAGGGATGGTGTGACCCTTGGATATAGCGAATTTTGGAAGGAGCAATTAGTTAAGTTTCAAATTTTTATGGATGACTCTCCCACTACTCCAAACCCCGTTCCCGTTTATGCCTTTGATCCATCGTTGAAGCTTCGCAAGGCCCGAGGTACAAGAGGTCATAAAAACAAGCTTGCACTTAAAACACCTAACTATTTCATCCAGGATCATCATGCTGAGTCCTCACAAGCTGTCAGAGTCCTATCTCCACAAAATTTCAAGAAAACAACAACTCACAATCGTTCCAAGTGCGAGAAAGTTCCTCCCGCGAAGTCACCTATCCGCGAGGAGCCCATCGCGAGGCGACTTGTAATTTCTCTATCCTTGTATTCCTTTGTTATTTCATGCATGCATCCGCATTAAATTTTGTTGGTACTAACATAATCATTTTCCATCCTTTTATAGTGTTATAGTGCCCAGGCCATAGGTAACATCAGTACTCCTTACTCGCATGATTCTTCTGAGTTGGACCATGTTCCTTTGTCTCTTAGACTTAAAATTTTTATTCGCGCAGAGTCCTTGGATCAAGTACATCTCGCGCAAAGGAAAAGGGCTCTTCTTTCTGCTCTAGAGACCCATATATCAGGAGAGACTCCAAGTTCGGATGAAGTGCCCTTCACGCAAAAGCTTAGGCTCACAAAAGCTTCATCGAATGGCAAAGAATCCACTACTTCTGAAGAATAAACGAAGGTGCTTCCATATGTAGCAGGAGAAACTCCAGATCCAGATGAGCTTCCTTTAGCACAGAGATGAAAGCTTGCCCTAGCTACATTGAGAAACAAAATAAAAGCCGATGCTGAATCTTCTTTATTAGACACCGTGGCTCGCGTAGTAGAGGATATCAGGACCACTGATCCAACTCATATATAGGAAGCCGCGAACATTCATGGGGTCTCTCACGACTCTATTCACACTGGTATTTTCCTCTCCTTTCTCTACTTTTCTTCCTTTATTTCATCTTTTAATTTATTCCACTTTGCTGTCTTCCTTAGAGAGTGCATAGGAAACAGAGGTTGCTGATATTCTTTCTTCTCTTCCAGAGAAAGTTATTTCTCAAAGTGAGTCCTCCTTTTTGTTCTATTATTACCTTTCTTTATAACTCTCATATTTACTGATACCTTTATTTATTTTTCTTATAACTTTTTAGGTTTTCGCGAGAAAGCCTCTCCTCATGTTCCTACCTCTCCCGGGGGTGGCCTCCATTCTAATCCTTCCATTATAGATTCTTTTGATAGCGATGAAGACCATCTTCCAATTAATTCTTTGTTGTAGAGGCCCACTTAGTTAACCTTTGAGGATGATGAGTCTTCTCTTTCACATGACTCTGTGGACTCCACGACTTGCACCCTATAAGAAGACCGCGAGGTGCCTCTGGACAAGAAAACTACTCAGTTTACTGACACTTCTCACCTATCTCCACACATTGGCCACGAGGAGTCATCTTCAGTCTACTCGGCCCTTCCTGAAGTTTGCTGCTACCAATTCTCTAGTTGCAGATCTTCCCCTTGGTGATAAAAATGTCGAGGATCCTAATATAGACATCAGTTATTTGCAATCTCTCGAGGGCGATGTCGCAATGGAAATGGCCGCGACTATGGATGATGGTCCTCGAATTCAAAGATCAATTTTTGGTGGTACTATTCCTGATATTGAGGAAGGTAAATTTTTCCACTTCTTTTCTCTTTCATTTAATTCTGAGCATTCTCAACATACTTACTAACATACTTTGTATGTGTGATTCTCTTGCTTAAGTCTAAATTCTGAAGATTAAGACATGATTGACGAGCTTCTTCTCAATGCTTAGAGAATTTCCCAGGGTCAGATAGTAATTCCACCAGAAATGTTTTCTTCTCAGAATACGGAAGTGCATCCATCCCCACTTCACGAGCCTGCTTTGGTTTCTCACGAGTCTACTTCTGTCTCCCACGACCATGACTCCACATCCCGCGAGCCCGGCTTTTTTTCTTCCGAACCTCCTATTGCTTCATCAGATCATCAGGCTACCACCCCGGTGCCAGTACCTTAGCACATCTGGCTTTGCTATTCGCGAGATATATCAGTGTTAGATAAAATCGTGGTTGCTCATCCAGAGACATTTACATGAATGGATATTCATGAGCCACTCCTACAAGCCTTCCATCTTCAGCTTATCGCAGATGTCTTCAGGACTATATCCGAGACTTCTATTCAGGATTTCGTTCTTGATACACTCCCTAGCTGTCATGCTCAGATAAAAGACTGGAAAAAGATTGGTATGGATGTGTCCTGGTGGGAGACGCGCCTAGACATTGTTAAGAGACTGTATGATCATTATATCATCGAGCTCATTGCAGAATCTCGCAAGCGATTGACATCTCTTGAGGAAGAGGATAAGAAACTCTAGGACACAGCTGAGCATTCTGAGCGTGCTCGTATGTATTTGGAGGAACATGAGAGGTTCAGACTGTCAGATCCTATCACCAATGATCTCTTTTAGTCTCTTGTCCTATTTTTGTATTCTTGATATCTTAATGTATACACATTTTTTATACATTAATTTTAGCTATATGATGTATACATATTTTGTTAAATGACATCATATCATAGTTGTCTTTACTGCTTCAACATTTTTATTATATGTTTCTGATCCACTTTTTCAATTTTCTATGAAATTCAACTTATCATCATTTTTTTTAGCATGAAAGCTTCATGCTTGATACTGTTTTATCCATTTCATATTGAGAGGCCCAGCTTTCTCACGAGTTATCTCATGTTCCATTATGTAGTAGCCACTACTGCTTTCACTTGTAATTACATAAGGGCCCTCCCATTTAGGCTCAAACTTCCTTACCCTTTGTCCTCTCATAATTGCTAGAACTATTTTCAACACCCTGTCCCCTTCTTTGAACCATCTATATTATACCGTCTTATTATAGTTTATTATAAATCTTCTAATTTGTGAAAGCCTCAACCCTTGTTTCTTCCAATGCTTCGATTTCCATTAGCCTTTCCTTTTTACTACTTTTGACATTAGTATTTTAGCCGCGATCTCCAATTCTGCTGGCAACACAACTTCTGTCCCATAGGTCAACATATATGGAGTTAAGTTTTTCGCACTCTGATATAAGGTCCGATGCGCCCACAACGCTATAGGAAGCTCTTCTACCCATTTCTTTTTATTATTGTGCACCAACCTAGATAGGATTCGAATCAATGCTTTGTTAGAGGCTTCAGCCTATCCATTCCCTTTTGGATAGTATGGTGTTGACTTATGATGGATTACTAAATACTTTCTTAATAGATCCGATACTTTCTGATTGACAAAAGGAGTCCTATTATATGACAATATGACCTTTGGTACTCCAAATCGGCAAATGATGTTCTCTTTTATAAACCAAACCACATTATCTGTTGTTGTTCGTCGGAGTGGAATAGCTTCCACCCACTTTGTAAACAACTCAATCGCAACTAGAACCCATGTTTGTCCCTGAGCCTGTGGCATGATTGGTCCAATTATATCCAATGCCCAAGTGTGAAAGGGCCAGGGGATGGATAGGTTGTGCAATTCTGCTGCTGGAGCATGAATGGGATCCCCATGCACTTGACATGTGTGAAATTTCCTGATGAAGTCACTAGCGTCTCTTTCCATTGTTGGCCAATAATATCCAGATAGGAAAAGCTACTGAAACACCTTTCTCGGGCCCTGATGCCCAAATTCACGAGTTCGCTTAAGTACTTCCATTACTTCTTCCTCATCAATGCATTTCAATAGTTTTCCTTCAAAACTTTTGTGGAATAATTTTTCATCTTGGATGATAAATCACGAGGCCAACTTCTTAAATTGCAACTTGTCTGCCTCAAGCAAGATCCCTTCTTTCAGATAAAGTACATATTTCTCCCGCCAGTCAGTTGTTTCCGTAAAGTTTCCCTTATTCGTGGAAGGGTAATCATTACAGTTCTGGCATATGCCTTGTAGGACAACTGCGTCGATTTTCATATTTGGCCAGAAATATCATTTTTATTGTACTCTTCTCTAGAGACTCACATCCATTTGCCCACACATTCTTTCGTGAGCCTGTTGTAGTAACTATTGTACTTCACTCATCGATACACATTTGGCTAAAATTCCTTTTGTTGCTCTATGATATAACACCCCTCTTATGATTTAGTAACCTCATCTTATGGTAGTGCTATCATTTCTTAGTAAAGCTTGTACTATATTTTCTTTCCAATCCTGCTCTAGGAATGGTTGGGGCTTCTATTTCTGACTAATCGAAGAACTGGTCCTTCGCAATATCTGTAAGGTAGCATATTTCCCTTGAAACTGTAGTTGCGAGCCCATCGTTGCTAATGCATCAGAATGCCAACTTCCCTCTTGTGACTTAAGTTGAAAGTTTACAGATTCAAAATTTACCAACATCTGCCGTATAAGAGTTTTGTAAGGCGCGAGGTGTGGTTATTTGACATCATATTCACCTTTAACCTATTTGATGACAAGCTTTGAATCCCATTTTACATGCAGGACTTTTACTTTCAGCTGTTGAGCCATCATTAAACCTAACACCAAACCTTCATATTCTACTATGTTGTTGGTGCAAGGGAAGTCAAGATTGTAGGCCATGACCACTTCTTCTTTTGTTTCCTCATTTCTTAGTACAAATCCAGCCCCACCTCCTTATTCTGTGGAAGAACCATCAAATTCTAATGTATATTCTGCACTTTGTGCCACATCCACTGTTCCCACCTGCTCTTTTTTGGGCTTAGAACCTCCTGGAAATAAAGGCAACAAATCTGATAATGCTTGGCTTTTTACTACTTTTGCCTAGAGCACGTAATCTCATACTCGGATAATGTCAGTAGCCAACGCGCTGTTCTTCCACTGAGTATGGGCTTTGTAAGCAAATATCGAATAGGGTCACTTTTAGTCACCAACACTAGTGGATGAGCCAATAAATAATGTCAAAATTTTTATGCCACAAATACCAAAGCCAAACAATATTATCCAAAGATGTATATCACGATTCTGGTCCTCTGAGCACACGATTGATGTAATATACCGACTTTTCTTCCCCATTATGCTCTTGAGCCAACAGTGATCTTATTGATTTATTAGTGGATGTGAGGTACATTATTAATGGCTTTCTTGGCTGTGGTGCTACCATCATTTTGGGATAAGCCAAAAAAAATTTAATCTTCTCGAAAGCCTCTTGTTATTCTCTTCCCCAATTATATGTTACCTTTTCTTTTAGTAAGGGCATCAGGGGATGAGTGACTTTCGCTAATGCCGGGATAAACCTTCTGAGATACAAGATCTTATCCATAAAAGATCTTAATGATTTACGAGTTATGGGTGGCGCCATCTCCAGCACTACTTTGGCTTTCGTTGGGTCCAAATCTATTATGTGTCAATGTACAACATACCCCAAAAAGTTTCCTTCCAGTACCCCAAAAACACACTTAAAAGGATTCATTTTTAAATTATACTCACGGCACCTTTGCAATACTTTCCTTAAATCAACCACGTGAGCCTAGACTGCTCTAGACTTGACCACCAAGTCGTCAACGTAATCCTCTACTGTTTTATGCATTATATCATGAAAAATGGCTATCATGGCTCTCTGATAGGTGAATCCAACATTCTTAAGTTCGAAAGACATTACAATATAGTGGAAATTTCCCATTGGAGTATGAAAAATAGTTTTTTCAGCATTCTCTGGTGCCATCTTTATCTGATTGTAACCACTGAATCCATCCATTAACAAAAATATCTCATGTCCAGCAGTTGCATCTACCATATTGTCAATATTAGGTAGAGGAAAATCATCTTTTGGGCAAGCCTTGTTAAGGTCACGGTAGTCCACACGGACTCGAATCCGCCCACTCTTCTTTTTCACAGGTTCAATATTTCGTGAGCCATGTCGGGTGTTGAGTAGGTTTGATAAACCCTGCTTTCAACATTTTTTCCATTTCTGCCTTAATCTGTATCTCCAGGTCTGGGTGAAATACTCGTTGTCACTGCTTCTTTGGCTCCAACGCGGGATGCATATTGAGATGATGACTGACTAGTCCAGTACTTAGCCCTGAAATCTGACCATAATACCAAATAAAAACATCATGATATTCTTTGAGCAGATTTACTAAAGACACTCTTGTTTCCTCAGATAAGGTGCAACATATGAAAGTTGGTTGTGGTGTTGTTCTATCAACAATGTCAACCTCGCGCAAGCCATGCTCTGGTCACGGATTCAACTTTGATATCCCGGGGTCAGTGTCAATTGTGCAGGCTTCTGACCCCCAATCTCATCATAATTTATAAACCACATGCCTATTACGCATTTTTACTCACGACCAACTCACCTCTTTTACACGCCTTTTGAGTGGAATTTCAGCTTCCAGATCCTCCCACTTTAGCAGGGGGTAGCATAGACACTGTGGACAACTTCTTCTTCATACTCTGAAAAGTAAAGTGCACTTGCGAAAAGAGATTCAGAGGCACAGAAAGGACTCCTGGATGCTTTGATGGTCATTATTCCCTCTCCCCAGTTGGCCTTTATCACTTGGTGATAAGATGATGGCACTATGCCATACGCATGCAACCATGGCCTTCCTAATAGCAATTGATACGAAGGTTCTGTCTTGATAATATGAAACTTAGTCAGGGCCCTGATTTTTCCAACCTTGAGATCCAACGTTGCAAATCCCATAGTGGCTTGTTGGTCCCCATTGAAATCAATAACTGAAATGGTATGAGTCACGATTTTGCTTTCAGGAAAGTTAATCATTCGCAAAGTTGTAAGCGGAACCAAATTAACAGATGTTCCACCATCCAGAAAGGTTCACTTCATTTCACGGTCATTAACAGTAGCAGGCACGTAAAGGGGCCTATTATGAGGAAACAAAACTTGTCTGTCAGCTTCTGAGAATGTGATTTCACCTGTGGCCTTCCCTTGCTGTGGTTTAAGAATGGTGTGATTGAGGGCGGCAATTATTTGCTCCTTCAAGAATTCCTTCACATGCTCTTGAATTGGAAGTTCATTAAAGAAGACTTCGAATTTAGCAATATCAACTGTTTCGCAAGCAGGAGCACATTAACACTCGGCTATGCTCATTAATTCCTCAGTATCATCATGAGCACTTAGTACTGCCACATGTGCAGGAAAAGGCTCATTGACTATATTTTTCACGACATCTAAGGCTCCTAACGTTATTTTCTTGTGCACTATTCCACGAAATGCCCAACACCCGATCAAGGAATGACGAATGGATCTATGATAAGGATTGTAGTTACTTCTCATTTTTTCCTCTCTTTTTGGCATTCTTCACACCGGCGGTAGTGATATAACATCATCATTAATCCACTGATTAAGTAAAGCAATCGCGTATTTTTCACTAAAAGGTAGAGAAGGTGACTCAGATCTTCTGGTGCGATCTTTGCTTGTCCTTTCATCCTATGTAGCTGCTACCATTGCCACTTGCCTCGTGGCAATACTTGGTCGTGTTGGAGGCACGAGAACCTCTCCCAGCCTTCGCGCATTGTCAACTAGTGCGGAGAAAGTTCTGAACTAATGATTGACTAAGTGTACCAAGTATTCTCGTAACATCCCCTCTATGAATATTTTGATTAACAGAAGCTCGGAGAGTGGCTCATGACACTATAAAACAGTTTCGTGGAATCTCTTGACATAAGATGCCACATTCTCTCCCAGTCATTGCCTTTATCTTATGAGTGAGAACATTGACACCTCCTCATCTGCTTGGAAGAACTTGGTGTAAAATTTGATTACCATATCTGTCCAACTTGTTACTGAGGCCAGAACCAGACTAGTATACCAAATATATGCAGTACTTGTTAGAGACTTGGAAAATTCCCTAAGCTTCAAATACTCATTGTTTCTGTGAGGCCCTAAAGCATCCACAAATCGGGAGACATGCTCTTTTCCATTGCCATCCCTACCATCAAATTGCTGAAAACTTGGAACCCCATAGTCTTCGAGATATGGTAAGGCCATGATGCTTGGATGGTATGGTGGAACTGTCTCTACCTCATCTACATCAGCTTTTGCATTTAGAATAGCTCGTAGTTGCTCTCTAGTGATATAAACTTCATTTTCCAGTGCTTTAACTTGTGTGTGTGATGCTTCTCGGGGAAGGCTTTGTGTTGCTATTTTTAGTAGAGCATGATTTTTGACCTACGGAGATACTGAGCTCGGGTTAGAGGGTTGTGAAGCTTTTATGAAAGTCAAAATAGCCCTTTGAGTTTCCTGAATGCTAATTAAAGTTTGAAGCGGAGTTGGTGGTAATTCCGGTGACCTTGGTGCAAGATCTATCACCGGAAAAGTCTCTGCTTGAGCTACGCCAGTTTTTGCGCGGCGATGCTGCCTTCGTACTGGTGGAACTTGTGCAGGCTCCTCATTTTGCTCTACTCCTTGTTCTGCTCCCAGTTCTTCATGTTGCTCGGTATGCCGTGTGGGAGGACGCCCTCTTCGTTAAACTGGACGTGGATTAGCTTGTGTAGAAGACATTTCTTCCCCAGCAAAGTCACATTTAATGTAGGGGTTCGATTATTAGATCGATACAGAGATAGTTTCTACACTTGCTAATCTGAAAATGATGATGATAATAAATTTATTGCTTCTTGATGATTTACAGAACTGTAGTAAAAAGAATGAAAGAGAAGAAAAATAGTATAAATGAACTCGAGGATAACTCTCTCTCTCTCTAAGAATTTCTCTTTCTAAGTCTGGAAGTCTTCTCAAATGAGCTATGACTCCTTTATTTATAGACATCAAGGTTAGACTTGTCTTCGCGAGACACCTTTGCCACATCAGTACCATCTCGCGCCTAGCATACTCACGAGGTCCCACCAGTACTTTGTGACATTGGATTCGCACAGCTATTGCCATGTCAGCATCGCTTGCAAGAATCATAATATGTCTCGCGATATACGATCCGCGCTCCTTTCTCTTTGATCTACTTTTCCCTTTGTATTTCCTTTATCCAAAAAATTGTGATGTTATAGCCTTTCCCTGGGTCATGACCTATTTGCATGCATACCATTTTCATGACCCTGAGTACCACTGGCCTTTATAAGGTACTTTTAATTTGAATGATTCAAATAGGGTCGCGACCCACTATTTGTATATTCAAAGCATTTCCCTAGATTTTCATGTATACTCCCTATGCAAGCAACATATAGGGCTATGATTTTAGATGTTAGCTATACCCACACCAGTCCCCTCATAGATACCTCTGTGTAATGCTTTTACTTGTGTATAAACCATTTTAGGCTAGTTCCCAAATAATACTCGCGAGGCACCCCCCTTACACTCATAATAAAGTTTAGAAAAAATGGAATAACGATTATCAGATGTACGTACACCTTTCATAACACAATTTCCAAAAGAATCAATAATAGAACATTTATCGGAAGTGAAATTGACATTATGGTTATTATCACATATTTGGCTAATGTTAAACAAATTAGCCTTTAGGCCCTTAACATAATAAACATCTTCTAATCTAGGTATACCAAAAGCAACAATGGTGCCATTTCCTAAAACTTTAGATTTTTTTCCATTACCAAAAGTAGCATTTCAAATATTACTACTCTTGAAGTAACCAAACAATGACCTATTTCTAGTCATATGCCTAGAGCATCCACTATCAAAACATCATGAACTATAATCACATGCTCTAAGGGCAGTATTAGTAGAAAAACAATGTAGCTCACCTTTCTTAACCCAAACCTGTCTATTTTTCTGTGTTCTACTTGTTAGATTAGATAAATTATTTACCTCTTCACTTAACACCTGAATTTAATCACGAACATTGGGCCTTGTTTGAGTTCTCTGTTTCCTTTTTTATTTCAGATTATTTCCTTTTAACTTTGAACAATAGGGTCGAATGTGACCTTTCACTCCACAATGATGACATATAGGAACAAATATTTGAAAAACATCATTAGAACTCTTATGATACTTAGAGGTAAAGGAAGATTTCCTCTCAACAGGTTTTCTGATATAAGATTGAACATTAGTGTAACGCCCCAAATCTCTTAGGACTCTGAAACCTGAGCCTAAGAGCTAAGGGAGTGAATGCGGAAGTAAAAAGAAACGAGAACAAATGACCTTCAATCATCACACACCCACAAAAGGGTAAAAATGGTCATCACATGGATAAAGTAGTGATTTCAAGGTACAAATACAAGGTTTGGACCTAAAAGAAGTAATAGGAACAAACGGAACCGAATTTGAAGGTACGAGGCGGAAACTAAAACATTTTGAGAAAACGGCCGTCGTGAGGTGCCAAGACTCAAAATGTACTCTCACCTTCAAATGACCATTTCACCCTCACAAACGACTCAAATGAGGTGATTCAAAAGCAACATCAAGAGCTTTAAGTCAAATTTCTAAAAATCTAAAAAACACCTCCATCCGATACCCGTAACTTGAGATATAAGCAAAATAGTAGAATAGGTTCATAACAGGGGCTGAACCACCCAGTCGACTAGCTAGTGACCCAGTCGACTGGCTGAGTGACCCAGTCGACTCGCTAATGACCTCAAAGTTTTGAAAAAATTTCCTCCGTTTCACCCAGTCGACTGCCTAAAAGGAGCCAGTCGACTGCCTCGACTAGGACACCTTAAAATTGACTCCCATACAGCCCCAAACCCTTAGAAACTTGCAAGAAAGATCTCAACTGGTCCTTGAGACTTTAGAAATGAGGAAAAATCCCCTAACTCAGAAATGAGAAGAAAAATGGTTATTTTCATCAAAGACGCTTCTTAAAAATCCGAAAAAAATAACCATCTTGCCCCCGGTCTCCGTTTTAACGACCACCGGTTTATAAAAATCAAAATCTTCTTCAAATGAGTTTAAAATCATTTCTAAAACAACAAATTTTACCGAGGCCACGGGGGTAGGCGAAAATGGGTTTTTCCATTCAAATCGAAAATGGTTAGTTTGAAAACTTAAAAAAACGTCGTTTTCGGCCAAACACCTAATACTCACATTTCATGGCAAATAATCTATTTCACATTCACAACTCCAAATGAAAGGATTCAATAATGACATTAAAACACTCTAAGGCGAAACATGTTATAATTTGTTCAAAATACACCTTTGCACAATCTGGCACCGAAGTGCACCAAAAGAATAAAATCCATGCGCATAGCGCTCCAAGGGATGTACATAGGCAATAAAACCTAAACTAACATTCTAGCCGGATCAAAATAACATAGTTTTACAAGTTTGATTTACATGGAAAAAAGGAACATATTAATACATGTCTATCGACCTAATGCCCAACAAAATATGAGTATGGTCCGCCTTCTATGCACAAAAATGGCGGACATACAGCCACACGTCCACGGAGAGACTACAGAATTCTCCCAATGGGATCATTACCTGAAAAATATATAAGGCGTGGGGTGAGCTCACTAGCCTAGTAGAGGAAGCGTTATTGCCTCCATCTCGGTAGTCCGAGTGGTTCAACCCAACCAAGGTTCATGTCACTAACCCTAGGTCGGTCTCTTGTTCCACATGGCTCTCATGCCAATCCGGAACCCCATCGAACCCAACAAATAAGTTTTCCCCAACATGCTCACAACATAATTTTTCTCAATTATAGCATGCTTTAATATCAATATCATAATTACACATATATGATAGTTCAAGTGCAATATGACTCAACACACCCCATATTATACTCTTGCCCAATATAGGTTAACGAATACGCACCCTACTCATTTATAACGAGAAAGAGTACCGCACCGATTTTTCCCAAGTGATTTTGAAACTTCTCACTTCAACAAGGAAGACGGTTGCACGAGATGACCTGTGCCTAAATATTTGTATAACGAATGCACGAGATGACCCGCGACTTCGAAAATAAGACGACTCACCCTATACCCCATTCCCGGCTCATTATTTCCGTAGGTTGGGAACACCCCTTGGCTAGTTGTTGCGACGATTCGACGCAAGACTACTTACACATACGAGTACATAACCCGTATAAACCTACACCCATGTCAAAAGGTTCTCAATCATAACCACATGCTATCACAATACATGTTTTTATCAAATAACATTATGTTGGATTCAATTTATCACCAGGCTTACAATTTAAAATTTGTTAAGCAATAAACCATAACATGGATTTACATCATAAAATCATGTTCTCAAGGCCTAAATCATAATCTAAGCTATTAAGACCAACTCGCATATATATATATATATATATATACGGCATATATACACATAGAAGCACACAACCTCATACAAAGACGAACACAAATCATTTTTCCCCTACCTTAATTCCAAGCAAGAACACCAAGAACAAGTAAAGGCTCCAAAGAGTGAGTCGAATCAACCCAACCTCCTCCAAAGCCAACAATAAGTTCAATTCACTTGGTAGCTAAGCTTTAATAGAGTCTTAAGCAAGAGCTATATATAAGACAACCCCATAATCAATATTTGAAGACAAGAATTCAATAATAGAAGTTAGGGTTTGAAACTAGAACTTTCAAAGGAAGAGAAATCACTTACCAAGTTTTGGCTCAAAAGGAAGCTTAGAGTACCAATAACATCTTTCATGCACAAACCTCTTTCAAATTCCCATCCAAAGGAAGAGATAATTTCACAACTTGAAGAATAATGAGTGAAGTGAGGGAGAGCTAGAGAGAAACGTATGAGAGATGATAGAGATTTTTGGTGAATGAGAGAAATGTCTTGTAAATGAGAGAAACACACAAGTGTAGAGATTTCCCACTCACCCTTCTCACCATCCAAGGGTCCAAAATAAAGATGGGGAAAAAAGAAATGAATCCAAGGGCTAGGAATAAGTCTTGCCAAGTGGAAGACTTATTACACCACTCACAAAACCTATTAATTTTCCAAACAAGACCTTATCATCCAAGGGCTTAGAATAAAGATGTGAATCAATAAACCATCCAATGGTTGATAAAAGTCTTTCCAAGTGGAAGACCAACAATAATGGATTATTCCATTTAAGTGCCAACCAAACAAGGCCTTATGATCCAAGGGTCTAAAACAAAGATGGGAGAATGAGATCAAGGGCTAGGAATGAGACACCACATGAAAGGTGGAAATGACCAAATTCTTCCCAAGTTAGGGTTATTCACAAGAGTGCCATCAAGACTTTTAAATACCCTTTTATCCCTTGTCATCCTATCTAATTACCAACATGCCACTCATGCCCTAATTCTTACCCAAAATCTCTACACTTTCCACTAATTGCTCAAAATGTGAAATTACTCATTTACCTCTCGGTCATTTCTTTCCTGAAATCGTTTTTAATAATTTTTATTATTTTCAAAATGAAAATACAACATGCAAGGCATGCTAAACACATAAACAAATTAAGCACATAAGCACATAATTGTTTAAATAATTTTTTTAAATTAATACGTAAAAATACCGGACGTTACAATTAGGATCAAAATTACCTTGAGAAGAACTTGGTGCTACTTGAGAAGTTTTAACAAAGGTAGTTTTGGGAATGACATTTGAATTATTCGTTGTTCCTACAAATCCCAATCCTTTAGTGTTTTCCACAGATTTACCTACACTCAACATATGATCAAGCTTAAGGGTTCCACTAGACCATTTATAAATAGTTGAGTTAGCATCTTTTAATTCCTTTTCCAAAACCTCAAATCTCGTAGATTTCTCGATTACATCAGATCTTAGAGTGGCTAATTCCTTATTGAGATAATCTACACTATTCAAAGCATGCTTCCTATCTTTTTCAGACTTAATCAATTCTTTAAACCATTGAACTCTTTGTGTCTCAAGTTGATTTAGGGAAAATGTAGTATTGGTTAAATCTTTTCTTAACGATCATCTTTCCTTGTCAACACTTTTAAGTTTAACTATACATTTTGAGAATTCTTGGCTAAGATGTGTGGACTTTTCATAGAGTTTATTGTATGCATCTTCATACAAATCCCCACGATCTTCATTATCCTCTGAATCTTCATCCTCAGACATTGTCCATCTTGTAACAACTTCTTCAAATTCCTTACTTTGCACTGCAAGTTCAATAAAATCCTTATACCTATCATCCAATTTAGACTTATCAAAATCACTAGTTGTATCATCATCTGATCTATCATCCCATGTAACAACTAGACCTTTCATCCTTTTTAACTTATTAGCGCACTCCGTATTTATGTGACCAAAACCTTAACACTCAAAATATTTAGGGTGCGTTTGGAAAGGCCTTTTTTGCTTTTGTTTTTGTTTTTTTCTCTCAAGTTGAGGTAAAAAATGTGTTTGGTGAACAAAAGGCCAATTCCATTCCTAAGCACAGTAAAACAAAATGCCCGTGAAATGGGTCCAAAATGAGAACATCATTTTGATGTTCTTTGTATTTTTGAACTGTAGCTAAGCAACACATTCTCAGAAAATGAGAATCAATTCCCAAACTTTTTCCAAAAACACTCTTGTCTTTACACGCTCTTCTCTTCTCTGTCGACAACCTCTATCCTAGGGTTTAGAGACGATTTTTCACAGCACTCAACAATCGGTTATGAAATGGTGATCTAGGGTACCCTTATGCTCACTCTCGCATGTTCTAGGGTTTCGATTAAGAAAGGCTACAGATAGGGTTCGATTGGAACGTGCGTGAAAAGTGGTTGGTTTGCACAGAGAGTCAATTTAAACTCATGTAGGGTTTCAATTTGAACTCGGATTTACTCTTCCCCCATATTTTGTGTTGTTGGAGCTCAATTTGTTAGTGGATTTTTCTGTATTAGGGTTCAGTGTGTATGTGTATATGTGTGTGTTTCTAAGTGTGTATGTGCGTGTGTTTTTGTGTATGTGTGTGTATGTTTCTGAGTGTGTCATAATTTTTTAGGGTTCTGCTTGTGTAAAACCCCCAAATTTATGCCTGTGTGTTTGTCTTTGAGTGTGTATTTCTGTGTGTGATTATGTATGTGTGTGTGTAAGACCTCCTCATTTTGATGCGTGTGTTTCTCTGTGTGTTTGTGCCTCTCTATGTGTGTGTTCGTGTTTGAGTGTGTGTTTCTGTGAGTGTAACTCTGTATATGTTCTCTACTGTGCTAGGAAGAAAGAGGAGAAGAAAAGGAATTTGCTTTAGGAAGCAAAATCATCTTTGTGACTGGTACAAGATCTTCACTCCTATTTATTTTCTAGTTTGTTTGCTCTCTTCGTTTTGCTAAAAACTGGATTGATGGGGATCTGATTTCTGAATAATCTTAAGGTGTGGGAAAAAAGTGTGTTAGAGAGCATATTAGTGAAGAAGTTTACAGAACTTGAAGGTTTAAATTGTTAGCACCATCCCATTACAATGCTGGATTTAGATTGTGACAATGTTTCATTCTCTAACTACGAGGATATTTCTTTTGTGGCTAAACTAGAAGATATACTCTTGACAGAAATTTGAAACATTGCCTTTATTTTTCTCTTTCAAAATTATTGCCCAAGGCTCTTAAGGATAATGTAGTCATGTATGTTAATTGTTTGTAGAATGTCAGTCAAATATGAATTCTGAAAGATGGATAATTCATTTACATTGCCTGCTAGTAAGTTTGTGTTTGAAGTTCATGAGTACAAAGTTGAAGATGATATTTTTGTTGACTGATTCTTTCTGTATTAAGTATCAACATTAGGATTTGTATATACCTTCCAAAAAGCTTTAAATTGGGAGAAAATCAGAGTGAGTGTGAGAAGCACAAAGCTTTGGTTATATGGCTTCTCTCTTAATTTGATTAATTTATGTTATATGTTAATTTTGTGATTTTGGAGGTGTAAAGAGTGATTGTTGAGGTAGTGGTTAGATTTTGTTTTTCCATTTTGGACTGTTCATTGTTAGTTAGAAAAATAAAAGTTTTGTATTACTTGCCACTTTCTTTTTATGTATTATAAAATACTATTTTTTAGGTTATTAGTTGAAATTTTCTGTTTGTACTATTTATTGTATGAGAGAAGGTACCAAATCTTCATGGTACTGCTCTGATTGTGGAAAGTGTGGCTCTGAGTTTGTCAATCTCATTTTTAACCTTAGAGACAAGTTTTAGACTCAATCAATGTAATTTCATCTTGAGTTGATTTAATGCAAGGGAAATAACTAGCTAGTATATTATTTACACAAAAGTTTACCATTTATTCAAGGAATTCATAGTTGCTATAATCCTTCCTTCATATAATTAATTTATGTTCCCTCCCATATGTAGCATTATATTAAGTTTTAAAAAACATTCTTAAAACTTTTAGGCTTTCAGACATCACATTTGACAATGGACTTCCATTATTTTGTTATTATGCATCTCATTCATGTTGGAAGCTTAGAGTATGAGGCCAGGTTGTTCAATGTGCATAAACATGAAGTGTGTCTTCACTCTTCAGTCATCTGAAAATTCAAAGAGGAAACAACAGCTTTGAAAATTTCGGTTAACTTTGAGTCAAGTCAATTGAATTGTGATGCTAGTAATGATGTACGGTTCTCCTTCTAAGTATTATTCAGTTATTATTATTCTCAAACTGGCATATGTGAATGGAGAGAGGTGAAATAGATTTTTTTTAAACAAGCCATTTAAATGATGAAGAACATTTTATGTTAATTTTGAATATATACTCTATGAAGAACATTTTATGTTAATTTTGATTATATCCTATAAACTTCTATTTGACGAAGGAAGCTCTCTCTCTCTCTTTCTCTTTCCAGCCCCTGGGGCCTTCTAATCCTCATGTATTATTTACAAACTTTGGAGGCGAATTTGTTTATACTCTTAACTTCCAATTGGTGTGTCCTTTCATGTAATATTTGGTAGCTGTCGCAAGAATTAAACTTATATATATTTTTTGATACATCACAAGAGGGTGAGTGGGTAATTTTAGGTCTTAACGGTTCCTGGGAGTACTTTGGTTGTGACTTTAAAGGCATAGAAGGTTGTGCAGGATGGCTTCTGCATTTACTGTTGCTGGCCAGGGCAAGAGGAGTGATATTTTTCTTGACTAGAGAGGGAGAGAGACTGGAAAGAGTCAATATAAGTGTGAAGTTATTATATTGTAAACCTTCACATGTAGCATGAGAGACACCATATTTTATTTTGTAGTTGATGGTGTTATATTATATTTTTACTAAAATTGTTCTTTTATCTTGATAAGATATTTGAATTTTCATGCTTTAAATCCCTCACTTTGCAGTTTAAACACTGGAATTCATATAAATGGTAAACCATTTCTATTACATATGATAATATGTCAATCAGTGACCTTTTGGAAAGTTTTGGAAATGTGTAAGGAAACTGGGCTCTCTGGTCTACCAATGAGACATATTTTGATTAAAATTAGTGTAGGTAATTTTAGAATTTTCTGTTGTGCAGTCTCTTTTATATTAAATAATTTTATTTACTCTATATTGTTTAATTTTTATTTTTCTTCCTCCACAAGGGGGAAAAAGAAATCTGCCAAACATATATATATATATATATATATATATATATATATATATATATCTTAAACCACATCTCCATTTACTAGTGATTAGCTTGCTCAACTCCTCTGGTTTAAGGTAACCATAGTCACATTCCATATAATTTTCTTGATATTTGTATAAAACAACCCCCACCATTATCATATAGTCACATTTCATATAATTTTATTTCTGTGTTTAATCAAAAAAAATTTCATACATCACTCATGCTGTCTTTGAAGTTAATGTAGAAAGTTTGTAATTTTTGGTTTTACATTTGAGAAATAATAATGATACTCAATTGGGTTCTTCATGGTTTTGCTTCAATGAATAACTTATACTTCTTTAATAACTACATCATATATTACATTAAAGTTCATCATTTATGTAACTGTAGATGGATACTAATGTAGAAGAAGGTACTGCGAGTGTCACGCCCCAAATTTCCTAGAACTCAGAAACCCGAGCTTAAGAGCTAAGGGGGTGAACGGAAGTAAAAGAAATGAGAACCAACGACATACGGTCATCAAACACCCACAAAAGGGTAAGAATGACACACTCTGATACCCTACTATCACGCCCCTAGAATTCCCGAAACTCTAATCTAGAGAATCAGCGAATCTCTAAAGGGTGACATAAGTCAATCGACCACTAGAGTCAACAATAACCAGACTAAACACATGGAATAACAATGAAAACTATACTCCATGCCAAATAGAATACTAGAACTCAATCCATAAGACTCCCGAACTGGGACATCCAAGGAATCTAGGATGTGATCCTTAACATGAATGACCAACTAAGACATCATTAACCAAGAAAACGTATGGGTTAATGATAGAAATGGTATATTTCATACCCAAATGAATGATAAAACTAAGCAGCGGAATCTAACGAAAATCCGGCAAAGTTCCGTTTGTAAATGGAACATCCGGACATACCACCACAACAATTTAACCTGCCAATAGCAATTCGATAATAATAATGGCTTCCAAGCCCCACATTCATCAATCCTACTAGGGACGAGGTAGTGGAAAGAAACCAAAACCCCTCCAAACCCTCTATAATCAACAGAGCCACAAATGCTCGAATAAGAATACAGAAATGCACCTAGCTGTGTAGAATATATACAATAACCTCCTGAAAGAATAAATACAGGAAATAAAAGATACATCAATAGGGATATGCCAACAGACTGGCTCCCAAAAGAAATACATGACAATCCCATAACAAATGGGTAAGGAAACTAACTGCAGAGAACTAGCGTCCCCAAACCTAGTCGTGTTGCAACCGTAACCGCATCATCCAACGCAACTCCAAAACCTGTAACAAGAAACAAAAGGAAACTGTCGTTGCACTGCATCCTGCCCATAGCCGTATATTTCCTGCAACCTGGCGTGGAATACCAGGGGGGCAAATGAAATTCCCTCCGAGAGCAAATAAGCTCAGTGGGAAAAGATACTCTAACTACCACATCCTCTGGCAGTTTAGGTAATGCTAAACTATCTAGAAAGATATATATAGCCCAACAAATGCCATCCACGCAAACCCAAGGCACGCGCTCATAAGCTACCACAAACGAGTATATATATATATATTTCGGGAATATATATATATATATAAATATATAAATAAATACACAACAAGAGCCTATACGGTACGACTAAGACTCGTACTCCAAGAACCCATACCGGTAGTCTACTTTACTCTCACCAACATACACTAAGTACACAACAACCCAAGTCAAATCTAACAATCATCAAATGTTCACCACGCTAACCACAAAATCCAACAGAGGGAAACACCCTCACCTCTAATATCAACAAGGATCAAATCTACCACTAGTACCAAGGAATACTCATAACTCACTCCCTGATAACACAGGAGGAAAAGTACTCACGTCTTTGCATACTAACACGATCATCATCAATATATATATATATTATATATATATAATATATTATATATATATATGACAAACCACATCCCATTCCTAGAGAAAATCTATACCTCAAGGATGGAATCACCTCATCATATCACTAGATGAAAACCTCGAATGCCATATCCAATAAGGTCAATGAATCACCAATAGGTCAATCAAATCACTAATGCTCTCACTATAGACGACAATAACCACCGATCAAATCACTAAGAGTACACGAACTCAATTCACAAGAACGACCACCTAAGGGTCACCAAAACAAAGCAAAGGAAAAGAATTCCCAATGTTAACCAACAAATAACCGAGACAACAACGTCAAGGTTAAGAATACCCGAACAAGGAAAGAACACCACAAGTGAACAAGGAAGGAACACGAAAAGTGTAGCAGGAAGGAACACCAAAAGTGAACAAGGAAACCAAAAGTGACTGACCGAGAGTGAAAGTTATAAAAAATGATGAATCCTAGGGATTCAATAGTTTTTAAGAAATGTTTTAAAAACTCGAACCAATCCATTCGGCATCTATGTCCCTAACGTACGGAAACTCAAGTCACCTAGGTGGTGACATCAACAACCAAGAAAAATGAAATGCAATACTATATGTGTGCACTAAACAACACCAAGCCTCATAACCGAGACTTAGAATGATCCGAAGAAAAGGTGAAACAAGAACCCACCTTTCAAAACACTTCAGGTTGAGATTCTGAGAAAGAAGTCTCAAAATCTCAAATTCTCGAGACAAGTAATAAAATAGTTTTCTTTTACGAAATCACACAGTAAAAATGACCGTCTTGCCCCCGGTCTCCGTCAATTGCCATTACCGGCTTTTAGAGTTAAAAATATTTTCAAAGAAGATCCTAAGATCATTTTATAAAGTATTAAAACTTTTAGTTGTTACGGGGGTAGGCAAAAATGGATTTTTTCTTTTAAATATAAAGAGTTTATTTCAAAACTTAGAAAATACAACTCTACGGATTCCTATAATGTCCGAGAGGACAAAGAAAGAAGAGTACTACATTGGGTTCACGGAACACAACTATCCGTTCCCAACCTCATGAAATCAAACGATAACACCTAGAAGAGGTTCGGCACCACGCCATAACCAATGACTCAAGGAATGACCTACAAGCCAACGACTACGTACTAGCGTACAAAACACAGTACATGGAATGCTTAGGGGAATGAACTAAGCATAAGAAATAATGGCACAACACTTACAATACTCCAAGTACTTAATGAAATCACTTAACCATAACCTCTTCTCATCAATCAAAATCTCACACAATCTCATCACCTGCCTTCTCTAAGGCCTCAATTCTCAATTGATACTAAAATCAATCTCGGATCTCAAATCTCTAACAAGGTCACACAACCAACCACAATCACCAACATATTAACCACCATCACAAGACTATTAACCACAATCACAAGACAGTTAACAGCCTTCTTTAAGGCCTTAACCTTAAAATCAACTCTACGGTCTACCACTAACCTCAACCAACCACAGAATTCACAACGTCAATATGCCTAACCTCCTCTAAAGGCATAAAAGCATATAATTACAAGTATAAGATTATAATCCATTATACTTTTTAAATTACCACATTTACTTCGTGTTTCACATTATTCATTTCCAGTTGAGCAGTTATAACATATGAATTTAATTTACAATATTCATAAATTAACATGCTCGAACATCATATATACATACATATCAATGAAATCACATAATGATATGCAATGCACTGTACTCACAAACGGCCTGTAGTACACACACACAAAAACACACCCTCCCAAAGGGTAACCGGATCATTCTCCACCATTCCCCTGAGTCTGCAGGCTCACTAGGGAAGGTAGACTTATCGTACCATCCTCCCCAAGTGCTTTACACTTTTAATTAGGATGACGTCACCATGCCGTAGTCAAGCACATAGGCTTTGGATGATGAGTCCTCCCCCTATCACATCTGCGTTTCTCGGCTTTTTAGTTCCGTGGGAGCAAGAAGCACCCCCTGGCCAGTTGTTACGACGATCCAAACACAAACGTCTACCCGCACGCAAACGGAAGTAGACCACACCAAATGCACTACATACACCAACACCCATGTCTCACAATACATGGTGTAAGCAATAAAATCATGTCTCAACATAAATATATCATGCACCATATTTATGAAAATACCCACATGGTAATATCAACATAAATCTAAAAATCTCTTTACATGCTTTTAAATACCATAAAACATTTAAATCATATGAAAACAAATTCATATACAATTCATGTTTGCAAAAATATATTTTCTTTAATTCCTTAGAAAATATTTTCCATTTCAATTAACATGCCTTTTTAAAATAATTTAAACCGATAATCCACGTGTAATGAGAGGAACCTAGCATAGTGTCTAAGTTTCTCACGTCCAACGTTTACAATTTTCTCTAGCCCATTTAATTATCAAGGGAATTTATAAGCCGTCTATTCCTATTCGATTCAGATAGGAAATTATTTAATTACATAGGAAATAATTTAATTAATTTTCTTAAATTAATCCCTAAGTCCCATTCCGATTCTAAACAAATTATAGATATTTAAATTAACAATTTAATATATCTATATTTAATTAAATACGGGTTTGCACCCCTAAACTACTTTAACGATACGGAGTGAGAACTATAATTTTCCACCTAATTTACGTTTACCGAACAGTCCGAAACAGCACAGTGCCGGCGCCCGAATATGAAGCCCGCCGACCAAAATCGTCCAAAACCTATTTCGAATATATCGAAATGTCCGTCTTGAAAACCTATACGATATATACGAAGCCCATTAGCAATAGGTTAATTAATTTGGTTAAATTTAAATACCCCAAACGGAAATTTGAAACTTCAAATCAAATTTCCCGACAAACCGTTCAACAAAAAAATACAAAATTTTTACACGTCGTACCTGACATATAGGCGAAGCTACCCTCCGAAAATAAGCCCAAATCGAGGTCGGTAAGTTGACCTAATCGTCGTCACAAGGTCCGGACATAACTGCCCCTGCTCGCGCGAACTGCTATAGTGCGCGTCGCCTCTGCGCAAACCAGCTCCGCCCTACGCCACCACCTGCGCAACACCATCAAACCACCACGCCGTCGCCGCCACGCTGTCGCCGTCGTCCGCATCTCCAGCCGTCGCTGCCCATCGCCGCAAGCCAGCGACCACCATGGCTGCCCTTCTCAGCCCAAGCTCTCTCTCTCTCTCCGTGCAAGACGAAAATGGAAAAGGAGAAGATGGACATGGCTGTTGCATGAAAAAGAGAAGGAAGGAAGAGTGTATCAGTCATCGTGTAGAGAGAAAAGAGCAGGTCTTTATATGGCGTGTACGCATATACATATATATGTTATATCGCACAACTAACACTCCATTCATCCACAATTGCAAAACAACCCCATTACAATATATGTATATATATATATATACAATAAATCAAAATTTATTATGGACCAACCCCCAAGTGTGATTACTGGTAATTACACGGGACACCCATTAATTAAAATAGTCCGAATTAAATACACCGGGTTAGGAACCCAAACGCCGGAACACTTAACAAGCCCGATCCAATTAAAATGCGTCGTTACCCAGCCGAAGTACTAAACGTTAAATGTCGAAATGATACTGCGTAGTCGATAACGATAATTCACGAACTCGTCAAAGAGAAACCGAAATGTCATCTAGTCGACTTTAAAACTAAACGCGAAAAATTTATACGCGTGTAAATGCAGAAAAATTACACAACAATAACTAGGTTAAAAAATGGATCATTTCTCATTCATCAAAGTCATGTATTTATACACAATTATGGAAGATGGGTCAAGCCTATGTACCCAAATTTATCAATCCCTTAAATCAAGGGATTTGATAAATACTAACCTGTTTTGGACTCTTTATTCTATACTTAGACTACTCCTTATCTTGTGGATCACTTAATTTCCAGAACTTTCCATAGGCCCATTTGTCTTTAGCCCACTTGTTTGCAGCCCATCCGACTTTGGCCCATCAGTCCCTGGCCCATCAGTCGTCGGCCCATCAGTCCTATGGCCCATCTCTATTAGGCCATGAATTTTTTAACTATTACACAGGCCCCTGAGGTTATGGGCTTGATATCCTTTTTAAAGCCCATGACCTAATAAATGTAAATACATATGTATCCATATACATTAATAGCTTTTATGGGGAATGAAAATAATGAATTGGCATGCCATCATTATTCATTTAATGATATATCAAAACATGAGGCCATCACTCCCTCAATTCACGTACCATGACGGCTTTGGCGTGACCTTCGGACTTCGTGCAGCCTTTTGGCTTCCTTCTCTCTCTCTATAAAAACCCATACTTCTTCATTTCATACCTCATTTCATACTTTGCGATTTTCTGCTTTCGCCTCTCTCTTCCTTAGCTCTTCGTCCCTGGGATTTATTTCTTTGCCATTGCCGTCGTCCTTTCCGTCGGTCATTTCAGATCTATTAGAAACCTGCTGATACTCAAAGCTCTTGTGACTCTTCATTCACTAGCTAAGTAAGTCGATCGGTTTTCTTCCCTTCTTCTTTCTTTAATTTTCACCTTTACCCCCTTCTGTCTCTTCTACCTTTCTTAACATCATGTCCGACAGTGACGATACCCGGTCAGTTGAGGAAGTAGTTTTGTCTTCTACTTCGGGCACTAATCCTACTAGTAGTGACAGTCCCAAGCCCACCCGTAAATGAACCAAAAACACAACTCCTCAAAGTACTGACCTCCCGGGCTCATCAACGTCCGAACCTGTGAATCCCAAGCCTTCTGAACCGTTTGTTGTAACCCCACTTAAGAGAGTCCGACCGGAAGTAGACGTTAAACATCTTCGAGCTGAAACCTAAGTTCCTGGGGATGTTGACGTATCCCCCTATCCCGGTTATTTAGACTTTACCCAGAGTCAGGGACTAGCACCCAGTAGCGTTCTGATATCGGCGTCTCATCTTAGGATTTTAAGGTTTCCCCTTCACCCCTTCTTTCACTACGTGTTTTTCATGCTAGGGTTGCATCCTCTTCAACTGAACTCGAACAGCCTTAGGATCATGTCCATGCTCCTGTTGTACAATAGGGGTATGGACCTTAATCTATGTTTAGCCGACCTTCTCCTCTGTTATTTCTTCCAAAATGCCAGAGCGAGTAGGGGTAGATACAATCTCTTTCCCTTCCAAGGCCGGAGCATATGCACAGATACTAAGAAATATGATAAGGGATGGAAAGAGAGAATGGTAATCGTGAGTGGAAACTGGTCATACCCGTTTTCCCGTATATTCCCGATCCCTAATAAGTTCGACCCCATTCTTTTGCCCATCTTTCGCCCTCTTCATAAAGTTTTTTGCCTCTGCGAACATTGTGATCTCCATCGGGGGGACTATGCCTTCAGATTTCTAGGTTATGAGGATAAGGACATCCCCCTTACCTTCATAAAACAACGTATAGGCCTCCTGAAAACCCATATCTGGGGCAAAACCCGATCAGCCACTGATCTGCTGACTTTGGAAAATCTAGAGTCAATTTCTAATTTGGGCGCTGATGTTGACAGGATGGACTTGCCAGACAAACCTCTTTCTGCCAGATTCCCTCAGGTTCCCGAAGGAGTCACCTTGGTTGATGCAGTACCCCTTTCGACAGCACCGTTGGCGGCTTCGGTACCTCCTACTGCTCAGAACCTGATAGCGCCGCCTGCACAGAAAACAACAGCCCCACCCCCGCCTCCTGAAAATCCTTCAACTATCAGGACCCGGTCTAGTACAGTGGGTGGAGTGACTAATAAAAGGGCCAGAACTCAGGTTGAGACTGTTTCTTCAAGTAAGACCCCTATAGCTCCTCAATCATCCCAACCCTTGATTCCCTGGGAGCCGAAGTACCTTTTGTCAGACGGGACACCGGTTTGCGCCGACCAAATCACCCTTAATCAGCCAGAAGCTCTTCGGGCCATGGCCAAGGGGGTCTGGACTCCTGCCGACAGGGCTGCCCAGAATAAAATCACCAGAACTGATCTGGCCAAGAAAACCTCAGTAATGGTTATGGAGGTAAGAACTTTGTTTACTTTTTTGTTCTTAATATATTTGTTACTTGCCCTTTTCGTGTAATAATTAT
This sequence comes from Cornus suecica, assembly GCA_963922005.1. NCBI lineage: Eukaryota > Viridiplantae > Streptophyta > Magnoliopsida > Cornales > Cornaceae > Cornus > Cornus suecica. The sequence goes on from OY998239.1 coordinate 59,681,286, forward strand.
TTCCTTACTGTGTAGCTTTTCTATGGCATTCAGGCCTACAACAACCTCTTAGAGGCCGACGTCAAAGAAATGGCCGGCATGAAAGCTCAAATAAAGCAGAATGATACCCATCGGGTTTCTCTAGTAAAGGAGGCAGATGGCCTTCGCCAGACCGTCTCCGAGTAGAAGACTTTTTTGGAAACTAGTGAGGCGGAGAAGCGGGCCTTGACTGCCGAAAAGATGGTCCTAGCTACTGAGCTAGAAGAAGCAAGGTCAGCTAATAGGAAGTTGGCAGCCGAAAAGGCGGAATCAGATAGACTCCTGGCAGAATCAGAACAGTTGTTAGGTCTTGAACGGGCCAAGGTGGAAGTGTGTCATTTAGGGGGTCTCGACATGTTCAACCGATACTGCGTCATCTGTGATCTCCGATCGTCCAGGGCTTGGCGAAAGAGGCATGAAATGGAACAATTCCTCTGGAGGCTCGAAAGTTCAAGACCGTAGAGGAGTTTGATGCCCATATGGGAGTAGTGATGCCCTACGACAACCCTTCTGCTTCCGAAAATGAAAAGAAGTTTGCTGCCATTTTGAAGGGAGAAGAATATCATCCTCCCGAACAGTAGAATAGGTTTTTTTAAGTTTATCTACATTTGCCTCTTCTGAAAGGGGTACTCCTGTATTTCAACTTTTTTATTTAATGAGAAGAATTTTCAACATCTTCAACATTCGTTATGTTCTCATTAGATCTGCAGTGTTTTGTACTTTATCTTTTTATGAAAAAATTGAGCATTCTGGTATCTGGCCTCTGAGGTTCTGCCATTGCCCTCTTGGCCACTTCAAATCATGTTTTGAAGTCAATATTTAGGAAAAAATTTCATAAACATGAAGCCTTCGGGCATTTGGCCTCTGAGGCTTGATTTCATCCTCTAGTTAGTTCAAATCAGGTTTGAACTCAAACACTTAGGAAAATTTTAATAAACATGAAGCCTTCAGCCCCTGAGGCTTGATTTCATCCTCTGGTTTGTTCCAATCAGGTTTGAACCTAAACACTTACGAAAATTTTAATAAACATGAAGCCTTCGGCCCCTGAGGTTTGATTTCATCCTCTGGTTTGTTCAAATCAGGTTTGAACCCAAACAGTTAGGAAAATTTTAATAAACATAAAGTACTTGTATAAAAGTAGAATCTATCTTTATTGAGATGAACTTGAAAATAATGAAGCAGAGGTGCTGAACATTGGGCACAGATGCTTTGTAAAAAGGGGTGCCATAGCAAGACACAATTCCTAACTGGAAAAATAACTATCTAAGGATAATACCTCTTCAACCAATAAGCATTCTGAGAATTGGACTTGAGGCGACCTGTCTCATTCTTTCGAACCCGATAAGCGCCGCGCCCGATAACTTCAACAATCGTATAAGGTTCTTCCCATATCTCTCGCAATTTGCCCACTATCCCAATTTTTCTTCTAAGTACCATATCGCCCACTTGGAACTCTCTTCTTTTGACTTTCTGATTGAATCGTGCCTGGATTTGTTGCTGATAGGCAGCTAGTCTTATCCCGGCGGCTTCCTTTCTTTCTTCCAAGAGGTCCAAATCACGGGCTAGGTGCTGGTTGTTTGGTTCTTCTTCCCATGCTTGACTCCTTAAAGTAGGTACCCTTAGCTCGGTCGGTATAACTGCTTCAGCCCCATAGGCCAAGGCAAAAGGGGTTTCTCCAGTAGGCTGCCTTGGAGTAGTCCGATAGGACCACAATACCTCAGGTAATTTTTCCAACCATGCCCCTTTTGCATCTTCAAGTTTTTTTCTTAGTGTGTTAAAAATGGTTATGTTTGTCCTTTCAGCTTGTCCATTCCCCTGTGGATAGCCGACGGAAGAAGTGTTTTGATTGATCTCATGCTTTGTCAGGAATGCTTGGACCTTTCTGTTATCCAGGTTGGTACCATTGTCCATCATTATGGTTCGGGGTAGACCGAATCTACAGATGATGTGGCTCCAGATGAACTTTATAACATGGTTGCCAGTTATGGTGGGATATGCCTCAGCTTCCACCCATTTCGTAAAGTAATCGGTAGCCAATAGAACATGCGTGGTATATCGTATTGCCTGCGGGAGAGGACCCACAATATCCATACCCCATCGGGCAAAGGGGTGAGGAACAATTTTCGGGTTCAAGAGCTCCGGCGGTGAATGAATGGCATCTCCATGAAATTGACATTTTTTGCAATGTCGGGTGTAGATCTCAGAATCCCTTGCTAAGTAGGGCCAGAAGTACCCCTGGGTGAGAAATTTATGAGCTAGGGACCTTCCTCTAGAGTGATTGCCACAAGCTCCTGCATGAATCTCCTCCATGACCGCTAAAGCTTCGAAGGGGGTGAGACTTCTCAAGTATGGTCCGGAGAAAGACTTCCGATATAGTTAGCCGTTGTAGAGGGCATATCTGGCTGCCTTCATTCTTATCTTCCGGGCTTCTGATTTTGACTAAGGCAATGTACCAAATCTTAAATAATCTACTATCGGATCCATCCAACTCGGTTCGCATGGGATAACCATTACTTCTTCGGGGGCTTCCAAACTGGATCGGGCGATAAAGTCTATTGGTACAGTGCGAGTCATACTTTTTCCTGCCGCGTAGGCTTGGTTAGCCAGATGATCTGCTACGGAATTGTCTCATCTGGGAATCTGCTCAAAGTTTATTTCCTGGAACCCCTCAGCCTCCCTTAGAACCAAATTTTTGTATGCTTCCATCTTCAGCTCCCGGGTTTCATACTCCCCTTTTAACTGTCGTACGACTAGTTGGGAATCACTTCGAACCTCTGCTTTATGCACTTGGAGGCTTCGGGCCAACCGAATTCCTGTAAGAAGGGCCTCGTACTCGGCTTCATTGTTGGAGGCTGGAAATTCCAGTCGAACGGATTGTTGGATCTTAGTACCATCCGGTGTTACGAGTAATACTCTGATCCCTGCTCTGTTGATGTTCGATGATCCATCCACAAACACGACCCATAATCCATGATCACATTCTTCTACGGAGTCTCTCGCTTCGGTTTCTAACAGGAAGTCAGCTACTGCCTGTCCTTTGATGGTCGTTCGGGGGACATAGGTTATATCAAAAATCCCGAGTTCAATTGCCCATTTTGATACTCTCCCTGATAACTTAGGCTTTGCCATTATAGATCTGATCGGAGTTAAAGTAGGCACTTTGATCGGGTGTGCTTCAAAATAATGTCGAAGGCGTCGTTTAGCATTGATCAGTGATAATACTAGTTTTTCTTGCTTTGAGTAACGGGTCTCCGCATCGGCAAGGGCCTTGCTGGTGTAGAAGACTGGTGTCTGGAACCCTTTTCCCTCCTTGACTAGAGCAGCGCTGGTAGATGTTGCGGATATAGCCAGATACAGGTGTAGCGGCTCATCGGCTTCTGGGGTTGCTAATATCGGGGGCTTTGCCAAGTAACTTTTGAGTCGTTTCAGGGCCTCCGCTTGCTCTAGCACACAGACTTCTCTTTTTGCCGCCTTTATTGCTTGAAAGAATGGCTTACACCGATCGGTTAATCGAGAGATGAAACGACTGAGGACCACTACTCTCCCGGTTAGTACCTGAATCTCCTTTCGGGATTTTGGCTCTGCTGACTCTACAAGAGCTTTGACTTGCGCTGGGCTAGCTTGTATTCCTGTCTGATCAACTACGTGCCCCAAAAACTGGCCTGAGGACACTCTGAAAGAACACTTGGACGGGTTGAGCTTCATATTGTACTTCCTGAGGGTGTTGAACACCTGCTGCAAATCGGTCAAGTAGTCTCCTTTCGCCTTGCTTTTTACCACCGTGTCATCGATGTAGGCTTTTATGGTGGATCCCATCATTCCTTGGAACACCCTTCTGACCAACCTTTGATAGGTAGCACCTGCATTCTTTAGTCCGAAAGGCATAACTATGTAACAAAATATACCTGACTCAGTGATGAAAGCAGTCTTTTCCTGGTCCTCCGGGTTCATTATGATCTGGTTATACCCAGAATATGCATCCAGAAAACTCAGGCGTTCGAAACCCGCGGTGGCATCTACCATCTGATCAATTTTTGGTAAAGGGAAACAGTCTTTCGGGCAGGCTTTATTCAGATCCGTGAAGTCTACACATACCCTCCATTTGCCGTTTTTCTTCTGGACCACCACAACGTTCGCCAACCAGGAAGGATACTGGACCTTTTTTTATGAATCCTGCTTGAAGAAGTCGATCAACCTCTTCAGCTATGATCTAGTTTCGATGGGCCCCCATTCGCCTTTGTTTCTGTTTGACAGGCTTTGCGCCGGGATCCACATTGAGGGAATGTTGGGCTATTGATGGGTCAATGCCGGTCATGTCCATATGGCTCCATGCAAATATGTCAGCATTAGAACGGAGAAGGGACTTCATTTCTTCTTTTTCTTGTGGACTGAGGCCTGAACCAATATAAGTAAACCTTTCGGGACGATCGGGGCAAATTTGAACTTCCAGTAGGGGTTCAACTGCTACTAGTGACCCCGAACCGTCCTCCTGTAATTGATATTTGCCATCGGTTGTCGTCTTGGATTGTAATCCTCGTTCTGGTTCCGCCTTTCTTTTTAGACTTTTCATGGTGACAGCGTAACACTCCTTTGCTGCTACCTGATCGCCCCTGATGTCGATCACGTCAACTCCGTTTGGGTCAATACATCGCATGACTTGATGCATGATAGAAGGGACTCCGTGCATACGATGGATCCATCCCCTCCCCATGAGGAGATTATATGAAGGTTTGACATCTACCACCACAAAAGTCCCTCGGAGCTTGCGCCTTGCTGCCATTACTAGTAGTTGGATTTCTCCCACTGTTTCCACTCTTCTACCATCGAATCCTGCTATCGGGCTTCTGGAAGGGACTATTTCCTGGGGGTTGATTTCCAATTTCTCAAAGGCCCACTTGGTGATTGATGTGAAATTTAGAGTAACCCAAAAGATAGTTTAACTCAAACCAAATTTTACTCGCAAGTATACGAATCATAGTAGTAAAGAGTACAAGTATTGCGAGGTCATTCCCACGAGAATTGATTAAGACAAATTAAATCTAAAAACTACTATCTAACTAATTCAACAAATTATTGATGATTGTGAAAAAAAAAAAAGAATAATTGCAAAAGAGATGAAAGAACAATGATAAAGAAAATACCAAAGCTTCGATTCCACCACCAATCAGGACAATTCCGATTTTCAATTGAAATTCTTAAATATCCAAATAATATTCACACATCTAATAAAAATAAGTAGAATCAAATATATGGATAGCCAATCCGTGTTAAGGCATAGATTCAATCAAATATTTATTATTTTGTTCATGAATAATAAACACCTAATTGAAAGAAAGTACAAATCCTAACTATCTATCTGTGGTCAGGCATAAACAGTTATTCATTACTTTCTTCTTCTTAAATTGCCAAATAAGATTACTTGTTCATTGTCAGACACAAGTAACCTATATGCTAGAATTCTAATACATTCGATTAGGGTCTTGATTAAAACACATAAAATCAAAAGTATAGGAAAACATCAAAATACTATAAGAAGAATTTATTAAATGAAATATTCAATTATTCAATTAAAAATCATGGAATTGTACATGAAAAGGGCTTCCTCTCAGCCTTGGTTGAGAGAATTAGCTAGACATAAAGGATAAAATAATAAAACAACAACCAAACCGAAATTGAAGATGGAAGAACGTCTTTGCTTTCTCCGTGAATTGTACCACTCTTCTCTTCTGTTCCTTTGGCTCTTGATGATCCTTTGTGCATCCACATATGCCTTATTTGTAGGTGTCCTCAAGGTTTCATCTAGGAAAGTAAATAAGAGAATACAATATTCCCATATTTCTTTTCGTAATTGGTGATATCTTGCAGCCCACTTTTGACCAATTTGGAGAGTAAATTTGGAAGATATTAGTGAGATACTCTTTTCTTGTTAATCAAGTCCTCTTCCCACAGCCCTTGATTTCACTCCATTCTGATCGTTCATTCAAAATCTGTGATTATATTACCAAGTTGATGCTGATTTTCGCACAAAATAGTATGTCAGATTTAAAATGTCTTTTTCGTCCTCTAAACTTCAGAATTAGGGTTTCTATGTGAAATACCAATATTCTTTAAAGTGAATCAGCTTTCTAGGAACACTAGGCTCACAGAATTCCGAAAGACGGGCTGAAATACATGGCCCAAATACTAAGATGTGGTCTAAATAGATTTTGGGCTTGTTTAGATGGATTTAACCCATTTGTACCAGAAATCACCAATAACCTATAAAAATATAAAAACACAAATATTAATTAAGATAATTTAAAATAAATGACTAAAAAATATATTTTTGGAGGTTAATCGTGTATGAATTATGCACTTATCAAATACCCCCAAACTTATATTTTGCTAGTCCTCGAGCAAAACAAAAAACAAAAACAAAAAAAACCTAACTATACCACTTTCGCAGGAACTCTCGATTGCATTTAGCATATGCAATAAGCCTTTGAACCCCTAGGTTACCCCCAGTGGACGAGTTATAGTCTCGTGAGGGTTTCCAGTGATGATACCCACAAACATCCGAAAAATAAGTTTCAAAGCATTATACAATCACATATGTAACCTTGAATAGTAAATTGTCATCAACTTGGGATTTTCGAATCATTAATTTATTTGAGATGTTAAACCCATATTCTCCGTCTAAATTAAATTTAAGCTAAGTCTAATTCACTTATCAAAATTTAGTTGAAGACCCAAATTGTCCATCCTTGTTGTAAAGTGCAACAACTAAACACTAATTCAGAATTGGTCAAAACCTCATGACATAATTCTAAAATCTCAAAAATCATCGGGTTTCCAGAATAAGAACAATTTTACATTGGTAACTCAAGTGCTTTATTTTTTTTCTTTGATGATGGTAGAATGAATGTATCCAATTTTTATTTATTTATTTATTTTTTTTTATTTTTTTATTTTTCATCACAAGAGTCCTGATTGAATCTCATCCTAGTCTACCGATTTTTTTTTCTAAGATAATAGAACGATATCACTAAATTTTAGACCTTTTCTAAAAAATGTAAGCTAACAATGCTCGTGAAATATGTTTCAAGGTTTAACTATGAGGGTCATCAACTAAATAATGATAAGTATAAAAGACTAAGGACTATCATTCATTCTGACTAGATTAAGTATTTTAGTCTCAAATATACTAATGATTTTCAAATCTCAACCAAACTGATGACAATTCAATACTCAATAGAAATACTGAACATATTGCATAGGCTTTGAAACCTTTTATTTTATTTTATTTTTTAATATGAAAATATATACATGTATCTATATAAAAAAAAAAATAATTCCCTTTACCTCCAAACTTAGATCAAATATTGTCCTCAAAATTTAAAAATGAAAGTTACAAGGGCAAGTTTGAGAATTACCTTGGATGACGTACTATCCAACTTCGAGCAAGAACAAGGAGAAAAAAAAAATAAATTAATTAAAATAAAATAAAAAAAAAAATAATGGATCAGAAGGAATCACAAGTATGTCACCCCCAAACTTGGATTATAAGCATCCACAAAAATCTTTTTTTTTTTTTTTTTTTTTTTAAAACTCAACAATTTTGATAAATGGGGTCCTCTAAACGAATACACTCCACATCTCTATCTACCAACCCATCTAAGTATGGTTTCAACCTTTGCCCATTCACTTTGAAAATACTACTATCCTTAGGATTTTGAATCTTGACTGCCCCATGAGAAAAAACATTTGTCATAATGAATGGACCAGTCCATCTAGAACGCAACTTTCCAGGAAAGAGACGTAATCTAGAGTTGAATAACAAAACTTTTTGGTTGGGCTCGAAGGACTTCCTAAGAATAAATTTGTCATGAAACATTTTAGTCAGCTCTTTATAAATCTTGGCATTTTCATATGCATCCTTACGAATCTCTTCTAACTCATTGAGGTGGAGTTTACAATGTGACTCAGCCTTACCCATATCAAAGTTGAAGGTTTTGATAGCCCAATAAGCACGATGTTCTAATTCTACAAGCAAGTGACATGCTTTTCCAAAGACAAGTCGATAAGGGGACATTCCAATCGGGGTTTTAAATGCAGTCCGATAAGCGCAAAGAGCGTCGTTCAACCGTTGCGACCAGTCCTTACGATCGGGTCGAACCATTTTTTCTAAAATAGTTTTGATCTCCCGATTGGAAATTTCCACTTGTCCACTTGTCTATGGGTGATAACAAGTGCCAACTTTATGAGTGATGAGGTACTTTTTCATGACAATTTCAAATGATTTATTGCAAAAATGTTTACCACCATCACTTATAATTGCACGAGGCGACCCAAAACAAGAAAATATGTTATCTTTTAAGAATTGAATCACGATCCTATGATCATTTTTCCTACAAGGTACAGCCTCCACCCACTTGGACACATAGTCAACAGCTACAAGTATGTATAGGTAACCAAATGAGGGAGGAAATGGACCCATGAAATCAATACCCCAAACATCAAAAATTTCTACGATAAGGATGTTAGTGATGGGGCATCATGTTCCTACGAGAAATACTACCCATACGTTGGCACCGATCACAAGTGGAGCAAAATGCATGTGTATCACGAAAGAGTGTTGGCCAATAGAATCCAAATTGTAAAATCTTTGCAGCTGTTTTCTTAGAACTAAAATGACCACCACATACATGGTCATCACAAAAGGAGATAATACTATGAAACTCATTTTCACGAACACATCTCCTAATGATTTGATCAGGGCAGTACTTGAACAAATAAGGATCATCCCAGAAAAAATGTTTAACCTCAGCAAGGAACCTAGATCTATCATGTTTTGTCCAGTGTTTAGGGAGTTGACCAGTAACAAGATAATTGACAATGTCAGCATACCAAGGTAACTGGGAGACAGCTCAAAGTTGTTCATCAGGAAAAGATTCATTCAAGGGTGATAAATCCTTAGTGCATTCCGAGACAATCCTAGACAAGTGATCAGCTATGACATTTTCAAAACCTTTCTTATCACGAACCTCAATATCAAAATCTTGTAATAGTAAGACCCAATGAATCAAACGAGGTTTAGCATCTTTCTTTGAGAAAAGGTATCTCAAAGCAGCATGGTTAGAGAACACAATAACCTTGGACCCTAAGAGGTATGATCTAAACTTATCTACAGCAAATACAATGGCCAGTAGCTCTTTTTCTGTGGTGGAGTAATTGAGTTGGGCATCATTCAGAGTCCTACTAGCATAATAGATGACATGGGGCATCTTATCTACTCGTTGCCCTAAGACAGCTCCAACAACATAGTCAGATGCATCACACATAAGCTCGAAAGGTAGAGACCAATTTGGGGGTTGTATGATGGGAGCAGAAGTCAATAAGAGTTTGAGCTTTTCAAATGCTTGTGAACATTCATCATTAAAGACAAAAGTGGCTTCCTTAGCAAGTAGGTTGCATAAGGGACGAGAGATTTTGCTAAAGTCTTTAATGAATCTCCTATAAAATCCAGCATGACCAAGGAAAGATCGAATTTCCTTCACTGTCTGTGGTGGAGGAAGGTGTGAAATCAGATCAATTTTAGCCTTATCGACTTCTATTCCCCTATGAGAAATGAGGTGCCCAAGTACAATGCCTTGTTGTACCATAAAATGACACTTCTCCCAATTTAACACGAGATTTGTTTCTTGACATCTTTCCAACACAAGGGATAGGTGGTGTAAACACTCATCGAAAGAAGACCCAAATATTGAGAAATCATCCATGAATACCTTAAGAAAGCGCTCAACCATATCAGAAAAGATGCTCAACATACACCACTGAAAGGTAGCAGGTGCATTGCATAGCCCAAAAGGCATGCGTCTATAAGCATAGGTACCGAAGGGACAGGTAAATGTTGTTTTTTCTTGATCTGGTTGTAACCAGAATAACCATCCAAAAAGCAATAATGGCTATGTCCGGCTAGTCTTTCAAGCATTTGATCTATGAAAGGGAGAGGAAAATGGTCATTCCTTGTGACTAGATTCAGTTTACGATAATCAATGCACACACGCCACCCAGTCGTCATTCTCGTAGATATTAACTCGTCATTAGTATTTTTGACAACCGTAATCCCAGACTTTTTAGGCACTACTTGGACAGGACTAACCCAAGTACTATCAAAAATAGGATAGATGATTCCCGCATCTAACAATTTGAGCACTTCGGCTCGGACAACTTCTCTCATGTTAGGGTTAAGCCTACATTGCATTTCACGAGTTGCCTTTGAGTTTTCCTCAAGATGAATACGATGCATACACCTAGTGGGGCTTATACCCTTGATATCTGCTATTGTCCACCCTAAAGCTGTTTTATTTTCTCTGAGAACATTAAACAACTTTTTCTCTTGTGCACTATCAAGATTAGAGGCAATGATGACAGGTAACTTATTAGAAGGACCTAAGAATGCATACTTGAGATGCTCGGGCAAAGGTTTAAGATCAAGTTCGGGTGACTCTTTAACAAATGGGACAAGTTTAGACTTGGATGGTAAAAGAGGTTCTACCATGGCTTTCCATTTAGTTGTGTCCATAACAGGGGTAGAATCAAGCAATGAATTGACTTCAGCGATGGAGCTATCTATGTCAAAATCTAAGCCAAAATGGGCTAGACAAGTCTCAAGGGGGTCATGAGAAGATAATTGTGGAAATGAGTCATGAACAAGGCTTTCAACCATGTTACTCTCAAAAGTTTCCTCTAAATCTAGAGGTTGTTTTTCCACATTAAACACATTGAGTTTAACATTCATGTTTCCAAAAGATAGTTGCATAACCCCATTTCTACAATTTATGACAGCATTGGATGTGGCTAAAAATGGGCGACCTAAGATGACCGGAATGTGGTTACTGGAATTTTGGACAGGTTGGGTATCTAAGACGACAAAGTCCACTGAAAAAATAAACTTGTCAACCTTGATTAGAACATCTTCAATAACACCACGAGGAATTTTCATAGATCTATCAGCCAATTGCAGTGTTATAGGGGTCGATTTTAACTCACCAAGACCTAATTGCACATACACAGAATATGGTAATAGATTCACACTAGACCCTAAGTCGAGTAATGCCTTCTCAATCATATGATCACCAATGACACAAGAAATGGTAGGGCATCCAGGATCTTTAAACTTAGGTGGGGTGTTGTGATGGATGATTGAGCTTACTTGCTATGTGAGGAAGACTTTCTTGTACACATTTAACTTTCGTTTCTGAGTGCAAAGATCTTTGAAAAATTTGGCATAGGCAGGAACTTGATCGATAAGAGTGAGTACGGGAATGTTTACTTGGACTCGCATAAACAAGTCCATCATTTCACTATAATTCATCCCTTTCTTGACTGGGGTCAAACGTTGAGGAAAAGGGGCCTTGGGTATATAAACTTCCATAGGATTGGACTTAGAAGAGGTGGATGATTTTTGACACTCTGGTGAAACATCATTTTCTTTGAATTTCTTATTATTCCCTTCTTCTACATCACACTCTTTGGACACAACTTTTGGTTCATGCCTAGGTATTTCTACCTTGTTATCAATTGGTTTGCCACTTCTAAAGGTAGTGATGGACTTCACTTCCTCGTATTGTTCATGCTTAGAACTAGAGCTCACCTCATGTTGACCTTTTGGATTAGTTATGGGTTGACTAGGAAACGTTCCCTTTTCTCTCTCAGTTAAGGTAGAGGCAATTTAACCCATTTGAACTTCCAATTTAGCAATGGATTGAGAATTAGAATGCAAGCTTTATTGGGTATCTTTTTGGAATTGAAGTGAACTTTGCATGAAAAGATGGAGAGTGTCCTCAATGGATAGCTTCCTAGTTTGTGTAGGATATGGTGAAAACTGTTGAGTTAATGACTGACCGGAAGCTTGAGGATAAGAATGAGTGTTGGAATTCCCATATGGAACTCCTTGATTTGATCCTTTGGACCATGATAAATTTGGATGTTTAGCCCAACCAGAATTATAAGTCTGTGAATAAGGATCATTGTCTGGTCTCCTAAAAGCATTCAAGGCATGGACTTGCTTAGATGCATGTTCAAAAAATGTCATATTAGATGGACAAGACATTGTGAGGTGGGTTGGGCTTGAACAGATGGAACACACCTCAGATTTAGGTGTCAACGGGGGCCCACTAGCTAACATCAAAGCATCGACTTTTCGAGCCAAGGAATCAATTTTTGCATTAAGGTCTACAGTACTTCCTATCTCATATATGCCACCCTTCTGTTGAAGATGAGTATTCTTTTCCACCCTAGTTGAATAATCCCATTGTTGGGAATTTTCACACAAAGTTTCAAAGAAGTCCCAAGCTTCAATGTCACTTTTATCCATAAATGTTCCTCCACTAGTGGCATCAACCATGCGACGGTTTTGGGGTGTTAAACCATTGTAGAAATATTGAACTAGTCGCCACTTCTCATATCCATGGTGGGAACACTTAAGAAGTAAATCTTTCCATCTCTCCCAATATTCATAAAATTGTTCAACCTTTTTTTGTGTAAAATTTGAAATTTCTCTCCGAAGGGAATTGGTTTTATGAACAGGGAAGAACTTGTTCAAGAATTTTTTTGACAAAACATCCCAAGTAGAGATAGATCCTGATTCTAAAGAATTCAACCATGCCTTCACCTTATCTTTTAAAGAAAAGGGAAAGAGACGTAGACGAATGGACTCATCATAGAAGTTTTGGAACTTGAATGTGGAACAAATGTCTAGAAAGTCCTTGACATGATAATATGGATCCTCACTATTTAGACCATGGAATGTGGGCAGAAGTTGGATGACACTTGGTTTAAGCTCAAAGTGTGTGGCCGTTGTGGCTGGCAACACTATACATGAAGGTGTACTACATTGACAGGGGCAGAGTATTCCCTAAGTGTTTTAGGCGCAACCTCTTCTCCCATCTCAATTAAAGGTTTATCCAATTTATTTTTACCTTTAGATCTTTTCCTAAATGTTCTTTCAATTTATGGATCAAAGGATACTAATTTTGGATTTTGAGATCGACAACCTTGCATATACTAGACCCACACTCAAGAAAGTTAACAATGATATACCTAGCAACCAAACAAGCCAAACAAGTATATTTTTTATTTTTATTTTTTTATTATTATTATTTTTTAATTTTCTTTGTGAGAATTAATTCAAGGGCAATGTTAATGTTTATTTTTTAATCTTGTAGAGAATTATCAGGAATAGCCACAATAATTCTCTCCTAATTAGAGCTCCTACTCTCTTCCAAAGTAAATCAAAGGATGACCAGTTAAGGCCTGCCAACTAAACAACCAGGTGGGTTCCCAGGTAGGTGGAGAGGCACTAGGCCTGCTTAATGACGGTACGTCCACACAACCTTAAGCAACAAAGTCGCCGTTTGACAGAACCTTTCTAGACATTGTTAAGCTGGAAGATGCTCACTGGAGTTACAAAAGATTATCTTTTTTCAAGAGGGTCCTATGAGCTATATGAAAATCCTAGGGTTAACGTCTACTTGATTTTATGTTAAAAAATTTAGGCTTGGGTTTGACAAATGCAAGGAGATTTTAAACCTAGGTGGGCAAGGAATTGGTGATGAAATCCAATCCTTATCTTGTTAGGGGTTAGTGCCCTTACTAAAATTTTATGCCAAATGCTAAATTAAAATGCACAAATAAAACAAGTAAGAAATAAAGGAGAGAAAAAAAAAATACAAAAGAATAAATACAAAGGAGTGAGTGTGTGAACTTTCTTCTTTTTCTTTTTCTTTTTTCTTTTTTTTTTTCAAAAATAAGTGTACTAACAATAATAAAAGAAAAGAAGAGAAAAACAAAATTAAAAATAAATATGAATGAAGAAAGTGTGCTCCAAGAAAAAAAAAAATCCTATGTTATTCTAACCTAAAAAAATAATAATAAAATAAAAAATAAGGTTAGAGTCACTTACCTGAATTGCAAAATTATGCAATAGTGCGATTTTTTTTTTCTTTTCTCTTTTTTTTTTTTTTTTTACTTTACGCCCCTTTTCTGTACCAAACGTCCTGTAGTTGAGGAAGCAGCAATATCAAACCTCTAAAAAGATGACAATGACTTGGATGTTGCTTGGAATTAAAGGAATCACATAAATTTGGAATGAAAAAAATAATAATAATAAATAAATAAAAATAATAAAATAAACATAAACTAAGAATTATGATAAATAATAATCTTCAAATTTAATTGTATCAAATACAATCCCAGGCAGCGGCGCCAAAAACTTGATGTGAAATTTAGAGTAACCCAAAAGATAGATTAACCCAAACCAAATTTTACTCGCAAGTATACGAATCATAGTAGTAAAGAGTACAAGTATTGCGAGGTCATTCCCACGAGAATTGATTAAGACAAATTAAATCTAAAAACTACTATCTAACTAATTCAACAAATTATTGATGATTGTGAAAAACAAAAAAAGAATAATTGCAAAAGAGATGAAAGAACAATGATAAAGAAAATACCAAAGCTTCGATTCCACCACCAATCAGGACAATTCCGATTTTCAATTAAAATTCTTAAATATCCAAATAATATTCACACATCCAATAAAAATAAGTAGAATCAAATGTATGGATGGTTAATCCGTGTTAAGGCATAGATTCAATCAAATATTTATTATTTTGTTCATAAATAACAAACACCTAATTGAAAGAAAGTACAAATCCTAACTATCTATCCGTGATCAGGCATAAACTGTTATTCATTACCTTCTTCTTCTTAAATTGCCAAATAAGATTACTAGTTCATGGTCAGACACAAGTAACCTATATGTTAGAATTCTAATACATTCGATTAGGGTCTTGATTAAAACACATAAAATCGAAAGTATAGGAAAACATCAAAATACTAGAAGAATAATTTATTAAATGAAATATTCAACTATTCAATTAAAAATCATGGAATTGTACATGAAAATGGCTTCCTCTCAGCGTTGGCTTAGAGAATTAGCTAGACATAAAGGATAAAATAATAAAACAACAACCAAACCGAAATTGAAGATGGAAGAACGTCTTTGCTTTCTCCGTGAATTGTACCACTCTTCTCTTCTGTTCCTTTGGCTCTAGATGATCCTTTGTGCATCCACATATTCCCTATTTATAGGGGTCCTCAAGATTTCATCTAGGAAAGTAAATAAGAGAATACAATATTCTCATATTTCTTTTCCTAATTGGTGATATCTTGCAGCCCAATTTTGACCAATTTGGAGAGTAAATTTGGAAGATATTGGTGAGATACGCTTTTCTTGTTAATCAAGTCCTCTTCCCACAGCCCTTGATTTCACTCCATTCTGATCATTCCTTCAAAATCTTTGATTCTATTACCAAGCTGATGCTGATTTTCCCACAAAATTGTATGTCAGATTCAAAATGTCTTTTTCGCCCTCTAAACTTCCGAATTAGGGTTTCTATGTGAAATACCAATATTCTTTAAATTGAATCATATTTCTAGGAGCATTGGGCTCACACAAATTCGAAAAACGGGTTGAAATATATGGCCCAAATACTAAGACGTGGTCTAAACAGATTTTGGGCTTGTTTAGATGGATTTAACCCATTGTTACCAGAAATCACCAATAACCTATAAAAATATAAAAACAAAAATATTAATTAAAATAATTTAAAATAAATGAGTAAAAAATATATTTTTGGAGGTTAATCGTGTATGAATTATGCACTTATTAGTGATAATGTTGGCATTGTTTCCTGGATCAACCATTACCCTCTTGATCAAGCAGTTGGAGACCATGAGGGAGATAACCAGAGGGTCATCATGTGGTGTCTGAATGTTCTGCATATCGGCATAGGTGAAAATAATCTTAGCATCCTCTTTAGGTTTTCGGAACTCGGTGACTTCCCCAACCCTTCGCAACTTCTGGGCTTGCCGCATCAGTGATCTACGGGCTTCCTCCACTTCTGATCGACTGGGCCCCCCATGGACCATGTGAATGACCCGTACAGGTTGCCCCATAGCTCCCTTGATAGGAGCATACGACGCTTGATCTAATCGGGCTCCTTCCTTGGCGACATACTCGGACAGTTCTCCTTTTGCTATCATGGCTTCCACCTGCCTCCTGAGGCTTCTGCATTCGTTGGCGTGGTGCCCGTATTCGCCATGGAAGGCACAATGTCTTGACGTATCTCTCTGATCCATCAGTTGTCTGATGGGTGGTGGTGACCGATAGATTCCCTTACCCTTCGTTTCATGGTACAGCTTTACGAGGGTCACTTTCAGGGGGGTGATCTTCTCCTCAAACCTTAGGCGTTTCTCTGGGACCGGGGAAGGAGCAGGAGGAATGCTCGGTCGCTTCTGATCTGGTGCTCGATCCTTTACCCTGGAAGGTTCGGATGCCCTTGCCTCTATTGTTGTAAAGGCGGTCCTTCTCTGTCGTATGGCCAACTCTTCTTCTATTCGGAGGTGCCCTTATGCCCTGGAATTGAGCTCTCCAATGTCTGCAGGTGGCCTTTTGACCAGGGACTGATGGAACTTGGTTCCCGGGATCAGGGCCATTCTGAAGGCTTTGACAGCTGAGTGTTGATCGTAATTGTCAATTGAGGACATCTCCACGTTGAATCGTGATACAAAACTTTTCAGGCATTCGCCCTTCTCTTGAATCATGGTGAACAGATTGGAGATAGTCTTCTTCTGTCTTTTGTTACCGAAATACTGGGCAATAAATAACTCGCAAACTCTGAGCCAACTTCCGATCGATCGGGGTGGTTGCTTTCTGAACCACAGAAGGGCTGCTTCGGTTAGGCTGGTGGGGAATACTTTGCAAAGTAAGGCCTCGTTCTCATTGTAAACGTTCATCTTGGTATGAACGTGGTAGATGTGCTCTATTGGATCTTTCCTACCATCAAAAAGGGTGAACTTCGGTAATCTAAACCTCTCCGGATAGGGCACACTGGTGATTGAGATGGTGAATGGTGTCTGAACGGCGTCTATAGATGCCTTAGATGCTAGATTGATTGGGGTCTGTAGCTTCAGAAATTTAAGCACGTCTCGCTAGAATCTGGACATGATTTCCTCCAGCTTTTTCATGGTCAGGACCTCTTCAGGGTTACGTACCCCGAGAACCTGTAGCGATGACTCCGCGTGTTCTTCACGATCATTATGGGATCAGACGGGGAGATCGTCCTTATCCGTCTGGCGGCCTATAGATCGTTCATGCTGGCCGAACTGTTCATCATTATGAACCTCCTGTGGGTTCTGTAGTTGAGCCAGTTTTACCACTAGTTCAGTGTTCTGTCTTTCTAACTCGGCAGTCCTGTCTTCTAGGGCTCGTCTGATCGGATCTTCTGGATTCTGGCCCCCATTTGGAGGTAATTCGGTCTGTTGTGAACGTGTGATCGCCATTGGTGATACGAATCTTCGCTTTTTGTAGAGAGTGGGAAGCTTATTGAAAACGATTTCAATAATAGAGGCTTCCCACAGACGGCGCCAATTGTGTAAATGCAGAAAAATTACACAACAATAACTAGGTTAAAAATTGGATCATTTCTCATTCATCAAAGTCATGTATTTATACACAATTATGGAAGATGGGTCTTGTGAATCACTTAATTTCCAGAACTTTCCATAGGCCCATTTGTCTTTAGCCCACTTGATTACAGCCCATCCAACTTCGGCCCATCAATCCCTGGCCCATCAGTCCTATGGCCCATCTCTGTTGGGCCATGAATTTTTTAACTATTACAACGCGAAATACCAAGAATAAACAATGCGTCAAGAACAAGAGACGTCATTACCGAAATTGAATTAGAATTAATTTCAGTAAAAAGAAAGTAACACGGGGTGTTACAACGAGTGAAAATCAAACTGGAGTGTTAGAGGAAAGTAAACTTTGGGGTAAGGCACAGTATGAGAAGTTGTTGAACCTAATGGAAGAGCAAGTACACCTTGGTAACGGGACTGGCAAGGGAGCATTTAACAAAACTGGTTGGGAAAATATTGTCAATAGCCTTCAAGCTAGTTTTGGAAAAGATTACGTACTAAAAAAAGTTAGGGGCAAATGGAATAGGGAAAGACCAATTTGGAGAAAGTTCAAAAGAGTCAAGGAACACACAGGAGTTGATTTTGACCCTACTACTGGGTTGGTGACCATGCCCCCTGAACTATGGGAGACTATGGATCAGGTAATTAGTAATATTAAATTTTCTATAATTTACACCAACTTTAAATTTATTTGATTCGTAATGACTATATAGTTAAATATCTTATGTTTTGGTTTTTAGGAAATCACTGGGTCCAAAGGCAAATTTATGGGTAAGTTGTTCGTGTACCATAGGCAATGGAGCGTTATAGACGCATACGGGGAAGCTACGGGTGAACATGTCATACCTTCGACACAAATACCGAAATCCTTCCCAGAGTCCTCCACCCGCCCAGTTCCAATAGTTATCGGGGATGATGATATTGATTTTGACGAGCTTATGGGGAGTCCCAGCCCAAAACGTAAGAAAAAAAGGGAAGAAGGTATGATGAAAGTAATGTATGATTTCATGAGGGTGATTGAGAAGAAATCAGAGAGAAGAGATGAGAAATTTGAGAAATCATTCCAGAGTGTGGTAAGTGCCTTTAAGGAAGCCAGTTCAAAGTCAACTCCCCAAATGGAGTCCCCTAAAAGTCGTAGTGATGAGGCCACCTCCCCCTCTAAGAAGTCGTACGATGAGTTTCTAGTGTGTATTGAAATCTTAGACACTATAGAGGGAGTAGATAGCGTGCATTATTCTAGGGTTGTGATGGCATTGGAGAAGTCTGTGGCACTCTGGAAATTATTTTTCCAAGTTTCAGATGATAGGAAGCGTGATTGGGCGATGGGTCTTTCTTAGAAGGGGAGTCTTTCGTACTTTATTTAGATTACTAAATCGTTGAGTACTATTTTGGTAATTGGATGATTTTTATTTTCTTTTATTTGGAAGACTGTAGTTTGCTTTTATTTGGATTGTTGTTTGTTTTTTATTTGGATGACTGTAGTATTTATGTAATTTGGATTGTTGTTATGTTTTTATTTGGAAGACTATAGTATAAACCTTCTTAAATGTCAAACTAATTTGGATGTTTCGTTTAAGTCTTATATTTATTTGATTTTGTTCTATTTTTAGTTTTAAACATGCTATGAATGCTTGGTATGTTGTTAATTTTTGTATATTTGTCATTAGTAGGTAAATCAAGACCATTATGAGCTTCCCAGAACGCTACCTGTTGAATTCATTTAATAATGAGCTAGCACCTTATTGTCTTGATAACTCCCTACGAGATCATATAGTTTGCGGGGTTTGCATGATGTTGAAAGCCTATTATATGGAGATAGAGAATGAGCGAATGCCATGTAGGAAATCGATTCTGAGGGGTTCTGTATATGTCATTGAGATACTAAATGGGCATCCGGATAGATGTCATCAAAGTCTCTGAATGCAACCCAACGCCTTTTGGAGATTATGTGACAAGTTAAAGTCTTTAATGTTAACTGACTCTAGAGGCGTAGAAGTAATCGAACAAGTTTCAATTTTCTTAATAGTCCTAAGCCAGAGTCTCACGAATCGAATGGTTGCCAAAAGATTTCAGCATTCAACTAAAACCATATACCGGCACATACACAGGGTACTTCTTGTGGTTGGACTTCTTAGGAATGAAATCATTGTCCCTCCTAACATGAGCCAAACTCCACAACATATTCGGAACAAAAGGTCGGGATTCCACCCATTTCGAGATTGCGTGGGCGCAATAGATGGCACCCATGTGTTTGCCCATTTAGATGCCGGCAAGGTACATCCATATAGATGTAGGAAAGGCTTTCCAACGCAGAATGTTATGGCAGTTTATTCGTTCGACATGTTATTCACATATGTCGTAGTAGGCTGGGAATGGTCAACTAATGATTCAAAAGTATTGAATGAATGCATTCGAAGACCGGCTTGGAGGTTTCCCAAAGCGCCACAGGGTAAATATACACCTCCGATGATAATATTTTATGAAGTATATTGTTTAATTAATTGTTGATTTATTTTAATTGTGGATATGTTAGGAAAATATTATTTGGTCGATTCCGGATATGACAATCAACCGGGATTTCTTTCCCCCTACCGAGGAGTAAGATATCACTTGCCTGAATTTCGAGCAGTTAACAATAGATGACATGGCAAGGAAGAATTGTTTAATTATAGACATTCCTCACTATATAATCTGATTGAGAGGTGTTTTGGCATGGTTAAGCAACGGTTCCCAATACTAAGGTTAATGTGTCCATACAAGTTCCCGACCCAAGTTAGATTTGTCATGGCTAGTTGTGTTATACACAACTTCATAAGGTTGTTTGGAGAACCAGATAACATATTTGATGGTATAGAGGAGCAGAATGCGGATGATGGGGATGGGGCTAATGATGATCATCATGATCATGATGAGGTCTCACAAGGTCAGCAGGGCACCCAATTTATGCAGGAGTTTCGCAATAATACAGCTAATGAGATCTGGCAACATAGACAGTAGTGTACCACTTTGTTTTGATGAACAATTGGATGACTGTAACATATTTGTATGCGTAGTAGCTTTTGTAGATTGTGGTTCTATGTATTAACTTTCCTTGCTTTACTACTATTGGATGACTCTAATATATATTTTTGATGGATTGTGGAAAAAGAAAAAAATAGGCATGTATGGAGTTTTGGGCCACGGGCCACCTTGTAGGTGTGGCAAGGGTCATATGGTTCTTTATCAGGCCCACACGAAGGAAAACTATGGACGGTATTTCTATTGATGTCCGGATTGGGAGGTATGATTTAAGGTTACCGTATATAATATTCTAAAATATATATTTTGAAGTCTATAATTGATTATATTTCCTTTGAAATTATAGGATCACAATCGTAGTTTTCTGTGGCTGGATAGACTAAATGCGGAAGAGCAAGGAATTAATGAAGCAGAGGATAGTAACAATAATTTGGGCAATGTTGTTGCTGATATACAACAATAACAGCATCGGCAAAAGTACATGTTATATATGGGTTGTATCTGCCTCAGTTCCTTGTTGATTTTTATGTGCATTCTCATATTAATTGTATTTCTTGTTATTGTACAGAAATAAAGAGATCCTAGTGGTATAAGATGATGTTGTAAAATATTGTTGACATTTATGGAGTAGTATATATGTAGAATATGTTGGGTATTCAAATAATCGTGTCATTTTTTTCTTCTCTTTCATATATTTATTGCTACTTATTTTATAAAGAAAAAAATTTACTTATAATTTTAATAAAAAAATATTATTAATCATTTTTAGGGGAACGTGTTGTATGAATTTTTTCAATTCCAACACTTATATGCAAAAATTTCAGTAAAATCTTTTAAAAAAATAATTCAACTGCCAAACATGTTTTTCTGTTTTTGTTCTCAGAAATCCAGGGAACACAAACGCTGCCAAACATGTTTTTCTATTTCTGTTCTCAGATTTTTCTGGTCTACCAAACGTGTTTTTTTGTTTTTTGTTCCCAAAAATTTTTAGACAATTTCCAGCCAAACATGTTTTTGTTTCCGGATTACCCTTAGGAGAATAACAAGAAAATTTTTTGTTCTCAAGAGAAAAAAACGAAAACAAAAACACTAGTTTCCAAATGCACCCTTAGGTTTCTTCTTCTTGGGTTCAAACTTGTCATTTTGATTTTGGACTTTATTTTTATTTTTAAAATCATATCATTTATCTCCAAATTTTTGTCATTTAATCATTTCTTGACCATAAGAAGATTTTTAAAACTTATAAAACTATTTCATGATTATGTCAACCTGTCTTGTACCACTATCACATTCCTCATTAGACTCAATAGGATCCTCCTTAGTGGTTTTAAAAGCTATGTTTTTCTCTTTAACACTACTAGACTTCTTAGGGGGATTTTTGAACATCTGCATCTCATAAAATTTAAGGTTTCTAGCTAATTCTTCAAGTTTAATCTCTTTAAAACACATTACTTCTGAGATGACAATAACTGTAGACCGAAACCGTTCAGGTAGAGACTTAAGAATCTTTTTCACTATGGTACTCTCAGGAATAGGCTATCCTCGATTATGACAGCCTGTTACTATATCAGTTAATCTAGCCTCAAAGTTAGCATAGATTCCATCCTCATCGATCTTAAGCTGTTCAAATTATGAGTTTAAAATTTGAAGTTTTGATTGTTTAACTTTCGAAGTTCCCTCATAAGTAACTTGGAGAATATCCCAAGATCCCAAGCTTCTTTTGCAATTTCACACGTGGCAATTCTTATAAACTCACTCGCGGTCATAGTAGTGAATAAAGCATTCAAAGCTTTGGAGTTCTAATTCGCACTATTAATCTAAGCAGGAGTCCACTCGTTAGACGATTTTAATTTAGATTTATTCATAGTCTCATCCTTCACAATGAGAGGTGAATATCCTACCTATACGGCACGCCAAGCTTTCTCATCTAAAGTTTTTAAGAATGCTCTCATCCGAGCTTTCCAATACGCATAATTAGATCCATCAAATAAAGGGGACCTAGTAACGAAACCTTATTATCGAAGTTTGTCCATTGTCTAAGTTCAAGATCTATCCCTAGGTTGTTAACCTAAATCAGGGCAAACCTTGCTCTGATACCAATTGATATTACCTAGAAGACGTTGAACTAAGCCTGGAGGGGGGTGAATTAATTGGCAAATTAAAATTAATTACGGAATAGTCAATTTTAATTCAATTCGATCATAATATAAACCACACAATAATTAATATAAGTGCAGAAAATAAATCAGAGACGAAACCAATATTTTTATGTGGAAAAATCTTGAAAAGACTCCAAGTAAAAAACCATGGATATGCTCGGGCATCGATGCACTATGAATCAAGAAGTACAAGACTCTATGAAGTTTTAGACTTACAAATCACTCTTGATCTGCCTTACTCCACTCGACGTCTGAAAGTCTTGAATCACTCGCGCTCCACGAAACTCTCTCTCCAATATCCGTACTCTGACGACTCCACTTATCAATGGATCAAATAATCATGAAGCCTCCTACTTAGATCACGGTGGTGTGATGGTTTTTCAGCAACTAGATCATCCAATTGTGCATAACGATCTTGGTGTAGAAGCACAATTGGAAAAACTCAAATAAAGAGAGAACTAGAAAATATATAATCACTCAATAATTTTCTCTATATATATCTCTGTAAAAAAATATGAATCTATAGAAGAATTGTGGAGATCTCTCAAAAAACCACCCCCTTATCCTTTGTTTAACTCATATATATAGAGAAAATTCTTTAATTAATGGTAAGAATCATTTTCCAATCAGGATACGTATATCCACCATTTAAATCATCCAAAAATAAACTAATATGTCAATGATAGTCCAACATATCAATAATAACTTCAAATCATGTCCCAAAGTGGTTAGGAGTTGATTGCATATGAATATAATACCTTATAGAAATAAATCTTTGTAATTCCCAATTTTTTTCATTTGCAACTTACCGAGTACTCGTTGACTGTCCTACCAAGTACTCGGTGAACACGCAATTGTGTGCAATGGTGCGAGAACTCGCACAGTTCTCTGGAAATTTATGCCACTTTGTATCTTACCGAGTACTCAATAATATCCTCACCGAGTACTCAGTGGAACAAAATTGTGAAAATATAATTTTTATACATTGCGGCTTCATCCAATTCCCTTTGTATCTTCACCACTTCAAACTTGATTACCCCAAACTAAAACTCTTAAATCTCAACATGGTTTTTGATAAGAAACATGTCATTACATAAACAAACGTTCTGACAAGATCACTAAAATCTAATTGAATTTTAATTCTATCAAATTATATTAAATATATAAATATATACTATCTATACTACTATTAAAAGTGTGAAGAGTTCCAATATTTATATGGTAAATTTTTTATGTGATTTTTCAATCCAATTTAAATTTCAATTATAACATACAATTTTTACTTGAATTCTTTAACTCTAATCTAATTTTTGCTTAAATTATAATTATAATTAATGGAATTCTATAACTGAATACAATAATAAATTTACCAGATTCCTTCTTCTATCACAAAGTGACGTTGTTTGAGGTAAAGTAAATACTATCTTTTGCTTCATGTTATATCTATAATTCAAAACACATTACAATTAAATTCTTTAAGGGTCCGTTTGGTTGCACGGATTTGGAATTGACATTTCATGGTATTTCAATTCCACTAATGCAATTTCAAATACATTGTTTGGATGTGTCTTAGAATTCAAGTGTAATTGAATTTCAATCATAAACCCAATTTGAATGTAAAAGATCATAACTTAAAAAAATCAAATTAGAGAATATAGATAAATCTATACTACTATTAAAGTGTGAAGAAGTTTTGGTGTTTAAGTATTTATAGTCAAAATTTTATATGTAATTTTTCAATCCAATTTCCACTTGAAGTATAACTACAAAATTTAATTGAATTCTATAAGTCCAATCCAATATTTACTTGAATTATATAACCACAAAATTTAATTGAATATTATAACTCCAATTCAAGTAGAATCCTATTTGGGAGAACCAATATTTATTTATGAATTATATATTTATATTCTACCACTAAAATCCAAATGAATTGTAATTGTATTAAATTACAATAAAGTTTTAAATTAAAAATTGAATTATGATAGAATACCGAAAGGTTAAATTATTTTTCATATTTCCTTTCATTCTCTTACTATAAGTTAATGATAATTAAGAATCCTAGTCCTAATTAGATAAAAATATATATAATATAAAGAATTCATCTACAATTGTACTTAACCATCCTAATACTAATACTAAATGGACTATAATTCTAGATAGACTATATTACTAACTTATTATTTAGATAGGATTACAAATGCTAACCCTGTATATAACGTCTTTCTCTTTAAACCGTACTATTCTCATGTCTCTTTCTCTTAGTCCCATGTGGAAATTCTTTTATTATATTTTATTATATTTCCATTTTTTTTCCTAAATTATTTCCATTTTTATTGTTATAATTTGTTATTAATTTTGTGTAATTATTAATCCATCCCGTAGTTTGATTTTGTTATACTTTCTCTTTTGTTGTTGTTGTTATTGTGATCTTATATTTTTTTATTGTGCCATTATTTTGTCGGTTTATATATCCATCTTCACATGGAGTGAGTTTGAAAATAGATGAATGAAAGGTATTTCGGGGGTTTTCAATTTTTGTTTTAGGTTTTTTTTTTATGTTGTACAATTTACTTCGTTTAGTTTTTTTATGTTGTAGGTTTGTATATTTTTTCAACAGGATTTCATTCCACGTGCTATGCACGTACTCTTTAACTAGTATATATATACATATATATATGTAAGTATTGCAAACTGCAGTGTCACACCCAAGGTTCGCAGTCACGATATCGATCACCGTAATGGTAACGGTATCGGTGTCACGGACTAGGGTCAGTATCGGGGTTACTTAACGGCCTCGGTTATCGCAATCGTAAATTTTTTTTAAATCTTGCACATGTCACCCAAAATGTACTAATTATATACTTTTGATAACATAAATGAATAAAAATTATTTTTTTGGTAGATTTAAGTGAATTTTTTTAAAAAAATTAAAGATATTTAGTATAAAAAACGAGTTATTAATAAATCGGGTCAAAATCGTTGTTGTCATTATTTCAGTTGTTACGGTGTTTTGAGAATCGGGTCAGAATCGGGATTACGGTCGCCGTTGTAAGAACATTTTTTAGTATTGTTTATTTATGACATGTTCTAGAAAATAACTATGTTGAGTGTTAGATAGATCGTTTTGGTTTCAACGACATCTACAAGCTTCGACAAAGGCGAAATCAAGCATTGAAGTAGTGAAGAATACAAGTGAAGTGCAAAAGTGAGCATAGTGAGTAAAAATGTCTCCCGGAGGGTGAAAACGGTATTTTCCAAAACCGTCACTTCAAGTAAAAAATCTCGTGGAATCAAGATGGTCATTTTGGCACAATTGTGGAGAAAAGTGATTTTCATGAAGAAGCCTATGCTTACAGAAGCAAAAAGGGGTCAGAAAGTGGAAATCTACGCCTGAGCCTACGCCTAAGGCGTAGGTGTGGCAGGAATTTTTTTAATTTATATTGTAATGTCGATTCTGCCCGATTTTAATTCTATGATTTATCTACGACTCCCACACCTTGAAGTACGTGCAATACACATTATATTCATCAGAATATAGGGTTTAACTCAGTTGGGTGTGAAATTAAGAGAAATGACGAACTTAGGGTTTGCTTTATCATTATCTATAAATACCAAGGTCTACAAGAAAAGAGGCTAGGTTTTGTGAGGGAGATCTCTGCAGTATTCTATCATTCATATTCTTCTATAGAGATAGATATGGTGAGAGAAAATATCATTGAGTGATTATTCTAATTCTCTCTTATTTTGGAGTTGATTCTATCGTGCTTTTAGATCGACGATCTTATGCACGATTGAAAGACCTAGATTCTAAAAAATATATACATCGCTGATTGCAACTTGGTTTCTTTGATCCGTTTTGAGAAGCGGAGTCGTCTGAGTGCAGAGATCGAAGCAGGAGGCTTCGTGGTGATTTGATCCGTTGAGAAGCGGAGCCGTCTGAGTATGGAGATAGGAGCGAGATCTTCATGGAGCATGAGTGGATCTAAACTTTCAGATATTGAGTGAAGAACAACAAATTACAACGGTTGTAAGTTCTATTTTCATAGAGTCTGTACAAATTCTCTTATTCATAGTGCATCGATACTCGAGTGTATTCGTGATTTTTACTTGGAGTTTTTCCAAGGTTTTCCACGTAAAAATCTCTATGTCTTCTCTATTGCTTTATTTTCTGCACTTATGTTTATGATTGCTTAATTTATCTGATTAGAGAATTAGGGTTTGTGATTGATTAAAATTGAAATTCCGCTAGATAATTTTAATTAATTGTAAAATCAACTGAAAGCCATTCACCCCCCCCCCCCCCCCCTCTAGGCTAGTTTCAATAATTGTCTAGGTAATTTCAATTGGTATCAAAGCGTGGTTGCCCCGATTTAGGTTAACTACCTAGGGCTAGATTCTGAACTTAGACGATGTAAATACCTTGTGAATGAGGTTCCATATCTAGGTCCATGTTGTTTAATGACTGGAATTACACATATTGGAAAACAAGAATGAGAGCGTTTTTAAAATTGTTAGATGAGAGAGCTTGGAATGTTGTAAAGATAGGATATTCGCCTCCCACTATTAAAGACAATGCGACTAATGAATTTAAAGCAAAACCATCGAGCGAGTGGACTGCTGCTGAGACGAACAGTGTTAATTGGAATTCCAAAGCGTTGAATGTGTTGTACAATGCGGTGACTCTGAGTGAATTTAAGAGAATTGGCACATGCGAGATTGCCAAAGAAGTGTGAGATATTTTCCAAGTAACTCATGTAGGAACCTCAAAGGTTAAACAATCAAAACTTCAAATTTTGAATTCGCAATTTGAACAGCTAAAGATGGAGGAGGATGAAACCTACGCTAACTTTGAGGCTAGACTAACTGATATTGTCACAGGTTGTCATAATCTAGGTGAACTCATTCCTAAGACAACCAAAATGAATAAAATACTTAGGTCTCTACTTGAACATTTTCGATCTAAGGTTACTATCATATCAGAAGTCATGAGTCTTACAGAAATCATGGTTGAAGAATTGGTCGGGAACTTAAAATCCTATGAGATGGAGATGTTCAAAAATCCTCCTACGATGGTTAGTGGCATAAAAGAGAAGAGCATAGCTTTCAAAACCATAGGGAGGATTGTGTTAAATCTGATGGAAAAAAATGAGTTGAGTCTGAATGATATTGTCATGTTTCCTAAAAGGTTGACCAAATTTGTTAAGGCTAAACATAGTGGTCAAGGACAAGAATTTGGGGATAAGTTGGGTGAGTTTAGAAGTAGATATAGAATCCAAACTCGGAAAGATAACTCTAATTCTAAAAAGAAAAAAACCCTGATGTTTTGAGTGTCAAGGATATGGTCACATAGCTGCAAATTGTGCAAACACTTTAAAAAAATCAAAAGGATTAGCTATCAGTTGGGATGATGAATCCGATAATGGATCAGCTAGTGATGCGACAGACTCAGAGGAAGGTGATGATTCTGCAAATTTTACCGTGTTTGTTACACAAGGTAAGGAGGTTAGAGAAGTTGTTATAAGTTGGGCAATGTCTAGATAGGAAGGTTCCGAGAGTGATGAAGAGTGTTATGAATCACTTCAAGTGGAGTATGATAAATTACTTGATAAGACTACTCAACTTCATAAAAATCACATGAAACTATTGACTAAAAGTCTTAGCATGGATAAAGAATTAAATTCTTTAAAAGACGAATTAGCAAATAGTTCTCAAACTCTGAATCTCCTACAGACTCAAAAGGCCAAATTGTTTGAGGAATTGAATAAGTCTGAACTAGAGTGAACTCAAGTTTTGAAGATAGTAGATGATCTGAAGAATGAGTTAGTTCAGAAATCTATCAAGATTGGAAATTTGGAAAAGAAATTGAAAGATGTTAACTCAACTATTCATAAATGGTCTAGTTGAACTCTTAAGCTTAATCATATGTTGAGTATGTGTTGGGGTTCTTGTTTAAAGTGATTTATAAATAGTATCTACACACTCTAATACTCGACAAAATGATTCATTTTATTGAATGTGAAGCGATTTATAGAAATATAGAAAAAGAATGAAAGATAAGAGCTATTACATAATTAGAAGATCTAGGAATCGCTATCTCTCCATCTATAACCATTTCTCTCTTTAAGTCTCCAAAGTCCCCTCAATTGAATCCTTGACCCCTTATTTATAGGCACTGGTTCAGGCATAAGTTATTGCCACATCATCATGATTATCCGCGATGTACATCCGCGGTCAGCCTCCATAATTTACCCAAGTCTTGGTGTTCAATCCGCGGTAATACCAATCCGCGATCCAGGCTGTTACCAATCCGCGAATTCCTTTATTTATTGTCATAGTTTCCTGGGTCATGTCCTTTATGTATATTTTCCATTTACATGACCCTGAGCATTATTTGACGCATTCCAGGTACTTTACTTTGACTAATTTTGATGAATAAGGTCGCGACCCACTATTCACCATCCCAAAGTATTTCCCTAGGCCAGTCAAATAGCATTACCTATGCGTAAGCTCATAGGGTCGCGAGGTTGACTTTTAGCTATGACCCCTTTTGTCAGTCCTTAATGATTGCCTGTTTGTAGAGCATTATCGCGTACCTGATCTCATCTATAAATACCCCGTTGCCTTTTTCCAACTTTCCCTTGTTGGACCCCTGGATTCACGGATTATATCAACGCGAATCCCCATTTTCACTCTGTTGGCCTTTTTCCATCTTTCCCTTGCCGTAACCCTGAATTCGCGGATTATATGAACGCGAATCCCCCTTTACATTTTTTCCCTTTTACACTTTAGTACTTAGCCAAGTACTAAAGAGTAAACCACAAAAATACCTATTTTAAATTTCGCGGGAGTATATATATATATATATATGTTTTTCTTCACATACCTTATTTCTGCCTTTTGGACCATTTTTATGGCTCTCCTCATCCTTTCATTTTGAAATTTGTCTCTGATTTTACCAAAAACCATCATTTATCATGATCCATGACATTCAGATTTGCGGCAGCCTTGGCGTCGGTTCGGCTTTCACGGGCATTGATTGCACCTTCTAGGTTTTCATGCCCCCTCCCTTTATAAAACCTCCCATACTCATTTTTCTCCATTTTTTTCTTCCTTCTTCAATACATCCTCTTACTTCCTATTTCATTTTTCCCTAACTCATCCTTATCATTTTATTTTACACATAGTCAGTGCCTTAGCCTCTATTCCTTCTTCTTTACTTCGCGGTCCCTATTTTCAAGTTTGTACTTTCCTTTTGTCTATTTTAATGGCTAAATCCTCTACTCCCAAGTTTTTAGCTCCCCCTTCTGAGATTATTCCGTCTGTTCCCTTGCCAGCAGAATGGAAGAAAGCTCTATTTTTTTAGGCTTCACACGATCATTTCTGGAGTTCTATTGAAAACCTTCCTCTTGTGGGGGACATTACTGAGGACCCTATGCTTATTCATTCTGATGGCGAGGCCCCTTTAGCCAATATTCCACCCACTTCCCTTCTTCGCTTACTTATTGAAAGATGAGATGTCCCCTATTCTTTCGTGGAGTATGAAGGGCATGTTGCACCTATTACTCACTGGAGAATATGGTCCAGTCATATACTTAGCCAAGACAGACACCGTGAAACTCTTAGAAAGGCCGGTTTGCTAGATTCAATAGAGTTATTCTATGACCTGTCTATTCATCGCGATGCGGATGCCCTTAATCTTTTAGTGTCGCGTTAGACTTCCTTCTCACATACCTTCATAACAGCTTGGGGAGAGTTTGCCCCTACTTTGGAAGATGTCTATATTCTATTTAGACTCCCCGTTTTTGATTCACGGCCCCATGATGCACGTCCTTTTAATGAAGAAAACCAGGAGATTCATTTGCATCTTCAGTCTTATGTTGCCTATGCTACAAAAAGGGGTAGTCGTTTCAAAGATGGTGCAATACTCAATGAAGCTCCTATTATAAAAAATGCAAAGCTCAAATATTCCAATTGGTGCCATCATTTTTTCAGAGAGTATGAGCCAAAGTTGCCCCTTCTCCGCGATCAAGACCGCGAATGTGTGCCTAACCCAGAATTTAATGGTGATTATGAACTGGCAGGTTTTTTGGCCTATTGGTTGGACCGGTATATTTTTCAAGGGCGTCCCGAGGATGGTCCAAACAAACTAGTATTATTAATGGCCTTCATCGCATCGCGAGGCATTCGTATTCCTCTGGCTCCTCTCCTTTTGGGCACTCTCTATTCTCAATTAGACACTTTGGTGAATGAATTTTCAAGATCGGTAGGAAGATACGACATTAGTACCCACATTCCATGCCTCTTCCTAATGCTATTTATCTTCGAGAGATTCCCAAAGTATGCTCCAAAACCTATCTCTTTCCCTTCATCCTCTTCAAACCCTGATACTGCCAATCCTAAATTGCGAGCTCCTCGTTGGTCTGGCCTTCTTTCTACTAAAATTCAATGTTATTTTATTGACTTCAGTCGTTACTTTTTATGGAGACCTTACTCGGTCCCTCTGGAAGGTATTTATTTTCCTTCTTTTTATCCAATCGAGGAGAAGTCCTCTTATGGCTATCAAAACCTTGAAGAGCTTATTTTTTCCGCTGCTGCATTCGAGTGTTGCCTACCCATTTTTGACGAGTCATTCTCGCGGGTTACAGTCTACAATCCTTCGCGCGTTGCTCGTCAATTGGGTTTTGAGCATGCAGTTCCCGTCTATGTTGCTTTTTTTCCAGGCAGTTCTCTTGACGCTTATGATACGGCTTTGGTGAGTTTCCGCGAGGAGTATGAAAAAAACATCAAGAGTTTTCTTTTGCTATCTTCATTCCTACATGATCTCGGGCAGGTGGTCGAACCGCGGCTTATGTGGATTTCTGGCTACAAGTTACTACAGACTTCCAGACTTTCGTGATGGGTCCTCCCAGGCCTGTCGGTCCTATAAATATACTCGTGGGAGACACTTCCCTTAAACTTTACAAACTTCACGGCTCTTGCGGATTTTATAACAAACTGGCTCTTCAAGCTTCTGATCAAATCGGCTAGCGTTATGAAGAACCAAAATGTTCAAATCTAACTTCTAAGAAAAAGAAAGCCTCCAAGGATCAAAAAGGAAAATCAAAGGTTCCTCCTCCCGCGCCTAAGCGGAGATGCTCTGAGCATATTGAAGTTTATGCTGCCATTTCTTTTTGCGAGGAACCTATATCAAAAATATTGGTAATATAATCTCGCTTCTTACATTGTATTTTCATCTTTTCCTTACCATCTTCATCAACACTAGTACTAATTTTTTTTACTCATTTCTCTGATTTCAGAGATCTGCGAATTCCTCCTCGAGATCACCCCAAACATGTTCGGGTTCCTCGTCTAACAGATCATACAACTGAGAATGATACCTTGGACCACATTCCTCTGTCTCAAAGAAGAGGTTCTCAGAGCGAGACCACTGCGAAAGATGTTTTGGACTACATTCCTGTGTCTCAAAGAAGAGGCGATCAAAGAGCTCAAATCCTGGCGTCTGTTACACAGACTTCTTCTGAAGATGATGAGGTAGGCGTTATTCCCTTTATTCGCAGAAGGTCGGATTCTCATATTTTGGTCACTTCTCCTGATAGATTCGGAGTTGAACCCATTATTTCCCAGCCATATCAAGATGAAGATGAAATTTCTGACATCTATGCTCTGGGTGAAGACATCACTTCTCCGCGAATAGAGGAGTCTTCACAGAAGGTTAAATCTCTGCAAAAGGGAAAACTAGTCCATGTCGCTTCTTCTTTACCTTGTAAGAGCAAATTTTTACTTGATACTATTGCGCGGGCCGTGGGGGACATTCATGTTTCAGATCCTCTATTCTCAGGTAATTTCCATCTGAGAAAACAAATATATTTTCCAACCTTCCATGCTTCTTTATAATTCTTCTTTCATGCTTATATTATTTATTTATATATATTTTTTTACAATGCCTCAGGCCGCGAGACCGCGGAAGGTGCTACTTTGTCAGGTCACTTTGCGAATCAGGAAACTGATCCTTCCATTGATGCTTCTGATCATGAGGTAGCTGTCATGGCACACTAATACGTGGCTCCAGCATTTAATTCTAAATGGCATTACTGTATAATGGAAATTTCCCATGGGGGTTCGAAATGTTGTTTTCTCAGCATCCTCTAGTGCCATTTTGATCTGGTTATAGCCACTGAAACCATCCATAAGTGAAAATATCTCATGACATGCAGTCGCGTCCACCATAGTATCAATGTTGGGGAAAGGAAAATCATCATTTGGGCAGGCCTTGTTAAGATCCCGGTAATCCACGCAAACTCGAATCTGCCCACTCTTCTTCTTTAGAGGTACTATATTTTCGAGTCATGTTGGATGTTGAGTGGGTTTAATAAATCTTGTTTTTAATAATTTTTCTACTTCTGCTTTGATCTGTATTTCCAAATCTGGGTGGAATACCCGTTGTTTTTGTTTCTTTGGTTCTGAAGCCGGGTGCACATTAAGATGATGACTAACTAGTCTAATACTGAGCCCTGGTATTTGGCCGTTCTCCCAGGAAAATATATCAAGATACTCTTTAAGTAGACTTACCAAGGATTCCTTGGCCTCTTTGCTTAGACCTTGCCTTATGAAAGTTGGTCGCGGAATGATTCCATCTCCAATGTCAACTTTGCATAAGCCATGCTCTGGTCGCGAATTTGATTTTGATGTCCCAGGGCCAGTGCCAACTGTACAGGCTTCTGACCCCCAACCCCGTCACAACTTGTATACCACACGCCCGTCGGTCATTTTTACTCGTGACCAACTTACTTCTTTCAGCTTTCTTTTATGCATGCCTTTAGCTTCCAATTCTTCCCATTTTAGCAAGGGCGTGGCATAGATACCCAGACCACTTTTTTCTCCGTATTCAGAAAAGTAAACTGCATCTGTAAAATGAGCCTCAAAAGCGCAGAAGGGGTTTTTGGTAGCTCTAAGAGTCATTATGCCTTCTCCCCGGTTAGCTTTCATCACTTGATGATATGATGAAGGCACTACACCATATGCATGTAACCATGATCTTCCTAGTAGCAGTTGATATGAGGGCTCACCTTTGATGACATGAAACTTAGTAGGAGCCCTGATTTTCCCAACCTTGAGATGTAATGTCGCGAAACCCATAGTTGATTGTTGGTCTCCATTGAAATCAGTAACTGAGATGGCATGGGCCGCAATCTTGCTTTCAGGAAAATTAATCATTCGTAGGGTCGCAATAGGTACTAAATTGACAGATGTTCCACCATCCAGAAAAGCTCACTTTATTTCGTGACCATTGATAGTAACAGGTACATATAAAGGGCGGCTGTGAGGAAACAAGACATGCCTGTCATTTTCCGAGAATGTAATTTCTCCTGTAACCTTTGCCTACTGTGGGATAATAATAGTATGATTAAGAACGACGATCGTCTGTTCTTAATAGAGGGAAAACACACTCACCTCTAATATCCACAACTAATACCAAGGAATACTCACAACTCACTCCCCGAGAACACATGAGGGAAATCATTCACATCCTTGCGTACTAACACAATCGTCATATATATATATACTTATACATATACATATATAAGAACATCATCCCATTCCTAGAGAAAATCTATATCTCAAGGATGGAATCACCTCATCATATCACCATACGAAAATCTCAAAATATCATCTCCAACAAGGTCAATAAATCACCAATACTCTCACTATGGATAAGGAACGCTAAACGGTCGAATTTCAGAGAGTACCTGAACACTACTCTCAGGACAACCACATAAGATTCAAGGAATCAAAGCAAGAGAAAAGAAGTCCCAATGATAAACCAACAGATAACCGAGACAACAACGTCAAGATTAAGAACACCACAAGTGTTTAGTGAAAACACCCAAACAAGGAAACCAAAGCAAGGGAAAAGAAGTCCCAATACTAAACTAATAGATAACCGAGACAACAACGTCAAGGTTAAAAACACCCCAAGTTTTTAGTGAAAACACCCCAACAAGGAAACCAAAAGCGAATAGCCGAGAGTGGAAGTTATAAAAAGATGAATCCCGATGATTTAATAGTTTTTAAGAAAATGTTTTAAAACTCAAACCAATCCATTCGGCATCCATGCCCCTAACGTACGAAAACTCAAATCACCTAGGTGGTGACATCAAATAACCAAGAAGAAGGGAAAGGCAACACTATATGTGTGCACTGAACAACAATAAGCCTCAAACCCGAGACTTAAAAATGATCGAAGCAAAGGTGAATAAGAAAACACTTTTCAAAACTCTACAGGGCGAGATCTTGAGAAAGAAGTCTCGAAATCTCAGAATCTCAAGAAAAGTAATAAAATAATTTTTCGTTAAGAAAGCACACAGTAAAAATGACCGTCTTGCCCCCGGTCTCCGTCAGTCACCATCACCGACTTTTAGAAGTTAAAAATCTTTTTAAAGAAGATCATAAATCCTTTTACAAAATGATAAAACTTTTCGTTGCTACGGGGTTAGGCGAAAACGGATTTTTCCTTTTAAATACAAAGAGTTTATTTTAAGACATAGAAAACACCGTTTTTGAAAGACAGCCAAATAAGAGTGAACACAACTCTATGGATTCCTATAATGTCCAAGAGGACAAGGAAGGAAGAGTACTACATTAGGTTCACGGAACACAACTATCCGTTTCCAACCCCACGAAATCAAATAATAACACAAGGAAAATGTTCGGCACCACGCCGTAACCAACGACTCAAGGAGTGACATAGAAGTCAACGATCACATACTAATGTACAAAACACCGTACAAGGAATTCTTAGGAGAATGAACTAAGCACGAGAAACAATGCTACAACACTACAGTACCCCAAGTACTTAATAAAATCACCTCAACCATAACCTCTTCTAGCCCAATCAAAATCTCAAATACGGTTGATAACCCATTCCTCAAAAGGTGAAAGGCACCTAAAGGTCTATACAATAACATCCACTAAGTTCACAATCTCATCACCAGCCTTCTCTAAGGCCTCAAATCTCAATTGATACTAGAATCAATCCCTGACCTTAAATCTCCAAAGAGGTCACACAACTAACCACAATCACAAAACTATTAACCCGTCTTCTCTAAGGCATCAACTCAAAATCAACTCTACATTCCATCACTAACATCAACTAACCACAGAGGTCGCTATAACAATATACTTAACCTCCCCCAAGGTTACAAAAGTATATAATCACAAGTATAAAAATATGCATTTCATTATATTTTAACAATTACCGCGTTTAATTCATGTTTTCACATTATTCACTTTCAGTTGAGCATTTTATAAAAATATGAATTTATTTTGCAATATTCATAACTAACATGCTCCCAAAATCCACAGGTAATAATAGCACATAATAAACCTGCTTCAACATTACATGTAAGAATATCACCTATACATGTCAATGAAATCACATAAATGATATGCAATGCAATGTAAGTCAACACCACCCGTGATACACACACAAAAACACACCCTTACCAAGGGTGAGCGGATCATTCTCCACCATTCCCCTGAGGTTGTAGGCTCACTAAGGAAGGTAGACTTATCGTACCGTTCTTCCCAAGTGTTTTTGACACTTCACACTTTTAACCAAGGAAGACGTCATCCACGACGCGGTCGTGCACATAGGCTTTGGACAACTCCTCTCCCTATCATCTGCATTTCTCGGAAGATTAGTTCAGTGGGAGCAAGAAGCACCCCCTGGCCAGTTGTTATGACGATCCAAACACAAGTCTACTCATGCACCACACGCAAACGGATGTAGACCACACCAATTGAATTTTTTCTACAAAAGATGAACTCATGCACTACATGCACCAACACCCATGTACTCACACGACATGGTGTACACAATAAAAATCATGCCT
This sequence comes from Cornus suecica, assembly GCA_963922005.1. Classification (NCBI taxonomy): domain Eukaryota; kingdom Viridiplantae; phylum Streptophyta; class Magnoliopsida; order Cornales; family Cornaceae; genus Cornus; species Cornus suecica. Next base: position 59,717,902 of record OY998239.1, read on the forward strand.
CAACATAAATATGTAATGCATCATATTTATAAAAATATCCACATGATACCAACATGAATCTCATAATCTCTTTAACATGTTTTTAAAATACAATCAAGGCATTTAAATCACATGGAAATAAGTTCATATACAATTCATGTTTTGAACAATATACTTCATTTAGTTCTTTAGGAAAAATATTTCAATTTCTCTTAACATGTCTTTAAAACAATTAAAGCAAATGATCCACGTATCATAAGGGGAACCTAGCATAACGTCTAAGTTTTCACGTCTCTCACGTCACATATCCCCTAACACAGTAAAAAGGGAACTAATATAGCGTTCTAAGTTCACATCTAACTTTTACAAAATTCTACTAACCTATTTAATTCTCAAGGGGTTACTAAGCCACCTATTCTTATTCAATTCAAATAGGAATTTATTTAGTTTCGTAGGAAATAATTTAATTAATTTATAAGTCCTACTTCGATTCGAACCCAATTTTAGATATTTTAAATTCACAATTTAATATATCTAAATTAAAATAAATACAGGTTTGCACACCCAAACCACATCAATGATATGGAAGTGAGAATAAAATTTCCCACCTTAATTTACGCTTACAGAACAGCCCGAAACGGCCCACCGTGAACAGTACCGGCGCCCGAATATGGAGCCCGCCGACCAAAGTCACCCGAATAATATTTCGAATATACCGAAACGTCCACCTCGATGACCTATACGATATATACGAAGCCCATTAGCAATAGGTTAATCAATTTGGGTAAAACTAAAATAACCCAAACGAAAATTCTAACCTATAAACACGATTTACCGACAAACCATTCAACGTAAAATTACGAAATTTTAGTATGATGAACACTAAGTCAAGACGAAGCTACTCACCAAAAATCGTGGTCATTGGACCACCAAAAGTCGTCGAACCGGCAACTCGAAGCTCCGGTCAAACCGGCCTGCTCTGCCACTGCGCGACTCACCACTGTGTCGTCGTGTCACCACCTTGCCACCCATACGTCGCCTCCTCCAACTCGCGACGCCGCTAACCAACCTCCGCCTGGTCGCTCTCCTACGCGCGACCTCACCTCCAGCCCAACATCTCTCTCTCGCCGGCGACAGATGGTGAAGATAGAGGTGTAAGGCGTGGCTGTTGTTGGCGCAGGAAGAGGAGAAGAAGGATAGCATGAGGGTGGGTTGTGCGTGAGTTGCCATATCTGTATACACGTATACATATATATGCTATATTGCAAAAGTGAACATTTTAATATCCAAAATTATAAACTAACCCCAAAACAATATATATATATAATTACAATTAAATATATATATATACAATAAATCCCAACAATTTCCGCGAGCCTCCAAATAATATCGCGCGAACCCGTAAGTCCGCGGGATGTCAAATAACTAAAATAGTCCGAAATAATACACCGGGGTAGGAACCCAAACGTCAGAACACCTAACAAACCCAATCCAATAAAACGTATCGCCACCAAGTCGAAGCACTAATGTTAAACGTCGAAACAAAACTGCGTAGTCGGTAACAAGAATTCTCGAAGTCGTCAAAGAGAAACCTTAATGTCGTATAGTCGACTTTAAAACTAAACGCGAAAAATTTATACGCGAAATACCAAGAATAAACAATGCGTCAAGAACAAGTGACGTCGTAACCGAAATTAAATTATAATTAATTTCAGGAAAAAGGTAAAATAACACGGGGTGTTACACGTAAGTACCAACCTTCTACAATCTGTCACCAGAACAGATATTTCAAGTTACTAAGACATTTGTTTATAATCATCATAAGCTTAACTTTTCTTCCTTAAAGTTTGCAGTTGCGCACATTGTTGTGATTCAACTCTCTCGCTTGAAATCTACATTTGCCCATTTTGTAATTTAAACATTTGAAATCAAGTAGAAGAAATCAAGTAAGTGATATGTTAGGATATATATTACATGTTCCTCCCCGTGTTTTAGATATTTACACTTTTCTCCCTTCAAAGTCATCAGCGTTCAAAATCAGTGGCCAAAAAAATAAAATTACCTTTATACCCTTATTGTTTTGGAATGGGGATATAGGTCTTCACAAAAGTTCATGGGCAATATAGTCATTTCACTTCTAAAAATTAGATGATGTAAGTGAGAACTAAAGTTGAGTGGGCCTGAAGTTAATTAGAGGGGGAATTTGAAATTACAGTATGAACTGCATGGGAGGTAATAGTAATTATCCATACTAGAGGGGAAGAGATTGTATTATGTCTTAACAAGAGGAAGTGAAACTGTAATTTACCCTTTTAAAAACCCTAATTTTACCTTAACCCTACCCCCACTCTTGTATCCTCTTATCCCTACCCAAGATTCCCTCACTCTTGCGGCTAACGCCTACCATCGACTCAGGTACCTCTCTTTCTCTTAGGGATGGCAATTTGTGCCTGCCCCTTGGAGCCCCGACCCGTTCCGTCCCTTTGTTCAAGGGTTTGAGAATGATTTTAATTTCGTACGGGCGGGTATGGTATTAAAAAATGAACCCGTCATGGGTTATAGGGCGGGTACGGATTTTAATAGATACCCGCCCCGCCTCGCCTCGCCTCGCCTCACTTATATAAATTTATCTTATTTATTTGCTAATGTATATATTAATATATATATATATACTATTCTAAAATTGTAAGCCTCTTGGATAATTTCTCCCCAGTTCAATATAATATTTTAAATAAAAAAATATTTGTTTTATTATTTATTAAATATGTTTCATTAAAGAAGTGTATTAAATCTGTTTCATTAAAGAAGTGTGACCCTTGGATTATTTCTCCCCACTTTAATATAATATTTTAAATAAAAAAACATTTGTTTTATAGAAATTTACATACATGTATAGAAAGGCCAAAAGTTTTTCACGCCCCATTGATTCTGGACTAAATACATTATTTTCTCTATATAAATTTTAAATCAAATTAAGATACACGTAAATATATTATTTACGTAAATAATTGTAGTTTGAAAGACCAAGATGTTTCCGGTTGCATTTTACAATTCATAATAACTTTTAGATTTTAACATTGTCTCATTTTTTCTATCTTCTGTCTATATGTAAAACCATGGTACGTTTATAAGTTGTAAAAAAAATTTATATTGAAAATTAGTGGACTTTGATTATAGATATATGTATATATATATATATAGATGCATCTATACTACATGGTTTGGTTATACACTTTAAATAATTGTGTATTTTAAAATGAAAGACTCATATTTTTTATAAGTACTAACACTATAAATGCTTTTTTAAGTATTTTTTTAAAAACAAATGTAATAACATGCCTTCTAATATTTCTATACATTTAACCTCTTAAAAAAATAATAATAATTAAATTTTAAGCCTCTAACAATCTGATTCCATAAACTATTAATAGGGTGTAATAAAAATATATTAAACTGTTAGCATTTAATTAAGACATCAATCTTCTTTACAAAATCAAAACATTTCCTACCAATTTTTTATTTTATTTTAATGTCATGACTCATGCTTATCGATATATATATCAATACTACTATAAAAGTCAGGACTTTTTTTATTGCAATACATTTTCTACTTTTTTTAAATAAAAATACAACAAACCAAATCCATCTTTTGTAACGATAATGCCTTATAAATTAAATTAATAGTTTAATGCTTGTTGAAAAAAACTAATAGTTTAATATATTTTATATATTTTTTCTTTTTAAAAAAAAAAATTCCGCAAACCAAATCCATCTTTTGAATTCCCTTATAAAGTGGATTAATGGTTTTATATTAATTCAATGCAGTAATGTGACTGTTGAATTGCCTCCGCGGTCTAATACTTAATCAGTGCAAATACATACATTAAAAGTTCAACTAAATGTGTTTTATGTATTATTAATATCTCATAGTAAATGATGATTCATGAACGAGTTACATATCTCTTTATATTATGTGCAAATATATACAACTCTATTGATATTCTATGTAAATACATTTCTTTTCTTACATTTCATCTTCCTCTTTGAATATTGTACTTTTCTACTCCTCTTAAATTCGTTTCCATTACGAATGTAAACTCTCTCCGGAGCAACCTTGTAGCATAAAAGAAATTTTACTATATTCGTCTTATTCTCTTGTTTATTTTTTTAATTCTAATATATTATATTGGTATATTGTTTTTAACTGTGTTGGTGTTTTTGTCTTATCAATAATTAGTTATTTGAAGAAAGAGGAATCACGTCATTAACATCTTCGACCACCGCAAATTCAAGAATTACGAATGCAAAAAGGAATTACCAGATATTATTAAAGATGGTCTTACATCTTCTTTCTTTTTTTAGATTGTTATTTTTTATTTTTTCTATCCAAATTGTTCACTTTTCTTACCTTCAAAGATAAAAATTATTTCAGAATGTTGTACTAAAGATTTGATTCATTCTTTTAGGGTATATATGCATTAATATATGAGGTTTTCATTCTAAATATATATGTTTTTGTGAAAAAAGAGAAAAGGTTAGTGAATATCAATCTTTTGTAAAAATCACCATTTCGATATGTAACGACCTGAGTCCCCTAAGACTTCCAAACCAAAGCTCGGGAGAAACGAAGCGTCACTACCTTGCGGAATCTAACGAAAATCTGGTAGATTTTTGTTTGTAACTGGAACCCCCGGTGGACACAACCACATAGAAAACAATACACTACCAATACAAACGATAATAATGGACATGGCAACAAGCCCAACATTTCATAATCTCACTAGGGTCAAGGCAATGGAAAAGAAACCACCGCTACCTCTACACAACCCTCCATAACATATGAAACAGTAATATTGGAATGGAAGTATATATATATAGTGATACAAAGCATGCACGCTCGGTGCCAAAAGAATATACATATCATCGTGACTTGGCTAACAGGCTAGCCGTCAAAAGAATATGTATACATCCCATAACTGAAATAAATGAAGATAAATCCAACGATAACCGCATCCAACGAACTATAACCACATACGCACCAATCGTAACCAGCTCCAGACCTTAAAATAATAAATAAGTGGGGTGAGTAAAATATACTAAGTAGGAAAACCCCGACCACCTAGACCCTGAACCATGAGGTCGTACCACCCTACCCGGTAAAACCCTCGTACACTACGTCCAGTCTCATGTCTCACCAAGACATGTATGCCCATCCAAGACCCCCAATAGAGCTCTCCACATACTATGATATGCATGTGAACTACTTATACTCAAACGTAACTCCAAGATTTGGATCGTGCCAAACCACAACCGAAACATCCTAGGAGTACACTTAGGGAGGAAAAATAACCTTAACCATGCTCTAGGCATGCAAAACCCAACCCTGTGGATCCCCACTGCCCCACATGAAGCTAATATACCATTGTATAGTGAAAAGGAACAATTTGTACCATGCATCAGTCACACGAGATACCGATCAATGAAGTGATCACTACCATGAACAACGCATGAAATCTTCGTGACTAAGAAAGAAAATAACGACCATGCATATAACACACAGCCGTGAATCCACGCCATAATCCCTCGTCCTAGAACAACCCACTATAGAACTTCAAGTCCACACTACCACACATGACCCGAGGGAAGAATATTTCTTACACAGTCTTACAACCGCCGCCGAGTCCCAAGGAAGGCTCCATGTCAGGCCTCTCATTCTAACTCGAACCCACAAGTCGTAAGCCAGTCGAAAACACTAGCCAACCTTCGACCCACCGCACCTAACTCCGGGGAACACTGCTACCACATCCTCAATCCTGGTTAACTATCATTTTAACCTAAGCCTAAGTCTTAACTCATAAGCCAGGCTAATATACAACACACCTCAAGACCTTGACCCATCTCCCTATGAATCACAACCATCGTACTATCGTATCACATGTCATGACATACCGTTTCTCGAACAGTCCGATACAACACCCGCTCATTCAGAGCTCCATAGCCTACTACATTAGGTACCAAGGCCGACTCTATGCATCCTACCTATAATAAAAGGCTGGAAAATAAACATACTAAATACATATACAATTACCCCAGTACTCAACCGAATAAAGGGGTCAGCTCTAAGCGGCTCACGCAACCCTCTAGGTTCAGACTTGTCTCCCTACCACCATCTAGGTAGCTTAACGACCCACGTGAGTAACACTCAACCTGTAAAACATGTGTGTGTATTTAACTAAGCCGAATGTGGTCACTATGCCACCTGCTCATGTCTTAGGCCGACACTCCATCTAATACAATCTAATCCATCGCTGGACTATAATTCCACGCCTCAAGAGCTTGAGGGTAATCCTACAATAAGATAGCACATAACATAATATATCCATACAATAATAATTAGACATTCAGATATTATGACATACATAAGTCCGCACATATATCAGCATCAATTAATCATGTAGGTATCACATAACCACGTAGCCATCTCAAACATGTCATGAAATACTATGAATGTCGTGAGCTCCCATGCAAACCACTCCACTCACCGACTCACAAATCCCACCAGTCACGCATCACCAAATCTTGGCAAATACACAACTGTACAACCACCAATCACGCATCGCCACATCCAAGTAGATACGCAATAATGCAACCAGGAGTGGCCGTACCGCCACGTCCTGAACCAGGATACAATGTCTATAGCCTGCACCTGAACCCCGATGGACCCCAATCCACCGGTAGCTCGTCGTTCATGGGTCACTACTCCGTCGGCTCACTAACCTGCCATTTAGCCATGTGCACCACCCCAATCCCGGGCAACCTCAAATCTGAGTCCATGCACATGCATGCCATGATATGCCATCATGCCTAGTCTAGCAGTATATACTTACTAACTAGAATAATGAAACAGTTAAAATGCTCTCATAAATTCAAGAGTAGCAATTAATCATTTAATTTCACATTTAGTCCACACAAAATAAAATAAAATCACATAAGAACAAAATCGATGATTAAGTCAATTAAACACCAATTCAGACTTTAAATTACCTCGTTTATCCATTTTACCACGAATCACAATTCGAATTCTTCATTTATCATTTTAATACACATAAATCACGTAAAGCATGTAAGAGACAATTAATCATTTAAGCACCGAACATGAAAATTTATAAAATTAAAGTAAATACGTTTTTACCTCTTTTGAGTCGCCCATGATCACTTCTCATCCACTGAAATTCAATTCAATTCAATAATTGTGGTGTCGTCCATTGGATCATTATAAGCATTATTTGAAACAATTCTCTAACTTATTAATTTTTTTGTCCACAATTCCGACTTTCCAAGAAAGCCCGTTTCCACCATAATTTGATAATTACTCATCAAGCACCACAATTTACTCTTAATATGATATTCATTACCCATACCAAGCATGGAACTAAATTACTGCACAATTACACAACGCGTATATAAAATTCCCAAATTAAAGTGAGCTAATTTTTACACAATTCTCAAACACCCATGCTCCATACCCATTAATTTCAACTCTAATTTCAGTTAATTAATTTGAATTCACCAAATTTATATTTCTAGGCATATTCTAAAGTAGCTACACAATTAACTATTTATTTATTTAAATTCCGAAAATTAAAGTGAGCATATAATTTCCACCACTTCTAATTCCAAGCCTTGATTTTCAATTCTTTCTACACCGGATCATTTACTATAATACCAATTTCATTTTAAAGTGAACCAACACTCACGAAACCGAGAAATCAAAAACCAGTTCAATCCCCCTATCTCGTGAAGCGTGCCACAAGCTAGACCGTCACTCCTACAACTGAACTGGATACACCAACACGACCACCTTGTCGACCTATTTAACATATTCAAAACTCATTATCAACCGATTAACGAAATGGAACAAATCTAAGAAAAACCGATAAAACTTCCTTACATAAAATTTGAAATTCCTGACAAACCGCTTAATGGAATCGCGCCAATTTTCAGTATGATGGACACGACCACGAGGCCCAGCTTTCCCTCAAATTTCATGACGATCGGAGCTCGGGAAGTCACCGAACCAGCACCAACCAATCCGACTGAAGCTCATCACTAGCCTCCACCACGCGCGGCTGTTGCGCGAGCTGTGCCGCCATCACCACGACGTCTCTGCGCCACCACCATCGCTGATTGCCACTACTACAGCAGACGAACACACACCTTAGGTCGAAACCCTAGCCACCAGATCACCTCCCTTTTTGTCGCGGTTTCACCTCCGCGAACCACCACCACCAGCTGCAACAGCAGCCCCAGCCACCACTCACTTTTCCGGTGACTCCTCCAGCCTTAGGTTGCGCCTCCTTTGTGCGCGGTTGTCCTTCTTTCCCGATCTCTCTTTCTCTCCCTCATTCTCTTTCTCTCGTTATGATGAAGAAGTGCACTCTCCTTCTCTAAACCGACCAATACACTCCTATATCCATATATCTATTTTACATATATATAATTTAATTAATTTATATATATTTAAATACCCACACATATATATAATCCCAATTTAGATATATATATATATATATATGTAATAAATCCCGAAAATGTACCGGGAGCCCCTAAATAAAATCCCAAGAGCCCAAAAAAATAAACAAGACACCCAATAAATAATATGAACTGAAATAAATGGTCATGGGTATAAAACCCCACCATCGAACCTGCTGGGTATGTCCCAGGTTCAGCGAAGAATCCAAAACAAAGAAACTTCGAACATGGGAACTAATCCCAAGACATCAACACCAACACAAATCTCAATACACTAACGTAATCAAAATTGTATAAGGAAAAAATAAAATAAAACAAAAGAGGACAAAACTCCTATGGAATCCTTACAAGAGAACTCAAAAGTGACAAATCACGTGACGTCACAAACCGAAATGAAGCGGAAAAAAATCACTCGTAAAAATGAGAAAACTAACGGGACGTTACACAATATGAAGTTTATTGATCTTTTGTTTATTTTTTATACATTAGGGACTACAATATATACTTAGATTCAAGTTCTTACTCAGGATAAGGTTAACTTAAATAAGGCCATACCTGAAGAACTTATTTTTAGCAGTATGTTAGTAAATGGTATGTTGTTATATGTGTCAAGTTAACTTTTTGTCATCCTCGTATTAATTTGTCTTGAAAGTTGATTTATATTGTATTACTAATTTTACTCAAAACAATCAACCAATAAGCCAAAAGTTGGTTGATATATTAGAATCAAATGGATAAATGGGTATTTTCATTCTAAAAGTTCCAAATAAATATATTTTATTTTTTCTTAGAAAACTTGACTAAGCTATATGTGTCCTTCTTGATTTATCCAGTAATTTTTTTTTAATTATTTAGATTTCATAGATCATGTGCATCGCACGTGCTTTAACTTAGTATATATATATATGTAAGACTTATGTTGTCAAACTCTAATCACTTTATTATCAGTACTAAACTTTTATTTTAATATTTAAACTTCTTTTCATGTATTTGGTTAGGATGAATTTCTTCATATATAGGCTGCTCTTTAAATTTTTGGTCATGCACCTACTGTTGGCTTATATTGGCACTATATTTTGGGGTTGATATTATTTTATAATTCATTTTAGTTTGTATGTTCTATTACTTAGAGAAGATAAAATTATGTTTATGTTATGTAGTTAGTAATTTTGTTTATTCATTCGAAACAGATGCTGAAAATGTTTGTGTTAATGGGGCGAGGCGGGTAAAGGTTTAGTAAAGTTTTAATGGGGCGGGTATGGTCTAGAAAAATATAACCCGTGAAGGGTATGGTATTTAAAAAAAATTAATGGGGCGGGCGTGGATATAGGCAAACCCGTTTCGTACCCGCCCTATTGCCATCCCTACTCTTTCTCTCTCTCTCTCTCTATATATATATATATATACTAGTTAAAGAGTTCGTGTTAAGGATGTGGAATCATGTTCAAAAAATTACATAAAACTCCAACATTAAAAAACTAAACGAATGTACAACATTAAAAAAATGAAAATTCAAAATCACCGAAATACATTCCATTCTCTCTTTCCTCAAACTCACTCCATGATGTGAAGAAAGATATATAATCCTACAGAATAACGAGAGTAATAAAAACTAAGATCACAATAGCAACAACAAAAGAAAAAATATAAAAAAGTCATACTACGGGATGAATCATTAAGTACACAAAAGCAATAAAAAATTATAAAAAAAAAAAAATTTAAATACGTTAAAATTTATTAAAAATTTTGTTATGTGCAGAAAAATTATCTCGCTAGGATAGAAAGTTTTCCAATACATTACTTGTCCTATTGGGGGCAACTCCTACGTATCCCGGCTCAGCCTTTACAAATCAGGTCATATCGTAGTTCATGGCATTTTCAATGATCTTTTTCTCTTTTGATCTCTTTCTCTAGGAATTGTGTTTTTAACCACCCCCCCCCCCCCCCCCCCCCCCCCCCTATTTATACAAGGTGGAATGGGCTATGGGCCCTAATGAGGATACCCTAAGTCCCATTTTGTCTTATTCCAGCTATTTTTGAATGAATTACGTGAATACCCCTTGGGTTACTTAGTGGGTAAGCTAAAGGGTATGTCTGAAGGACTCTGCTTACTCTAGAATGCTATTTGTTAGTCTTCTCTTCGACACCGGTTGAATGTGTGGTTGACCAAAAACCTTTCTTGGAGTTGAATAAGCTTGCATCAGGGGATGTCTTCGGCCTTCTTTGGGCGGGATTGCTTCTGGTGCTTTATTCGTCCAGAGCAGGTGCCCTTTGAGTTGGGTCGAAATACTTCCTTATATGTATGAAATTTAGTCATGTGAGACGGGTTATGTGGCTGATTTTGGATTGAACCTGATTTAATTTAGGTTTAATGGCCCAGAGATTTTGGCCTCACACACCTTGGGAAGCCAATGGCTTGGAAAATTTATGAATCAGTAGCTTGAGGCATCGACATTGACAGAGTTCAGCATATAATCTGAAAGTTAAGTACAAGTTTTGGCAAAGATAGTAGAATTTACCAGTCATAACATATCCTTTATCCAGGATTAAGGGGAGGTAAATAGGCCCCCTTGTAGGGACCACATTCATGACCCATATAGATTTACCAGCTTCCAGTAAAGCATTATTAAAACCGCCAAAATTAGCATTCATGTCTAAAACATTTCTGACCATGTTATAAGGTGGAGAAGGATCCTCGTCACCAGGTCTCTTATACAACTCAATAACTCCTCAATCGATCATCCCTTATACAATTAGGATTATTAATTACAACTATCAATGGGATTCAGTATTATAATATATTTAGGATTAGGATTGTTATATACAATCCTAGACGAGATTCTTTATATTATAATTTATTTATTTTTATCGAATTAGGATTAGGATTATTAATTACCATTAAATTATTGTAAGAGAATGAAATAAAATATAAAAAATAATTTGAACTTTTAGTATTCTATCACAATCGGATTTTTAGTTTATATATTCAATATAAATTAATATAATTAAAATTCAATTAGATTTTAGTGATTGAATTTAAATACATAATTCTAAAAGTGTTGCTTCTTCCAAATAGGATTTTACTTGAATTGGAGTTATAGAATTAAATTAAATTTTGTGGTTATAATTCAAGTAGAAATTAAATTTGAGTTATAGAATTGAATTAAATTTTGTAGTTACAAATCAAGTAAAAATTGGAAAGAAAAATTAAGATATGAAATTTTGACTATAAATACTGAAATACCAAAACTTGTTTACACTCTCAATAGTAGTAATAGTGTATATATATATATATATATATATATATCTCCTAGATGTGTACCTTGTAAATTGTCCCAATTTTGTTCAACAAATGTGTTGGGTATTGATTAAGAGAATAATTAAGTCTACCACAATGCACTTTCATTGTGGTTGAGGCCTAGAATGACATATTCTGAATCCGGTGAAAGAGGGTTTGATATCACAAGAAACCGTCCGTAGCATCTTTATGCAAAATATTGAAGCACTACTGTTCAATTGGAATTCCTTTATTTTGACTTCTTGCTCAAACAAGATCTCAATTGCAATTTACCCAAAAAAATTTTTAAAGAATTTACCCAAAAAAAAAAAATCTCAATTGCAAATTTTGTATATAAAAATAAAAAAATGTTAAAATTGTGCATTTTTCTCTCTCTTTCACTTCTCATTGCAATTATATTTTTTATCAAAAAAAAAAATTAATAAGAAAGGGGTGGGCCGGATTGGAGGTTGAGGAGAGAATTTTTATTGATTTTGAAAAAGTTATGGGGGTGGGGATTTAAACGGTTTAAAAACTGCCTCAAATCACACATACGAGTAGTAGGTTGTAAATTATAACTCTCGATAATGTAGTGTTTTCATTTTTTACAATTTCAGAAAGAAAATTTAAATTTTAACGGAGCTAAGTGGTTGTGAAATTACACATAAGATAATTTAGTTGGCACAACCATGTTGATTTGGGAATGGTTATAAGAAATGCTGATAAAGTAACAAAATTTGATGGTATATCATGTATGTTTATTTAGTCTTCAATGGTAAACAACAAAGTTTGGGGCATTACAGACAGCAGGCGAAGGCATTACAGACAGCATGCTTTGCGGTATCGTTCTATACCATTACATATAATTTGATTCGTAATATTTTTGAAAAGTATCGATATCGTTATTTAATATCGATATTTATTTTTAAAATTAATATTATTCGAATCCGTTACACCAATACTGCAACCGTTACTGAAATCGAAACCCCGATGGCAAACCATGACAGACAGTCTAATAACCTTCATTTAGCACACTCTTCAACGCATTGAAGGGAATCATATGTTTTCTCTTAAATATTTTTGTGAAGCAATTATTTTATTTACTTTCTTAGTTTCCTTTTCCTTTCCTGTTAAAGAATTACATTTAAAAATAAGCATTTATAAATACACACATATTATAATTGGGGTAAATTATGCTTTCACCCTCTCAAGATATGATTTATTACAATTTTATCTCATATTTTTGGATAATTATAGTTTCACCCACTCTAGGTTATCAAAGCCCAATTCTAATAATTGAAAAAGTGAAATCACATATATTCCCTGAATATTTGTCAATTATGCTATAAAAAAATTATCTGATTTGTCCGTATCCATTAGTGTGTCCAAATTATGTAAAATTAAGCAATAGTGTAGTACACTGAAGTAAAAATGTTCATAACAATAAATTTGATGGTATTTTAGATATTTCACCTAGTATTGACCGAGTTTGATCACGGCAAAATTTCATTATATTGGAGTATTTGTTACAACTTTCAAACTTGAGAAGGTAAAATTATAATTATTCGAATAACAAAATATAAAATTGTAATAAATTATATCTTGAGAGGGTGAAAGTATAATTTACCCTATAATTGAGCATTCCCCAAAGCCAATGAAACTAACCACTCGGGCCTAATTTACGGAGTGAAGCTAGCGGTATACTTCCCCGACATACTTACCTTGATTATGTGATCACAAACTTGTTAACTGTTGCGGTAGCTTTTGCATTTGATTAGATGGGCGATGTAAAACCCAATAATATGTCAATTTTCTTTGTCCGAATTGAAATTGTGATATCAAGCCCTAATATGTTAAACGTCTTAACCCAACTTTGACGGTTATTTTGTCATTTATTCATTAATAAATATTATTGAGCGAGTTTGTATTAAGGTTTAACAATTAGTTCTCTAACTTCGATTAATTATTCAAATTTTCATACAAGCACTAATCTAGTTTCATTCAACATATACACAAGAACATGCAGACAGGGATCTATCAATTGACCAGTTGGGGAACCACCCAAACTCTCTCTCTCTCTCTCTATATATATATATATTTGTAATTCCTTCTATTCCCAAATGTCAACTAAAATTCTAATATTACTCCCACTCATTTTGCATGCGAATCTAACGAATTTGATCAACCAATATAGAGATTTCTTCATTTTTTTTTTTTATTATTATTATTTATATTCAGATACTCATAACTACAAATTTTTAAAGAGTAATGCCACTTTGCTCATCGAGCCATAGTCACTATCTTTTTGTTATTTTAGTTTTTCTCGTGTAATTTTTAGTGATTTTTTAAATGGTTATACAATATTATAAAATTGATATTTCTCGAACCTCATACATTTTTCAATTTGGGAAAAAATGAAAATACCATTAAACTACAAGACCATTGGTATTATAAAATTGATATTGATCTTAAAAACCCAATACAAACCAAAAAATGAAAGAGAGAAAGAAGCCAAGTAAGTTGGTGAATAAGTTTGTCAAATACCTTAAGTTTCTTGTTTGTATCTATTTTTCCTAACAAATAAATAAACAAAAATAAAGGCACATTTAATCATACAAAACATATATATATATATATATATATATATATATATATAAAAGAGTGTCTGTGTTCGTACGTCATAATACATATATATAAAAGAATGTATTTAATTGTACATTCAAAGGTGAAACATGTTAAGAAAAATCACTAATAAGAATTCCATCCGAGTCTCACTCAACATAAAAGGATTAAACTCTATCTCGTTAAGAAAAAGAACGTTATTCGAGATGATCGACTTGGCTTGCCTAAAAATTTCATTATTTTTGTGAAAGAAAATGACTCCCAAAACTATTATCAATTTGTAGTCCCAAAGAAGGACATTCAGCCATTTTTCCAGTAATGCAAGATATAAAAAACGCAATATCAGTATTTTTTTATGTTCCTGATGCTCATGTACATGTATGACGCTGCAAATCAATCAAATCAGAACAACTGAGAATAAAGCTTTTTTTCATTTTGCAAAGGGTAAATTATACTTTTACCCCTGCTGTTAATGTAAATTACACCCACACCCTCTATGGTTATGCTAATTACACTTTCACCTCTTATTTGTTTCACCTCGACCCTTCAACCAAATTTCCCCTACATGTATGTAGGTAGAAAAGACCAACCTACACATATATACACACTCATCTGCAAAGGCTTCGAGTGGGCTGTATTAGACGCTATCATGACGACGGATATCTTCTAACGTCGATTTTTGAAATATTGTACCATTTTTATACCTTCCTGCTTCATTAGTTTGAGTCATATAGATTTGCCATGTTTCTGGGTCTATACTCTTAATTCTGCTTTATATGTTTCATAATCAATTTGGGGTTTCTATATATTTCGCGGGTTTTGTTTTGTTAGTTTTACAATACTATTAATTTTCGTGATGGCGATGGTTATTATTTTCTGTAATGTTGATTTACCCACGTTCTTGGTAGATAAAAACCAAGTTAGGCCACAATGAATTCAGCCTCTAACAATTTCTGCAACAAATTCCTTCAAACCCTGTGGTGGCAATATGTAGATCTTTGTACTTGAATCTATGAGGCCCATAGTCAACTTTCCAATCTTCTACATCTGCATGGTTGTTAATGATATCATTGAACTCCATGCTCTGAATTGTGTCGAGCTCTACAGCAACAATGCGATTACGGGAGTTCCCATCGTTGGTGGTGTTGAAAAGACCGAAGTATGTGCTTGGAAGAGCACCGGGGAGGCCTCTTGTTGGTGTGATCACGAAAGCAATTCTGTGGCCACCCACGTTTGGATACTTGGGGACGATAGAGAAGACAAAAGTGATGACATTCCACGCTTCAAACCAACTCAGCCTGTTTCTTGAGCTTGTTTTTGTAGTTCTAAAATATATATATATATATACAATAGTGATCTCTTGTTCCCTGGATCAAGATAAGTTCACTCACTTTTAATATGAATGAATCATTAGATTTAATCTAAGAATCTTGCTTTAAAACTACTATTGTTTACCAAAACCACTCTATCTAGATTTAACTTCCATAAATAAAAAAATGCAACCAAATAAATGGTTGACTCTCTCTTAAAATAATCAATTATGGAAGTTAAATCTAGATAAGAGTGATTTTGGTAAACAATAGTAGTATTAAAGCACGACCCTTAGATTAAATCTAATGGTTCATATTAGAAGTGAGTAGAACTTATCTTGCTCCTAGGGAGCATGAGATCACTACTGTACATATATATATATATATGTATATATATAAACACATTTTAAAAGGAAATAGGAGAAATGGAGAAGGGGGTAAATGGGTAATTTAACATGTAAGATACTTTAGAATTAAAATATATAGGTATAAATGTCAATTCACATACTTCAAGGAATGAAAGTGTAATTAACAAAACCACAAAGGTACAAATGTAATTTACATTAACAACAAGGAATGAAAGTGTAATTTATAGCAAAATTACTGATCCAATCACCCCTATAAAAGAACTTTGTAGAATTACCAAACCCATACGTCAATTCAAACAAGTCGATAGCCCATTTATACCCATCTTCATGGTAGAAAAGACAGCACAAACATGCATAGACAAACAATCCTAGTGATCACACAATAGCTATGGAGCAAGCATTGTCTCGTTGACAGTCCTGGTGACAGCACCGTAGCCATGGAGGAAAGAGGGTTTGGTGCCTGCCAACATTTTAAGCTGCTATAACTACAAACATGCATGTACAAACAATGTAATCAAAAAATGTCATCGACGATATGATCAAAATGAAAATATAACAAATAAGTTGGAAATTTTGTTGGGAGAAGTTTTTATAAGTTATAGGACAAAGTTCATTGCATGGTATGTCCGGCTCGCCCAATAACTTATTTGCATTTTTCCAGATCAAACTAAAAGATAACAACCCTTTAATAAAATGCAGAAATTTGATTTCAAACTGAATTCAATACCATGACAAGGGGTACTCTGAAAAATAATTCAGACAAACAAAGATGGAAGGTCAAAAAGCTACAACATAGAATCCAGAATAGTAAAGCAGATATAGCACTATTTCAAGGGCGTGGTGGCATTGGTGGTCCTCCTGCAGGACGCGCAGCTGGATTTGGCTTTGGCAAGTCCTCCTGCCACAAGTCAGAAGAAAGACATCAAGAACTCGGTAACAGAAAGTAGAAAAGGTACATCTTAGCCTTGGATCCAAGCTCATCTAACCGCTTCGGAGAAAAAGTAATAGCGGAGAAGAAAAAGTAAAATGAGATCAATGATAACAAACACAAACCCTTCATTACAAACAACTAATGTTTGTTTTTCACAACAAAAACCTTATTTTGGGGGAATCACTAAAGCTAATTCTAAAACCAATTAGACTGTAGAATAAAGGATGGATGTTTAGTTTAGGAAAAATTACAAGTATGTAGAGCATTAGGGAGGCAATATTTCAACTACGTCCATATTAAAAGGCATTTACGGGAAAGAGCTAAGCCAAAACTTGCGTACAAAACAGGTAATTTTAGTACAATTAATTTACAGATTTGACAAATAAATTTTTAATTATAACATTACCCCTCAAAACAAATCTGGTTTAGTCATTTGGTCAAAAATTTCAACTGTCTATTTTGTAAATAAGTTTTTGGCTTAGCTCGTCTCCTAAATACTTTTTGAATATGGAAGTATTTCAAATTCTGCCTCCTTAATAATAATAAACCATCTATCGTGGGTGGTTGATGATCGGAAGGTGTTTACAAAGTCGGCTGCCCATGTGACCAAGAAAAAAACAACTAAAAATGCCAATGTTTAGCACAAACTTCAGATAAGCTAGATTTCGATGTTGCTTGACAAAAGAATGACTAGAGATATACAGAAAACACAAGCGCATCAGATAGTGAACACACAAAATAGAAACAAATTATCAAAATAAAATATATCGCGGAAAAAGCAAAAATGCCATACAATCAGATTAGTCTTGATGAGTTGGGGAATGAATAATGAGAAGGATGTGATGCTAATCATATGGGAAAACCTAATAAAATAAAGAAGATGGGGAGGGGGGAGAAATTACATGGAAATAATTGTGGAGAAAAGGACAATGCCATAAATTGAGAGGATATTTACTCCAATAAAAAAGAAAAAAAAAAAGAGGTCTCAAAGAATATAGAGAGAAATGAGGGAGGGATAAAACTTACAAGGAATAATTGTAGAGAAAGGCATAATGCCATACATAAAACTAGATAGGTTACTGAGGTTTGGAGATCCAGATATTAGGCCAATCAGCAAGAAAAAACTGAATTTTTGAAGAAAATAAAGAGAAAGAGGAAGGAAGAGAAGTGTTTTTCTTTGGGTGAAAATGACACCAAAAGGAACGAATTAAAAATATGTAGCACACATGGAGATCATCTTCATTAGCAAGCTCAATATTAGATTAGGTGAATGGACTTTGACAACAATACAATTTCAAAAGATCACGAAGCAAATTCAAAACCAATTTTCAGAAATGTGCCCCTTATATAACAGTAACAAAACAAAAAGTGGCATAAAACATGGCATGATTAAACAGTCAGTTACGTAAAGCAAAGAAAATCTGAACAAATATTAGAAAGAAAGTGAGCCTTACCCTGCGCCTGAAGCGCTGAGGAGGCTCACGGTTCCTCCTGTCAGTACGAGACCGGACCCGAACAACTTTGGAGTGAATTGCACATGAAACACAGTACTGCATCTTCACGTACAGCTTAGGAAGAACGTAATCTTGAAAATAACATCATCACATATGTCATTGATAATTAGGAAAGGAAATAATAATAACAAAAAAATCCGCAGAAATAGAAATGAAGAAGCAAAGTACTAAGAATAACCCTACTTTCATTGAGACAAGATTCTTGCACATCCCTAACCGCAGCTTGCTCAACTATGTTCCTCACAAGGAACCTCTTGATAGCCTTGTCCTATAAAATAAGTCACAAAAAGAAACAACTGCCATCTGAGAGTTTTTAAATCATTGGCATAACCACATAAGCAAATAAAGTTAATCATTTAAGACTACGTGCTTTATGCATTTCACTGCTCAAATATGTGTGTTTGTATAGATATATGAAGCAAACATCAGGAAAACAAAAAATTTAAGCGGCACATTTTCTGTAGACAAATAAAACCACCTATTAAATGCTTTATGATTTCATGCTCCACCAAGATTAGATAACATCAACTAGGATTAACAATCACCATAATAATAACACATGTTAATTGTGAATAAATACACATATTCATGCTGATATACATTTACAAATCAAAACTCACAATAAATTGAGCTAATCATGAAAAAAATAATTTATGCATATTCAATATAAGCCCTATAAATTAATAGAGATGGAACCACATAAATTCTACTAATTTTGTTAGTTTATCTATAAATTTTGAAGATCTTTATGTACAATAATTTTTTCCCCAAATATTTAATTTCTCATAAGTATTAAAGATTCAATGTATTGCACGATTAAGTCTATGTCTTGTACTCATCTAATATACAGAAGATACATTTAACCAACTAAAGATTCAATGTGTTGTACTTACTATTGAATAAACTGGAAAAAAAAAACTCAATTAGTCTGCCCATCTCATCAATTAGAAATACATTTATCTAATAAAATAAAATTCAATTTATTGTATTAATTTAATCAAGTGCATGCAATGTATTGTCCTAATTTAATAAAGTGCAAGCAATGTATTGAATCAAACACAAACTCTTGAAATATATGATCTTATTTCAAGTAAGCATTATTGTCAGTTCTATATGTACTTCATAGAAAATTATATCAGTTTATATAATAAGTGAGACATATAGAAACCTAAACCGGAATTCCTTAAAAGTAATATTATAAACTAAACAAAATTATAAATTTTGTAACTTGTCCCAAGTGCCGAAACACATTTCAATATCTACAAGAAATTATTATATTATGTGATAATATAGATGAATTACTGCATAATGTTCACCTACAAATAAAAAATAACAACTCAAGCTAATCATAAATAGATTATATCTGCTTATATAATGGTTCATATACAAAGTGAAAACCACAATAAAAAATAACAATTCAGGCTGATCATGTAAACATTGATTAATGCTTAAATATTATTCAATCAACAATTTTAAAACCATAATACTTCTCAGTATGCTTATATATTAGTTGACTTACAAATCAAAAATAACAACTCAAACTAATCATGAAAAAACCCAAATTATATAGGCTTATATAGTACCAACAAAAATATTTACTTGTAATTCTCAAATTAGTGCTTCTAGTAAGAGTTCATACTCTCAAACAGAAAAATCAAATGCGAATTCATTCACCAGCACACCTCAAATCAGTCGAATCTATAATAGATCCACACAAAGAAAGACATATATATATATATATACACATATAACCGGATTAATAAAAATACATTCCAATATATATACACACGCGCATATATTATATATACTGTAGAAAGAGAATTAAGGTACCTTGGGGCAACACTTGCCACAGTTGGAGCAACGGATGAACTTGACATGGCCACGGCCGTGCTTGTTTCGTCCTCCATTCCTTCGCTTAAAAGTCTGCAAAATTTCCACAGAGATTCAATGAGACGAAAACTGATTGGTTATTCGGAAAATTCAGCTTCCAATTTTCTCGGGAAAATGTTTCTTACCATTCTGCCTTTGTCTCTCTGAAACCCTAGCTGCCTCTCTCTCTCTCTGTCTCTCTCGCTCTGAAACCCTTATTAGATAAGCGAGCTTTTATAGAGGATTGTTTGGAGTTGAAAGTGATGATGGGCCGGGCTGAGTTGGGCCCATCCTAGAAAATATCATGACCTGAGAGATAGGTCCAATCTAGCTCCAAAACTATTTTTCATATTCTTTTTTTCCTTCTATTGGTATTACTTCTTTTTTTCTAATAAAAATAATAAAATTTGTTAATCATAATTCAGAAGTAGAATCACTTAGAACCTCCAAAGAGAAAGGAGATTCAACCCTAACTTTTGTCAAGAAAAACAGAAGCTAAAGTACTTTTAAGCTATCTTTGGTATGTCCCCATAGAGATTATTATAGAATTGCATTGGCATTTCAATTGCATAATATTTAAATACCGCCAACACATTTTCAAATGCATTGTTTGGAGAACCATTACAATTCAGTGTAATTAATATCAATCTCAAAGTTTAATATTTGACTTCTAGAAATTAGGAATTAAATTGTATAATATGTATATATAAGTCTGTAATATATAAAATGCGAGCAAGTGTATGTATATGTGTATGTGTAGGTATTACCGTGTAAAGGGTCTTGTCCCACATCAGATTCGGATGAAAAAGTGAATGAGTTTATAAATGGGTGAATGTTAGACTCACCTATCAGCTTACGCTTTTAGGTCAAACCGGGAATCATCCGACTCCATTACAGTTGGTATCAGAGCCAGACCCCGTCCTTGATTCGGTGTCACGCCAAGCACCCGCTTAGGTGATAACCACCCGAATTGAGTCCGGATCCATGACGGGCAGAAGGTTGGTTCGACCGCAACGAAGGGGGGGGGGGGGGGGGGGGGGGGGGGGAATGTTAGAGGTCTTGTCCGACGTCGGATCCTGATGGGAAAGTCAATGGGTTTATCAAAGGGGTGGATGCTAGTCTCACCTATCAGGTTAAACTTTTTTGTTGAATCACGAAGCATTCGACCCGTTACAATAGGCCTATATGCATGTGCAAGTATGTATTCAATTTATGACATGTTATAAGGATGTTTTTGCATAATCCAATAAAGAGACCGAAATAAAGTCTCAAAGTTAGGGATGGCAATGAAGCGGGTGGGGATTGCACCCCCATCCCCATCTCTAATTATTTTTGCTTTCCCCATACACATCACAAACTCAATTATTAAACGGGACGAGGAGGTATTTCATTATAAGAAAAAGAAAAAAAAAATTCTTATGTGAATGAAGATAATATTTAACTTCTTAAGTGGAACTTATAAGTTATTATTATTGTACGAGTATAAAAGCAATACATGCAATATTTTTACATAATTGAGATGGGATTAAGGCAAGAAGAATGAAGAGGTAAGAAAATTAGAACTTAATATTTGGTGAAATGTAAATATAGAATGAGTTATTCTATATAAAAGGTACATATTAATAATATATAACAATAATGGAGGTTATATTAATAAATATAATTAAGGGTTAATTCCACTTCATCCCTGAAGTTTGCTCTAATCCCACTTTGACCCCTTGAATTTCAACCTTGGATTTAATTTTTATCCCACTTAGACCCCTATGTGATAACATCACCCTATGACCACTATATAAAAATGGCTAATTTGCCCTAACAAAAATATGTATTTTTCTTTTTTTTGTAATATAATATTTAAAGACAAAGAGGTAATTGTATAAATTATCGTGAGTAAAGTTAACATCCGTCTATCTCAACGGGTGTAACTGGATTGAAATTCAAGGGAATCAAAGTAGGATTAGGGCAAACTAAAGGGAGTAGGATTAACCCAAAATTAATATAATCAGTTTCCCAGACCCGTATAAAATGAGGCGGGGCATGACAGTTTCCGACTGGGGCTGGGGGCGATCTTTCCTTTTCTTTTTCTTTTTCTTTTTCTTTTTTCCTACTCAAAGCAGCAGCCAAGGAAGACCATGGTCTTGACAAAGGTCATGCGTGTATGTTTGTACCCATGTAGGTATGCACATCAGTTTATGAGTGTGTGCATAAATATATATATATATATATATATATATATATGTCTGCACATGGATATGTAAATAGATATATGTTTCTGTTTACGAAATTTAATTGTTACTGAGACATTATTTATTGGGTTAAAATTTTAGTATCACCTGTGTGGGTCAATTTGTTAAAAAAAAAAATTCAAGTTATAATGCAATTCCAAATCTACTATTTTGTAACATTCAAATAAGGAATTTGGAAGTGGAGTTTCCAATTCAAATAAGGAATTAAGTGACTCATATTCTATTTTTCTTAACAATATCCAAGACTAGCCTAAGCTGAGATTAGTGACTCATTCACAATGTAAACCCAACTCTTGCAGCCAAATAAACAAAACATAACATTTGTTTACTACATATCAATATATAAAAGTTAAAACACTACATAACATTTCCTTCAAAATACATCAGAACTCAAAAACTCTTCTAATATAAGTTATGATCGCCGCAAAAAAAAAAAAAAATCCAAAAACCTGTACTATGAAGTAAATGCAGCAGTCCTTTTGCAGCGACATCTTCATCGCTGGAGCAACTTTGTCCACCACTCTTTGCCTAAGGTAAATGAATAGATAAAGACCAAGAAGTCTTCATGCAATCAGGTCCTTGTTCGAGTTCCATACAGGAGGTGGAACACCACCCTCATTCAAGTTGCTAGCTCCATTTTCCCCACTTACTAGAGGATCAGATTCACCTTCCTTCGCCTTAGAAGCATTCAAGAGGGGAGAGGATTAGTAAAATCATTTTTTCTTACTATATTGCCAACACCGCAACAGAATTATATAGGTGAAGATTAAACCAATACCAAAAAAAAAAAAATTAAACAAATAAATAAAAGAAGAAATGTGGATGGGCATTTATAGCAACGGCACAAAGATGCACATTTATCAGGAAATACTATTGTTTATATCTGCATGAGAGGGAAAACAAAAGAATGTAAAGTACCTGAGACAATTGTAAAGATTCACCGGCCTTTTGTTGGCTTTCAAGGGTGCAACAATAAGAATAGAGTACCATCCCAACAACAGCAATCAAGATTCCTAAAATGTTTCGCCAGCTAAATGGGTCATGAAGTAGAGTGTAGCCAAAGGCCAAAACTAGGCAAGTTTTCAGATGTCCCAGGACCTGGTAAGTGACAGGAGATGTCTTGCCAATCACCAGAAAGGTGCTGAAATTTACGGCCACTGATATCATGCAAGATAGAACAATGAAGGCCTGCAATAAAAGACATATTAAGCGAATTTAATATTTTGCAAATTCTTAGGAGGGAGCGCAAGAAATTTAGTCTTTCAATTCTCACCAGTACTTTAGGGGTATAATTGAATGCAAATACATTTAGATCTGTTAGAAGCCCGTCCACAAATGGGCCGCTGATGAACAAAGTGATTGCCTGATACGGGCAAGACTGATACAAAAGTTGGGTAGAAGAAACCTTGTACTTCTTCTGGATGGTATTCGTCATCTGAGAACAGCTGATTAAGGTCTTAAACAGGAAAACAAATTAACCAATAAGGGAAAAAACAGGGTGCCATGGCACCTCACTAGTATTTGTATCATTGCTCTTACAGGAAATTAGAGACCAAGATCTCTGTTAAAATCGAGGAACATTTAATCTTCATTGTTTAGTTTAATGCTTTGTCCGGTAGGAAGGAGACAAAGAGAGTTGGGACAATAGGAGGATACATAACCCTTCCTCCTTTGCAAAATTTCATCTGCCCAAAATTGGACCGAACAAAGAAATGACGACAAATGAGTCTATCAAAATATTGTTGAATACAATATTATCACTTAAATTACAATGGTATACAAAGTTATCGGTATAATAATAAAACCAATTTAAAACAAGTTGGGTAACCTTTTCTTATTTCTTCTCTTCCCTTCTATCCAACTTAACAAAAAAGAGGGAAAAACAAATCTCCTCCACCCTCTCTTCTCAACATTCCATCCAAATTTTTCCCTTCGTACCGCACAAAGCATAACATAAATCATGTAAAAGAAAGGAAACATGAAGAGAAACAATGAACTCCAGTTCAGCTAAGGATACAATTTGGGCCACACAAGTTGTAACAATTGCGAGCAGAGATATGACAGAACCCATGACATTGAGCTGCAAATCAGTCACAGTTGCAATTCCAACACCCAAAAGAAGGACGAGAAGTGAAAGCTGGACATTCTGACTGTGAATAGGCAGTTTTAAGTTAGCATCAGTGCAAAATTATAACATAACATGCAAACATGTAAAAATAGAAATTAATAATATGGAGAGACCAAAAATGATTAGATCAAAATCACTTAAATAGTAAATGAAAAAAGATGCAATCATGCATAAAATGCCACTCAACCACAAAGCAACATCCTAACACTTTGGGATTAGCTAAAAAGATGTAATTAAATATGAAGTATGAAAAACTAAAGTGAGATCTGAAACAAGAGGTGCATTTTCAGTTTTGGAGGCACAAGCTTGCAGGCCAACCTAATAGATAAATAAGTGAGAGATAGCATGGCTAGTAAACCAACAGGTCCAAGAGCTAGATAAATCATAGGCCAAGCCACTTGTATGTGGCCAGAAATATAAAAATAGGGTCAGGGGTAGATCACAACTATACAAAATCATAGTTAAGAATACTGAAGCTATGCGAAAGACTGAACATCAAGGGAAGTTGGTTAATTAGGATATTTCAGACCGGACTTGATCTACTTTCGATCAAATAGGTGACTAGGATAACTTGGGATGAAATCTAAATCTATTTCAAATGGAAAAAAAGGGTGTTTAATTGGACTAGAACACCACAGAACAAGTTCAGAAACTATACTCTCACTGGTAACAATACTGGGGTCATATAAATTATCTACTAGGTATCTTTTCCCAAACTTTATTTTTCCCAAAAGTATGTTCGATAGCCCTTCCAAGTTTCCAACAATACGTAATATGTTCAATTTCAAGTTTGATTGACCCTTAAAAAAGTCAGCTAGCGAGGACCAATTTGCAAGGGTGTGGGAGATACAGAATACTCCAAAGAGTCATATATAGATGATGATTGAGACGACACTGTCCTGATTGTCACGAACCTGTCCACAAAGAGCATGTATTAATACATAAGTGTCCTGGATTTTACTTGCCTTACTCGGAAAAACGGTCCCAGAGCTAAAAGGAAAATAGGGAAAAAAAAGAAAGAGAGAGAGAGAGATTTTTCTGAATTGGCTTCTACTTTTTCTAACACGTAAAATGTTTTCAATTGGTTCCTACTCGTAAAATGTTTTCAATTGGTTCCTACTCATTCAAAAAGACTACAGAAAGGGTTTTGTAAGCAGATAAGAAAAACATGAAAGAAAAACAATGTGTCAACAAGTTGTATAAAGATTATAAATTCATAAGAGTTTGTCTAGAATGCCATGAACGAGTCCAAAAAGGTTATCAACCAATACATAAATGTACTGGAGTTTAGTTACCTTGCTCATAAAAATAAAAATAGAAATAGAAAAAAAGAAAAAGACACACACACACACAAAAAATAATAATAATAATAAAAAAAAAATGTCCTGGAGCTAAACACAAGAGAATCCTTTCTGAATTCGTTACGAGTTCTTCTAACACAGAAAGCTTTTCAAATTGGTGTCTGGGCATTCAGAGACTACAGAAAAGGTTTTTGTAGGCAGATGAGATCGCATGGTTGATGTTTTATTATGGACTTGAAGATCATTAACCACCACATGAATCCATCATACGACATTTAAAATCTTCACGGGAGTCATTCTCCTCATGCAGAATGATAGCTGGTCACCGTGTTGGACCTTGGGCTATCAAATGTTTAAAAAGAAATATAATGTGTAGCCATTGTGTTGACTGAAGAATAATGGCTAGTGATCCCTCAACTGTAATTTTGATTGGCGAGACCACTGCCGTCAGAGGTAAACCACAGGGTGAATAGCTGGTCAAGAAAAACATTTTTCTATTCAGGTCAAAAGATTACAAAGGACAGAATCCCAAACTAAGGCCTAACCACTCACTTTATGCACTCTGCACTCCTCTACCCAAACAAAGCAACCAGCATGAAGTTATATAAGCCTCTACAGAAAATTGCCAATGGCTGGCCTGCATGTGCCTGAATTTTGGCTACGACTTGGTGTCCCAAGCTGTGTTCCCTGGACTCAGCACCTTAAGGGGGAAATACCCGTGTCGACGCGACACAACGTGGACACGGACGCAGAATACGAGTCGGACTTCCCTTTTCCAGATCAGACACGGCTCCCTCAGCCATGTAAGAGAGAGGTTGAAGAAGAAGAAAAGAACGCAGAAGATAGCTTCGTGTGTGGCAGAGAGGTTGAGGAAGAGACGGCGGGGTTTGCTTTGCCCTAATTTCTTTTGCTTCTCTTTCTTATCCTCTATGAAGCACGGACACGGACACGAGACACGGACACGACACAACACGGACACGGTAAATTTCAAAAAAATAGGACACGACAAGCCTCCGACACGTTTATAAAAAAATATAATTTTTTTTATATATACATATTATATTGCACAAATACTTCATTTTATCACTTAAACAATGTGAACCAAATAAATTTTTAAACATAAAGAAACAAATAAGTTAAATGAAATGTTTGACATATTCAAAATTCTTCATTTCACTACCATCCAAGTAATCAAATGCATCTCCCCAACATCAGACATTTTAGTCTCTCTTTCGTTATATTGTAGAATTTTTTTTCATTGAAGGCAAAGATTAGACTGTAAAATTACCAAACTTTTGGCTCTTTGTGGTGTTATGTTGTTCTTGTTCAAATAGTGGATAAATGAATAGGTGTTCAAATTCCTCTTACAAGATGAGGAGGAATAAAGATGTTCAACTATCTTCAAAACCAAATATTGGATTAGGGGTGTTGAATTTCCATAAATGATCCTCCAAATTACCGGTTTCATAAGCCCTCTATCTTTCACGGAATCAACCGACCCACCGCATGTCCTCAGCGTGTCCAATATAAAAAAAATTCAGGACACATTTTTAGCAGATCAGACACGTATTTTTTGCGTGTCCGTGTGTCCGACACGAACACGTGTGTTAGACACGATTACGGCGACCCTAGACAAAGTATCCGTGCTTCATAGCTTTTCCTTTGTTTAGATTTTTTTGTCTTTTTTATTATTTGTTGTATTCAATTTACATGATCTATTATTTGGATGATAGCTGTATTCAATTTACATGACCTAAAGAAACCAAAAATGTGCTATTACAAACGAGATGGATTTCTTTTGGGCTAGGCCCAAAGTGTTAAATAATAATTACAAATTAGATGAATTTCTTTTGGGCCAGGCCCAAAGGCCTTTTTTAAGATATTACTATTTAAGAAATATTATAATTGACCAAAATATTTTTAATTTGATTGAGACATTACTTTAGGCCTATATTCTCCCAATTGAATAGATAGACGGATCCGACCTCTAGACACGTACCCGAGTCCGGGTAACATAGGTCCCAAGTGCCACTACCGAGTCAAAAAGTTTGGTAAAAACTTGACCCTGTAACAAATGGTATCCATTGCCATTTAAGTTGCTAATGCCGAGATGCAATGAGTATCACTATTTTAATTAATTAGCTTGCTCAGACATTGCCTTGTGCATGTCAGTGCACCAAGATGAGCACAAGATTTAGTAAACTGGCTCCAGATAAGATGCAAACTGCTTCACATGTCGAGTATAGACGGAGAATTCTCCTAGAGATCAGAAGAAAATATGGACACAACAGTAGCCCGCCCAGCAATTAAACTAACCTGAATTTCTTCTTAAAGAAAAGAGTCTCCAAAAGAACCGTACATGGGATGATTGCAAGTTTTGTCATCTGCAGGAATAATCAAAATAGAGAAGTTCAGAAACTAACAATCCAAAAAAGAATGACATATTCACAAGAACTATAGGTTAAACAAAAAGAGATCTTATTCATTATTGAGTTGAAAACAACAAACTAGAGGTATTATACGATGGGTATGTTACTGCTTAAACTTAACAAGTTAAGCAATTCAGGGTTATAAGCGTGTTTGGTACCATTTTACACTATCGCTTAATACAATAAGCACGTCTTAAAATAGGCCGAAATTTTAAGCGGTAGTAGATTCACTTGGGCTTATTGCTGAACACGGGAAGTGGTTTAGGTTTTAAAATACTTTTTAGTGACAATTTTACCAAAATAAAATGTTGAATTTTACGATCACTTCTCAAGTTTTTGACTCTTATGCCAATTCGTCTTTGGGTCTCTCTACCGATTGGTTACAAATAAATAAATAGTTCAAAGATTGAGAAAGCCAACCATTTACATTCTGTTGGACTTTTCATATTGGAGTGAAAAAAGTTCGAACGGAACGTAAATGAGGGAATGAATTAAATAGGGGTATAGAGGAGACTTATTTCCTTTATATAGGCATCATTTCCTTCGATTCCTCTTAAATATAAAAGATTTACTACCAAACATACTAAAATTCTCTACCACCTTACAATAATCCAAAAAAATTATACGATCATGAAACACTTCCGGGAAAAAACACCACTTTTTTTAAAATGTCAAAGTAAATAAGGTCGTCATTTAAGCCACCCTGAAAAGGAAACGGCTAGAAGCGTGAGTAAAGAATGAAAGAATTCTTTTACGCCACAACTCTCACTTTAAAGTTAGACAATACCATATATATGATCAAGACACCCATGTGATTTACCATACCGATTCCATAGACTTATCATTAGTTAGACGAGGTGATATGTTGAGTCCAATTATGATCTTAAGCTTATGTTTTATTCGTAAAATTGGATCCGTCAATGTTTCAATAAAAGAAATGTGGGGGTGGGGGGGACGACTGGAGGTGGATCTCGTTATGGGGTTCACGTACGGGTCGCTTTTCGATTTCATGCTCCTTTTCTATGGTTGAGGATGGTTTATGTTGGGTGTTCTCAGGTGTGTACAGGCCTGTGCATGATGGGGTGATGTCAGTGATGTGGGAGGGGCTTGGGGAGGTTAGGGAGGCGGGGCGCTTACCCTGGTGTGTGAGTGGGGACTTTAATGTTATTCGGATGCTTTCGGAGAAATCTTCTGGTGGACGGTGGACTAGGTCGATGGTATGTTATTCTGAGTTCACTGATCGGCAGGCGTTGCATGATCTCCCTCTGGTGGGCACGTCCTTTACTTGGTCTAGTTGCAAGGAGACCCTGACTTTCTCTCGTATTGATTGTTTTCTAGTTTTCGGGGATTGGGAGGAACACTTTTCGGAGGTGATCCAGTCCATTGCTACTCGGTTTACTTCGGATCATATTTTTGGATTGTAGTGGTATTGTTACGAGAAAAGCTCCGTCCAGGTTTAAGAATATGTGGCTTAGATCTGGGGACTTTCAGCAACGGGTGTCGGAGTGGTGGGCTTGTGTTATCAAGCCGAGTTCTCCGAGTTTTGTTTTGGCTTCAAAGTTGCGTTCATTGAAGTCCTCACTTATCACTTGGAACAAGGAGGTTTTTGCCAATCTTGTGTGGCGCAGGAATGTGTTGTTGGTTGAGATTGATGACATTGATAGAGCTAATCTGAGTGGGGGGTTGGATGAGGCTATGAGATTGAGGAAAGGGCAGTGCTTGGCAGACATTGAGGAGATTGCTATTCGGGAGGAGATCTCGTGGAGGCAGAAATCTCATGTTATTTGGCTGAAAGAAGGGGATCGAAATACAAAAAAATTTCACCGATCGGCGAATGCTCGTAGGAGGAACAACTTTATTGTGAGTTTGACCATTGACGGTTCTTTGTTGTCTTCTGAGGAGGAGTTTCGCCTGGGGATCCCTACGTACTAAGAGACTGTTTACGGAAAGTGATAGTTGGAGGCCGAACTTGGATGGTCTTACGTTTGACTCTTTAGACGACGGGGATAGAGATAGGCTGGAGATCCTGTTCTCGGAAGAGGAAATGTTGAGGGCTTTGAAGCAATGTAATGGTGATAAAGCTCCTGGTCCGGATGGGTTCACTATGCGTTTCTTTCTGGAGTGTTGGCCCACGGTTTGGGAGGAGATGATGGGCACATTTAGTTCTTTTTATGATGAGGGTTGCTTTGTGAAGTCCCTTTACGCTTCTCTCATTTCCCTCTTCCCTAAAAAGGGGGAGGTGAAGGACATTAAGGACTTCAGACCCATTAGCCTTGTGAGTTGTGTGTACAAGCTTATTGCGAAGGTTCTTTCCTCTTGGATGCGCTGTGTTTTAGATGGGGTTATCTCGGATTCCCAAAATGCTTTTATTGGGGGGCGCCAGATCATGGATTCGGCTATCATTGCTAGTGAGGTTGTGTATGCCAGGCTGCAGAGTGGTATTCCCGGGGTGTTGGTGAAATTGGATATGGAAAAGGCGTATGACCATGTTCATGGGGGATTCCTTCTGTATTAGGGTTCGGGGAGCGGTGATGCAGATGGATTCAATTTTGCATTTCGTCGGTTTGTTTTTCGGTGATTGTGAATGGGTCCCCTTCTGGTTTCTTTGGGAGTTCTCGCGGATTGAGACAGGGTGATCCTCTTTCCCCGCTTCTTTTCCTTGTGGTGATGAAGGCCTTCAGTAAGATGATGACTAGAGCGACAGAGTTGGGTCTCCTTCGTGGGTTCCGGGTGGGTGATGTTGCTTCTTAGTCTGTGGATATATCACACCTGCTCTTTGTCGATGACACTCTTGTTTTTTGTGATGTGGATGAGGCTCAGTTGCGGTATCTTCGGTGTATTCTGATTTGTTTTCAGGTTGTCTCCGGTTTGAAGATCAACACTAGCAAGAGTTCCTTGATCCTGGTTGGGGAGGTGGGTAATATGTCTGCTTTAGATACGGCTCTCAGTTGTAGGGTTGGCTAGCTTATTGGGATTTTGTGGTCGAGCTGTGGAGAGGCGGTTGGCGGGTTGAAAGCGGCAGTATCTTTCCAAACGTGGGAGACTCACTTTGGTTAAGAGCACGCTATCCAATCTTCCTACTTATGTTTAATCCCTCATGGTATAGCGCAAGGGATCGAGAGGCTCCAAAGACAGTTTTGTGGGGAGGGAGCAGGGAGAGCTTTTCCATTCCCCTGGTGCATTGGGAGGTGGTTTGTTGGCCTGTTCGGGATGGGGGTTTAGGTATTCGCCGGTTGACGCCTTTTAACAAGGCTCTTCTGGGGAAGTAGTTGTGGCGTTTTGGGGAGGATGGGGGCGAATGGTGCTCTGCTAAGGTTCGGGGTTGAAGAGGTATGGGGGTATGGAAGGACATCCGGTAGGGATGGGATTCCTTTGCTCCTTTTTTCAGATTTAGGGTGGGTGATGGCCGTTGTGTTTGTTTCTGGACGAATTGGTGGTGCGGTGAGGGTACTCTAGCCTCTTCTTTCCCCCAGCTCTTTAGGATTATAAGATTTCGGCATGCTTCAGTAGTGGACTGTTATCACCTCGATACCGGGAAACTAGTGTGGATGTCAGTTTTGTGCATCACTTTCAGGATTGGAAGTTGGAAGAGGTAACCGACTTGCTGAATCAATTGTACTATCAGGTTGTTGGTTCTGGATCGGATTCTTTGTTATGGCTTCCGACTTCTTCTCGGTGTTTCTCGGTTTCTTCCTATTTTGGTTACCTCTTGCCTAGGGCGGAAAATGTTTTTCTTTGGAGGGCGGTCTGGCGCTCGAAAGCCTCGCCTAAGGTTGCTTTCTTCACATGGTCGGCGGTGTGGGGTCGCATCCTCACTTTGGATGTTTTGAGACAGCGGGGCTCTTTTGTGGTCAATCGGTGTTTTTTGTGCAAGAAGGAAGGGGAGTCCATCGATCACCTCCTTTTGCACTGCCCGGTTGCCTATAATTGTTGGTGCCTTCTCTTTTGTCTTTTCGACGTTCAGTGGGTGATGTCGTTTTCTGCCTGCGATGCTTTGGCTTCTTGGAGGAGTGTGTGGTCGGTGCTCACGTCGGCCTATTTGGAGAGTGACTCCCCTTTACCTTTGGTGGAACATTTGGTTGGAGCACAATAGACGTTGTTTTGAGGGTGTGAAGTCTGTTGCAAGTGAGTTATTTGTTATTATTTATTTAAAGTGGGGTGCTTTTGTATTTTTAAAAACTTATTAATATATATACAAAGTATAGTGGAATGATGGAAACGATTCAATTCATTCTTTCACCCTTTCCCCAAATCTCTCTTTCTCTCTTACTCTTTTCTCTTCTATTCTTCTCCATCTTTATTTTTGTTTAATTTTCTGTTAATTACAACATAGTATCAAAACATGGTATCAAAACCCTAGGGCAAGTTTGTGTAAACCCTAGTTTGTGAAGGGTTTTGAAGTGAACCCTAGATGGGGGTTGTTTCCATTAAAGTACTATCAATCCCATCCACATTTTTTTTCAGTGTTCGCGTGTGCGATTGGTGTTTTTTTTGGTGTCCACCTTGCTCGGTTGATGATTTTTTAGTGATCATGTGATCGTTTTCTTGTATGCATCGTGGAAAATAGTTTTCATAGTGGTTGTGGTTTCTCATAAAGAGAGGTGGTTCTCTATATGTTTGTTGTTATGTTTCTAAGGAGTGTGTGCCCAGAAACTGTTTGGTACAATGTCTAGCTCAAAGGTAACTTCCTCTTGTTTGACTCCAGTATTGGATGGTAGTAGTGATCACCATCCAGGCTTGTGTATTGCAATAGTTAAGTTGAATGAGACCAACTATATGGAGTGGGCTCAATCTGCTCGTATGCATATCACGGGTCGTAGGATGCTCGACCATATCGAAGGGACTGTTAAATATCCCTCCCAGGGTGATCCTGAATTCAATGAGTGGAGTGCAAACAATACACTGGTTATGACGTGGTTGTTGCAGTCAATACAACCATAAATCAGTAAAGGTTTTCCGTTTGTGAAAATAGCCAAGGAGTTATGGAAGGCTGTGGAAGAGACATATTCTTCAGTTGGTAATTTTGTAAAGTTGTATAAGCTTTAACAAGAGATTGCAAGGTTTAAGCAAGAAGACCAAACTCTTGCCACATATTACCACACTCTACGTGGTAAATGGGAAGAGTTAGATCACTTCCAAGACTATGTACTGATGTGCGCAGCTGATATTAAAGCGTTTCGAGCTATGGTAGAAAGGAACCGAATCTATGAGTTCTTGGGTGGTCTGCATCCGAAGTATGAGCATGCTAAAGTACAAGTGTTAGGCAGAAATCCAGCCCCTAATTCTGTTAGAGAGGTGTTCTCTTATATCCAGGCTGAGGAGAGTAGATTGAAGACTATGTCTGGATCTGCACACACCAAGACTGAGTCAGAAGTGTCATTGTCTGATTGGTCTGCTCTTGCCACACAACAGTGGAACAAATCCAATACTTTCAAAGGAGGAAAGCAAGATGCTAAGAGTAAATTGAGGTCTGACCATTGTGGGCGTACGCGCCACACTAGGTAAACATGTTGGGATCTACATGGCCACCCTGTTTCAGTCTCCACTCATGTTCAATCGAATGCTAGGCTAAAGCCAGGTCCATTCAGGGGGTCATCAGCGGCATATGTTGTTGTGCCTGAGACTGCCTCTATTGGTCATGCCTACTCCATACCACAAGGTTCTTTGTCTGGGGTTGAAGTTGATGCTCTTCGACAACTGTTAGCTAAGAATGCCTCCACTTCTGCCTCTAATTTTGCTCAGACGGGTCTTCCTCCTTCTACACATCATGTTGCCACATTATCTCGTAAACAACCCTGGATCATTGATTTAGGAGCCACTGATCACATGACTGGTATTGCAACTGTATTTTCTTCGTACAATTTATGTTCTGGTAAGGATAAAGTAAGAGTGGTTGATGGCACATTCACCTCCATTGCGGGAAAAGGCAATGGGTATACCACTCCTAACCTTACATTATCATTTGTCCTTTATATCCCAAAGTTTACCAATAATCTTCTTTCCGTTAGTCATATTACAAAATGTTCAAACTGTAATGTGACATTTTTTCCATCTCATTATGTATTTTAGGACTTGGAGACGGGGAAGACGATTGGGAGTGGATGTGAGGACAATGGCTTGTACTTGCTGGACGAGAGACCTGTTTCTCATGTTTCAAATCCATCTAGTGTTAGGCATAGTATTGTAAGTAAAGATCTATTAATGCGATGGCATAGTAGACTTGGTCATTTACCTCTTTTTGTTTTAAAGTATGTGCTTCCCCAGTTTGCGTCTGTTGAACCTTTTCATTTAAATTCTGAAACATATGTTCTTACCAAATAATGTCGTGTTTCTTATCCTCTTAACATTATTAAAAGTACGGCTCCTTTGCAGCTTGTTCATTCTGATGTTTGAGGCCCTGAATCCACTACTTCTTTACTTGGTTTATATTATTTTGTTGTGTTCGTTGATAATTTTAGTCGTTATACTTGATTTTATCTTATGAAGACCAAAGATGAAGTTCATTCCCTCTTTAAAACTTTTTACAAGATGGTTTGCACTCAG
The DNA here is from genome assembly GCA_963922005.1 of Cornus suecica. Lineage (NCBI taxonomy): Eukaryota > Viridiplantae > Streptophyta > Magnoliopsida > Cornales > Cornaceae > Cornus > Cornus suecica. The sequence goes on from OY998239.1 coordinate 59,752,951, forward strand.
CTTGGTCATCCTCTCACAATCCTTCGATCTGATAATGGAGGAGAATTCATGTATGGTGGTCTTGTCTCTTTTTTTACAAAGAATGAGATTGTTCATCAAACCTCATGTGCTAATACACCACAACAAAATGGTGTGGCTGAAAGAAAACATTGTCATACTACGGAGGTTACCCGTTCTCTTCTCATTGGAATAAGGGTGCCCAAAAGTTATTGGGTTGATGCAGCTTTAACAACTACATACCTTATGAATCGCATGCCTTCTAGGATTCTAAGTCAACAATCTCCTTTTCATATCTTACACCGTCACACTGCCTTATTCACAGTCCCTCAGAAAGTAGTTGGTTGTGTTTGTTATGTTCACATTCATCATTGCAAGGATAAAATTGATCCTAAGGCAATCCGGTGTGTCTTTCTTGGTTACTCTGCCACTCAGAAAAGGTATAGGTGTTATCACCCGGCTACTCGTTGTCGGTTTGTCTCCATGGATGTTACATGTTTTTAGTTTGTTCCTTTTTTTTTTCCATCGTTGAGGATTCTCTACAGGGGGAGACTCCTACTCGTGTAGAGAATTCTTCTACTCAGTGGGAATGTCCCCTTCCATTGTCTGTTCCCATTCAGGGGGAGATACCATTGCATGTTCCCATTTAGGGGGGAGATTCTAACTGAGAGGTTTGTTTCTACTAACTCCAGTGATTTGTAGCAGGTGAAACAACCGATTGTCTATCTCTTTTGTTTCTGTTCCTTCTAGTGTTTCAGATGCACTCAGTCAGCCACCATGGAAGGAAGCCATGTTTGAGGAAATGAAAGCTCTTGAGAAAAATGGTACTTGGGATATTGTTTCCTTACCTAGTGGTAAGAAACCAGCAGGGTGCAAATGGGTCTACATAGTGAAGTATAATGCAGATGGAACAATTGAGAGATATAAAGCCCGGTTAGTTGTAAAGGGTTTCACTCAGACTTATGGAATTGATTATGGAGAAACTTTTGCTCCAATTGCCAAGATGAATTCTATACGTGTTCTTCTTTCTTTGACCGCTAATTTGTTTTGGCCTTTACATCAGTTGGATGTGAAGAATATTTTCCTTCATAGTGACTTGGAAGAAAAGATGTATATGACTATGCCACCGGGATTTACACTCGCCAATGGTGAGAACTTAGTGTGCAAGTTGAATAAAGCCTTGTATGGATTGAAGCAATCACCGCGTGCTTGGTTTGAAAGATTCAATACTGCTGTGAAAAGAGTGGGGTACACACAGAGTCGGGCAGATCATACACTCTTCATTAAGAGACACAAAAGTTGCACCACTACCCTTATCGTATATGTGAATGACATTGTTATCACAGGAGATGATCCATAAGAGATTCATTGAATGAAGTCATTTTTAGGGACAGAGTTTGAGGTCAGAGACCTCGGATTATTAAGATACTTTCTTGGCATCAAGGTGTGTAGATCCAAGAAAGGGGTGTTCATTTTGCAGTGGAAGTACGTGCTGGATTTGTTGGCCGAAACTGGTAGGCTTAGAGCAAAACCTGTTGATGTTCCCATTGAGCAAAATCATAAGTTTAATGATCTGAATGGTGACCCATAAGAAGATGTGGGGAGTTTTCAGCGATTGGTTGGGAGATTGATTTACCTATCTCTTACACGCCCAGATATTGCTTATGCGGTTAGTGTGATTAGTCAGTTTATGCATGCCCCTCACACACGTCATCTTCAGGCTGCTCATCGTGTTCTCCATTACCTAAAGGACTCCTCCGGTAAGGGGATATTGTTTGGTTGTCATGGTCACTTGCTGCTCATCGTGTTGAGGCCTATACAGATGCTGATTGGGCAGGTTCTTTAACAGATCGACTATCTACTTCAGGATATTGTACATTTGTTAGGGGTAATCTTGTTTCATGGCGAAGCAAGAAACAATTAGTAGTAGCTAGATCTAGTGCAGAGGCTGAGTTCAGATCCATGGCACATGGAGTTTGTGAGTTGTTATGGCTACGGACTATGTTCGAAGAGTTGGGTTATCCTGTTTGCGAGCCAATGAATTTGTATTGTGACAACAAAATTGCTATTAACATTGCTCACAATCCTATTCAACATGACCGTACAAAGCATATTGAAATTGATCATCACTTTATCAAGGAAAAGCTTTGTCTTAAGCTAATTTTTACTCCATATATTAATACACAAGATCAAGTGACTGATGTTTTGACTAATCCAACTTGAGGGGGAGTGTTGCAAGGGAGTTATTTGTTATTATTTATTTAAAGTATGGTGTTTTTGTATTTTTAGAAACTTATTAATATATATACAAAATATAGTGAAAGGATGGAAACGATTCAATTCATTCTTTCACTTTTTCCCCAAATCTCTCTTTCTCTCTTCCTCTTTTCTCTTCTTTTCTTCTCCATCTTTATTCTTGTTTGATTTTCTGTTAATTACAACAGAGTCCCATTTAGGGGCGATCAAAGATTCTTTTATCTCTTTGTTGTTTTGTTGGGTGGAGGGTTGCAATTGTATATCTATAGATAAGAAGTTAGAGTTTCTGGGTTCTCTTGGCCCCTAGGGTGTCTTTTTGTATTTGGGACGCACTTCCCGTTTGGGTGTTTTTTATATTATACTTATAAAAAATAATAATAATAAAAAAGTAATATACCAAGCAAAACCATTGAGATTTGTATAGACAAATCAAATCATTCTTTTTACAATCACCATAATCAAAGTAGCTTATTTAATTTGTTCAGCCTCAAATATTCCGTTAAATCACTATTCTATTAACATGTTTTACATTAATAGCCATGCATGGTTAAATTGGTTAGACATATATATATTTTTATGTTGCAGTTTTGTGTTAGCCGATGAGTAGAATATATTGAGGGCAAAAATATAATGTCTTCAACTTTCAAACTTCAGATTTTGCATTTAACAGTCTTACTTCGATCAACACTTAAAATTAAGACAATTATCAAATGAATTTTTAAATTAATATATTCAGCACTTAAAATTTTAGGAAATTTAGTGCTTGAAATTTTCACTTCTTAATTTTCCGTTTTATCAAAAGCACCTATGTGTTGACATGAACAAACAAATAGCAAGCAAGTTCACACAATTGAAAACATTAAACATATATGATGAATAATAATAGAATAAATATAATTAACCCTTTTCACTTCAGCCTGCCACCCGAGTCATTTATTTCTATGGATTGCTTTGTTTGGTTCTGGTGTTTTCTTTGTGTCTTAGGATATCAGGGTTAGGGGATGTTGTCTTATTTGGATGTTGTGAAATTGCCATCATGGTCCAAAGGAGGTTCAGACAAATCGGCTTACCCCAGAGCCTTCCATGTATGTCGATGAAGTATCCCTTGGTAGGAGAAGCAAGGAGTTGAGATCATGATTGGTGGGGAAGTTCGATATAGCTGTAATGGATTTGGAAGGAATCCCATCTTGGGCCACCAGGGCCTGGAATGTATCCGTAGGGGTGCCAGTGACTTCACTGGCCGATGACTACATGCTTTTTGGCATGCCTTATCCAACGGTGGTTTCGAAAGTTGCGCAGCGGTAGGTGAACATGGGGAACAGTGAGGTTGACGCTGGATCAGTGAGTTTTAAGGCTGGCTGTCTACACGATCTTCAAGAGATGGGGCTGAGGCGTGTTCTCGTTTATGGATTGCCTCTCCATTTGTGGTGGCAAGACCTGTTCGTGAAGGTCAGTGATATTTGCAGCAAAGGATTTATCTGGGTTGAGGCGGGTGAGAAAAGGTTTTATTCAGAATACTGTTGTTGTGGGACGATCTAACCCTTCAACGGTATTAGTCCAGGAGGAGAGTTTGTGCTTCAAGGTGGCGATCTAGGATGAATGTTTGCCGGAGCTTGTTCCAAATATGAAGTTTTGTTAGTTCAAAAGGCTCTAGGTCCTGATGGGTTCACTACGAAATATCTTCTTGAAGTTAGGAGATGGTTAGGGAGGAAGTGGTGAGCACGTTTCATGTGTTTCATTCTCAAGATCATTTTAAGAGATCTTAAATGCTACGTTTATTGCTCTTATTCCTAAGAAGGGTGGCGCGTCAAGGACTTTAGGTCTATCAGTCTGGTGGGAGGTAAGCCCAAGGCCAAAGTTCTTGTATCTCGGTTGAAGAAGGTTCTGGATGGGGTCATTTCAAAGTCTCAGAATGCTTTTATTTGTGGAAGACAGATTTTGGATTCCTCGCTCATTGCAAGTGAGTGTGTGGAAGACAGACTTCGCAGTGGGGTCCGTGTTGGTTAAGTTTGATTTAAAGAAAGCATATGACCATGTTTGTGGAGTTTCATGCTTTACATGTTGGAGATAATGGGATTTGGGTATAAGTGGAGACAGTGGACTGAATTTTGGGTAGGTGTAGATGCGGTTTTTTGCACATCACTCCAATCATTTTATTGAGGCTTCGATGGCCATATTTATATACGGGATTGATGGGTTTTTCGACCCATCTGAATAATAATCAAATCTCTTAATTATTGGGATTTACAATCCTCCTTTCTTTATCTCAATCTATCCCTATTTAGCTGGGATTTGGCTTGAGCCCCAAGAACTACTAGAATGATCTCTGGGCTTTTAAAGTTGGGTTTAATCTTCACTTGATATTGATCATTCCTTGATAGGCCTGTTATTCTTTAATGGGCCCAAATTTATTGGCCTTTACACTAGCCCATTCGGGTCTAACCCATTATTTCATGGGCTTGACCCGAATACTGTTAGGCCATGTGATATATGTGCAACATGATGGGTGACGTCAGGGTAATGATGATTGGGTTTTGCATGTGGGTTAAATTTCAAAACGACGGCTAGCCTCCCTCGTTCTCTGCACCCGTCCCCCACATGGCCTAATAGTATACAGGTCAAACCCATGAAATAATGGGTTAGACCCGAAGGGGCTAGTGTAAAGGCCAATAAATTTGGGCCCATTAAAGAATAACAGACCCATCAAGGAATGATCAAGATCAAGTGAAGATTAAGTCCAACTTTAAAAGCCCAGAGATCATTCTAGAAGTTCTTGGGGCTCAAGCCAAATCCCAGCTAAATAAGAATAGATTGAGATAAGGAAAGGAGGATTGTAAATCCCAGTAATTAAGGGATCTAATTATTATTCAGATGGGTCGAAAAACCCATCAATTCCGTGTATAAATATGACCATCGACCTCAATAAAATGATTGGAGTGAGGTCCAAAAAAACACATCTACAATAGGTAATATTTCGTGTTTCCTAAATCTACTTCTGAAAAAAGGAAAACAAAAGTAAAATTAAGTTCACTAATTTACTTATATTTTCCAACTTGAAGGAAACGTTTTCTATACTAACAAAGATGAGAAAGCAAAAAAAATGTGTTTTCTCTTTTTATTTCCTTTCACTCAGCCTTAATTGTCAATAATAATTAAAATTAAACGAATAAATAAATAATAATTAATAATAAATAAATAAAAATGAATAAATAAATAAAAATAATAGATGAACAAATTAAAGATAATAAATTTATAAAAATAATGATCAAATAAAAGGAAATAAAATGAAAAATTAATAAATAAAGATGAATAAACAAATTGTAAATAATAAATAAATATGAATGAATGAATGAATAAATAAATAAATATATATAATATATAAAATAAAATATTTAAATAAAACCGACTTAAAAATAATTTTAATATTTTTCAAAAAGAAAAAGTGTAATTCTTTTGTTGATTTTTTTGTTAAACATATTTACTAAACATACTTTCTGGTTTTTTTTCTGAAAATAATCGAAAATTATTATAAAAAAAATAATAAGTAAAAGTAATATAAAAGGCACTCAAAAGGGGAGTGTGTCCCAGAACACAGAACAAGGGTGCCCTAAGGCCCTGTTTTGTAACTGGTTTTGGTACCAAATTTTTGGTTTTGGTACGAAAATTTGGTACCAACCCATGTTTGGTAAAACTAGAGCTGGTACTACTGTAGCGCACCAAATGGTACTGTAGCAACCCATTTGAAGGCATTTTTGGAACCATCAAAGTGGATGGTTTGGGATGGTGCGGGTACTGTAGCACCCCATGTGCGGGCACTGTAGCAACTCATTAATATTAATACTAATATATTAATATGTTAATATTAATACTAATATATTAATATATTTTAATATTACAAAATTTTAATATTAATATTAATATATTAATATATTAGTATTTGATTACAAAACCAAAAAATTAATATATTAATATTAATATATTATAATATATTATATTTTCAAAATATATATAAAATTCAAAAATATTAATATATTTTAATATTATAATATTAATATTATAAATTTTAATATTAATATATTATATTTTTGGAAATTTAATATATTTTAATATTATAGTTTTATTATCTTTCTTAAAAATTAATATATTATAATATTAATAAATTATAATAAAACTATAATTTTAATATATTAATATTAATAATATTAATATATATTAATATTAATATATTTTAATATTATAAATTTTAATATTTATAAATAAAATGTGAAACCATCCCAAGTTACCAAACATGGTTTGGTTTCAGAATTTCATCTCATACCAACTCTATCAAACATGGTTTGGTTTTTCAGCATCACTTTTTCTCACACCAAAACCATCTGCACCAAACATGATTTGAAACCAAAATAAAACCACACCAAACCAAATCCAACCCAACCCAAACCAAAATAAAAAACTAACACCGCACCAAACCATTACCAAACGCAACCTAAGAGCCGAGCGAATCCAAGAAATCAACATTTTCTTCTAAGGAAGTACAAAATCTACCCTCCACTCAATAAAACAAACAAATAAAGGTATCCTTAAAAAAACCTACCGGGGACTCAATCCCCTCAAAAAACCGCTTATTTCGTTCAAGCCAAATGACCCACCAAATACAAAGGGGAGCAACCCTCCAAAATGATCTAGCTTGAATCCCCGCGAAGCAATCCCACCAACCATCAAGAATATCATGGACCGAAGTCGGCATCACCCAAGAAATGCCAAACAAACCAAGCACCAAACACTAACAATCATACGTCACCGGGCAATGAAAGAGGAGGTGATCAACTGACTCCACATCATTCTTACACATAAAGCATCCGTTGACCACTACTAAGTTGCGACATCGGAGATTATCCAAAATAAGGTTTTTTTCCCTAGCAGACGACCAAGTAAAAAAGGCAACCTTGAAAGGGGGCCCAGAATGCCAGACCGTCTTCCAAGGGAAAATCACACAAGGTCGTGGAGCGATAAACCTTGAAGAAAGAAGAAACCGTGAAACATCTAAGAGGGGAAGGTCCCCACACCATCCGATCCAAACCGCCTCCCAGAAAAGACAAGCTATAAAGAGCCTCCAAAAATCCGAATACCTCCTCAAGCTCTCATTCTTGAAAATGTCTCACAAACTGAACATCCCAGACGATCCTGTCGTTATCAAGCCGATAACAGTCAGCAACGCATGCATGACGATCGCTAGCAATGCGATAAAGCATGGGAAAAGAGGAAGTAAAGGTGGAGTCACCGCACCACAGATCGGACCAAAAGATGACAGAACAACCCGCACCAATGCTAAAACGAATATGAGTAGCAAAAGCATCCCATCCCCCGACGAATGTCTTTCCACACCCCCATGCCTCTACAAATCCGAACGGGGTGTGAACACCATCCTCTATGGTCCTCACCATACCGGCATAAGATCACCCTCCTCCACAGACAATCCCTCTCAGTCCCAAACCTCCAAAGCCACTTTGCCAACAGTGCTTTGTTGAAAGGCACCAATCTTCTAAGACCCAAGCCCCCTTCTTGTCGAGGACGACAAACTGACTCCCACCAAACCAGATGAAGAAAAGAACGCTCACCATCACCACCCCATAAAAACTGCCTCTGAAGCCTCTCAATCTTGTGAGCAACACTGCAAGGAATCTGAAAGAGGGAGAGAATATAAGTAGGAAGGTTGGACAACGTACTCTTCACCAAGGTGAGCCTCCCTCCCTTGGAAAGATATTAACGTTTCCACCTAGCCAACTGTCTCGCCACCCGCTAGACCACCCCATCCCAACAAGGCTGACGTTGCGCCGAGGAACCCAAAGGCATACCCAAGGGAAATGACTAACGCCGCAACCAAGCACACCCTCCAAAGAAAAGATATTCCCAACCTCCCCCACCAAGATCAATAAGCTCTTCCCAATGTTCACCTTCAAACCCGAAACAACCTCGAAGCAAATCAAAATACACCCGAGGTGCCCCAACTGATCCTCTACCGCATCACAGAACACGAGAGTGTCATCAGAGACAAGCAAATGAGAAACATCCACAAACTAAGACGCCTTGTCCCCTACTCTGAAGCCACGAACAAGACTAACCTCCGAGGCCCGAGTCATCATCCGACTGAAGGCTTCCATCACAACCAAGAAGAGGAACGGAGATAAAGGATCTCCTTGTCACAGACCACGTGAACTCCCAAAAAACCCTGAAGGGGAGCAATTCACCAAAATTGAGAAACTGGCCGAAAAGATGCAGAACTTAATCCACTGCCGCCACCTCTCCCCAAAGCCTAAACGCTCCAACATATAGATCAGGAAGCCCCAACTGACGTGATCATAGGCTTTCTCCACATCCAGCTTCACAAGGACCCCTGGGATCCCACTCTGCAACATTGCATCAACAACCTCGCTCGTAACAAGAGTCGAAAATTATTAAATATGATTTTACTTTTTATTTTTCCTCCATAAATCACAATCATAATTATGTTTTTCCATGAAACGAAAACAGTTCGTAGACAGGCCCTTTAAATTTCTTCCGCCAGGTTTCAGTGTGGGTGAATGGGTCTCCTTCAAGTTTTTTCAGTAGTTTTCACGGGCTTCGCCAGTGCATCCTTTATCTCCGCTTCTGTTCTTAGTGGTAATGGAGGCGCTTAGCAGATTGTTATGGAGGGCTATGGAGTTGGGATTCATTAGGAGTTTTAGAGTTAGGGGTGATGATGCTAATGCATAGAAGATATCTCATTTATTATTTGTGGAAGATACCTTGACCTTTTGTGATGTTGATACGTCCCAGCTAAGGTACTTGAGTGTGTTTTGATTTCTTTTCAAGCAATGTCATAATGGAAAGTTAACATTAGAAAGAGCTCTGACTTCGGTAGGAGAGGAGGATGACATTGATTTTCTTGCTACGATTTTGTGACGTGGTGTCAGTTTGTTTTCCATCACTTATTTGGGTTTACCATTAGGAGGCTCCTCTAAGAGAGTAGGCTTTTGGGACTCGGTGATTGAGCGGGTTGGGCGGAGATTGGCTAGTTGGAAGGGTCAGTATGTTCCCAAGGAGGGAAATTAACCTTAACTAAGAGAACCCTATCTAGTATGCCAACCTATTTCCTTTCCCTTCTTTTAGATTCCCATCTCAATGGCTAGCAAGATTGAAAGATTGCAAAGAAAATCTTTGTGGGAAGGACCGAGGGAGGAATTCAAGTTTCACTTGGCTGCTTGGGAGAAGGCGTGTCGAATCGAGCTTTGTGGGCCACCTGGAGAATAGTGTTGAAAAGTATAAATACTTAAGTTACACTCTCTAACAGTTAAAGCTTTTAGAGTAGTTGTTTGGGTAACATAATATCAGAGCACGAAGTCCTTTATTCAAACCCAAGGTTCGCAGTCGCAGTATCGGTTACGGCATCGATGGCGGTCGCGGTGTAAAGGACATGGGTCAATATCAGGTTTACGTAACGGACTTGATTATCGCAATCGTGAATTTTTCAAAACAAGCACAGAACATCTTTCAATTATTTCATTAATATGTTATCTTTTGCAACATAATTAATAAGGTTGTAATAGAGACGGAGATGTAATGAAATTTAGTGGAACCATCAAAATTTCAAGCACTCATGTCACTAATTTCTCTTTTCTTGTATCAGTATCACTACATCTTTCCAAAGAAAAAAGAAAACAAAATTCACGACATCTTTTAATTATTTTATCCACCCCTATGAATTGGAATTTAGGTGACCCGAGAGAGAGAGAGAGAGAGTGCGTGTAGTGGAGTGTGTGTATGTGTGGGTGAGAGTCTGTGTAGTAGTAACTGGAAAGTTAGCATTAAGCACAATTAGTCTTATTGAGCAGAAATAATTTGTCCCACATCGGTTAGAGTAGGATTCTATAAATATATGGCATAACTCATTTAAAGTTTAGAAATGGATCAAGCTTGTGATGTTATGGGCCATACAACTCATTTATAGTTAGTTAATTTTTTAAAATTCTACTTGGGCCAAACATCCCATTAAAAATTAGTTCAATTTGTTAAAAACATTTTTGGCCGGTTTGGGTTTATGAATAGGAAGGTTTTTCTTTGAATTGGTCGGTGATAAGCTTGTGAGTCCGTACAAGTGACGTTACAATGGGCTATAATGGTATCGGACAATAAGAACCGTTAAATGAGCACAATGACAGTGGAAGAAGCCTATTTTTTATCGATTTGGGGTGGACAAAGGAGGATCGTGTCCAAGCTCATGAGGTTCAAAGTAGGGATGATAGGCGAGTTCATTTATGGAAGGATTATTGGTGTGCGCAAAGGTGTCTGGCAACTTGTTTTACGAGATTAGTTTTCATTGCTTGTGATAAGCATTCCTTAGTAGTTAACTATCATCATCTTGATAGTGGGAGGCCGGTTTGGGATGTGTCCTTTATGAGACAGTTTTAAGATTGGAAGCTTGGAATGTCTTCAATTAATTTAAGATGTTGTATAGCCAAAGGGTGGAGGGGGATGTCTCCGACTCCATGGTTTGGTCGTGGTCCCCGCATGGGAGTTTCGAGGTTTCTTCTACGTTCAAATGTTGTTTAAGCTCCTCCAAATGTGGCCTTCTTTTCTTGGACAGTGGTTGGGGTATGATCCTTACTATTGACTTCTTGCGGAGGAAGAATATCATCATAGTCAATTGGTGTTGCATGTTTAAAAGGGATAAAGAGTTGATTGACCATCTTTTGCTTCATTGTCCAAAGGCTTATGATTGTTTGTACTTTTGATGGGTACTTTGGGGCTTTGGGTCATGTCGCGCTCGACGATGGGCTAGATTGATAGTTGGCGAGGATGTTATTGTTGTAATTAACAAAAAATCAAACAAGAATAAAGATGGAGAGGAAAAGAGGAATATAGAAAGAGAGATTTGGGGAAAGAGTGAAAGAATGAATTGAATCATTTCATCCTTCCATTATACTTTGTATATATATTAATAAGTTTCTAAAAATAAAAAAGCACCCTACTTTAAATAAATAATAACAAATAACTCCCTTGCAACACTCCCCCTCAAGTTGGGACAAAGATATCTATCATGCCCAACTTGGCTAACATATTTTGCAAGCAAGTCTTGCTCACACCCTTAGTCAAAACATCAGCCACCTGATCTTGTGTATTAATATATGGAGTACAAATTAACTTAAAACGAAGTTTCTCGATAAAGTGACAATCAATTTCAATGTGCTTTGTATGGTCATGTTGAACAGGATTGTGAGCAATGCTAATAGCAACCTTGTTGTCACAATACAACTTCATTGGCTCGCAAACAGAATAACCCAACCCTCCCAACATAGTCCGTAGCCATAACAACTCACAAACTCCATGTGTCATGGATCTGAACTCAGTTTTTGCGCTAGATCTAGCTACTACATATTGTTTCTTGCTTCGCCATGAAACAAGATTACCCCCAACAAATATACAATATCCTGAAGTAGATCGTTGATCTGTCAAGGAACCTGCCCAATCAGCATCTGTATAGGCCTCAACAAGCAAGTGACCATAACAACCAAACAATATCCCTTTACCTGGGGAGCCCTTGAGGTAATGGAGAACACGATGAGCAGTCTGAAGATGACGTGTGCGAGGGGCATGCATAAACTGACTAATCATACTAACCGCGTAAGCAATATCTGGGCGTGTAAGAGATAAGTAAATCAATCTCCCAACCAATCGCTAAAAACTCCCCACATCATTCAGCTTATGGTTCTGCTCAATGGGAACATCAACAGGTTTTGCTCCAAGCCTACCAGTTTCAGTTAACAAATCTAACACGTACTTCTGCTGCGAAATGAATACCCCTTTCTTGGATCTACACACCTCGATGCCAAGAAAGTATCTCAATAGTTCGAGGACTTTACCTCAAACTTTGTCCCTAAAAATGACTTCATTCGACGAATCTCTTCTGGATCATCCCCCGTGATAACAATGTCATCCACATATACAATAAGGGCAGTGGTGCAACTTTTGTGTCTCTTGATGAAGACTGTATGATCTCCCTGACTCTATGTGTACCTCACTCTTTTCACAGCAGTACTGAATCTTTCAAACCAAGCACGCGGTGACTGCTTCAATCCATACAAGGCTTTATTCAACTTGCACACTAAGTTCTCACCATTGGCAAGTGTAAACCCCGGTGGCATAGTCATATACACCTCTTCTTCCAAGTCACCATGAAGGAAAGCATTATTCACATCCAACTAATGTAAAGGCCAAGACAAATTAGCGGCCAAAGAAAGAAGAACACGTATAGAATTCATCTTGGCAACTGGAGCAAAAGTTTCTTCATAATGAATTCCATAAGTCGGAGTGAAGCCCTTTGCAACTAACCGGGCTTTATATCTCTCAATCGTTCCATCTGTATTATACTTCACTGTGTAGACCCATTTGCACCCTATTGGTTTCTTACCACCAGGTAAGGAAACAATATCCCAAGTACCATTTTTCTCAAGAGCCTTCATTTCCTTAAAAATGGCTTCCTTCCATGGTGGTTGACTGAGTACATCTAAAACACTATAAGGAACATAAATAGAAGAGATAGACGAAGTAAAAGCACGATATGATGGAGATAAGGCATCATAAGACACAAACTGAGATATAGGATGTTTTGTACAACTGCGAACATCCTTACGATGAGCAATGGGGACATCAGGATCATCAGAGGTATTATTAGGAGAAGAATCATGAATATGTGTTGAAGACTTACCTGGATTAAGGGAGACTTCTTGGTCCTATGGTGAGTCAATGACTTGTTTTGCCCTCCGACTATAGACAATCGGTTGTTTCACCTGCTGCAAATCACATAAGTTAGTAGAAACGGGCCTCTCAGTTAGAATCTTCCCCTGAACGGGAACATGCAATGGAATCTCCCCCTGAATGGGAACAGGCAATGGAAGGGGACATTCCCACTGAGTAAAACAATTCTCTACACAAGTAGGAGTCTCCCTCTGTAGAGAATCCCCAGCAGTGGAAAAAAAAGGAACAGACTCAAAAAATGTAACATACATGGAGACAAACCGACGACGAGTAGCAGGGTGATAACACCTATACCCTTTCTGAGTGGCAGAGTAACCAAGAAAGACACACCGGATTGCCTTAGGATCAATTTTGTCCTTGCAATGATGAATGTGAACATAACAAACACAACCAAACACTTTCGGAGGGACTGTGAATAAGGCAGTGTGACGGTGTAAGATATGAAAGGGAGATTGCAGACTTAGAATCCTATAAGGCATGCGATTGATAATGTATGGAGCTATTAAAGCTGCATCAGCCCAATAACTTTTGGGAACCCTCATTCCAATGAGAAAAGAACGAGTAACCTCCGTAATATGACGATGTTTTTTTTTAGCCACACCATTTTGTTGTGGTGTATTGGCACAAGAGGTTTGATGAACAATCCCATTCTCAGCAAAAAAAAGAGGCAAGACCACCATACATGAATTCTCCTTCATTATCAGATCGAAGGATTTTGAGAGGATGACCAAGTTGAATGCAAACCATCTTGTAAAAAGTTTTAAAGATGGAATGAACTTCACATTTGGTCTTCATAAGATAAAACCAAGTATAACGACTAAAATCATCAACGAACACAACAAAATAACGAAAACCAAATAAAGAAGTAGTGGATTCAGGGCCCCAAACATCAGCCTGGATATAAGAGAACACCTCTCTAACAAAATTAAGTGCTGGATTTCTGCCTAACACTTGTACTCTAGCATGCTCATACTTCGGATGCAGACCACCCAAGAACTCATAGATTCGGTCCCTTCCTACCATAGCTCGAAACGCTTTAATATCAGCTCCACACACCAATACATAGTCTTGGTAGTGATCTAACTCTTCCCATTTACAACGTAGAGTGTGGTAATATGTGGCAAGAGTTTGGTCTTCCTGCTTGAACCTTGCAATCTCTTGTTGAAGCTCGTACAACTTTACAAAATTACCAACTGAAGAATACGTCTCTTCCACAGCCTTCCATAACTCCTTGGTTGTTTTCACAAACGGAAAACCTTTACTGATTTATGGTTGCATTGACTGCAACAACCACGTCATAACCAGTGCATTGTTTGCACTCCACTCATTGAATTCAGGATCACCCTGGGAGGGATACTTAACAGTCCTTTCGATATGGTCGAGCATCCTACGACCCGTGATATGCATACGAGCAGATTGAGCCCACTCCATATAATTGGTCTCATCCAACTTAACCGTGGTAATACACAAGCCTGGATGGTGATCACTACTACCACCTAATACGGGAGTCACACGAGAGGAAGTTACATTTGAGCTAGACATTTTACCAAACAGTTTCTAGGCACACACTCCTCAAAAACAGAACAACAAACGTATAGAGAACCACCTCTCTATAAGAGAAACCACAACCACTATGAAAACTATCTTCCACGATGCATACAAGAAAGCGACCACATGATCACCAAAGAAACCCTAGAAAACAACCCAGTAACACACTAGAATCTAAAACGACAAAGAAAACGAACCTGTTGCAAAGGAAAACCACGTGGTCACCAAAAAATCATCAACCGAGAGAGGAGAACACCAAAAAAACACCAATCGCACACGCCAACACCGAAAAAACAGTATTGTAATGGAAACAACCCCCATCTAGGGTTCAATTCAAAAACCTTCACCAACTAGGATTTACACAAACTTGCCCTAGGGTTTCAACCACATGGCCTAGGGTTTAGATACCATGTTCTGATACCATGTTGTAATTAACAGAAAATCAAACAAGAATAAAGATGAAGAGGAAAAGAGATTTAGGGAAAGAGTGAAAGAATGAATTGAATCGTTTCATCCTTCCACTATACTTTGTATATATATTAATAAGTTTTTAAAAATACAAAAACACCCCACTTTAAATAAATAATAACAAGTAACTCCCTTGCAACAGTTATATGGGTGCACATGCTCGTAAGCACGATCAAGGATTTGGTCATTTCTTCTCTTTATGGAGGGAGGAGAAGAAGAAGAAAAGAATACTTTGTGATGTGAGATAACAAACATCACACATATGCCTCACAAATTTCATATTATTAGTTTCACATATATGATATCATCACCAGTCCATAAAACAAAGACTAGTGATGGTACATTCACTGTTGTCGATGGGTTTCCCATAGAATATAAATTCATGTTACAGGGATCATATAATCATTGATGGAATAAAATAGCAAAAACGATAACATGGAACCATAAGCTGCAAAAGGGAAGAGGAGGACCTCACCTGGTAAAAACCAATAGAGTTAAAACCCAAGCTAAGGTTCAGAAGTCCAATGGAGGTTCCGTTTAGTATGCCAAAGCCCATTACAACTTTTGGATCAAAAGGCTTGTGCTCAAACATTTTCATCCATAGTGCCACATGAAGAGAACAAAATGTCACCAGAAGATGCCAGCTTGTCAGAGTTGTTGCTGAAGCATTTGAGACAAAACGTTTAGAACATAATCTTAAGCAATATCAATCAAGCACAAGGGTGTCAAAATGTAGGACGTCATGCAAGATCTACAAATGCAAAGGAAAGCAACAATAAAAATACAAACATAACTAAGATACCAGCACTTGTTTTTTAACAGAATTAACAAAAAGAATACAATTAAATAATACCTTTGGTTAATGATCTTAAAATATATATGCAAGAATTAAATATCTCAATGACTTCAAAACATTTAGCATGGAAATGATATCCACCAGAAATTACAATCACTTCACCCGATGCTTTCACGTTTTTTACTTCACGTACAGTGAGAAGGCTTGTGATGTTGATAGACATGTACCAGTTTTCTCAATAGTCCATTATCCACATATTGACTAACTGAAGGAAATTACTACCAATAGCTGAAACACATTGATATCATGGTGGCAGTTCTCATAATCTCTTCCCTTGCCCTATTGGATGAGAGGGTGGTCAAGGTCAGCTATCATGTGAGCTCTACCAAATCCTATCCAGACACTTCTGATTAATTTTTCATTTCTATCCATTATTGAATAGGTTAAAGAAACAAACAAAAAACCATGATTTCATGTTTTAAATATTTTTATTACGCATCAAAACGCAATGTCATTTAGATGCACCTACTGCAGAAAAAGATGTAGGGTTTTTCTGTGTCTCCCACAATTTGCTGCTTCTTCTAACATCCTTCAGAAGCAAAAAAAAACTAAAAGATCCAAGTCATATGCAATTATTTGATGTTAAATGCTAGAGATAAAGCTTTCCTGAGAATCTAAGCCCCCTGCAACTGGTAATATGTAAGCTACTTTTCATTTATAATCTATAAAATTTATGGTAGAATCCATCATTCAGAGAGATTGCACTATATATAAGATAACCATATTTTGCAGTGGAGAAGTCGAGAAGAAGTGACCAGCTCTAGAGTTTAGCAAGAGTCGGAATAATCTAAGCCAAATTTATTACTTCAATTTTAAAAAAATAAATAAATAAAAAGCCTATACAATAATTTCCAAACATACACACAATTATGAACAAAATTTTTAAAAATCAATTAAAAATACAAGGCCATCTTTTTCGCTTCCAGTACTAACTCGTGTACAAATCATGCTCACAGAAAGAAGCCAATGGCTAGGACACATCTTCCTACTGATGATTGGCAACCACATTATAGACAAACATACAGACAAGTGCATACATGCACACAACCACATTATAGACAAATGCATAAACAGACACAACCACATTACAAACAAATGCATAAACACAAACGCACAAACACGACTCCTACGTTTTTGTGAAGTTGCTAATGTAAACAATGCCTGTTCATGTAGAAACATGATGCTCTTGTTTATGTACAGAATAGAATTTAACTTGACCAAGTGATATAGAGCAAACCACAATATCACTGAAGCCGACTTGAGAATGTATTTCAGATGGATACAGAAAGGTAATCAAATCAATCACAGGTATGATAATCAAGTGGTTATTGGCCGTCTCCCTCTGAGGAATAGTGCTTATGCTGAATGACACCAAATGAGGGTTTAAATCATGTAGATTCTATTAGAAAGAACTCCAAAACACCATTGAGATTAATATTTATAGTTTATCCTCTTTACTGTGATAAGATTGCAATTCTTGGACATATATAAAAGATCATTTGAGGGTGACAAAACTCCTATTGCGGAGCTTAGGGAGAATTATATATCCACAAGGAGTAAATGATTTTTGTGGATATGTCGAGTGTTTAGTGGCCCTATTTAGTCTTTATGTAATTTTTTGGGGCGCTTGCCTTTTCAGCGCCTTTAACATACTTCGGTTATAAAAGCAAATAAGAAGTTAATTATTGGATTAGTCCATCAAGAAGATAGACATGATATTAAGATCCTAAATTTTGAAAATTTTGGACATAGATGCAATAATAACTTCTTCTTTTTTTGACATGTAACATAGATGCAATAATAACATCGATAATATTATGATCATGATAGCATCTCTATATAAAAGCACTACGACTAAGGAAAAACTATGATATAACTGTTAAGCAATAAATTTACTCTTTATTACAATTTCAGGTGATGGGTAGCGTATAATATATGTTCCTCAATAATGGATGTTCGTCAGCTGATTATCATTTTTCTAGTATATCTTTCTATTATGCTACTGAGAGACCTTATAGTGAGGTCAAAATGTTTCTATGCCATAACATCACTTGTTAGGTACTTTATACATACACACACACACCCATACATCTATATAGTCCAATACAGTGGTTAATTGTATATACATGGATGGATGGCAAATCACAACATTAGATTGTCTAAGCTTGAAAGTAATATGGGGCATGACAATCATAATGTCGCAGGTTATGATATAGAGAGGCACTACCATCAAGAACATAAAAGTACATGGTACGAGCAACTAATAAGACACTCAATATCTTTTACAAATAATAAAGCCTTTGTTTGGCAGAGCTTCTGCTATCACTTTTACAAGAAAAAAAAAAAAAAGAAACGGAAGCAGTTTGGAACTGGTACCAACTAGTTTCCTCAAAACACTTTTCCAATGCTCAAAAGTTCTAAAAAAAAAATAGCCAAACACCATTCAAAACAGATTTTCAATCAAAAAAGTCAAAAGGATAAGCCAATCCACACAGGGTCTAAGACTAGGTAATATATAACTTTCAATGTTTCAAGTCCACCATCGTGGCATTTGCAATTGTGATGTTGCTTGAATCATTTCCAGCCCTGATCGCTATGAAAATCGACTTTAAGTTGTTTCTTTTGTTGATTGTGGAGAATGTATAGTACTCTCTTGTAGCTTGGTATAGAAGGACTTTTAGGATTCAGAGTGGGATATCAAGAGAGCATTCAAATCGAAAGAAAGAGACTAAAAGTTAGGGGTGGCAATCGGGCGAGTTTAGGGAGGTTTTGGATGGGTCATTAATGGGGCAAGTCACTAATGGGTTAGAAATCCATTAATGACCCTTTTATGCAGGTCATAAATCGTTGGGTCTTAAATGGTGAATTAACCCGCATATGACCCATTAACCCAAATACATTTTTTTTATAATTACATTTTTTAAATACTAAATATACAATAATTGTAATAATAATAAAATTACGAGTTCAACATCATAGGTATGTAATGACATTTTTTATCCTAAAATGAATTTGATTGTGATTATTAAGCCTTATTTATTTTAGTTTACATGTCACAATAATAATTACCAATACCAACTCTTAATCACTGACTTAATCTCCCCCCTCTTTGTCGCTCCCCATTTAATGAAGATACCAATATTCCAAAGACTCTCGAGGTTACCAAGTTGTCCAAAGAAAATAATTTAATTTGAACAGAAATGCACAATCTAAATCTATAAATACACTTGTCTATACTATATATCAACGAGAGGATAAAAGACTGATTTTTTAAGGAAATGAAAGAAGACCAAATTGCACAAACCACAATCGAACCTCTAAATATATACCCACACCTATATATCCATGCATCTATATACAGGTGGTGTTTCATATATATATATATATATATATATATATATATATTTTGAATGGTAAGATAATCACACACCCACACACCCCCACATGAGTCACATGGGGCTCGACCCCTAACCTCCCCTTTGGGAAGGAAAGGTGATACCATCAGGCTACAAGGCCTTTGGTGTTTCATATATATATACATACATCATATACATGAGGTGTCAAAAACACATTTTTAATTTTCCAGAGTAAGAACGAAAATTGAAGAACAATAATAGAGTGGAGTGAGATTGGCCACCATAAAACGGAAAATGTAGAAGAGAGAAAACGGAAGACTCATTAATGACCCAACCCACAAAATCATTATTGACAGACAAGCTTGGGCGAGTTCACGGGTTTGGGTAATTTTTTTCACCACCTACTAAAAGTGGGTGTGAAAGAAAAAGCGCCAGGGATGGGATTGAAATTTGTAAGCTCATGCTGACAAATCTTCACAGTTGACATAAGCTTTACCTAACCATGTATAACATTCGGTTTTATTGTGTTTATTTATTTTTCGTGATTATTAATTTGTTCTTACTCCAAGGCATAGAGAAGAAACAATACAAATTACTTTTGGAAAAATAAAAGATAAAAAAGAAAGAATTATACCGAGTAAAATGAATCATGCACTAAATAGGGGACCTCCATACTGAATTTTCAAAAGCCAAAGGGGATAATGTAGCAAGTTCATGGTCATCCAATGGGGAGAATAAAGACTGCAAATGCATTCCTGGAAAACAAATAAGCTGGAGCCTTACATCTAGTTAGACTCATACTTGTCTTAACATTTATTGGATTAGGGTTTTAATTATCCGAGAATCAGTCGTACAAAGTTTCTACACCAAAAAATAAAAGGAAAAATGGCTAATTCAATAACAAGTGTTTGGTTTCGTTGCTTCTTTTGACAGCGGAAGCAATTTGGCGCAGGTGCTATGCTTTGACTAGTAGTGACATAAATCGCAAATTTCAAAACTAACTTTTTGGTGCTTATGGATGTTTTACATCTGCATCAAACTAACAAAAAAGAACTATATAAAATGTTTGATTTACAATTTCAATTTTTACATCAAATCTATGATACCAAGCCTCTGTTTTGGCGACTCTCAGCATTCTACAAGAAAAAAAAAAAGTATAATTCGAAAAGCACAACGAGATCCAAACGCACCCAAAACATGCCACAAAAACATTTTTATGTCCAAGTGTCAAGCGAATGAGAAACATTAAATAAATAATAGAATTAAACGAAAATGAAAGGATCAAAACTGAATCATAAGCCCAATCAGTGAAGAGATTGATCACTCACCAAAAGTGAAACGAAGTGTGCTAATAAGCGCTTTGTTGCAAATCACGATCGATACAGACGATACCACAGACAGACTCAATGCCCCAACAGTTCCCAGATGAAACCGCTGGCTTTCACTCATCTTCTCTCTCCCTCTATCACGATCTCAATATTCTACTCATCACACTCTGCTATATACATATATATATATATACACACATTACAATCAGTAAAAAAATCAGAATTATCGTACCCAATTCAATGATTTATCAAAAAGTGAAGAAAATTAGGACACGCGCCAGCTCAACTGCAAACAAAAATTACTCTAAGAAACAATGGAAATGACATTCAAAACACAGATTAGGCTTTGTAATCAATAGAAGAAGATTGGAACAAATTCAGCTTTCGAAACCCTAGATCTGCTAATTTCGATTTTTAACATTACTTTGAAAAAAATGTATACCATCGATGTATATAGGGAGAGATATATCTATCGTTTATATAGAGAAAAGTCACTTACGGAGCTTTGAACAACTGAGATTGATGGCAGTACCAAGCGTATCTTTCTTTGAGATTGACAGAGATATATATATATATATATATGTCAATTAATTTACTTGCTATGAGATATAACTGTATATATTTATTTGAAGTGTAACGCTTGAGAAAGAGAGATTAGTGCGAGAATTTTGACTTTTATAAGATATATACGGGTCCCTTTCACGCCGGCGACTGAGGTCATATATGTAAATATCTTGAAACAGAGGGCTAATTCTACCGAGGGTTAATTTCAATAAAACTCATATGCTATTCAATTTTATCAAGTAACTTCTACTATGTCCAATTTGCCCCATATAGTATTCAATTTCATCAGTATGTCCCCTTCTCCTCACCTTTAGAGTCAAAATGTCTAAACTACTCTCCCTTAATAGTATAAGGGGGTTTAGTGAAATCAACCATTAAAAAAATTATTTTTCGAAAATAAATTATATTTTTCATAAAAACTATAAATTTCAAAATATATATATATATATTTTGGAAAATATGATTTTTTACGAAAAATATATATTATGTTCCAAAATATGATTTTTTTACGAAAAATATATATTATGTTCCAAAATATGATTTTTTTTCCGAAAAAATATATATTATGTTCCAAAATATGAATTTTTTCCGAAAAATATATATTATATTCCAAAATATGATTTTTTTCTAAAAAATAATTTTTTTGTGAAAAATATATATTATGTTCCAAAATATGATTTTTTCCAAAAAATAATTTTTTTTTGAAAAATATATATTATGTTCCAAAATATGATTTTTTTTCAAAAAATATATATATTATGTTCCAAAATATGATTTTTTTTTGCGAAAAAGTATTTATTATGTTCCAAAATATGAATTTTTTTTCCGAAAAATACTTTTTTGCGAAAAATATATATTATGTTCCAAAATGTGATCTTTTCCGAAAAATATTTTTTTTCCGAAAAATATATACTATTATGCTCCAAAATATGATATTTTCCTAAAAATAATTTTTTGAGAAAAATATATACTATTATGTTCCAAAATATGATTTTTTTTCCGAAAAATATTTTTTTTGCAAAAAAAAAATATTAATTTTTCCGAAATAATTCATATTTTGAAAAATAATATACTCCCTCCGAAAAATAATTATTTTTCAAAAAATATATATATTTTTGAATTTATAATTTTTGCGAAAAATATAATTGATTTTTGAAAAATAATTTTTTTAAATAGTTGATTTCACTAAACCTCTTTATACTATTGATGGTAGTTTAGGCATTTTAACTCAAAATGTGAGATGAGGGGGTATAATAATGAAATTGAATAATATATGGGACAAAATTAACAGAATAAAAATTAATTAATTAAACTGAATAATATATGAATTTTTTGAAATTAACCCTTCTACTAAAATTCATGAAGTTCATTGTATGGGTCGCAACTTTTAAGTAATTTAATTACATAGACGTGTGAGCCACAACACGCTTTGAAGTTGAAATTATCACTGTATAACAAAAACAAGTGGTGGTCAAAGTGTACAAATGAATAAGTTAGGCACTCACCACCACTCACCTGACTCCTTATGTGTTATATCAGTTGTAAATTAAAAATTGAGTTACGGGTAGAACTGGTCGGATATCTCTCGGTTGGACTAAAAGCCAACAGATTAGACCTTCTATTATTTTTTCCAATTCGAACCTGCTTTTGTTTTTTCTGCAATTGGACCACTTATCTTCCCGACCTGAAACCACAATCAACCCGATTAGACGCACCAATCAGTAGTATATTGTTCTTTTTCCAATCGGACCATCTTGTCTTTTCGACCTGAAGCTGCATTCAACCTGATTAGATGCACTCAACCGGATACTTATCGTGGCACTGGATCAAGGACTAATATTAGCTTTGATATCAACTTTAACGAATTGGATACTTCGCAATTTAATCCAAAAGCTTATGTGATATTTGAGACTAACACTCACACATTTTATACATCCAATAACTTTCGCAATCGAATCCGATGTAGAATAAGACCAAACCCTCTAGCACTATGAATGATCAAATTTAAGAGTTGAATAATGTTAAGCAAAATTGAATTCGTAAATTTGAGTGTTGATATGTCTAACTTTGATTAATAAGATAATATTTGAATTAAAGGGTATACGTGGTTATTTATTTATGTCATAATTTGTTTTAATGAATCATAAATAATTTGATAATATAATCTGATCTCAAATGGATGACAAATGTAATTTATTTACTCAACATTTTGGGTTAGTGGTGAGGTCCAGACACAATTATCAAATAATTTGGATTTGGATTTGGATTGACTTGTTTAGTGTAAGGAAAGAGTCAGGCATGTACATGAAAGTTTTTCCGGCCCATACAAAAGAGGATCCCGACCGAGATGATGATCCGGATCTTGACCGCCAGATCCATCTTGTGACCCGACCCGAAGAACATACTTGAAGTAACTCGAAGATTCTAGAATAGACTTGCAGCTCAAGATAATGTCATAGAATATGGATAAAATAGCTGACGTGTAAAGTAAGGATAAAAATCCAAAATAGAAAATGTTGCCCTAATGGGCCAAAAGCCCATAGGGAAAATGTATATAATCCAATGAAAATGAATAAGAAGGGATCTTTTTGTGTTGTGCAAATATTGTATCTACACAATGGCGCCGTCTGTGGGATGTTAGGTCATTCTTCGCCGACCATCTTCCTACCTCAAAAAGCTGAGCGAAATCCAAATACAACCACCAAACCTTCAATATCATCTTTCCCGTCCGGATATAGCCATGCCGGTGACGAGATCCCATTCAGAGGCGCTGATCCCCGGCGACCAACAACCAAGTGCTCCACCGATGATTGAACATCTCTTACGGCAGCTCGAAGAAGCCGAGAAACGTAATCAGGCCGCCGAAGCAAGAAGCCTGGCGGCGGAGAGAAGAAGCGAGGAACTATTGGCAAGGATGAATCAGGCGACTATCCCACCGGTAGTTCCGGATCAATCACAGATCCAAGGGCAAGCCGAGCCACGGGAGGAACACGATGAAACCTCTCACCGACCAGGCAAGGCCCCGACTACAGGCGACGTTCCCGTCACCGATGAACCTCTGACATCACAGAAGCTTCAGGAGATGATGGCGAAGTTTCAAAAGAAGGTCATGAAGGATCTCAGGGCCCGATCTACCGATGACCAGGCCCTCCAGGCCTCTGCTGACTCAGTTCAATCACCGTTTACTCTCGAAATCAACAGGGAACCGTTCCCCAAGAAGTTCGTCATACCCAGATTCATTCCCTATGATGGAACGAAGGATCCCGAGGAGCACATTTACCAGATCCACCAAAAAATGACCATGTATGCCGACAACGAAGCCCTGTTATACAAAGTCTTCCTGACCAGTCTCGTCGATGCGCCACTCCTCTGGTTCAAGAAGCAGCCGCCGAGGTCCATTGGCAGCTAGCAATAACTGTCCGACCTCTTCGTGGCCCAGTATTTCGGGAACAAGAGGCAAAAGAAAACCATCTCGAGTCCCTTTACCATGACTCAAGAAAAAGGCGAGTCCCTCAAAAGCTTCATGTCCAGATTCAACGTCGAGTCATCCTTAATCGACAACTGCGACCAGCACTCAGCCGTGGAAGCCTTCAGGATGGCATTAATCCCGGGGACCAAGTTCCATCAATCACTTGTGAAGCGACCCCCCTCGGGAATTGGGGAACTCAATTATAGGGCTCAGGGCCACTTGAGGATCGAAGAGGAGGAAGCAACCCGATAGAAAAGAGCGGCGTTGATCAATGTGGAAATCAGGTTGAAGGATAAGGTTTCAGATACATCCCGACATCCTAATAGTCGCAAGCGCTCAAATCCCCCGATCTCAACTTCATCTCAATTTCCCCCACAAACCGAGAGACGCGCCAGGTTCGAGGAGAAGATCACCCCGCTCAAAGTGACCCTTGCGAAGCTTTTCCAAGAAAACAAAGCCAGAGGGATCTTCCAGACTCCCCCCCCCCCAATTAGACAACCCCTCGACCAGAGGGATAGATCGAAGCACTGCGCCCTCCACAGTGATTTCGGCCATACGACGAATGATTTCAGGAACCTAAGGCGTCAGGTCGAGACAATGATAGCCCGAGGGGAGCTAAAGGACTACGTCCAACGGGGTGGCCCGAGAGCCCATCAACCCGCACAGAACAACCAACGGAATCCAGCTCCAGCTCACCCGGTCAGAATCATTAATATGATCCATGGAGGTCCAGACTCACGAAGCGTTGAAGGGTCACTACGATCACAAATGAGGAGGGCACATCATGTCAGCAGGGTAGTCGGGATAAACGAGGTTCACCACCGAACGGGGCAGTCTCAGATACTTTTCTCCCAGGATGACCTCTGAGACATCCAAGTCCCACACGATGACCCATTAGTCATCACCCTGATGGTCTCGGGATGTCTTGTCCGGAGGGTCATGGTTGATCCGGGGAGCAGTGCAAATATCATGACCAAGTGGGCTTTCGATAAATTGGAGATCGACCCGAGGAACATTATGACTTCCAGAAATCCAATTACCGGGTTCGACGGAAAGCAAGTCTAACCCCTCGGGGAGATTAGTCTGCCTGTGTCAGCAGTGTAGAGAACTCTGTCAGAGACCTTTGTAGTGGTGGACGTGAAGCCCTCTTACAATCTGCTTATGAGAAGATGATGGATTCACAGGATACAAGGCGTACCCTCAACCCTCCATCAAATGATGAGGTGTGTCGGGCCAAATGGTTACAACATAATTGATATCAAAGGAGATCAAGTAGCCGCCAAGCAATGTTACGCCATCACTATCAAAAGAATGAAGGATAAGCCCGATTGGAAGAGGTCTCGAGAAGAGGATCAGGACCTGGATCCGCAGCCCAAATAGCAGTTACAGGATGGGGAGTCGGGTTCCCCAATCATCGTAGAACCTCTGCAGCCGGTTTCGGTATTACTTAATCAACCCGACAAGGTTACCTACGCAGGTACAAACCTCACCACTTGTGAATTGAATGAACTGACAACATTCTTACAGGATAATCATGACGTCTTCGCATGGGAGCATACTGATATGCCCGGCATCGACCCCTCTATAGCCCGACATACATTACATGTCGATCCGAATATACGACCTGTCCGACAGAAACAGAGGCGAATGGGGGGGCCAAATGAACCAGATCATAGCAGACGAAGTGTCAAAGTTGCTAGAAGCCGGGTTCATTAGAGAAGTTCAGTATCCTGAGTGGTTAGCCAACGTGGTGGTTGTACAGAAAAAGAACGGGAAATGGCGAGTCTGCGTCGACTTCACCAACCTAAACAAAGCCTGCCCGAAAGACCGTTTCCCCCTGCCCAAAATAGACCAAATGGTCGACGCCACCGCAGGCTACGATAGACTGACTTTCTTAGATGCTTACTCGGGATACAACCAAATTCCAATGGACCCGACAGATGAGGAAAAGACCTCCTTCATTACCGAGACAGGTATATATTATTTTAAAGTTATGCCTTTCGGACTAAAGAATGCAGGAGCTACATTTCAGAGGCTAGTGAACAGGATATTCAAAGGAATGATGGGTACAGTGGTCGAAGCTTACATTGATGATACAGTTGTCAAGAGCAGAAATAAAACTAACCATTTGGGACATCTTCGGAAAGTATTTGATGCCTTGAGGAAACACGGGATGAAGCTCAATCCAGCCAAGTGCTCTTTCGGGGTGTCATCAGGGCAGTTCTTGGGACACATAGTCGACCGATCGGGCATACAGGCCAGTCCGACACAAGTAAAGGCTCTACTCGAAACGAAAGAACCAACCACACACAAAGAAGTCCAAATCCTGACTGGAAGGGTTGTAGCCTTAAGCAGATTCATCGCAAGGCTGATCGACCGTTGCCGACCCATCTTCCAGGCTATCAGAGCCAGGAAGGGAGAAGTTTGGGGACCCGAGCAGACTAAAGCCTTATCCCGATTAAAAGAATACATGCTCAAACCCCCCATTCTTGCGACACCCAAACCCGATGATGTACTACTCTTGTATCTGGCAGTATCATCAGTATCAACTAGCGCGGTACTCATCAAAGAGGACATGAACCTCCAAATGTCCATCTTCTATACCAGTAAGGCATTGGCCGATCCCGAGACACGGTACAACCAATAAGAAAAGTTGGTTTTATCCCTGATCAATGCCAAACGACGTCTCAGGTATTACTTTGAAGCTCACCAGATCATCGTCCCCACTTCCACTCCTATTCGTGTACTCATGGCGAAGCCCGATCTCTCCGGAAGGATCTCCAAGTGGGCCATTGAGCTGGGGATTTATGATATAACCTACGATCCCAGGATATCGATTAAAGGGCAGGCCGTTGCCGATTTCCTATTAGAAGGAGAGACCGAGGAGGCAGATCAACCCGTTGAGTTAGAAACGTGGAAATTATTCGTGGACAGCTCAGTAAGCGCCAATGGAGCAAGCGTCGGGCTTGAAATCCATACTCCCGACGGGACTAAGTTACAGGCCTTGATGCAGTTACAGTTCTCAGCCACTAACAACGAGGCAGAGTACGAGGCAATCATATCGGGCCTGAGATTGGCCAGGAGCCTGCAAATACAGTCCCTATCCGTATACAGTGACTCCCAGCTAATAGTCAGACAAATAACCGGCGAGTACGAAACCAGAGACCCTAAAATGGAATCTAACAGAGCACTAGTGCTCGAGGAGTCTGAAGGTTTTCAAAAGCTAACATTCAGCCAAATCCCTCGGGAAGAAAACACCTCTGCCGACCACTTAGCTAATCAGGCATCTGCTGCTGGCGAGGATATGACCCGGGTAGTACTGATCGACTTCATCGCTACACCAAGTATTCGAGGGCCCGACGAGCTGATATGCCTAGTACCCCGAGAGCCTAGCTGGATGGATCCCATAATCGATTACCTCAGTATCATAATAAATGATAAATTAATAATATAAATAATAATCAATGATAAATTAAAAAGAACATATTTATAAATAAAATAAAATTAATGAATAATAAATAAAATGAATTAAATAATATATAAACAAATAATAAGCAAAATGAATTAAATAATAAATAATAATAATAATAAATGAATAAATATAATAAATAAATGAATAAATAATAAATGAATAAAATATATTTATAAATTAATTAAAATAAACGAATAAATAATAATATAAATAAAAAATTAAATGAATTATATTTATAAAAAATGAATAATAAACAAAATGAATTAAATAATACATAATAATAATTAATAAATTAAATGAATTAAATAATAAACAAAATGAATGAAATAAAATGAATTAAATAATACATAAAAATAATAATAAATAAATAAATATAATAATAAATAATAATATAAATAATAAATTAATAAAATATATTTAGAGACAAATAAAAATAAATTAATAAATAGTAATAAATAATAAACAAAATAAATTAAATAATATATAAAAATAAGAATAAATAAATAAATAGTAAGCAAAATGAATTAAATAATACATAGAAATAATAATAAATAATTAAATAATAAGAAAAATGAATTAAATAATACATAAAAATAATAATAAATGAATAAATATAATAATAAAAAATATATAAATGAATAAATAATAAATGAATAAAATATATTTATAACTTAATTAAAATAAATGAATAAATAATAATAGAAATAATCAATTAATAATATAAATAATAAATTAAATGAATTATATTTATAAAAAATGAATAATAAGCAAAATGAATTAAATAATACATAATAATAATTAATTGTAAATGCTCAAAATTTCACTACACAAGAGAGAATGCTTTATTTAACATTTGATTTTCCTTTTATACATTTCTCAATGGGCTTAAAGCCCATTGGGGCAACATTTCATTTACTAAATAAATACGCGGATACAATGGGCCCAACCATTGGGCTTATAGGAGTTTTATTGGGCCAGTAGCCTGATGGGCTTAACCCGGAAAAGCTTTGGTGGGTCAAGACATTTTCTACACTTACACAGGCCCACTTCTTCTTGATGGGTCGGGGACGACCGGGCCCATAAGGGAGAAGGAAAGGTAAGAATAATGAGTTCATCACCCCTGTCGGGATGACGTGGCTCACCCAATTAATGTGAGGGCTGAGTAATCATTGCGGTTTTTGAAATCAGTGGTCCGGATGGCCTCGATTGGCGAGATGGGTGGCCGAAGAGGCGCACATGAAGTGAGGTGACGCTTCGCTTCCCGAGCGCACGGCTTTTCAGGCGCCCCTGAGACTCCAATAAATACTGGCTGTAATGTTGAGGATCCATCCCGTTTCACAATTCAAACTTTCAGAGAGCTCTTTGCACTTGATATCTTCGCTTATCATTGCCAGAGTCTATCTCCTCTCCCAGGAAAGCGTCCGAAATCTTTCGGGATTCATCTTAGAGTAAGTTATTTCTTTTCATCTCCGCGTCTTTCTTTGTCTTCTTTTTGTTTAAAATGTCCGATAGCGATGACACCCGGTCGGGTATCGACCGTTTACCCTCCTCTGTGAACCCGAATGCCTCCCCTAGTTCACCCTCAGTGGAGGTGGTTAGGACAATCGTACCTAGTCCACCGGAAATTAACCAGAATGTAGCAGCAGCTGGGAATCCAACTGCAGGGGGTTCGGGAGATCAGTTTTATGCTGATCCCCTTCCTCCCATGAATAGGGTAGATACAGTGTTAAAGAAGCTAAGGGTCAAATGCGGGATACCCGATGGGATAATTGTTAAAAATTATCCTAAAAAGTATGATTTTAGGAAGGGTGAGGGGGTTTTGGACCACCAGATTTTGTTATCTGCCTTTCACCTTCAGGTCCTTAAATTCCCGATCCAACCCTTTTTCCTCTACACCTTAGCTACCCTGGGTTTGGCCCCGCTTCAGGTGGGACCGAACTTCTTCCGGGTCCTGGCTATGATCCTGATCATCAATCGGGATTTGGGCCTTGACCTTGGAATGGCGGACCTTCTGTTCTGTTACAAAATACAGGCCCAGAAGGACTGCAGAGGCCGGTATAATCTTTTTCCCTTTGGTGGGAGGAAGATCTGTGATGGCACTAAAAAGTCCAACGAAGGATGGAAGGAAAGAATGGCCGTGGTGAGCGGGAACTGGAGACTTCCAAGCTCATCCAGATTCAAAGTCCCCAGCGAGTTTGACCAACACCTTTTCCCTTCTTTCAAGCCATTCCATAAGGGGACATGCAACTGCGATCAGTGTAATGATAAGTTAGGCCTCCATGTGCTTGAGTTTCTGGGAGCGCCCGACGAGTATAAAACTTCAAATTATATCAGAACCCGTTTTGAACTGCTAAAATAAAAAATTTGGGGACAGCCACTGAGGATGTGTAACAGTTTCCTGACAAGTTCTACTTTGCAGGCTCTGTCTACAGAAATGCTGAGAATCCCACAGGCAGTGCTGAAAAAGAAGGCCAGGCGGGCAGTTGTTCCTCAAGTGACAACTTTGACCCTGAGTGAGAGTGAAAACGGGCAGGGATCCCAAAGTGCCCCCACTCCTCCGGCTGGGCCCAATCTCCTGCCCTTGGTGGAGAACACCCCGGTAACTCCACCTCTACCGATGGGAAATGTTCAAATCGGCCAGACTCCTCCTCCAAGATCAGAGGAGGTTATCCGACCTTCAGGGGATGTTCCCACTCCTGAGTTTCGTCTGGTTGAAGGGGAAACAAGCCTGACAGGAGTAAGACATCCCCGATCGGAGGAGAGTCTACCCGAGCGGTCTGTCAGGCCCCGAACGACCACACAGTCGTCTCCCATCGTACTGGATGACAGTGGGGTTGCAACTGAGGTGGAAAGACCCGTGCCATGGGCGCCGAAGATTACACTCCCGGGCGGTGACTTTCTGGTTGCGGGGCAGGCGACCATTGACAACGACTCTACTCTTCGGGTTATGGGTTCACAGATATGGACGCCCATTGACCGAAAAAGACTGAGAACCATTGACCGGGAGGAGTTGACTCTGACAGGTCCAGAGGTAGCGATGAAGGTAGTGTTTTAACCTACAGCTTCCTCAATTGTACTTAATATTTTATTTGTTTATCTATCGGGCTAACACTTGTTCTTTTGGCAGATGTTCTACCTGACCCAGGCTTACAATGCGAAAATGGAAGAGGACACCAAGCTGCTCCAGAAATCCAATGAACTTCTGAGGCTTAAGGAGGACTCCCGGATGAAGGTCGCTAACCAGTTGGCCATATCCAATGAAAAGTTGGATGTCCAGACCCAGAGGGCTGTCGCTGCAGAACAGCAGCTTCGGGCTGCTCAAGATAAAATCAAAGAAATGGAGGCAGTCCGGCGGGCCCTTTTTGCTGAAACGGAGGCCTTAAAGGCTGAGAATGAGAGCTTGAAAGCTAACAATGAGAGCTTGACGGCTTCCAATTCGAAGCTCCTGGAGGAGAGGGCAGAGATAGACAATCTGCTGGCAACGGAAAGATCAGTGGTGGAGATGTGCCACCGGGGTAGGAACGAGATGTACAAACGTTTCTGCGAAACTTCCCAGTACCGTATCGGGTTCGGTTGGAGGTCATGTTTCAGTGACATGCAGAAACCTGTCGAAGAAAGGACTTTTGCCTCGGTGGAAGAGCTGGATGAGAGTCTGGGCATCGCTCCTCCGTACAACGATCCGGTTGGCGGTCCAGACGACGTTCGTTTCTGCGAGTTCCTAACCAAGCCTCTCCCAGGAATGAGCATCGCCGCCACTCCTGATCCTCTAGTTCCTGATGGGGCCATCGTTCTAGTGAACCCCGATGAGCCAGGCACCGGAGTTGTACCCTACGATTTTGTACTAATAAAGCGTATTGTAAGCCTTGGCCACTGGGTCTATATAATACTTAGTTTATTTTTGAAAATTGATCCCTTCAGGATCTGTGTTGTGTCTTCGGGCACTTCAGGCCATGCGAAAGACAATGCAACACTTAATTTATTTTTGGAACATCAATCTCTTCAGGATCTGTGTTGTGTCTTCGGGCACTTCAGGCCATGCGAAAGACAATGCAACACTTAATTTATTTTTGGAACATCGATCTCTTCAGGATTTGTAGGTTTTATGATTTACTTGCCATGATAATGATTTTTACTGATCAAGCACTATAGCCTTTTTTTACAAAAA
Organism: Cornus suecica; assembly: GCA_963922005.1. Classification (NCBI taxonomy): domain Eukaryota; kingdom Viridiplantae; phylum Streptophyta; class Magnoliopsida; order Cornales; family Cornaceae; genus Cornus; species Cornus suecica. The sequence continues at coordinate 59,785,224 of OY998239.1, forward strand.
GATCAAAGTACAAAACAGGACTTGGCCCATTATGGGTAGTACCTCTTCAGGCGAGAGGCGTTCTGAGAGTTTGGTTCCATTCCGCCATCACTATTCCGTCGGACTCGGTATGCTCTGCGACCAATGACCCCGGTAATGGTATACGGGCCCTCCCAAGGCTCCCTGAGCTTGCCTACGAGCCCTATTTTTCGCCCAAGGACCATATCTCCGACCTGGAATTCTCTTCTTTTGACTCTCTGGTTGAAATGGTTCCGGACGTGCTGTTGGTAGGCGGCCAGCCTGATCCCGGCAGCCTCTCTTCTTTCATCCAGGAGATTAAGATTCTGAGCCAAGTGCTGGTTATTCGGTCCTTCAACCCAGGCCTCACTCAGGAGGGTTGGAACCCTGATTTCCGTAGGAATCACAGCCTCAGCGCCGTACGCCATGGCAAAGGGTGTCTCTCCAGTGGGTTGTCTGGGAGTTGTTCTGTATGACGAGAGAACTTCGGGCAGTTTCTCTAGCCAGTCTCCTTTGGCCTTTTCAAGTTTTTTTGCCAGTGTGTTGAATATAGTTCGATTTGTCCTTTCCGCCTGCCCATTGCCTTGCGGGTAGCCAACGGAAGACGTATTCTGGTTGATACCATGCTCGGTAAAGAATGCTCTGACACCCTTGTTGTCCAGGTTTGTTCCATTATCCATCATGATCGTCCTCGGTAGCCCAAATCTGCATATTATGTTGGTCCATATGAATTTGATTACGTGGCTTCCTTTGACAGTGGGATAGGCTTCCGCTTCCACCCATTTGGTAAAATAGTCAGTCGCTAGAAGGACGTACGCGTTAGACCGGATTGCTTTCGGGAGGGGTCCTACTATATCCATTCCCCATCGGGCGAATGGGTGTGGTACTATAGTAGGATGCAAGAACTCGGGTGGCCGATGGATAGCATCCCCGTGCATTTGACAGGGCTTGCACCTTCGGACGTACTCTTCGGCATCCCGCGACAGGTAGGGCCAGAAGTACCCTTGAGACAGTATTTTATGGGTAAGGGTCCTGCCGCCGGAGTGGTTTCCACAAACCCCACTGTGAATTTCCTGCATCACTGCTCTAGATTTTGACGGTGTAATACACCTTAGGTAAGGACCGGAAAAGGACTTTCTGTAGAGTTGCCCATTGATGATTGAATACCGGGCTGAATTCCTCCTGACCTTGTAAGCTTCAGCTTTGTTTTCGGGAAGAGTTCCATTTCGCAAGTAATCCATCAGGGGATCCATCCAGCTGGGTTCCCAAGGGATGAGCATTACTTGTTCGGCCTCCTGGATACTGGGCCTTCGAATAAAATCCACCAGTGCAACCCGAGTTAGGTCCTCTCCGGCTGAGGATGCCTGATTGGCCAGATGATCAGCTTCAGAATTCTCGTTCCTACGGATCTGGGTGAAGGTTACTTTTTGAAAACCTTCTGTTTCTTTCATAACGAGTGCACGGTATAACTCCATTTTTGGGTCCTTTGTTTCATACTCTCCGTTGATCTGACGGACAACCAGCTGAGAATCATTGTGTAATGCTAAGGACTGAATCTGAAGGCTCTGGGATATCCTTAGTCCGGAGATGACGGCCTCATACTCTGCCTCATTGTTCGTGGCTGTGAACTGCAATTGTACTGACATATGAAGGCGTGTCCCATCAGGTGTCAAGATCTCCAAGCTAATCCCTGATCCGGAGAAGCAGGATGATCCATCCACAAAGATCTTCCAGGTTTTCTGTTCGTTTTCTTGGTCTGGCTCTTCAGTTTCGCTTTCAAGTAAAAAGTCCGCCACTGCCTATCCTTTAATGGAAACCCGGGGTATGTATGTCAAATCGTATATGCCCAATTCGATAGCCCATTTAGAAATTCGCCCTGAGAGGTCAGGCTTTGACATTATAACCCGTAGGGGTGTTGCTGTTGGGACGACGATCGGGTGAGCTTCAAAGTAATGCCTTAGCCTTCTTTTTGCATTCACTAGTGACAGAACCAACTTCTCTTGCCTGCTGTATCTGGTCTCTGCCTCAGCTAATGATTTGCTGGTGTAAAACACTGGCATTTGAAGTTTTCCGTCCTCTCTAACGAGGGCGACGCTGGTTGACGCAGAGGATACTACTAAGTACAGGTATAAGATTTCATCGGGAATTGGTGTGGACAGAATCGGGGGCACGGTCAAGTACTCTTTTAGACTCACCAGGGCCTCCGATTGCTCTGGACCCCAGATCTCTCCCTTCTTTGCTTTTATTGCCTGAAATAATGGTCGGCATCGATCAGTGAGTCGTGAAATGAATCTACTAAGTGCAACCACTCTCCCCGTCAAGACTTGAACGTCTTTATGTGTTCGGGGCTCCTTCATTTCTATCAGGGCCTTGACTTGCGTCGGGCTGGCCTGAATCCTGGTCCGGTCCACGATGTGCCCGAGGAACTGTCCAGATGATACGCAAAAAAATCATTTCGCTGGGTTAAGCTTCATGCCGTGTGACCTGAGGGGGGCGAACACCTGGCGCAGGTGGACAAGATGGTCTTCCTTCCTTCTACTCTTGACCACAGTGTCATCGATGTAGGCCTCAATTACTATATCCATCATACCTTTAAAGATCTTGTTGACCAGTCTCTGGAAAGTGGCACCCGCATTTTTCAGTCCGAAAGGCATAACTCTAAAGCAGTATGTGCCTGACTCAATAATGAATGAGGTCTTTTCCTCATCCATTGGGTTCATTTTTATTTGGTTGTAACCTGAATACGCATCCAGAAAGGTCAGACGATCGTATCCAGCGGTAGCATCAACCATCTGGTCAATCTTTGGCAGTGGAAAGCTGTCTTTCGGGCATGCCTTGTTCAGATCGGTGAAGTCATTACAAACCCTCCATTTGCCGTTCTTCTTCTGCACTACCACTACGTTGGCAAGCCATTCGGGATATCTGACTTCTCTGATGAAGCCTGCTTGGAGCAACCTGGATACTTCATCCGCTATAATTTGGTTCTGATGTGCCCCCATGCGCCTTTGCTTTTGCCTGATAGGTCTGACATTCGGGTCAACCCGTAATGAGTGCTGTGAAACTTCGGGGTCGATCCCCGGCATGTCCGTATGCTCTCATACGAAGACATCACAGTTTTCCTGCAGTAACTGTGTTAGTTCCTTAAATTCAGGATCGGTGAGATTTGTACCTGCAAAGGTAACTTTTCCTGGGCTATCGGCCACAACGCAGATCTGCTGCAACGGTTCAACCACAATTGGGGGGCCCGGGTCCCCTTCCTTTAATTGCTATTTGGAGCCTGAGCTCTGCTCCTTGGAGCGGAATGCCACTGGGGCCTTCACCTTCTGGATCTCTTTCAGGGTGATCGCATAGCATTCCTTGGTTGCCACTTGGTCGCCTTTGATATCAGTTGTACCTGTACCGTCGGGGCATAAACATCTCATGATTTGGTGAAGAGTCGAAGGCACACCTTGCATTCGGTGAATCCATCCCCTCCCCATGAGCAAATTGTACGAAGGTTTGGCATCGACTACAACAAATGTCTCGTTTAGGGTCATCTGAGCGGCAGATACCGGTAGCTGAACTTCTCCGATCGGTTCAATTTGCCTTCCGTCAAAACCTGCGATGGGGCACCGGGATGCCAGAACTTCTGACGGATCGATCTCGAGCTTTTCAAAAGCCCATTTGGTGATGATGTTGGCGCTGCTCCCAGGATCGATCATGACTCTTCTCACAAGACAGTTGGCCACCATCAAGGTCACGACCAGAGGGTCTTCGTGCGGGGTTTGGACACTCCGAAGGTCTGACACCGAGAAGGTGATATGCGTTTCCCTTGCTTTGTGTTGGGCGTCACTGACCTCGTTGACTCTTCGCATCTTTTGGGCTCTCCGCATGTGGCTCATGTGTGACCCTTCGGTTGCCTTGGATGGGGGGCCGCCATGTATCATATTAATCACCCTGACCGGCTGTGCATCTGAGGGTTTCCGAGGGGCACTGAGGGCACGTTGATCATTTGTCCTCGGTCTGTCCCATTGGACGTAATCTCGGAGTTCCCCGTGAAGTAGTAACGCCTCCACCTGTTGCCTTAGGTTGCGGCATTCATTCGTGATGTGCCCGAAATCACCGTGGAAAGCACAATGTTTTGACTTGTCCCTCTGGTCTCATGGCTGTCTCATGGCCGGGGGTTGCTGGAAGATCCCTTTGGCTTTGTTCTCTTGGTAGAGTTTAGCAAGGCTAACCTTTAGGGGTGTCAGCCTTTCGTCGAACCTGGGGCGTTTGAACGGTTTAGGGACTGACGATCCTGGTGGGGCTGAGGATCCCGGTGGAGTTGCTCACTTGCGATCGGTCGATCGATCCTTGGACTGAATCTGAAGATCGACGAAAGCTGACCTCCTTTGCCGGATAGTCTCCTCTTCCTTAATTCTCAAGTACCCCTGGGCCCTGGAGTTTAGCTCTCCAATGCCCGATGGAGGGCGCTTTACCAAAGACTGATGGAGCTTGGTTCCTGGAATGAGAGCCATCCTGAATGCCTCAACCGCCGAATGCTGGTCGCAGTTATCCACAGAAGAGGATTCAATGTTGAAGCGGGATAGAAAACTTTTCAATGACTCCCCCTTCTCCTGGATCATGGTGAAGAGGCAGGATATGGTCTTCTTTTGTCTTTTGTTTCCATAATACTGGGCAATGAAGAGCCTGGTCAATTGCTACCAGCTGCCAATGGATCGGGGTGGCTGCTTCCTAAACCACAATAGAGCGGCGTCAGCAAGGCTTGTAGAGAATACTTTGCAAAGCAGGGACTCGTTCTCAGCGTACATGGTCATCTTCTGATGGATCTGGTATATGTGCTCCTCGGGATCCCTTGTGCCATCGTAAGGGGTGAATTGGGGCATAACGAACTTCTTTGGAAAGGGCTCTTGTGTTATCTCGTGAACGAAGGGTGACTGTACCAATTCAGTGGACGCCTGGATGGCCATGTCATCAGTGGATCGGGACCTCAAGTCCCCGAGGAATTTTCTTTGGAATTCATCCATCATCGCTTGAAGCTTCTGGGGGGTTATGGACTCGTCGGCTGCTGGAGCCTTTTTCGAGCGCTGAGAAGACTCGACATGCTCCTCAGGTTTGTCGCTGCCCTGCTGGTTTAGAGAATGGCCGACTGCCGCCACAGGAGGGTCATCTGCGACTATTGGCGGAACAGCAGGCTGTGGAATCAACCTGGCCATGAGCTCTACATTCTGCCTTTCCAAGGCCATGCTACGTTCCTCAGCAGCTGCCAAGCGTTGAAGAACTTGCTCCATGGAACCCTTTGCACGACTATCCGCAGTGGGTTGAACGTCCGCCTGCGAACGAGTGATTGGCATCTCTGCAGTGGGTTGGCCTTTGTTTGACAAACAGACTCAGCTTTTTGAGATGGGAAGAAGGAGGCGATTTTTCAGATCCCGAATGACAGATTTGAAAAGCCGCGACTCCGATAGTGTGATTTCCCACAGACGGCGCCAATGTGTAAATGCTCAAAATTGCACTACACAAGAGAGAATGCTTTATTTAACATTTGATTTTCCTTTTATACATTTCTCAATGGGCTTAAAGCCCATTGGGGCAACATTTCATTTACTAAATAAATACGCGGATACAATGGGCCCAACCATTGGGCTTACAGGAGTTTTATTGGGCCAGTAGCCTGATGGGCTTAACCCGGAAAAGCTTTGGTGGGTCAAGACATTTTCTACATTAATAAATTAAATGAATTAAATAATAAACATACGAAATCAAATAAAATGAATTAAATAATACAAAAAATAATAGTAAATAAATAAATAATAATAATATAAATAATAAATTAATAAAATATATTTATAAACAAATAAAAATAAATGAATAAATAATAAACAAAATGAATTAAATAATATATAAAAATAATAATAAATAGTAAATAGTAAATTATAAATGATAAATGATAAATAATAATAAATAATAATTTTTTTTAAAAGCCAAAATATCATAGTGCATTATTTGCTTGTTATCGACAGTTGTAGTTGTTATGTAATATTAGTGTGTGACTTGTGAAATTTGTGTGATCGTAATTTTTGTATAATAAAAAATGTGGCTTGTATAAAACATATTTGTTGTTATATTTGATAATTGGAGTGCAATAATAATACTCTAAGAAATTTTTACAAAACCAATATAACATTATTATGTAAGAAATACATAATAAAAATCAATCAAAAAGACTTTAACAAATGTTTTCAAATTAAATGTGTGAGTTTTAAGGTTATTACATCATATAAAATATATTTAATATTTTCACAGTTTAGTAGAAATTTAAGACCAAACCAGTTTGTTAAACATGGTCTAATTCAAAAAAGTTTGGAACTAGACAGTTTTCCAAACATGGTATAGTTCTAGTTTTCTCAGACTAAGACCATTAGACCATTTACCAAACAAAATTTCAGAACATCACTCAGATCAGACCAGACCGTACCAGACTGGTTACCAAACGGGGCCTAAATACCTTAGGTTGACATGACATGGTTATGACTAGTTAATACGAATTGTAACTCTTAATTGAAACAGACTTAAGGTGTTGTTTGATAAAACTAAAAATTAAATACGAAAAATTTTAAGATTTGAATTTTAAGTACTGAAAGTTTTAAGTGGTGCTTAAAAAAATTATATTTTTTGAGATTTTTGTAAATTTTCAGTCTTCAAACTTCAGTGTTAAGTGGTGGTCTTATCACTTAAAATTTTACCTCATTTTAAGTGACACTTAATGTATTTTGTGATGGTCAAATTTTTTTATCAAACGTACTTAACTGAATAAGTGTTTAATTTGTTCAGATTTAAATGATAAATAAATATTATCAAACAGACCCTTATACCTATTCATATCGAATATGTTAAAATTCATATATATATTAGTCTATTAAAAGTAGAACTGAAATTACCTAGAAGATGGTGAACTAAGCCTAAAGGGGGGTGAATAGGCTTTTTATGAATTAATTGACAAATTAAAATTTTAATTGCGGAAAAGTCAATTTTAATTCAATTCGATCACAATATAAACAACGCAATAATAAATATAAATGCAGAAAATAAATTAAAGATGACACCAATATTTTTATGTGGAAAAACCTTGGAAAGACTCCAAGTAAAAACCACGGATACGCTCGGGTATCGATACACTATGAATCAAGAAGTACAAGACTCTATGAAGTTTTAGACTTACAAATCACTATGATCTGCCTTTCTCCACTTGACATCTAACAGTCTTGAATCACTCACGCTCCACGAAACTCTCACTCCGATCTCCGTACTCTGACGGCTCCGCTTCTCAACGGATCAAAGAACCACGAAGTCTCCTGCTTCGATCAAGATGGTGTGATGATTTTTCAGCAACTAGATCATCCAATTGTGCATAACTATCTTCGGTGTAGAAGCATAATTGGAAAACCCCAATAATAATAGAGAACTAGAATATAGATGATCACTCAATAATTTTCTCTCTATATATATCTTTGTAGAAATATATGAATCTGTATAAGAATTGTAGAGATTTCTCAAAAGTCACACCCTTCTCTTAAGTTTAACTCATATATATAGAGAAGAGTTTTCATTTAATGGTAAGAATCATTTTCTAATCAAGATTCATATTTCCACCATTTAAATCTTTCAAGTATAAATAAATATATCAATAATAGTCCAATATACTAATAATAGCTTCTAATCATGTCCCAAAGTGGTTAGGAATTGATTGCATCTTAATTTAATACTTCCCACAAATAAATTTGCGTAGCCACTTACCGAGTACTTTGTGCGCAAGTTCACAAAACACTCTGGTGGATTTTCCCCTTTTTGCGCAAACCGTACGAAAGTTCGCACCTTACCGAGTACTCAGTAAGGTGCGAACAACATATAAATTTATCTGAAATCTTTGCTTCTTTGAACTGCCGTTTTCAGCCCTTCACCACTTTGTACACACATTTAACACTTAACAACTCAATTTAAAACACAAAACTCTCAACATGGTTTTTGATCAGAATAATGTCATTACATATATAAATGTTCTTACAATCATTCCCTTGACATTTCTGAGACAAAACCATGTTTTACAAATATATACTTACGATAAAATAAAATCTATACCTATGAACACATACCGACAAACATAGACATAGACTTTTTTTTTATCTCATGATGATCTACGAATCCTGCAATTACAACACTTAAATAAAACATACATGTGAAAAACAAGTGTGGAAAACAAATAGTAGGAATAATCAATGTTAAATGATCATAAACAAAATAAATAATATCAACATGAAGTATAATGATCATGAATCAATAACAATTAATTCTCCCCTTTAATTGTATATCTCTCTCCCTTACTAAATACTTTTCTCCCTTTTTGTCACTGAAATGACAAGGAATGAAATAACAATAAAAATAATCAAGAGGGACAAAAAATAATAGATAAGTGGTAAGTATTGAGAAAATATTCAAGATGACTAAATAATCGAATCAAAACTTATATTAAGTCATAGAACTCTAAAGAATATATCCAAATTCTAGAGTAACATGCATGAACTTAAATCTAATACATGAATGCAATATGCTCAAACTAAGAAAAATATTTTTGTTCTTAGAAACATGGGAGCAGGGCATTTAAAAAATATGAGTTATTCATTAACACATCATATTCGCATATTTGACTTAGCTATTATATATACAGTAGTGAAGAAAATCAGCACGCATACCTTGCAGTAATAAGCAGTCACAAGACGAGCTTTACATAATTTTTGCATATATAAAAAATATTCAGGTGCAAGCAAACAACTAAGATGAAAGCAATACGTATTAATTATAATAATCTCCTCACTAACCGTGGTGATACTTCGGTCCAAAACCTAAACTAGAAGTCAAATCTTTAGTTCGGACCTTATTGCATTTAAATGTCTCACAATTTAATCTTTTGCACCTTTTTCACTTTATTCATTTTTGTATTTCTAAGCTCCATACTTTCCAGTGAGAATTTTTAGTCCCGACCAACTAGGTCTGAGCTTCTTCCTTGGGATTTATGCTTATCAGTCTTCTCCCTTTTTTACGCAAACACTCAATGTTTAATGAAGCAAGAGGCCCGGTTACTCAGATCGAATAACTATTTTTTGCATTTCTATATTTTAAACATCTCATTATTTCCTCTTTTAACATCACCCCGACATTCATAAACATGTAAAAGGTATTCAAAAGTATTGATCAATTTAGCATAGCTCATGAACCTACATATCACTTCAGGTTAGATGAAAAAGACTAAAAGTTTCAGCAAGTATTACAGTCATCTCCGAAGTAAACAAACACCTAAAGTTGATGAGTTCCAAAAATAATACTTAAACATGTCAAGTGATTAACTCATAACCTTAGATCAGACTAACAACTCCAATTCCCATAAACATAATAAGAAAAGTAAATATGAGAATATAGTGAAATATGACAACCATTTGTACCCTTAGCCAAGCTCAACATGCTAAGAATTTTTATTTTATTTTTTAATTTTTATGAAATTTTTGTCATAATGATGCATGCATGAATAATCATAATAGTAGCAAAAACATGATGCATGCATAATAATAAAAATAAAAAATAAATAAATATGCAAATAAAAGAAAAAATGCATGATAATGTATCAATTCTAGGATAAAAGATAACGCAAGATATTTTTAGAATGATACATATGAAGATATCTATCTTAATAATAACATGCCACTAGATTTTCTAAGATGCACATGCTTTTGAAAATCTAATAATTTTGTAGAGATGTCTGTTGACTGAGAAGCTGTGTAAATATACTCAAGACCTTTCTCAATACAAAATTTAGGAAATATGTGATATCGATTATCAGATATATGTACACCTTCCATAAAACAATTTCCAAAAGAGTCATTAATAATGCATTTATCACGACATAAATTGACATATTGATAATCATTGCATATTTGACTAATGCTAAGCAAATTAGCCCCTTATCACAATCAACATGTTCTAATCTAGGTAGACCAGAAGCAACAATGGTGTCATTTCCTAAACATTTAGACTTTTTCTTTTCATCAAAAGAACCATTGTTACCATCACTATCTTCAAGATTATCAACTACTGACTTATCTCATTTCATGTGCCTAGAGTCACATGCTATAAGTTCAGTATGAGTCTTACAAAAATGTAGCTCACATTTTTTAACCCATGTATGAGCATCACAATAATGTAGCTCACATTTTCTAACACATGTTTGTCTGATCTTAGGTGTTTTATTTGCATGGTTAGACAAATTCTTTATCTCTTTACTTAAAATCCTAATTTGATCTTCAACATTGGGTCTTTTCTGAGTTCTCGATTTCTTCTTAGATTTCAAAGTATTTCCTTTTAACTTTGAACACAAAGGTCGAATGTGACATTTCACTCCACAATGATGGTATATCGGAACAAACTTTTGAAAACCATTATTAAAACCCTTAGGGTTAAAAAACAACTCTTCTTTCAACATGTTTTCTGACATAATATTCAACGTTAAAATTCCTATCAGACTTACCTTGAGAAGAACTCGATTCTACATGAGATCCCTTAGCAAAAATAGTTTTGGGAATGACATTATGATTTCTCGATGTTCCTTCAAACCCCAAACCTTTAGTATTTCCCACAGATTTACCTACACTCAACATATGATCAAGCTTATTAGTTCCACTAGACCATGTATGAATAGTTGAGTTAACATCTTCCAAATTCTTCTCCAAATCTCCAATCTTCACAGATTTCTCAATCAACTCAGATCTTACAACTATTAGTTTCTTATTGAAATCTTTTACATTTTTCAAAGCCTGGTTCTTTTCTTTTTCAGACTTAATCAATTCTTCACACCATTGAGCTTTATCAGTCATGTGTTGATTAAAGTCATGAGTAATGCTGATTAATTATTCTCTTAAGAATTCTTTTTTCTTGTCAACACTTTTAAATCTACCAATAAATTTTGTGAAAACTTTGCTAAGATGAGTGTACTTATCATGCAATTTATTGTACTTAGCTTGAAGAGAATCATCACAATCATCATCACCCTCATTATATAACTTATCAACAATAGGGGGCCTAGATACGGAACCTCATTCACGAGGTACGTCCATCATCTAAGTTCAAGATTTAACCCTAGGTCGTTAACATAAATTAGGGAAAACCTTGCTTTGATACCAAATGAAATTACCTAAAAGATGGTGAACCAAGCCTAGAGGGGGGGGGGGGGAATATAATTTTTATGAATTAATTGACAAATTAAAATTTTAATTGCGGAAAAGTCAATTTTAATTCAATTCGATCACAATATAAACCACACAATAATAAATATAAGTGCATAAAATAAATTAGTGATGACACCAATATTTTTACGTGGAAAAACCTTGGAAAGACTCCAAGTAAAAACCACGGATACGCTCGGGTATCGATACACTATGAATCAAGAAGTACAAGACTCTATGAAGTTTTAGACTTACAAATCACTCTGATCTGCCTTTCTCCACTCGACGTCTGACGGTCTTGAATCACTCACGCTCCACGAAGCTCTCGTTCCGATCTTCGTACTCTGACGGCTCCGCTTCTCAACGGATCAAAGAACCACGAAGCCTCCTGTTTCGATCAAGGTGGTGTGATAATTTTTCAGCAACTAAATCATCCAATTATGCATAACGATCTTCGGTGTAGAAACACAATTGGAAAACCCCAATAATAAAAGAGAACTAGAATATAGATGATCACTCAATAATTTTCTCTCTATATATATCTCTGTAAAAATATATGAATCTGTACAAGAATTATAGAGATCTCTCAAAAGCCACACCCTTTTCTTATGTTTAACTCATATATATAGAGAAGAGTTTTCAATTAATGGTAAGAATATTTTTCTAATCAGGATTCGTATTTCCACCATTTAAATCTTTCAAATATAAATAAATATATCAATGATAGTCCAATATACTAATAATAGCTTCTAATCACATCCCAAAATGGTTAGGAATTGATTGCATCTCAATTTAATACTTCCCACAAATAAATCTGTGTAGCCACTTACTGAGTACTCGGTGGATGTTCTACCGAGTATTCGGTGAACCTTTTCGTGCGCAAGTTCGCAAAACACTCTAGTGAATTTTTCCCTTCTTGCGCAAACCGTGCGAAACTTCACACCTTACCGAGTACTCGGTAACATTCCCACCGAGTACTCGGTGGAACAACGTATAACTTTCTCTGAAATCTTTGCTTCTTTGTACTGAAGCCGCTTCCAACCATTGTTCCACTGAATATCCTTTGTATCTTCACCACTTTATACACACATTTAACACTTAACAACTCAATCTAAAACACAAAACTCTTAACATGATTTTTGGTCAGAATAATGTCATTACATAAATAAATGTTCTTACAAGAACAATCATTTCAAGCTATATATAGAACAATTGACTTTAAAAAATATGAACAAGCCTTGGCCCCTGGGTCCAGGGTAGAGTTGGCAAAATGAAACACAACACGGACACGACATGAATTAAAAGAGTTAGGGTTGGCCATAAAAGGGTTGAAGTTGTATAAGGGTTGACCCGAACACGACACGGGAATATAAGGGTTGACTCGTACACGACACGAGTAACCCGAACACGACACGTTTGACACGATTATATTTATATATTTTTATTTTTTTCTCTTCTCTAATTGGTTATGGGTTGAAATATATCAATAAATTATTACTGGATCGTGTCAAATTCAATTTAATTTTGCTGATAATAGGTTAAATAGTTTGTTTCATGTTGGATTGTGTTAAATTTAATTTAATATATTATAATAAATAGGCTAAATAAATTACATGGATCGACACAGATAACTTGTGGGTTGGGTTAGGGTTAAACATATTTGACACGTATATTAATAAGATTTTTTTCAACACGACATGATTTTAACCCGATACGAACATAACCCACCCACTCGAATTGCCAGCGCTAGTCCAGGGAGATGAACTTTGTTGGCTTAAAGAGATTAACAAATCTTTAGAACTAATAGTTTGCTTTAAGTATCTATTTAGACCATATTAAATTAACAAAGACAACAAACTTAGCCTGCATAATTGACCATAACCGACTTACAAATTGCTCACACTTGTACAATTGTTGTAGAAATGATAAAATTTGCTCACACTTGTATATATATATATAGGGGGTAAATAGCTAAAAATACCCCTCAATTTTCTTCTCTTTCTCTACTATACCCCCTCAATTAATTATACCCCCCTCAACTTTCATTTTCTTGCACCATGGGTTTGCCCTCAAATTTTTTTACCCTTTTACCCTCCAATTTTTTTGTATTTCCACCTTACCTTTAATCCTATCCTTACTATTATATTTCTTAATTCTTTAAATTACAAAAATATTATTTCTTTTAGTTACAATATTAATTATGCCATTTACCTTTAATATATTAGACTAAATATACTCTCAAATGTATTTTTTTTTAATAAGTTCTAATTATTTTATTTGTAAATCAATTAACTTGGTATTAAATTTTAGTTTGATTTAAATCATAAAACTCAATCCTAATTAATATATTCATAAATAAATCCAATTTATGAAAACAATATATATATTTTGAACAAAATATATATATTTCGGAATATATATATATATATATATTGGAAAATGATATATATTTCGGAATATATATATAATTCGTTAAAAATATATCTTTTCCGAATTCTTTTAAAAAATATGAATTTTTTCCGAAAAATAATTTTTTTGGGAAAAATATATATTATGTTCCAAAATATAATTTTTTCTGAAAAATAAATTTTATTGAGAAAAATATATATTATTTTCAAAAATATGAATTTTTTCCGAAAAATATTTTTTTTGAGAAAAATATATATTATGTTCCAAAATATGATTTTGAGTCATAATACCTAAACTACCATCAATAGTATAAGAGGGTTTAGTGAAATCAAACCTTCAAAAAAATTATTTTTTGAAAAAATATGTATATTTTGGAATATATATATATATGATTCGTCAAAAGTATATATTTTTTGAATTGTTTTAAAAAATATGATTTTTTTATGAAAAATATACATTATTTTCTAAAATATAAAAAATATATATTTCGGAAAAAAAATCATATTTTGGAAAATAATATATATTTTTCTCAAAAAAAATATTTTTCGGAAAAAATCATATTTTGGAACATAATATATATTTTTCCCAAAATTTTTATTTTTTGGAAAAAAATCATAATTTTTTAAAACAATTCGAAAAATATATTTTTTTGACACATTATATATATATATTCCAAAATATATATCATTTTCCAATAAAACTTAGTTTCATTTAAATCATAAAACTCATTATCCTAATTAAAAAAATTTTTTGCCCAATGAAACTTTCTTTTGATAAAAATATATTCATAAATTGTTATTTATTTATGAATATATTAATTAGGATTGAGTTTTATGATTTAAATCAAACTAAAATTTAATAACAAGTTAATTGATTTACAAATAAAATAATTAAAACTTACAAAAAAAAAATTAACATTTGAGAGTATATTTAGTCTAATACATTAAAGGTAAATGGCATAATTAATATTCTAAATTAGATAAATAATATTTTTGTAATATAAATAATTAAGAAATATAATAGTAAGGATATAATTAAAGGTAAGGTGGAAATACAAAAAGTTTGGAGGGTAAAAGGGTAAAAAGAATTGAAGGCAAACCCATGGTGCAACATTTTATAAAACTTTAGGGGGTTTTAAGCTCATTTCATAGTTGAGGGGGGATAGTAGGGAAAGAGAGTAAAATTGAGGGAGGGTTTAAGCTATTTACCCATATATATATATATATATAGTTGGTTTAAATGGTTAACAATGTTGACTGGAAATGAGAAAAAAAGTGAACTGTAAATTTATGTGAAAAATTAATTGTTCAAAAATTAGTAAAGATACCCATTAATCTTATTCCAAAATCTTAATATTATTCCAAAATCTGCATATATTTTTAATTTATTTATTTTTCATGAATATATATTTATTTTAAAAGTTATATGCACTATGATATTTTTTAAAATCTTGAATTAAATTTATAGATCCATTTTGACTAGGGATGGCAACGGGTGCGGTTTTGGGAGAGTGTACCCTCCCCCGCCCCCACAACCGTTAAGAAACCTCCACCCCATCCCAGCCCAAAACAAGCTAAACGGGATGGGAGGTCACCCCGTCCCCGTCGGGTTTTTTAAAACCATTGGGTGCCCGCGGGTACCCATTAAAAGTTAAAATTTTCAAATATGTCACTTTAAAATTAAACAACTCCACAAAATCATATACTTAAAACATGAAATTTAATATTTTAAAAATAAAATAAATCACCAAATTATCCAATAATCCAAATTACAACACATTCTACGAAAAATAACATCAAAAAAGAAGATTCTCCAATATTAGGTTCACTTCAATCTAGACAACAATAAAAATAGAGTTTATAATTAACGAGTTACACTTATTTTTTATTTACTATATATATATATATTATATTATGTCTAAATGGAACGGGGCGGGGACACTTAAAACCGTCCTCGCCCCGTTTATATGCAGGTTTTTTTCTCCAACATATGACCCCATCCATATAGTATAAACGGGCACCAAAAAACGCTATAAACGGGGTGGGGCGGGCTGGGCTAGGTTCCCGGCAGGGCGGGGCAAATTGCTATCCCTAATTTTGACCCACGAGTAGATCCGACCGACTTATGACCTTTCGTAGCAGGTTGAGAATGAGTTAGTTACCCGTTATTGACCCGCTCGTTAAAGACCCAACCTAAACAAGCCCTAAAGAAGAGCTCAGAGAGACCAAACCTCTATACAAGGAGGAAGGAAGAGAGAGAGAGAGAGCCTAGGGCCTCAGGTCTAAGAAGGGCCCCAAACGAAGAAAAAAAACTTCTTCTAAGTTATATAGGCCCAAAACAAAAAATTATACTTAAAAGCCCAAATAGGGTGAAACCTAATAGGCGAACCCAACTTTTATAAAAAAAATTAAGTAATATAGGCCCAAACAAACAAAATATATACTCTCTCTGTCCCAATTTATTTGTCCATGTTTGATCAAAAAATACTCACAGATTTTGATCTAACTGGACAACTAAAACGAGACGGAGATAGTACTTAAAAAGTTCAAATTATATGTAAAGACTCATTATTGCCCCATGAAAAAAAATTAAAGTGAAGGGCCCAAAACTAATGCCATTCTAACATAATCTATACCCATTTAGACAAATGTCTTCACTTATTTATCAGCTCCACCAAATTTATTCTCTGAAACAATTCACTATTCCTTCAATTTTGGTCTCATTTTCAAAAGTTTCCCCCTAATTTCTAGGTTTGTATGTATATGTATACATATAAATATATATACATATACAGAAGTAAATCATGTTTGCCACTGTTAAAATGAAATTTTTTTTTTCTTGTATTTATGTATGAAGGGCCTCATATATAATCTCACTTATGGCACCAATTTTTTTTAGCAATTTAAGAGCCGACACTGAGAGAGAGAGAAGGGCTGAGCATTCTTTAGGGTTTGTGTTTGAAAGGACTTACGAGTTTATATGGGTACCCGTTAACAACCGCTTTTTTAAATGTGTTTTCCAACCCACCCCATTAGTAATCCATGATTTAAAACACCCACCCAATATATAACTTATATTTTGCGGGCGGGATGTGGGTTGAATTGCCAGCCCTACACCTACAGTAGACTCATGGAGTTACCTGAAGTCTGTCAATGGTTCACATAAAATGGAATGAAAATTCACACGGCATTGGGGAAAAAAACAGATATACTATGATAATTGCATTGGTAATGACTTCTCTCATGCTGTAACACCCCAGAAAAACACAAATTCCACGTTGAATGGGACAGATCTAGTCAGCATTGCAAACAAAACTTGGAAGAAACACCCTTTTCTTGAGGGAAATCCTCGGAGTAAAACAGTCGAGAATTGATTCCCAGTATGGCATTTCACTAACCGAGAAGATTAACCTTCAATTTCCAATAAATTAGAACCTATGTTGCTGATATCGAACCCCTGTAAGCAGCCTAGTGAATCGTCTTCCGAAAAGTCAATATGCTGGGAGATATCAGGATGCAGGTAGAATGGTGACACGGAAGGCTGATCATCGTGTAATGGCTTCATTTGCGACTGAGAAGTTAGTGGCTGCTGTGGAAGAGGAATAAAGGTTGATGGGGCCGGTGATTGTCTGTAAGTCACGGACATTCCTGCGTTCATCGAGTCCGACTGGGTTGCTATTGCTGCAGCGCCAATCTTGAGCCTCTCAACTTCTTGCATCAGTGCTTCATTCATAGCTGTGGGGAATAAATGTGGTGAGTGTTTCATAATATATGTAGCTTAGGGTTATATATAGGAAACTATTATAAACTTGGCTGTTGTGGTGCTTCTTCATGAAGCTTGGCCACAAAACAAATTGCTTTTACAAAGTATCGAAAAACAAGTATATGGGTAAAAATTGAATGGCTTATGAGCTCTCGATTCTTCTCTTTCAAATATATATCATATTGGGAGTCATGAATAGAGAGAGAAGTATGAGGGGTTTCAGGTTAAGCGTTATATATTACAGATATTACCTCATCATTTAATAAACAAAAATAAGCTGGGAGTTCTATTTTTCATGCATTCCTGCCGTCAACGTTTTACTAGTCATCATAAAATGATAGTAGCATAAAAAAAAGTATAATTCCATCATAAAATGATAGTAGCATAAAAAAGTATCATTCAGACAGAATTATTTACTCAGAGAACCTTCAATCAGAACAGATTGAAACATTCAGAATTGTAAATAATAGTGCAGCTTGAATGAAACTCACCATCACGCATCTTAGCTTGTTGATCCATTGCTTGTAACTGAAGTTTAAGTTTTGTGTTTTCAGAAGCCAGAGCCACCGTCTCTCTCTAAATGGAAAAAGAAGAAGAAGAAGAAGAAAGAATGAGACCATAATCCTTACTATAATTCTACTACATCATGTGTTAGTGTTTGTGTATGTATTTGTATTGGATGAGTGCTTTTGGTTTAAAGCAACAATCAAAATAGATGAACAGTTACAATCAAAATAATGCAAAATTTACACAATATAAGTTCTCAATAGGGATGTATTGAATATGGAATAAAAAGGGTGGGAGAAAATACCCGATGAAAATAGATTGACTATCAACTTCTTAGGTTACCATGAAAAGCAACTCTAGACACATCCAAATAGACGACCTTTCTCACGAGACGAGGATAGCCTTAGAATGGAAGTTGCGCCAAAATTTTTGAAATCACCAGAGGATGTGAAAGCAGGTTCCAAAAAATTCCACGAATTAAAGTCCGTTGTCTACAACTAAGATGGGCTCTGCCTAGTTCAAAAGTTCGACTAGAAATTCCCTTTCTTCTCTCAAAAGGAAATTAAACTATCACTACAAATGGCATATATAGAAGAGATGGAACATTTTCTCAATCGAACATTTGAACAATTTTCCAGGACAAGAACGTACAAATCTCTTGCGATAAGGCAAAAAAAAGAGGGTGATCTAGTATATAAAAATTATGCCTATGAAAGTTACGCAGGTCTCCTACTACACAGGGAGTCCAAAACCAGAACTAAGATTATAAATTCAAGTGGAGATCCACCAAGGCATACCTTGAACAGTGTGAGTTGTACAGAATGAGACGCAGCTTCTTCTTGAACCTTCTGAACTTTCCGTTCCAGTTCTGATATGTAGCGAGCCTTCCTCTCTTTTGAGCGGGCAGCAGATTGCCGATTTGCTAAAATCCTGAATTTTAAATCCAAAATATAAGCAGAACCTAAAAAAATGCATGAAATCCAGATAGTCATAAAACAGGTATCGCACAGATACAGATACATTTGTGAATGTGTGGAGGCATCATTCTGTATTCATTTATGCATATGCGCGCGCAGAGAGAGAGAGAGAATGGTAATCTAAAATCAATAGGTGCTTAACAAGAGAAGGTTAATAAGAGAAATATATCAAATATTCATCAATGTAAACTGCAGGGCCATAGCATTGTGACCCCTCGCTCCCACCAGTAAGGTTCTGAACTTTTCGTATCTCTCTTTTTATTTAGTTTCTCTTTCCAACTCAAGAGACCATTGGGTTTCCGATCTTCTCCTTTTCCAGTTTATACACCTTGATTAGTGCCTTAACCCAACTCCATATGTTATTTCTTCAAACAAAGATGGGGAACGAAGAACCAATTACTTGGGACAAAAACGAGGATGGAGAAAGAAGTTGCCCAAATCTATCAGAAACCTCAAATCCTGCTAATTTACTAATAGAGAGTTTCATGCTCCTCTAATCCTTGTACTCTTTATCATCTCCAAAATTTAAAGATGCTATTATCATAATTAAGGTTTGAGAGGACTTATATGTTGTGGAAACCAATATCTCTATATGGTTAATGCTTTGGCATTCAAATTACATAGAGAGATGCTAATAGATCATTCAGATATTGATAGGAAAAAGTTGGAAAAATATAATAGCTGCAAAGAACAGGCCATTTCCAAGTTATAGTCTTGCCTAGGCAGTGTTGGAAGGGAAAGGTTGGGAATTGATTTAAGGGTTAATTTTAAAAAATCCCTCTATATTATTTAATTTAATTAATTAATTTCTACTGTGTTCATTTTGCCCTCTATACTATCCAATTTCATCATTATGTTTCCTCCTTATCATATTTTGGGTCAAAATATCTAAACTACCCTCCTTTAATAATATAAAGGGGTTTAGTGAAATCAACCATTAAAAAAATTATTTTTCGAAAATATATTATATTTTTCGTAAAAACTATAAATTTCAAAATATATAAATATATATTTCCGAAAATATGATTTTTTCCAAAAAATATTTTTTTTGCGAAAAATATATATTATGTTCCAAAATATGATTTTTTTTCTGAAAATATTTTTTTTGCGAAAAAGTATATTTTATGTTCCAAAATATGAATTTTTTCCAAAAAATATATATTATGTTTCAAAATATTATTTTTTATCCAAAAATATTTTTTTTTGCGAAAAAGTATATATTATGTTCCAAAATATGAATTGTTTGCGAAAAATATATATTATGTTCCAAAATATGATTTTTTTTTCGAAAAATATTTTTTTTGCGAAAAAATATATGTTATGTTCCAAAATATGAATTTTTTTCCGAAAAATATATATTATGTTTCAAAATATGATTTTTTATCCGATTTTTTTTTTTTTGCGAAAAAGTATATATTATGTTCCAAAATATGATTTTTTTCTGAAAAATATTTTTTTTTGCGAAAATGTATTTATTATGTTTCAAAATATGATTTTTTTTGCGAAAAATATATATTATGTTCCAAAATATGATATTTTCCAAAAAATAATTTTTTGCGAAAAATATATACTATTATGTACCAAAATATGATCTTTTCTGAAAAATTATTTTTTTGCGAAAAATATATACTATTATGTTCCAACATATGATTTTTTTTCGAAAAATATTTTTTTTGCAAAAAATATATATTATTTTTTCCGAAATAATTCATATTTTGAAAAATAATATACTCCCTCCAAAATCTTTTTTTTTTTTTGCGAAAAATATATATATATTTGAATTTATAATTTTTGTAAAAAATATAATTGATTTTCGAAAAATAATCTTTTTAAATGGTTAATTTCATTAAACTCCCTTATACTATTGAGGGTAATTTAGGCATTTTTACTCAAAATGTGAGGTGATGGGGTATAGTGATAAAATTGAATAATATAGGAAGCAAAGTGGACAGTGAATGTTAATTAATTAAACTGGATAATATATGAAGGTTTATTGAAATTAACCATTGATTTAACCTTTGCCCTTTCCTATTTTCCACAGAATAACTACTATAAGTCACTAGCTAGTCTAGCTTTATCCCGCTTGTCACCTTGATTACTGACCACTACAACACGAAATTATTCGAAAATTGACCCCCACTTAATTATTTATCAAAAATTATCATCATCACATATAACATTACCATATCTTCAGAATTCAATTCTCCCTGACAAAATGGTTGAATTGCTTACTGTAGACCGAGTTAGTTTTCAATTACAAGAAGCAATCCAATTTCAAAGCAACTGAAGAAACTAAGCGCTTGTTTGGTTGAGGGTGTGGAGTTGGTTTTTGATTTTGGTTTGGTTGGAGTTGGGTTGGAGTTGGAGTGGTTGGAGTTGGTGTGATTTTATTTTGGTTCCAAATCATGTTTGGTGCAAATAGTTTTGGTGTGAGAAAAAGTGATGCTGAAAAACCAAACCATGTTTGGTAAAGTTGGTATGAGTTGAAATTCTGAATATTAATATATTAATAAATATTAATATTAATATATTAAAATATATTAATATATGAGTTTCACATTTTATTTATTAATAAATATTAATAAATATTAGTTTTATTTATTAATAAATATTAATATATATTAATATATGGGTTTCACATTTTATTTATTAATAAATATTAATATTAATATATTAATATTAAAAAATATTAATATATTTAATATTAATATTAATATTTTTTAATATATTAATATATTTAATTTTTTGAAATATTTAATTTTTCATAAATATTAATATTAATATATTAAAATATTAATATATTAATATTAAAATATATTAATATTAATATTTTTTAATATATTAATATTATAATATATTAATATATTTAATTTTTCGAAATATTTATTTTTCATATATATTTAATTTTTCAGAATATTTAATTTTTCGAAATTTATTAATATCAAAAATAAATTTGCTACAGTGTTGGTACCAAAATCAAAACCATGAACCATCAAAAATGATGGTTCCAAATTTTGGTTCATTCCTTCACAAAAGTTGCACCATGGAATTGCTACAGTGTTTACTCCAAATTTTCACTCCATTTGCCAAACATGAATTTGGTGCCATTTTTTGAAACCAAACCCAAAACCAAGGCTCCACACCATTAGCCAAACAAGCACTAAATTTACTAGAGCAAGGTCGAAAAGATGTGGTGGGTAAAAGTAGTGTGCCAAAATAAGTTAAACATTAATTTGATAAGAGAAAGTCGAACCCACATTGTCCACACCATAAATTGTCCCGCCATGTGAGTCTAATATGTGGTGATGTGCACGTGGCTCGAAATAACTGGGAAAGTTAAGAACTTAAAGACAGAAGTGTTGCTGTTTGGGCCAGAGGCAACTGAGCCAGTTAAAGTGCTGATACTTCAGACTAAGTGGAGCAGGCCTAATTTGGCAGAAAAGAGATGGCCCGGAGGAAAATCTAGCTGATTCAAAATGAACCGGGCTTGGAATAGGGCCAAGAGATTGAACATAGAGTTGATCAACATAAATTATTTTGACTAATAATATGGTACATCTCTCTCTCAATTCTCATTCCTTTAATCCTCTGAACATCGCTCTCTCTATCCCTCCTCTTTTCCCCTCTATTATCTAGTGTGGTTCTATCTATATTTTATCCTATTTCTACCTCCCTCCTTATACAATATTTACAATTTATCAGTTACTCCATGTCCTATTCAATGAGGCAAATTGGAACCTTTCATCGGAATTGAGTCCTCTCTCCAGCAACTTGTTTTATTTTTACATTTACTTTCTCAAAAGAGACGGCGTTCGTTCCCTCTTGAACTGGTTAAACCAAATTATAGATTCTCATATGCTCATAATCACTACATACGTATTATCTGCTAGCTTCGTCGAGCAAAGGAGCGAAATAAATTCCTCATGAACTAAAAATTTTGTGAAAGATAAAGTATAAAATTTCTCATCAACTAGATTTAGATTAAATAATGGGATCATTATATTTAATAAAATCTCCATATCTCATTAGGGAGCCAATTTGAGTGTAGTAAGTATAATAATGTCAACTTACATAAACCGTTCAACCCAAACACGAACTCGTTAAATCATGTCAGGAGCCGAACTTGAGTTATCTGTGTCACCCGTTTTTGTTATATATTAACATATATATATAATATGACTACTTTGTTATATTAACTTGTCCCATATCGGAAGATTGAGAAACCCACCTCTATATCCTCACTTATAAATATAGGGCTTCTCCTATTGAATTGTGTACACAGAAATAGAGAGAGAGAGTTAGGAATAATATACGTTTATATTATTCCGGTGATACATGCGTGAGTATACACAGTGTGTGTGCATGTGTGATCTGCGAATTACCCCTTTGTAATCCTCTTAGTGATTTTTAGTGAAACGGTGCTCTCCGTGGACGTAGGCTTATTTGGCCGAACCACGTATATATTCTTGTTTCGATTGTTTGGTGTGTTTGTGTGCGTTTTCTGATTTGTGCACGGCTTCGTACATAGGGTGTGCGAACCCTAATAAGTGGTATCAGAGCCCCAGGTTGGAGCAAATCACGAAGCCCGACGATCTTGTCCAGATCTGATTTTTTCGAGTGCCCTAAATCAGAAACCGACCACACCAGGAGCTTCGTCTCGACAAGACGAAGCCAGTAGTGTCAAGCACGTCGCCGGAAAGTTCCTCACGCGCCCCCTGAAATTCCGGCCAGTTTTTTGGCTCCGTCGAGCAGCAGTTTCGGTTCGGCGTGATTTTCCGGAGCATCGTTTATCGTAACGAGGCTTATAATATATCTACGGAAAGAGAATTCGAAGCCCGACGTTTTGGCGCAAGAATCAGCCCAATCAAAGCAGGGACGCGCCTGCACGCTCCCCGAGAAGGTACTGACTTCGTGATTAAAATTCTGTCTTTTGTGCGAATTTGTTTTGGCCCGTTTGAAGTCGTTTTTGACCAGTTTTGGACGCGGTCAGAGGCGTTCTGAAGGTTTTGAACCGCCCCCGACGCAACCGTATACTCATTTTTGCACTCCGAATATCTCTAATAGGCTCAGTGAGAGCTATGGGAGAAGAAAAGACAGTAATGATCGACAAGTTTGATGGTACAAACTTTACCTATTGGAAGATGCAAATTGAGGATGTGTTATTCCAGAAAAATTTGTATCAACCGCTAGAAGAGACGAAACCAGATTCGATGAAAGAAGAGGAGTGGAATATCCTAGATCGTAAGGCTCTTGGCACGATCAGATTGACGTTGGCAAAATCTGTTGCCTTCAATATCAGGAAAGAGAAGACTGCAAAGTCTCTCATGGAAGCACTTTCGAAGATGTACGAACAGCCGTCTGGAGCAAATACATTACATCTTATCAGCAGATTGACGAATCTGAAGATGTCCGAGAATGGGAATGTTGGTGTACATCTCAGTAAGCTTAATGACATTTATGGGCAGTTGGAATCAATTGAAGTAGTGTTTCAAGACAAGGTGAAATCAGCTGTTCTCCTTAATCAATTGCCAGAGAGCTGGAACGCCACAGTGGCTGCAATCAGTAATTCTTCAGGGATAGACCCGTTGAAGTATGATACCATTGTGAGTATGGTACTCACAGAAGAGATCAGAAGACAGTCGTCAGACTCTTCAAGCAGTGACACAGTATTGAATGTCGACACTAGAGGCAGAGGTTCGAACAGACAGAAAGGCGGAAACCAAAGGCGTGGCCATTCCAAGTCGAGACGGGGAAGATCACAGTCTCGAGGTCCCAGAAATTCCAAAGCAATCGAATGTTGGAATTGTGGCAAGACTGGTCATTTAAGGAACCAGTGTAGATCCCCGCAGAAGGTAGCGGATGACAAGACAGAGGCAAATATTGTCTTAGAAGAAGCAGATGATGCACTGATATGCTCTTTGGAGAGCAAAGCAGAGTCTTGGGTTTTGGACTCTGGAACATCATTCCATGCCACCTCAAGTCGAGAGCTCTTTGAGAGTTATGCACCTGAAAACCTTGGCAAGGTTTATCTAGGTGACGATCAACCCTGCAGTGTTGTTGGCAAGGGTGAAGTACATATCAGACTCAACGGATCGATATGAAAGCTGAGGGATGTCAGACACATTCCAGACTTGAGGAAGAACCTGATCTCAGTAGGCCAATTGGCGAGTGAAGGTTATATGACCACTTTCAGTGAAGATAAATGGAAAGTTTCCAAGGGGGCTATGACTATAGCACGAGGAAAGAAAACAGGTACGCTGTACACTATCACCAAGGCTAACACATTTATAGCAATTGCAGAAAGCAAGGAGGATCATAATTTGTGGCACCAGAGGCTAGGTCACATGAGTGAAAAGGGACTCAAGGTTATGCTCGCAAAGGGAAAGCTACCAGGTCTAAATTTGATTGATATCGATTTCTGTGAGGATTGCGTATTCGGTAAGCAGAAAAGGGTTAGTTTTCAGAAAAGCGGCAGAGAACTTAGAAAGGAGAAACTTGAGCTAGTTCACACTGATGTCTGGGGGCCAGCAAATGTCTCATCTATTGGCGGAAAGTCCTATTTCGTCACCTTCATCGATGACCATTCCAGAAAGGTATGGGTTTATTTCTTGAAACATAAATCTGAAGTGTACAGTGTGTTCAAGAGTTGGAAGGCTATGATAGAGAATGAGACGGGTTTGAAGATCAAGAGATTACGATCCGATAATGGTGGAGAGTATCAAGACACCGGGTTTAAGAGATTTTGCTATGAGAACGGTATCAGATTAGAGAGAACTGTTCCACGTACACCACAACAGAATGGCGTAGCAGAACGGATGAACCGGACATTGACTGAGAGAGCCAGAAGCATGCGCATTCAGGCAGGGTTGCCGAAACAGTTCTGGGCAGAAGCAGTCAGTACAACAACGTACTTAATCAATCGTGGTCCATCAGTACCATTGGAGCACAGAATACCAGAAGAGGTCTGGAGCGGTAGAGAGGTAACACTTTTACATTTAAAAGTTTTTGGTTGTGTTGCATATGTACATGTTAGTGACACTATGAGGGGTAAGCTTGATCCCAAGTCACAAAAGTGTATTTTCATTGGCTATGGCGGTGACGAGTATGGTTACCGCATGTGGGATGATCAGAACCGAAAACTGATCCGAAGCAGAGATGTAGTGTTCAATGAAAAAGTTATGTACAAGGACAGACACATAACAACCTCAGAGCCTACAACACAGAGTGATCCTGTGTGTGTTGAGTTAGATGATGTTCAAGACAGTGAGAGTACTCAGTTAGACGAACATATTGCAGATGGAAATACTCAACAGGTTGATACACCGCAGTCTCCGACTCCTATTCCTGTACCTAGGAGGTCTTCACGACAGCATGTGCCGAATCGGAGATACATGAATTATTTGTTGCTCACAGATGGAGGTGAACCAGAGTATTTTGATGAAGCATGCAGTGCAGCAGATGCGAGCCAGTGGGAGCTTGCAATGGAAGATGAGATGAAGTCCCTTATTTCCAACAAGACATGGAAGCTAACCGAGCTGCCGGTAAGAAAGAAAGCTCTCCATAATAAATGGGTCTACAGAGTCAAAGAAGAACATGAAGGTTCTAAGAGGTACAAGGCGAGACTTGTAGTAAAAGGCTTTCAGCAGAAAGCAGGAATCGACTACACCAACGTATTTTCTCCGGTTGTGAAACTGACTACCATTCGTTCAGTTCTTAGCATTGTTGCATCAGAGGGTTTGCACCTAGAGCAGTTAGATGTCAAAACTGCTTTCCTCCATGGTGACCTAATGGAGGAGATTTATATGTAGCAACCGGAAGGTTTCTTAGAGAAAGGGAAAGAAAAACTTGTGTGTAAGTTGGAAAAGAGCTTGTATGGTTTGAAACAAGCTCCAAGACAGTGGTACAAGAAATTCGATGGATTTATGCAGAGACATGGTTATATCAAGTGCAACGCTGACCATTGTTGCTACTTCAAGAGGTTTGACACGAGTTACATTATCCTCCTACTTTATGTTGATGACATGTTAGTAGCTGGATCTGATTTTGTGGAAATCAGTAAGTTGAAGAAGCAGTTGGCAAAAGAGTTCGAGATGAAGGACTTAGGCACAACGAAACAGATTCTTGGTATGAGAATCATCAGAGACAAGCAGAAGGGAATTTTGCAGTTGTCTTAGGTTGACTACGTTGAACGGGTTTTGAAGCGATTCAACATGAGTGATGCTAAGTCAGTTAGCACACCTTTGGCTAGTCATTTTTTATTATCCAAAAAACAGTCTCCCAAGTCAGAAGCAGAGAGGAACAACATGGTCAGTATTCCATACGCTTCAGCTATTGGTAGCTTGATGTATGCAATGGTTTGTACAAGACCAGATATTGCATATGCAGTGGGAGCAGTCAGCAGGTTCGTGTCCAATCCAGGAAAGACTCACTGGGAAGCATTGAAGTGGATATTGCGATATCTACGAGGTACCACAAACAGATTCCTTTATTTTGGAAAAGGTGAAGTGAATTTACATGGCTATGTAGATTCAGATTTTGCTGGTGAGATAGATCACAAAACAAACACTACTGGTTATGTCTTTACAGTAGGTACTATAGCAGTCAGTTGGATTTCGCAGATACAGAGGATTGTAGCGTTATCTACTACAGAGGCTGAGTATGTATCCGTGACAGAGGCTAGCAAAGAGATGATTTGGTTACAGGGTTTGTTGGCAGAGTTGGGATTCGAGCAAGGGAATAGTGTTTTGTATAGTGATAGTCAGAGTGCTATATATCTGGCGAAAAATTCAGCATTTCATTCGAGAACCAAGCATATAGATCTTCGTTATCACTTTATCAGATCTCTATTAGAGGATGAAGTATTAACACTTAAGAAGATTCAAGGAAGCGAGAATCCGGCCGACATGTTGACCAAAGTGGTGACAACAGAGAAACTGAAGTTGTGCGCAACTTCAGTTGGTCTTCAAGCTTGAAGACAGAAATGAGGGCACCGAGCACTGATCATTGATGAAGTTGATTGATGAAGACAAAGTCGTCAAGTGGGAGATTGTTATATATTGATATATATATATAATATGACTACTTTGTTATATTAACTTGTCCCACATCGGAAGATTGAGAAATTCACCTCTATATCCTCACCTATAAATATAGGGCTTCTCCTATTGATTTGTGTACACAGAAATAGAGAGAGATAGTTAGGAATAATATACGTTTATATTATTCCGGTGATACAGGCGTGAGTATACACAGTGTGTGTGCGTGTGTGATCTGCGAATCACCCCCTTGTAATCCTCTCAGTGATTTTTAGTGAAACGGTGCTCTCCGTGGACGTAGACTTATTTGGCCGAACCATGTATATATTCTTGTGTCGATTGTTTGGTGTGTTTGTATGCGTTTTCTGATTTGTGCACGGCTTCGTACATAGGGTGTGCGAACCCTAATAGTTTTTAGTATAATAATGTATTATATTATACACCTTTTTCATGCTACTCGCTAAAAAACATAAAGATTAGATTATTCACAAATATAAATCTTAATCATACCAAATTATTACTAGACGACAAATTTAGACAAATACGAAATGAAGCAAAACTCATATACCACCTCTTAGCGCGCTTAGGATCGAGAGCCCAAAGCTGAGCCAACTGGTGAGGAGGAATCGCTTTCTTAGACTCTTTAATATCGCAAAACACGCCCTGTCCTGTTACCGACGACCCATCCGCGGAATTGCTATTCCGGTGCCGAGCTCCGACCCGCTTCTCCTCCTCCCAACCCATACCTCCGCCGCCGCCAACGGTGGACCCGGAGACCCCTTCCAGGCTCGGAGTCGACGAATCGGCAAATGGGTCGACCGAGAAATCCATATCGTCGTCAAGAATCCGGTAAAAGTCGTCGGAAAAGGCCCGACGGTGGAGGTTTGAATTGGTCATTGTTAACGCTTGTTCTGTTTCCGTCGCCGGTGATGGGTAATTGGAATCGTGTTGAGAGGAGATCGAATTTGAATTTGAATGTGAATTTGAGTCGTTGAGATTGGAAATTGATGATGTTGGAGTTTGCAACTGGATTGACATTATTGTCTAGCCAACAGGGAATATGATGGGTGCAGTTTTGTGTTTGTTTGTGCAGAAACGAGGGAGGAAACGGAAGGTCGGAATATGAAAATTCCTGACCCCCACTTTACCTTCTCTCGTTTCCACAGCGCAAAATATAGAAGGAAATGATGGGGAAATGGATGTGTGTTTTTGTAGGACACAAACATTTTGCCTTCCTCATTTGCCGGAAAAGTGATGGTAGGAATCGCAATTCCTTCCCTTCCGCTCCTTTCAGTCCTCACTCCAAAAAGTACCGATACTATAGTAATAATACATATTTTATAGGGTAAATCCTTAAACCCCTCAAGTTTAGTATCTCTCAAGTTTACTTTTTTTTTTTACTATACCTCCTCAATTATGAAATGAGTTTAGAACCCCCTAAACTTTTATAAAAGGTTGCACCATAGGCTTGCTCTCAATTTTTTTTACCCTTTTACCCTCCAAACTTTTTGTATTTCCACCTTACCTTTAATCTTATCCTTACTATTATATTTCTTAATTCTTTAAATTACAAAAATATTATTTCTTTTAGTTAGAATATTAATTATATCATTTACCTTTAATGTATTAGACTAAATATACTCTCAAATGTTAATTTTTTTTTGTAAGTTTTAATTATTTTATTTGTAAATCAATTAACTTGTTATTAAATTTTAGTTTGATTTATATAATAAAATTCAATCCTAATTAATATATTCATAAATAAATCACAATTTATGAATATATTTTTATGAAAAGAAAGTTTCATTTGGCAAAAAAAAAATTAATTAGGATAATGAGTTTTATGATTTAAATCAAATTAAGTTTTATTGGAAAATGATATATATTTTGGAATATATATATATAATTCGTCAAAAATATATATTTTTCGAATTGTTTTAAAAAAATATGAATTTTTTCCAAAAAATAATTTTTTTGAGAAAAATATATATTATTTTCAAAAATCTTATTTTTCCCTAAAATAATATAATTTTTTTCCGAAATATATATTTTTTATATTTTAGAAAATAATGTATATTTTTCAGAAAAAATTCATATTTTTTAAAACAATTCGAAAAATATATACTTTTGACGAATCATATATATATATTCTGAAATATATATCATTTTCCAATATATATATATATTCCAAAATATACATATTTTTTCAAAAAATAATTTTTTTGAAGGTTTGATTTCAGTAAACCCTCCTATACTATTGATGGTAGTTTAGGTATTATGACTCAAAATCATATTTTGGAGCATAATATATATTTTTCTCAAAAACATTATTTTTCGGAAAAAATTCATATTTTTGAAATTAATATATATTTTTCTCAATAAAAATTATTTTTCAGAAAAAATCATATTTTGGAACATAATATATATTTTTCCTAAAAAAATTATTTTTCGGAAAAAATTCATATTTTTTTTAAAAATTCGGAAAATATATATTTTTGACGAATTATATATATATTCCAAAATATATATCATTTTCCAATATATATATGTATATATATATTTTTCGAAATATATATATTTTGTTCGAAATATATATATTGTTTTCATAAATTGTGATTTATTTATGAATATATTAATTAGGATTGAGTTTTATGATTTAAATCAAACTAGAATTTAATACCAAGTTAATTGATTTACAAATAAAATAATTAGAACTTATAAAAAAAAAACTAACATTTGAGAGTATATTTAGTCTGATATATTAAAGGTAAATGACATAATTAATATTCTAACTAAAATAAATAATATTTTGTAATTTAAATAATTAAGAAATATAATAGTAAGGATAAGATTAAATGTAAGGTGGAAATACAAAAAGTTTGGAGGGTAAAAGGGTAAAAATATTTGAGAGCAAGTCCATGGTGCAAGAAAATGAAAGTTTAGGGGGGTATAATTAGTTGAGGGGGTATAGTAGAGAAAGAGAGTAAACTTGAGGGGGGTTTTAAGCAATTTACCCTATTTTATATATAAATAAACTACTATGATAAATGAACATAATATTCATGATTTTTGGCTAATCTTGAACAACATTTATCATAATAATTATGTACACTGTTTCCATTTTTTTTAAAAGAAATACTATAAAATTGAAAAACAAAATATGGATTCAAGACATGGACATGGTTGGTATACATGACTAAGTGAGTAATATATAGGGATGACAATGGGCGGGGCGAGTATCGCATTCCCATTCCCATCCTCGTTTAATTTTGTTATTCCCATATCTGTTCCAAAACCAATTATTAAACCGGGCGGGCAGGGGTAGGGCTAAGTGGGAAACAATTTTTCACCATAAAAAAAAAATTCTTATTCAGATGAAGGTAATGTGTAATTTCTTAATTAGAACTTTTGATTTACTATTATGGTACGAGCATCAAAGTAAATACATGTATTTTTTAACATAATTGTTATGAAATTAAGGCGAGAAAAGTGAAAGGATAAAGAGATTAGAATTTGGTATTAGGTGGAGAAAATGAAGGAGTTATTTTATATAAAGGATGTATATTAATAATATATGATAATATTGAAGGGTTTATTAGTATAATTGGAGTGGGAGGGGTGAAGCGGGGCAGGGTGACCCCTCCCCATACCCGCCCCAATAACTAACTAGGGGTTTTCCTCTACCCCCATACTTGCCCCTATTTATTTAATTGAGTCTCCAAACCGGTTTTAATCATAGCAAGACGGGGCGGTTCCCCGCTGGGGGCAGGTTTTCTTGCCATCCCTAGTAATATTTTATTTAATTGAGTCTCCAAACCGGTTTAAATCATAGCAAGACGGGGCGGTTCCCCGCTAGGGGCAGGTTTTCTTGCCATCCCTAGTAATATATGGTGGGATTTAACAATACTAATAATAAGGGTTGATTTCACTAAAATCACAAGTACTATTGAATTTAATTACCCCTGTTGTTTTTAATTTGATCAAATAGCCCCCTTTTCATTACTTTTCTATTACATTGGTTAGATTTTGGGAAAGAAGGGGACTTAAAGGGTATAGTGATCCATAAAACTAAACCATGTGATATAATGGGAGTATTTTAGGCATTATTTACAAATATAATGCTCACATGACTGGCATGTCACCATAAAACTAACCAATTTGATGAAAAAGTAATAGAAAATGGGGCAGTGTGATTAAATTGGAAATTGCAAAGGATTAGTTGATTAAATTCAATAATACAGAGGAGTTTAGTGAAATTTGTAATACCCCGAGTTTCCTTTCTCCTTCCTGGAACTCTTTTCCATTTGTCAACGGTTTGTGACATCATTTATTCATGATGTTTTGTGTAATCTTGGTACGTGTAGATTTTTCACGTTATGTTTCGGACTTAGTGAGACGATTTCATGGACTTCCGCTTTCGGTTTCGTGGGTTTTGTTTTCGTTAGCGACTATGTGGGTTCGTTGCAATGTTTTCTCATTTAGTGATTCGACGATCGAGTTCCGTACTCGAACGTGTTACTTTACCTTATTGTCGACGTTACGGGGTAGCACTTATGTGATTACATGTTTTTATATATTTTTAGAGCTTTTGTGAGTGAGGGGTCTTTTCGGTATTTCACTTGTGTGAGAGTTGGTGCGGAAGTATGAGAGTCTTCCTAAGTGTTTCGATGTGTTCCGGATTGATTCAGAGTCTTCCGGTGTCATCTTAGGGCATTAAGCCCCTCTTTTCACTTTGCTGATTCCGGAGTTATTGAGTACTCGGGAACTGTTTCACCAAGTACTTGAGAAAGTATGCAGATTTGTATATAAACGGGTTTTGACCTAAAATCATTTCATTTCTTCTTATTTCTTTCCCCAAACCGAGTCTATCTCTTTTCCACTTGTTTTCTCATCATCCTTGCCCTATTTCATCTATTTTGGCTTGGATTTTGATAATTGTTTCAACACGAAAGTTGATCATGGTGTTATTGGCTTCGATTTGAGCTATGGTTGGCTAAGTGTTCTTCCCTCTTTTGTGGGTTTCTCATTCAAATACTAGTTTTGGGTTTTCTTGTCAAACCACCTTTTGATTCTTGATTTCTTTTTGGATCGATTCTTGATTCATTGTTAGGAGGCTATGGTGAAGCTTTCCACCGATTGGTTCCTTCGATTATGGTGTTTGGTGAAAGCTAGGGTTTCATTGGCATTGCCTTGTTGCTTTGATTTGTTCTTGCTTTGAGATAGTGGAAATTTTTATTCTCTCTCATCCTTTGGTACGCGAGTGTTCGATTTTCATTCTAGGGTTTCCTAACCCTAGATGTGTATGTAAAAGTGTATAGTGGAAAATATGAAATTAGGGTTTGTATATGTTTATATGATTTAACCCTTGTGTAAGGCGTACTTAGTAATTATATTGATAGGACAATGATGCATGTTAATTGGGTTAAAATTCTTGGAATTTTGATATAAAAAGTATGCTTGTATGTCTATATATATGTATATGTGTATGGTAGTGTATATGTATAAGTGTAAGTATACATACGTGTTTAGCGCTAGTAATTTAGCCTTGATAATGTGATTAGGCTAGCTCCATTGGTTAGAGAGTTAGTGTGTAATTATGTGATTTGTGTAACGTGGAATCTTAACTTAGAACGACTATCTAGTTCTCTCATTCTTGGATTATGTTACTATCTTGGAGTTGGATATTATGTTTGAGATGTGATTTGTGAAACTTGCTTTAATTGAACTAAGAGCATGTTTAAAGAAATGAAGTTGTTATCCTTATGAATTAAATGAAATCTTGATGATTCAGAACATGAATTGTACATGAGAAAATATCCTTGTGAATTATTGTTTTATTGTGATTTGAAAGCATGTTAAAGGATTAATGGCATTCATGTTGGCATTCTTGAGAAATGTTTTTATATAAATATGATGAAGTACATGTTTGTGTTGATGCATGGTTCATTTGAGACATAGTTGCATATTGAGCACACCTTTTGTGTTATAATTCAATTGGTGTCGATTTATGCCCGGTTGTGTAACCATGTGTGAGTAGACTTGTGTTGGATCATCGCAACTACTGGTCAGGGGGTGTTTCCACAACCTACAGAACTAGTAAGTTCGAGAACTATGATATAGGGTTGGATTGCATCGCTCTCAAAGTCGTGGTTTGTCCGTGCATTCAATCTTCGGATCATAAGTCGCGGTTTGTCCGTACATTGAGCTTCCTTGATAAAGAGCGTGTAAGTCACTAATTAACCATAGAGGGGGGTGAATAGGGTATTCAAAAATATTTCAACCTCTTTTTGAAATTGGAACAATTTATAATCAATACTCAATTTCTACAATAATCAAGTGAATAATTTCAATTCAATTTATCTAACAACTAATCACAAGACTAAGGCCATGTTTGGTAGGCGGTCTTTCTGGTCTGGTCTGGTCCGGTCTGGTCTGGTATAATCTGATCTGGAAAAGTCTGTTTGGTAAGCGGTCTGGTCTTACTATTTATTTATTATTTATTATAATATTTATTTATGTATTATTTATTTCTTTATTTATTATTTCTTCACTTTATAATATATTTTATTATTTTATTATTTATATTATTAAATTATTATTTATTCATTTATATATTAATTTATAAATATATTCTATTTATTTATTATTTCATTATTTAATTCATTTTATTTATAAATTATTTATTCATTTTTAATTATTTAAAAATATATTTCACTAATTTAATATTAATTTATTATTATTATACTCATTTGTTATTATTATTATGAAGTATTTATTCATTATTATATTTACTTATTATTTATTATTATATCTATTTATTATTTTTTATTATATTTATTTATTTATTATTATTTATTTCATTATTTATTTATTTATTATTTTTATTATATTTTTAAATATGTTTTATGTAATTTATTATTATTATTATTTATTTAGTCCATTTTTTTTTATTATTGTATTCATTTTTAATTATTTATAAATATATTTTATTATTTATTCATTATTATTATATTCATTTTTTTTATTATTAGGTATTATTTATTTCATTTTGTTCATTATTTGTTATTTATATTTTATTTTTAAAATATGTTTTATTTAATTTATTATTATTATTATTTATTCATTTTTAATTATTTATAAATATATTTTATTAATAAGACCAGACCGGAGCACCAGGAACTACCTTTTTTTTTTGTATGAAATGAGGTCATTTTGGTCTTACTTGGTCTAACCAAAAATTTGGGACCAATGCTACCAAACACGGTCTGGTCCCATAAAACGCAAGACCAGACCAGACCACCTACCAAACAGGGCCTAATTAGCATACAAGATATTCAAGTAAATATAGCATGCAAATTAATGAAATAAAGAGAAAGAGATAGAGAGATTGACACCGTGATTTTTCGAGGTTCGGTAACTCCTACTCCTCGACTCAAAAACCCCTTCTTGAGACTTTTCCTGATCCTTTCACTATGGCCCTTCCTTAACAAGTGGAATGACAAACCTTTACAACACAAGCCTCTCGAGCTTGTCTCTCAATTAAGAGAACAACCCTCTCTTGAACAATCGTTGGAATTCACTTGTCCGAGATCACAAATTCATATGTAATCAATAAAATCACTCAAGAAGAAAAAAACTCAAAACCCAAAGTATTTATGGAAGATAAATCTATATAAGCTCAAGTGTTTTTGGTCATTTTTCAATAGCTCTAGAAATGTATTCTCAAAGGATATGATCAATGAACAATATTTGGAGAATAAGAAGAGATACTAGAGGTTTTGATTTTCAAAGATTTTTGCAGAAAATCAGATTTTCAAAGCTTGGTTTCAATTGCTTTTTACAGAAAATTTTCTGTTGAAGATGAAGACTTCTTTTTCTTTGTTTTGCAATCTCTCTTTTTACAAGATACACATCTCATTCTATATATATCAATGCTTTAGGGTTTTGAGAGTGAGTATTGAATTAGAGAAGTCAAGAGCCGTTTGAAATCCATTAAACATGATGCACAAAACATGGAAAATGTTTATGTCGAAATTGCAGGATTTATGGAGCATTTAGTCGACTACTTGGAATGCCTTAGTCGACTAGATGGTTACTCTTAGTCGACTAGAGATTCCTCTAGTCGACTACTTGGTGTAGTCTAATCGACTACATAGAGGTTTAGTCGACTGGATGAAAAGCTTTAGTCGACTACTCCATGTGTTTAGTCGACTACATCAATTTGGATGAAAAACTTGTTGCTCCTGATTTGTTTAGTCGACTACTAGAGAATACAAAGGATTCTTCTAGTCGACTATGACTTGAAAAATATTTGTTAAAATTATTTTTCTTTCCGTTTGAGTTCGGTAAATCATTTTTCTTTCCATTTGATTTCGGTTTATTTTATACTTGAGCTTATACAATAATATCGACACATAAAATTACCTTGTTACAATGATTGCACCCCGACCTATCTACCCCGAGTCTTGAGTCTTTGATTTTTTCCTTTTCCGTTGAA
The DNA here is from genome assembly GCA_963922005.1 of Cornus suecica. NCBI lineage: Eukaryota > Viridiplantae > Streptophyta > Magnoliopsida > Cornales > Cornaceae > Cornus > Cornus suecica. Next base: position 59,821,660 of record OY998239.1, read on the forward strand.
TATTTGATTTTCCGTTTTCGCGCTTCAATTTCTTTCTCAACTTTTCGCTTTTATTCAAGCTTTCTTTCCGAGTCGTTTTATTTCCGAGCTTGTTTTCCGAGTTGTTCACCTGTCTTTTGCTGAAAACATGAACTCGATAATTCATTAGTATCAAACACTTTTTAATGATTTATTATCATCAATTTTGGAATTGTTTACCGAAACTAAATTTCAAATCCAACAATCTCCCCCTTGATGATGACAAAACATTTTGTGTTTGCTTGGCATTGGTGAAACATCAAGTGATGCTCCCCCTCAACATGTGCATAATATTTTGTTCAAATGCTCCCCCTTTGTAAATAAAATTTGCAGTTTAATGGGCATTTTGATACAATAAATATATAGGCGCACATTTGAGATAATTAATAAACAACATTTCATAGATAGTTCAATTTAGTACAAGCCGTTATACTAATGAAAACAGGAAATAGCAAACAAGTCACAAATAAACACCAACAAGCCACACAAAAACAGAAATTGCTAATGTCAGATACTGAAAAACATGATAGTGCAATAGCATAATTTCTCCCCCTTTTTGTCAACGTCGGGGGCGCGTGAGTGAGGGTTCGTGAGTCCAAGAGTAAGGTCATAAAGTGACCCGGCGTGACCATTTATACGGCTAGACATTTCCTCATAAAAAAGAACAAGGCGCTCGTTGATCATTCGAATGGCTTCCGTATTTTTGTTCACGGTTGTATCAAGGCACTGAAGTGTCCCCGCATTACTCTGAACAACCCCAAGAATTTGGTTGAGAAGAGCAACCTGAGCACTATTCTCGAAGGCCTGAGGAGCCGAAACACTTTCCAACGGAGGAACCGAGGAAGAGGCTTCATGGCGCTGTGCAGACATGCTAGGGACTGGGCGCGAATGAGGGATATGCGCACTCTCAGTAATGAAATTCCCTTCTGCATCAGAAATGATATGCATATGCTTGACATGAGTGGTATCAAGAAAAATATGATGATGCTCGGACACCTCATTAGGAAATGAAAAGCCTTTCCGCTGAAGTAAATATGTAATATGCGCAGGAAAGAAAAGCAGACCCGATGGCTTGCGTTGACATGAAAGGATGACAGAACGGAAAATAGTAGCTAAATCAACTCGTGTCCCTGTCATGATGCAGTAAACAAGAAATGCCTCCATACGAGACACACTACTACGACTACCAGTTTTAGGCAAAATAGAATAATTAATGACATTGTGAATTAATCTTGCCTCGGGTAGTATCATAGAAGTGAGAAGACCTGCTGTTAGCGTAATATCCTTGTCGATGCAAATAGTCCTAACAACCTTAATATAGTCGAACCCATCAGCCTTGTACCAATCCTTGGAGAAGTGGCGGATACCGTAATTCGGAAGTGAAAAAATGCAATTGATTTTGCGGTCGTCAACAGTCACTTCGTTACTAACCAAATCAAAATGAAGATGATGGAGGAATTTCTCCTTGTGATTCATAAGAGAAACGTAAAATGCTTTGACAATGCGAGGAAGAACTGGAATGTCAAACGAAATGAAAAAATCCCAACCAATTGCTCGAAACAAATCGGAAGTTCGAGCCCCAATTTCAGTGCATAGAGCTTGAGTGATAATACGGCATGGTGTAGTAGGACGATGATTGAAAATGGTGATGAATTGATTTCTATCACATTCATCATCAAGAAGCACTTCAAGGAGCAGAGGTTCATTCGAATCCTCTTCCTTTACAACCGTAGGAATGCGTGGATTGGTGGAGCTTTGGCCTCCATCAATGCGTGAACGTTTCCGGTGTAGACCGTGAGTCTTTGGTGGCATTGTAGAAGAAAATGCGAAAATATATGTAGATATATATAGATATATAATGGTGTATATATATATGTGAGAAGGTTAATGAAGATGAAGAAATTGGGTGAAGGAAATGGGTGGAAGATGATGTAAATGTGAAATTAATGAGAAATTGGTGATGGTTTGAAGGTGAAAATGGTAGTATGAGAGTTATTGAGAGGAGAGGAAATGGAGGTGGGTGAAGAGTGAGGGAAGCGGATGAAGAAGATGAAAGGGGGTTAGGTTTTATGGGAGGATTAGGCGACTTGGGCTAGGTGTAGTCGGTTGGATAGAGGGTTGAGTCGAGTAAGGCAATGGTCTAGGCGACTAGGAGGCAAGGTTTAGTTGACTAAGGCAAGAGTCTAGTCGACTAGGAGAGGCATTGAGTCGACTAAGGGTATGTAAGTAGTCGACTAGGCAAGGATGATGCACATAAATGATGAGTACTGATTGAAGTAGTCGACTATGAGGTTTTGTACTAGCATTGGTTGAGTTGACTAAGGTGAGGAAAAATGAAAAATAATAAAAATAGGTGAAAATTTTATGAAATAAATAGGCAAAGATAACAAAAATATGCAAAAATAAAAAAATTATGAAAACATTTAAGGCAAAACATCAAAATCCATGGCCATTCCGATTTCTCTACGAATTTTAGAAAATAATTCGTCCGCGAGTGGTTTAGTGAAAATATCCGCCAATTGATTTTTAGTGTCAATAAAAACCAATACAACGTCACCTTTAGCAACATGACCATGTAAAAAATGATGCCTAATCTCTATATGCTTGGTACGTGAATGATGAATTGGATTCTTTGAAATACAAATAGCACTCGTATTATCGCATTTAATAGGCACATGTGTGAAAAGAAGACCGAAATCAAGTAGTTGTTGCTTAATATAAAGAGTTTGAGCGCAACGACTACCGGCCGTAACATATTCGGCTTCGGCCGTAGATAATGCAACGAAATTTTGCTTTTTACTTGACCAAGATACTAGTGAGTGTCCTAGAAAGTGGCAAGTGCCGCTTGTGCTTTTTTGATCAATTCGACATCTCGCAAAATAGGCATCCGAATAGCTAATAAGATCAAGTGAAGTTCCACGTGGATACCAAATCCATAAGTTAATTGTACCACTTAGGTAGCGAAAAATACGCTTCACGACAAGTAAATGAGATTCTTTAGGACATGATTGAAAATGAGCACATAAGCACACACTAAACATTATATCCGGCTTACTAGCGGTTAAGTAAAGTACACTACCGATCATGCCTCTATAATTTGTAATGTCAACATATTTGCCATTTTCATCTTTATCAAGCTTAATAGAGGAACTCATAGGAGTTATGGCATGTTTGGTAACCTCCATACCAAATCGCTTTAGCAAATCTTTAGTGTACTTGGATTGGCTAATGAATAAGCCATCCGAGCTTTGCTTGATTTTCAATCCTAAAAAGAAATTCAACTCATCCATCATGCTCATTTCAAATTCATTTTTCATACTTGTAGCAAATTATTTACATAAAGAATCGTTTGTTGAGCCGAATATAATGTTGTCAACATATATTTGGACAATCAACAAATTATTCTTAATGGTTTTTGTAAAACGTGTGTTGTCAACTTTGCCTCTTGTAAAACCATTTTGAGTCAAAAACCCGCTAAGTCTCTCATACCAAGCTCGAGGAGCTTGCTTTAAACCATAGAGAGCTTTAGCCAATTTGAAAACATGATTTGGAAAAAGATTATTTTCAAAACCGGGTGGTTGCTTTACAAAAACTTCTTCTTCTATGACACCATTTAAGAAAACACTTTTAACATCCATTTGATAAAGAGTAAAGTTTCTATATGATGCAAATGCAAGAAACATTCTTATTGCTTCTAATCTAGCTACCGGTGCAAAGGTCTCATCGTAGTCGATGCCTTCCTCTTGATTATATCCTTGAGTTACCAATCTTGCTTTATTTCGAACAATTACTTCATTCTCATCCTTTTTGTTTCGAAAAACCCATTTTGTGCCAATTATATTTTAATTTTTGGGTCTAGGAACTGAACGCCAAACTTGATTGCGTTCAAATTGATTTAGTTCCTCTTGCATTGCTACGATCCAAGAATCATCACATTGAGCTTCGTGGAAGTTCTTGGGTTTGATTTACGATACAAAAGCCATGTGGTTGCAAAAATCTTTAAGTTGAGATCTAGTACTAACCCCTTTTGATGGATTACCTATGACTTGATCAAGAGGATGATTGTGTACAATCCTCCATGCTTTAGGCATTGAGTTAGTCAAGTCATCATTGGATTGATGCTCAACTTCCCTCATATCCTTTTAGCTACTTGATGAGTTGGAGATATTGAGAGTATTTAGATTATCCTCAATCCCAACAACCTCATCTTCTTCTAGGTCAATTCTAGGTGATGGTGGTGAGGGTGATTCATCAAAGACAACATGAATTGACTTAACCATGGTTAGAGTCCTTTTGTTAAAAACCCGAAATGCTTTACTTCTTGAAGAATACCCTAGAAAAATTGCTTCATCCGATTTGGAGTCAAATTTTCCTAGGTTGTCTTTATCATTTAACACAAAACATTTACATCCAAAAATCTTAAAATACCCAATATTGGGTTTTCGACCATTCCACAACTCATAAGGTGTTTTCTCCAACTTCATCCGAATAATGACATGATTAATTATATGGTAAGCGATGTTTACCGCTTCTGCCCAAAGGATTCGGGGAAGGTTATGCTCATTTAACATGGTTCTAGCTATCTCTTATAGAGACCTATTATTTCTTTCAACTACACCATTTTGTTAAGGGGTTCTAGGGGCCGAGAGATCATGAGATACGCCGAGGTCATCACATAATTTCTCTAAGTCTTGATTTTCAAATTCCCTACCTCTATCACTTCTAATTTTCTTGATTTTCAATTCCTTTTCATTTTGAATGACTATAAAATTTATCAAAAATGGAGTGAGTTTCATTTTTATGAGCAACAAAGTGAACCCAAGTATATCTAGAGTAGTCATCGACTATAAAAAGTACATAGAGTTTCCTGGCTAAGCTAGCCGTTCTCTCCGGACCAAAAAGATCCATGTGAAGAAGTTCTAATGGTCTAAAAGTGGTAATGTCTTTATTTCTCTTGAAAGAGGACTTTACTTTCTTACCTACTTGACATGCGTTACATATTTTATCTTTCAAAAATTTAGTCTTTGGGAGGCCTTTGACTAAATCATTTTTGGATAGATGAATGATGTCCATACTAGCATGTCTTAGACGTCTATGCCATTACCACCTATTTTCGCTAGATGTGACAAAACATTTAACATCTTGTTCATGCAATTCACATAGCAACAAAGTATACAAATTTCCATTTCTTTTGGCATTGAACATTTGCTTCCCATCTTTCTCGATTATGCATGCATTTGTCCTAAATATAACATCAATGCCCTTGTCACACAATTGACTAATGCTAAACAAATTATGCTTCAACCCATCAACTAATAACACATCATCAATAGAGAGAGAAGAGGAAATACCAATTGAGCCAATTCCTATAATTTTGCCTTTAGAGTTGTCTCCAAAAGTTACGTTTCCTCCTTCATAGGGTTTTAGGGACATGAACTTTGATTTGTCTCCCGTCATATGCCTTGAGCATTCGCTATCAAGAAACCATTTTTCCTTTGATGCAATTTTCAAGCATATGTAGAACTAAATGTTTTTCTCTTTTTCAAAACAAGAGCATCTTTGTCAAAAACACCATACCCTAGACCACATTTATCAAATGATCCTCTTTGTCTTCCTAACATAATACTAAGGTTCTCTTTTCCTTTTGTAAATTTAGCTAAGACATTTATTTGATCATCTATAGTACTTTTCAACCGATTATTTTCATTTTCTATCTCAATGCTTTTGTCATTGCAAGAAACTTTTAAGTTGGAACTAGTAGAGCTACATGAAGATTTAGTTTTCTTAAGAAGAATATGTTTTCTAGCTAATTTTTCAAATTCATCATGTAATTCTTCAAACGCATCTTGCAATTCATTATAATCAAGGAGAAGTTCATCATATGATAATTTTGATTTATCTAAAACATATGAATTTAAATGTACCTCTTCTTCATTTGCCATGAGGCAAATATTTGCCGTTTTCTCGCCATTTTTCTCCTCATCCGAGTCGCATGTGTCATAGTCATCCCATGTGACATTCATCGCCATCTTGCTTTGTCTTTTCTCATTTTCCTTTTTGAGCTTGAAGCAATCACTTTTGTAGTGTCCCGACTTTCCACAATTGAAACACGTTGGGGGTTCCCTTTTGCTAGGCTCACTTTTTGGTTCGATTCTTTTCATGAATCTTCCACCATTGGCTTTCTTTCTTTGAAGGTATTTCTTGAATTTTTTGGTGAATAAGGTAATGTCCTCATCTTCTTCTTCTTCACTTGGCTCATTGATTTCATTTTTGGTGGAGGCTTGCAAAGCTATCCCCTTTCTTGGCTTGGTGTCGTCTTCACAAGATTTCAACGTGATTTCCCAAGTGAGTAGAAAGCCAAAAATCTCATCGAGACTCATGGTGTTAAGGTCATGAGCTTCCTTGATTGCCGTTACTTTTGCATCCCATTTGACCGGAAGACTTCAAAGCACTTTGCATGACGCATCGGATCTAGGAACAATTCTACCAAGATGCTTTAGTCCATTCAAAATATTTGTAAAATGAGACATCATAGAATTCACATTTTCATCATCTTTCATAGCAAATAATTCATATTCATGTATGAGTATGTCAATTTTGGATTCTCGTACTTGAGATGTACCTTCATAGGTTACCTCAAGTTTATCCCACATTTCTTTTGCCGTTGAACAAGTAGATACACGATTAAATTCATTTGGACTCAAGGCAAAATTTAAATTTACTTTGGCTTTAGCATTGTAGGACATGAGTTTACGGTCATCATTATCCCACTCATTGGGTAATTTGGGAACGGTTTTTCCATCAACGATTTTGGTCAATAAGAAATGGTCCTTCAAGAACTGCTTGCCATATTTGGTAGGCTTGAAGAAAATCTATCATTCTAGTTTTCCAATAGCTATAGTTTGATCCATCAAACCATGGGGGCCTATTATTTGATTGTCCTTCAACGCGAGTGACTAAATTTGATGCCATGATCATTCTCTAAGACGATTAAGTCTAAAATTAATAAAGATTAGGCTCTGATACCAATTGTAAGTCACTAATTAACCCTAGAGGGGGGGGGGGGGGGGTGAATAGTGTGTTCAAAAATATTTCTACCTCTTTTCGAAATTGGAACAATTTATAATCAATACTCAATTTCTACAATAGTCAAGTGAATAATTTCAATTCAATTTATCTAACAACTAATCACAAGACTAATTAGCATACAAGATATTCAAGTAAATATAGCATGCAAATTAATGAAATAAAGAGAAAGAGATAGAGAGATTGACACAGTGATTTTTTCGAGGTTCGGTAACTCCTACTCCTCGGCTCAAGAACCCCTTCTTGAGACTTTTCCTGATCCTTTCACTATGGCCCTTCTGTAACAGGTGGAATGACAAACGTTTACAACACAAGCCTCTCGAGCTTGTCTCTCAATCAAGAGAACAACCCTCTCTTGAACAATTGTTGGACTTCACTTGTCCGAGATCACAAATTCGTATGTAATCAATAAAATCACTCAAGAAGAAAAACACTCAAAACCCAAAGATTTTTATGGAAGATAAATCTATATAAGCTCATGTGTTTTTGGTGATTTTTCAATAGCTCTAGAAATGTATTCTCAAAGGATATGATCAATGAACAATATTTGGAAAATAAGAAGAGATACTAGAGGTTTTGATTTTTAAAGATTTTTGCAGAAAATCAGATTTTCAAAGCTTGGTTTCAATTGCTTTTTACAGAAAATTTTCTGTTGAAGATGAAGACTTCTTTTTCTTTGTTTTGCAATCTCTCTTTTTATAATATACACATCTCATTCTATATATATCGATGCTTTAGGGTTTTGAGAGTGAGTATTGAATTAGAGAAGTCAAGAGCCATTTGAAATCCATTAAACATGATGCACAAAACATGGAAAATGTTTATGTCAAAATTGTAGGATTTATGGAGCATTTAGTCGACTACTTGGAATGCCTTAGTCGACTAGATGGTTGTTCTTAGTCGACTAGATGAATCTTTAGTCGACTACATAGAGGTTTAGTCGACTGGATGAAAAGCTTTAGTCGACTACTCCATGTGTTTAGTCGACTACATCAATTTGGATGAAAAAATTGTTGCTCCTAATTTGTTTAGTCGATTACTAGATAATACAAAGGATTCTTCTAGTCAACTATGACTTGAAAAATATTTGTTAAAATCATTTTTCTTTCCGTTTGAGTTCGGAAAATCATTTTTCTTTCCATTTGAGTTCGGTTTATTTTATACTTGAGCTTATACAATAATATCGACACATAAAATTACCTTGTTACAATGATCGCACCCCAACCTATCTACCCCGAGTCTTGAGTCTTCGATTTTCGCCTTTTCCGTTGAATATTTGAATTTTCGTTTCCGCGCTTTAATATTTTTCTTGGGTTTTCACTTTTATTCAAGCTTTCTTTCTGAGCTTGCTTTCTGAGTCGTTTTCTTTCCGACCTTGTTTTCCGAGTCATTCACCTGTCTTTTGCTGAAAACATGAACTCGATAATTCATTAGTATCAAACACTTTTTAATGGTTTGTTATCATCAATTTTGGAATTGTTTGCCGAAACTAAATTTCAAAGCCAACATAGTGTACATCTTTTTCAAGTGAACAACTTGGCGACAACTCATATCCGTTGACCTTAGTGGACAGGGTGTGTACCATGAGGTATGGAGAGTCATATTATATTTGAGTTACCGTTATGTAATTTATCTCTACATGTGAATCATGATGTTATTCAATTTGGTTATGGAATATGTTTAATGTGGATTTTGACACTTTAATTCATATGTTATTAAAAAACAAAAATGAAATTGGATAATGTGAGAATATGATTTACATGCCTTGTTTTTTTTTAAAGTATAATGTGAGATAAATTCTTATACTTGTTGTTATGTACTTATGCCCTTAAGTGGTGATGTAATTTAGTTTAGTGGCTTTCTTATGATAAGTTAAAGTCGGTGATGGACTATGGAGTCGGTTATGAGTTGAGGCCTTAAAGAAGGTGGGTGATAGATTTGTGATCATGGTTGGTTTCGTAGTAATGGCCATTTGATGTTCTTGTACACTTTGAGAAATGTATCGTCTATCGTGCTTTTGAGGTTTCAAGTTTCGGTAGACGAGGTTATGATTGAACCTATTCGATTGTATGGCAACAGCCTATTGATTTCTTTAATAATCTAAGAGATGTGGTATCGAATATGAAAGTGAGGTTTGAATGAATCGGAAGAGGTATTGATTGAAAGTAATTAGTTCCGTGGTATCGACTACTAGGTTCCCTTTTTCATGGTCTTAAGAATATGAGCATTCTTGGAGTTTTCTTGATCATCTTAGGTTATTGAAACAAGTTTGATGATTTTGAGAGTTGAATTGAGTTCATGGTTGGAGATAGAGTTGCTAGATCATCTCTCTCCGCTTCCATTGGAGTGTTGTCATTTTTTGACTCCATTCTTGTCCATTTCGGGTGTCGAACCTTTTCGTATGATGTTTTAGATGTTTCGGTGTATCCGGGGTTTGTTCGTAGTCGTCTGGCGTCGTCCGGGGCTTTCTACTTTAGGAATTGTTCTGAAGTATGAACCACCATGTACTCGAAATCCCTTTATCGAGTACTCGAGGTCATGGCGCACTGATGGCGCGCATTGGTTTCTATTTTTGCACTATGGTTTGCACCTTGATGCGGATCTTCGAGAACTCGAGATTTGTTTCACCGAGTACTCGAGACTTGTTTTACCGAGTACTCGAGTACTGTTTCACCGAGTACTCGACATGTTTTTACCGAGTACTCAGAGTGCTGCAGTTTTGCAACTTTATTTCTCATGCTTCGTTGGTTCTTTCATGCGTCTCTTTTAGTCTCCTTTGTACATTAGGATATGTTAATGGCTTATGTCTCATTACTTGATTCGTTGGTTGCAGCGTGGTGCCGAACCACTCCCTTGGGTTGTTATTTGATTTCATGGGGTTGGAAACGAACGGTTGTGTTCCGTGGATCCAACACGTTACTCTTCCTTCTTCGTCCTCTTGGACGTTATAGGAATCCTTGAGTTGTTGTTTTGGTTTCCTTGAGAGTGTGTTCTCTCGGTATGTTCGTTTCATACCTTCTTTCACTTTTGGGTCTCGGCTATGAGACATGTAGTTTAGTGCGCACATATAGTGTTGCCTTTCATCTTCTTCTTGGTTGCTTGGTGTCTCCATCTAGGTATCTATGTCTTTCACATGTTAGGGACATGGATACCGAACGGATTGGCTCGAGTATTAAAATATTTTTCTTAGAAACTATTGAATCTCTGAGATTCATCTTTTTACTACTTTTGCTCTCAGCCATCCGCTTTTAGTTTCTTTTATCCGGGTGTTTTCCTAGTCACGGGTGGATGTCTTTTACTTTGACGTGATGTTCCGATTATTCGTTTGTTTAACATTAGGATTCCCTTACCTTGCTTGGTTTCATAGCCCTTATGTTGCTGTTCTTGAGAGTAGTGTTCTTTTACTTTCCGTGGTTGATCATTTAGCTTTTCTCATCTTTAGTGAGAGCTTTGGTGATTGGATTAACCTTCTTGTGGATAGTGTTATGAGGTTGATGAGTTGATGTGATTAGTGACATTGATGTGAGAGTGGATCTCTCATTAAGAATGGATTGGCAATTCATATGTATATTTGTATATATATACATTGATGATGGTTATGTTAGCATACAAGGATATGAGAGATATTCCTTGGTACCGGTTATGGATGTTTCCTTCCTATGGATATGGTAGTGATCTTAGTCCTTTTTGGCTCTTATGTTTATTGTTGTGGGCACTAGAGTGATTGGATCTGTTAGATTAGGGTATTGTGTACTTGGTGTACGTTCATGTGTGTAGTATAGACTTCTAGTATTGGATTGATAGGTACGAGTCATAGGGATCTCTTGTATGGTCCGTATTATATGTTTGTACTTATTTACCTAGGTCTTTATATATATTCGTATATATATAGGTGTGCGTTTATCATGTGATGTTATCTTATGATTTCATTATGTGTTAGTTGCCCTACTTGTGGATGCATGGTAGGAGACTAGAGGGATATGTTTCAGGGGTCTCGTAATGGTGTGAGTTCCATGTGGGATGATTGACCGACTTAGGATAGATGTATGTACATGGGTTGATTAACATTATTTGGACGGTCGGGGGAAATGTCAGTTTAAGATTTCTCCTGCTGGATTGCCGAGCTCACCCTTTTCCCCCTTTCCCCTTCTCCCCAGTTGCATGTTCCAGGTTCTTTTTGCAAGATGGATTATGGCATGGGCATTTTTGTGGGACTGGGACGCTTATGCGTAGTATTGTTTTTAATAGATTTTCCTTTGCTTGTCCCCTTGCCTTGGGACTATACTGTATTTCTCGGGAGCCAGTCTGTTGGCATATCCCCTCATTGTATTCGGTTTTCTTGCATCGTTGTAAAGATATATTCATTCGGCATTTCGATGTGCCTTGTGTATCAATTGGTATTAGCTTCCGCTCAGTTGTATGTAATCATTCTTATTAGCATTATTCCGTTTGCTTTATTGATGTTGATATTCTTAGTTGGCCGCTCTATGGATGAATCACACCTCGGAGTCCTTGGATTTCCCAGCTCGGGAGTCTTAAGAATTTTGGGGCTTGACAACATGGTATCAGAGCACTAGGTTTCACTATATTAGGGACGATGTGTGAAGGTCAATGGTACGTTCGACGTTTTACGTTATCTACGATTTTGATATACGTTCTCAGTGTTCCTGTATTTTCCCTTGTGTTGTGTCGAGGACGTGTCTTGCTAGATGCATCCCATTGTGATTTAGTTTCAACGGAGTAGGACGATTCCTCAGTCACTTCTCTCTTTTCATGCCGTATCATGGTGTTAGCTACTGAGGAATGTGAGTAGAGCATCTGGTCTGATCAACCGGATGAGGCTCATGGACTAAGGTACTCCTTGATTTCAATGATGAATCTCCTATGGTGGGAAGTTTGTAACGCCCCATGTTTCCTTTCTCCATCCTGGAACTCTTTTCCATTTATCAACGGTTTATGACATCATTTATTCATGATGTCTTGTGCAATCTTGGTATGTGTAGATTTTTCGCATTATGTTTCGTACTTAGCGGGACAACTTCATGGACTTTCGTTTCTAGCTTCGTGGGTTCTATTTTCATTGCCGACTACGTGGGTTCGTTGCAACATTTTCTCATTTAGTGCTTCGATGATCGTGTTTCGTACTCGAACGTATTACTATACCTTATTATCGGCGTTACGGGGTAACACTTATGTGAATACATGTTTATGTTTATTTTTAGAGCTTTTGTGAGTGAGGGGTATTTTCGGTATTTCAATTGTGTGAGAGTTGGTGAGGAAGTATGAGAGTCTTCTTAAGTCTTTATATGTGTTCCGGATTGATTCGGAGTCTTCCGGTGTCATCTTAAGGCCTTTGGCCCTCTTTTCACTTTGCTGATTCAGGGGTTACCGAGTACTCGGGAACTGTTTCATTGAGTACTCGAGCATTGTTTCACCGAGTGCTAGACGACTGTTTTACCGAGTGCTCGAGAAAGTATGCAGATTTGTATATAAGCGGGTTTTGACCTAAAATCATTTCATTTCTTCTTCTTTCTTTCCCCAAACTGAGTCTCTCATCATCCTTACCCTATTTCATCTATTTGGGCTTGGATTTTGATGATTGTTTCAACATGAAAGTTGATCGTGGTGTTCTTGGCTTGGTTTTGAGCTATGATTGGGTAAGTGTTCTTCCATATTTTGTAGGTTTCTCTTTCAAACCCTAGTTTTGGGTTTTTTTTGTCAAACCACCTTTTGATTCTTGATTTTCTTTTGGATTAGGTCTTGATTCATTACTAGGAGGTTACGGTGAAGCTTTCCACCGATTGGTTCCTTCGATTATGGTGTTTAGTGAAAACTAGGATTTCATTCGCCTTGCCTTGCCTTATTGCTTTTCTTTATTCTTTCTTTGAGGCAGGGGAAATTTCTATTCTCTCTCATCTTTTGGTATGTGAGTGTGCGATTTTGATTCTAGGATTTACTAATCCTAGATGTGTATGTAAAAGTGTATACTGGAAAATATGAAATTAGGGTTTGTATATATTTATGTGATTTAAGCCTTGTGTAAGGCGTACTTAATGATTATATTGATAGGACAATGATGCATGTTAGTTGGGTTAAAATTCTTGGAATTTTGATATAAAAAGTATGCTTGTATGCCTATATATATACGTATATGGGTATGGTAGTGTATATGTATAAGTATAAGTATACATACGTGTAAGTGTGGAAATCTCCAGGCCCATAGAGGCCCATCAGGCGTCGGGCCCATCAGGCTGATAGCCCAATAAGGTCACCGAAAGCCCGAAGATTAGGCCCATTTCAAGCTAGAATTACTTGAAAATAAAGATAGTGATGTAAGAGAGATAGAATGAATGATGTAAGCAAAGTAATGTTGCCCTAATGGGCTACTAGCCCAAAAAGGGAATGTATATAAAGGAAGCAAAATCTAAATAAATGATCTATTCTTGTGTTGCGCAATTTTTGGCATTTACACATTGGCGCCGTCTGTGGGAAATCTACAAGGAGTTCTTGATTTTTCATATTTGTTCTTCGAGATTTGTAAATCATCTCATTCCCATCTCGCTAAGCTGAGTTTGTTTCATTTAACCCGAAGATCTGAGAGCTTATTCCTATTCTTCACCACCTTCTAAAATCTCCATTCACACTGACCCACTACTTCTCGAGCAAACATGCCGGTCACTCATTCGCAAGCGGACGTTCCGACCACCGGAGATAGCTGTGTAGAAGGTGCTCAAACCATTGAGCAAATCCTGGAATGCCTGATAGCCGTTGAGGAACTAGCTAAGCTCTTGAGAAGTAGAATGTTGAGCTCATGGCAATATTGGCTCTACCACCGCCTGCTCCTCTGGCAGTGGCGCTCGACCTCTTTCAGAACCAGCAAGATGGCGATAGACTGGAAGAGCACGTCGAGTCTTCCCAGCGCTTAGGAAAGGCTCTCGCCGCCGACGAAGCCATGACCCCCCAAAAGCTCCAAGCAATGATGGACGAGTTCCAAAGGAAAGTCCTCGGGGACTTGAGAACCCAGTCTATCGATAACCTAGCCATCCAGGCGTCAACCGAGTTGATACAATCACCCTTCATCCCCTAGATAACCTGGGAACCTTTTCCAAAGAAGTTTGTTATGCCTCGGTTTACCCCCTTTGATGGCACCAAGGACCCCGATAAGCATATTTATCAGATTCATCAGAAGATGACCATGTACGCTGAGAATGAGTCTTTTCTTTGCAAGGTATTTTCCACAAGTCTTACTGATGTAGCTTTATTATGGTTCAGGAAGCAGCCACCTCGATCCATCAGCAGCTGGCAACAGTTGACTAGGCTCTTTGTTGCCCAATACTATGGGAACAAGAGATAAAAGAAGACCATATCCTGCCTCTTCACTATGATCTAGGAGAAAGGAGAATCATTGAAGAGCTTCCTATCCCGATTCAACATTGAGTCTTCTTCTATTGATAACTATGACCAACACTCTGCTGTTGAGCCCTTCTGGATGGCCCTTATTCCAGGAACCAAGTTCCATCAGTCTCTGGTGAAATGCCCCCCATCGGGTATTGGGGAGTTAAACTCCACAGCCCAAGGATTCTTGAGGATTGAAGAGGAAGAGACCATCAGGCAAAAGAGGGCAGCCTTGGTCAGTATTGAAGCCCGATCAGGCAACTGATCGAAAGTGTCCAACACCATCAGGGCCACCAGCTCCTTTAGGACCTTCAGCCCCTAACCCTTTCAAACGTTCCAAATCTGAAAAGAGAGCAACCCCCCCTGAGGATCGGCCTTACCAAACTCTACCAAGAGAACAAGGCCAGAGGGATCTTCCAATAACCCCCAACCATCAGATAACCACTGGACTAAAGGGATAAGTAAAAACATTGTGCTTTCCCCGATGATTTTGGGCATATCACAAATGAGTGCCGTAATCTCAAACAGCAAGTAAAGACACTGTTGCTTCATGGCGAGCTCTGGGATTACATCCAACAGGACAGGATGATGGTCGATCAACGTGCTCCTAACGCCCCTTAAAACCCCGCAGCCACACAACTGGTCAGGATCATCAATATGATTCTTGGTGGCCCCGCCTCCAAAGAGACGGAAGGATCCTGCCGAAGCCAGTTGTGAAGACGCCGCAAAATGAAAAAATTCAACGAAGTCAATAAAGTCCACCACATGACAGGAGAAACACATATTATTTTCTCTGCATCAAACCTTCGGAATATTCAGACCCCACACGATGACCCTCTAGTTGTGACATTGATGGTGGCCAATTGCCTTGTCAAGAGAGTCATGATCGATCCTGGGAGCAGTGCAAACGTCATTACCAAATGAGCTTTTGAAAAACTTGAAATCAACTCGAACGAGATTGTGGCATCCCGGTGCCCTATTGCAGGATTCGATGGAAAACAAATCGAACCGATCGGGGAAGTCCAATTACCGGCATCTGCTGCTCAAAGGACCGTGACCGAGACGTTTATTGTAGTGGATGTAAAGCCTTCGTACAATTTTCTCATGGGAAGGGGATGGATTCATCGGATGCAGGGCGTGCCTTCAACCCTGCACCAAGTGATGAGATGCATAAGCCTGAACGGTTTGGACATCATTGATATCAAGGGTGACTAGGTGGCCGCCAAGGAATGCTATGCGGTTACCCTGAAGGAGATCAGGAAGGGAAAATGCCCAATGGTGTCCCATTCCAAGGAACAAAATCCAGGCCCTAAATAACAATCAAAGGAAAGGGATCCGGGTACCCCGATTGTGGTCGAGCCATTATAGTTAATCTCTGTTATACCCGATAGCTCGAATAAATTTACTTTTACAGGTAGAAATCTTACCAACTCTGAATTGAAAGAACTGACACAGTTATTGCAGGATAACTCCGATGTCTTCGCGTGGGAACATACAGACATGCTAGGTATTGATCCTATTATTGCCCAACACTCATTACATGTCGACCCGAATGTAAGACCTATCAGGCAAAAGTAGAGGCACATGGGAGCGCATCGGAACCAGATCATAGTGGACGAAGTGTCCAGATTGCTCCAGGATGGTTTTGTCAGGGAAGCCAAGTACCCCGAATGGCTTGCCAACGTAGTGGTCATACAGAAGAAAAATGGTAAGTGGAGGGTTTATGTTGATTTTACTGACCTAAACAGGGCATGCCCGAAAGATAGCTTTCCACTACCAAAGATCGGCCAGATGGTTCATGCTACCGCCGGCTATGAACGTCTAACTTTTATGGACACTTATTCGGGATACAATTAGATAAAAATGAATCCGATGGATGAAGAAAAAACCTCATTCATTACTGAAACAGGTACTTATTGCTTTAAGGTTATGCCATTCGGTTTGAAAAATGCAGGTGCCACTTTCCAGAGGTTGATCAACAAGATCTTTAAGGGAATGCTGGGTACAGTGATCGAGGCTTATATTGATGACACTGTGGTTAAGAGCAGAAGAAAGGAAAATCATCTTGCACACTTGCACCAAGTGTTTGACACCCTCAGGATGCATGGCATGAAGCTTAACCCGGAGAAATGCTCTTTTGGTGTGTCATCCAGAAAATTCCTGGGACACATTGTGGATCGGACCGGGATCCAAGCCAGCCTGACAGAAGTCAAGGCTCTAATGGAAATAAAGGAGCCCCGGACACATAAAGACGTTCAAGTCCTGATGGGAAGAGTGGTTTCCCTTAGCAGGTTCATTTTACGACTCACTAATTGATGCAGACCATTCTTTCAGGCAATCAAGGTAAAAAGGGAAGAAGTCTAGGGTCTTGAGAAGTCTGAAGCCCTAGCGAGGTTAAAGGAGTATATGACCAGACCCCCGATCCTATCCACACCAGGTCCCGATGAAGTCTTACATCTATATCTAGCAATATCCTCCATCTCAACCAGTGCAACCCTCATCAGAGAGGATGGGAACCTGCAGATGCCAGTCTTCTACACCAGTAAATCCTTGGTTGAAGTGGAAACCAGATACAACATGCAAGAAAAACTTGTTCTATCACTGGTAAATACCAAAAGGTGACTGAGGCATTACTTCGAGGCTCATCCAATCATTGTCTCGACCTCCACGCCTCTCCGGGTTATTATGTCCAAACCTGAACTTTCGAGCAGAATCTCCAAATGGGCCATCGAATTGGGCATATATGACATAACTTACATACCCTGGGTTTCTATCAAGGGATATGTGGTGGCATATTTATTACTTGAAGATGAAACTGAAGAACCCAATCAACAGACTGAACCAGACACTTGGAAGCTTTTCATGGACGGATCAGCCAGTTCTACCGGATCTGGAATCGGCTTGGAGATCCAGACACCCGATGGGATACACCTCCACATATCAGTGCAACTACAGTTCCCAGCCACAAATAATGAGGCAGAGTATGAAACGATCGTATCTAGCTTGAGGTTAGCCCGAAGCCTCCAT
The DNA here is from genome assembly GCA_963922005.1 of Cornus suecica. Classification (NCBI taxonomy): domain Eukaryota; kingdom Viridiplantae; phylum Streptophyta; class Magnoliopsida; order Cornales; family Cornaceae; genus Cornus; species Cornus suecica. The sequence goes on from OY998239.1 coordinate 59,839,186, forward strand.
ATTCATGCCCTAGTAGTGCATAACGACTCTCAACTAGTCATTCGACAAATTGAAGGGGAATACGAGGCAAAAGACCCCAAAATGGAGTCTTACCGGGCACTTGTGTGGAAGGAAATAGAGAGCTTTCAAAAAATAACCTTTATTTAGATCCCGAGAAGCAAAAACTCTATAGCTAATCACCTAGCCGGTCAGACATCCTTAGCTGGAGAGGACCTGACCTGGGTTGTGTTGGTAGATTTCATAACCAGGCCAAGTATTCAAGACCCCGTACAAGTGATGCTTATTCCATGGGAGCGCAGCTGGATGGATCCCCTAATGAATTACCTGAGAAATGGGACACTCCCGGAGAACAAAGTTGAAGCTCACAGGATCAGGAGGAATTTGGCCCAATATTCAGTCATAAACGGGCAACTCTATCGAAAGTCCTTCTCGGGTCCTTATTTAAAATGCATTACGCCCTCAGAATCAAGAGCAATGATGCAGGAGATCCATAGTGGATCTTGCGGGAACCACCCCGGAGGAAGGTCTCTTGCCCATAAAATACTCTCCCAATGATACTTTTGGCCCTATCTATTACGGGATGCCGAGGACTATGTCCAGAGGTGCAAGCCATGCCAGATGCACGGGGACGCTATCCATCGACCGCCGGAGTTCCTACACCCAACCATAGTCCCACATCCCTTTGCCCGGTGGGGAATGGATATCGTAGGACCTCTCTCGAAGGCAATTCGATCAAATTCCTATGTCCTCCTGGCCACTGATTACTTCACCAAATGGGTGGAAGCTAAAGCCTACCCGCCATCAAAAGTAACCACGCCATCAAGTTCATTTGGACCTACATAATATGTAGATTCGGGCTACCAATGAAAATTATGATGGATAATGGAATAAATCTTGACAATAAGGAAGTGGGAGCATTCTTTGCCGAGCATGGTATCAACCAGAATACATCCTTTGTCGGGTACCCATAAGGGAATGGACAGGCTGAAAGAACAAATCGAACCATATTCGACACCTTGGCCACAAAACTTGAAGAAACAAAAGGGGTCTGGCTCGAGAAGCTACCTGAAGTGCTCTGGTCATACAGAACAACCCCCAGACAACCCATCAGAGAGACCCCCTTTGCCATGGCATATAGCGTTGAGGCTGTGATCCCAACGGAGGTTAGGGTTCCAACCCTTTGGAGTCAAGCTTGGGTGGAAGGCCTAAATAACCAACACCTGGCTCACGACCTTGATTACTAGATGAAAGAAGGGAAGCTGCCGGGATCAGGCTAGCCGCCTACCAACAGCGTCTCCGGAACCACTTCAACCAAAAAGTTAAAAGAAGGGAGTTCCAGGTCAGTGACATGGTCCTTAGACAAAAAAATTGGACTCGTGGGCAAGCTCAGGGAGCCTTGGGAGGGCCCGTACACCATTACCGAAGTCATCGGGTGCGGAGCATACCGCATCCAAAGGAATAGAGATGGTAGAATGGAACCAAACTCCAAGAATGCCTCTCGTCTGAAGAGGTATTACCCGTAACAATCCAAGTTTACTGTTACTTAGATCACTTTTGTAAAAAGGCCCCTGTGCCAGATCAATCAGAAATATTCATCAGTAAAATTATTTTTCATGTAAAAAAATTAGCTTATAAATATCTACTGATGCAAAAAATAAACCAGGTGTTGTCATGTCTCTCGCATGGCCTGAAGTGCCCAAAAGATACAACACTGATCCAATAGAGATCAAAATTTTGTAAAAAATAAACCAAGTGTTGTCATGTCTCTCGCATGGCCTGAAGTGCCTGAAAGACACAACACTGATCTAGAAGAGATCAATTGTTTTTGTAAAAAATAAACCAAGTGTTGTCATGTCTCTCGTATGGCCTGAAGTGCCCGAAAGACACAATACTGATCCAGAAGAGATCAAAATTTTGCAAAAAATAAACCAAGTGTTGTCATGTCTCTCGCATGGCCTGAAGTGCCTGAAAGACACAACACTGATCCAGAAGAGATCAAAATGTTTTGCAAAAAATGAACCAACTGTTGTCATGTCTCTCGCATAGCCTAAAGTGCCCGAAAGATATAACATTGATCTAGAAGAAATCAAAAAATATTTCAAAAACTAAACCAAGTGTTGTCATGTCTCTCACACGGCCTGAAGTCACCGAAAGACACAACACTGATTCAGAAGAGATCAAAATGTTTTACAAAAATAAATTAAGTGTTGTCATGTCTCTCGTATGGCCTGAAGTGCCCGAAAGACACAACACTGATCCAGAAGATATCAAAATTTTGCAAAAAATAAACCAAGTGTTGTCATGTTTCTCGCATGGCCCGAAGTGCCCAAAAGACACAACACTGATCTAGAAGAAATTAAAATTTTGTGAAAAATAAACTAAGTGTTGTCATGTCTCTCACAAGGCTTGAAGTGCCTGAAAGATAACACTTTTTGGGTAAAATAATCTAAGTATTGCAGAAGTCAACTGGAAAGGAACCATGATTGTCATTCAAAATACGGGCCCCGATGGCCAAGGCTTACAAATGTTTTACAAAAGAAGAATCCTATGTTCTACTATTCTAAAACCTAGGAGGAAGCCCGATAGAATTCACTATCTAAGTGCCAGCATTAATGCCCGCCGCATTTGAGTCCACATGAGCAATTTTCGGGTCCAAAACTTGGACAAGAGCGGGTTGCACTGAAGGATTAGAATCGGGAGTGGGCCCCGGAAGAGTTTTGGTCAGGAACTCACAAAAGTGAACGTCATCTGGACCTCCAACCGGATCATCATATGGTGGAGCAATGCCCAGAGACTCATCCAATTCCTCCACTGAGGCAAAGTCCCTCTCCTCAACAGGTTTTTGGATGTCCTGGAAGTAGGTCCTCTAACCGAACCCGATTCGGTACTAGGCAGTGTCGCAGAGACGCTTATACATCTGATTGCCACCCTGATGGCACATTTCTACCGTTGACCTCTCCACTGACAGGAGATTCTCAGTTTTAACCTTCTCCTCTAGAAGCTTCTCCTTGGAGGCCCTCAGGCCCTCATTCTCTGCCTTTAAGCCTTCGACTTCAGTAGCTATGGCCCGGCGAATTGCCTCTATCTCCTTGATCTTTTATTGGGCCACCTGAAGCTTTTGCTCCGCAGAGATTGCCCTTATGGTCTGGACCTCCAGCTTATCATTAGATATTGATAGCAAGGTGAACACCTTTTCTCTTGCATTCTCCTTCAACCTCAGGAGCTCTGAAGATTTATTTAGCAACTTGCTGTCCTCCTCTAGCTTTGCATTATAAGCTTGGGTTAGGTAAAACATATGCCAGAAATGCAAGTGTTAGCCAGATCAATGAATAAAGTGCATAAATACAAAGTATGATTGAATAAACAACTAGGTCGAAAACGTACCTTCATGGCAATCTCCGGACCAGTCATGGCCAACTCTGTCCGATCGATCTGTGTCAGCTTCTTTCGGTCTGTGGGGGTCCAGATCTGGAGACCCATTTCCTGAAGGGCAACATCATTATCAATGGTCTCATGCCCCTCGACCAAGAAGCCACCACCTGGAAGTTTTATTTTTGGTCCCCATGGGACGGGTTGCTCCTTCCCAGATGTAACCCCAGACTCCACCACTATACTTGACGATGACGCTGTAGTTAGACGGGGCCGAACTGATCGGTCGGGGACATCTTCCTCAGACCGAGGACATTGTGTCCCCACTAGACTGGGCTCTCCCTCAACTGATCGGGATCCAGGATCAGGGATTTCCCCTGAAGAAGGGACCAGGGCGATTCGGCAGTACCCTCCCCCGAAGGAGGAGGTGGAATTACCGGAGGACTTCTCGATAGTGGTGGAGGAACTATCCCAAAGGGAGGAGTTGGAATACCTTGGGACGGCTGATTGGCTTGGGCATCCCATGGTACCTAAGGGTTTGTTTGAGAGCCCGGTACTCGCTTGACCTTCTTCTTAAGGACGGGTGGTAGGATCCTCAACATGGTGTTGTTTCTTTCTGATGTTAGTTCCTGCAAATTAGCACCAGTCAGGTAATTGCCACACATCCTCAGGGGCTGGCCCTAGATTTTAGATCTAAGGATATCAAATCGGGATGAGATATAGTTTTGAGTTTTAAATCGGTCGGGCGCTCCCAGAAACTCTAGCACATGATGACCCAACTTATCATTGCACTGTTCACAATAACATATGATAAGGTTTGAAGGAAGGGGATAAATGTTTGTTAAACTCACTAGGGACTACGAATCTGGCTGAGCCGTGAAGCCTCTATTTCCTGCTCACCAGGATCTTCTTTTCGTTCCACCCTTATTAGACTTCTCAGTACCATCGCACATCTTTCTCCCACTTAAAGAAAAAATATTGTACCGACCCCTACAGTCCTTCTGGTCCTGTATCTTATAAGAGAACATGAGCTCAGTAAGATCCAGATCAAGGCCTATCTCTCAATTAATCAGCAGGACCATAGTCACGATCCTGAAGAAATTGGGCCACACTTGAAGTGGAGCCAGACCTAGGGTGGACAAGACAAAAAGAAAGAAAGGGTGGATCAGGAAATGAAGAACCTAAAGATGAAAAGCCGACAACAAGATCTAATTATCCCTAACTCCCTCCCCTATCCTGAAGTCGTACTTCTTGGGATAATTCTTAATTATCACCCCATCGGGTATTCTACACTTAACCCTCAATTTTTTCAGCATAGTATCTACCCTATGTGTAGGGGGAAGGGGATCGACATAGAATTGATCTCCCGATCTTACTGCAGCCATATCCCTACCCACATCAGCATTTTGGGTGATCTCAGGAGGACTAGATTTGACCCTCCTGACCACCTCTACCGATGAAGAACTAAGGGAGGTATCGTGATCTACAAAAGATGGGAGACGGTCACTACCCGATCGAGTATCATCGCTATTAGATATATTGACAGAAAGGTAGGAGAGTTGGAAGAAAAAATTTACTCTAAGGTGGATTCCGGTGAGATTTTGTGAGTTTTCCGGGAAAGAGGTGCAGATTCTGGCAATAATAAGAGGATAAACCAAGTTGCAGAGAGTTTTTGAAAGCCAAGAGCTTTGAAATGCAAGAAGAGTTTTGTGAATGGACCCTGGGGTATTTATAGAGGTCACCGAAGGATGCGAAGAGTCATGCGCACAAGAAATGAAACATCAGGCCGTCTCCTCAGCCCCCATTGCGCGAATCAAGGCCACCTAAGCCATGAACTTGAAATGTTAACGATGGCACAACTATCCTATTTAATGAACCTGCCACGTCACCCCGACAAGGGTGATGTATGTATATTTCCTCCCACACTTTAACTTTTCGGTAATGGGCCTGACTGCCCGAAAGCCCACAAACAAGAAGAGGGTCTGTGTAAGTGTGAAAATCTCCAGGCCCATAGAGGCTGTTAGTCACTAAAATACCCTAGAGGGGGGGTGAATAGGGTTTTAAAAATAATTTCTAACTCCTTTTTTTTTTATTCTTACTAAAACATGCAACAAGGTTCAATATTAATTTACAAGGTAAAATATGCAATGAATGATTTCTCTTAAATTCAACAAGCTATTTACCACGATATAAATTAAGCATGCATGAACATAAAGTAAAGAGATAGAGATAGAGATATTGACACCGTGATTTTTACGAGGTTCGGTAACTCCTACTCCTCGGCTCAAAGAATCCCCTTCCTTGAGACTTTCCCAATCCTCACACTATGGCTCTTCCTTCAATAGGTGGAATAGCAAAACCTTTACAAAAGAGCTAACTAGCTCTTCACACAATCAAGAGAACAATCCTCCCTTGATACAATGGGCTTCACTCACCCAAGATCACAAATTTGTGTATGTAATCAATATATCACTCAAGAAACAAAAAACACTCAAAACCCTAAGGTTTTTATGGATGATAGATCAAGATAATCTCAAGTGTTTTTAGGTGATATTTCAAGAACTCAAGATATATATATATTCTCACAATATATTTTCAATAGGAGAATAGGCTCAAGGCTTGAGTTTAAATCTTCAAAATGATAAGAGTGAAAAGCGAGATTTTTGCTATCAAAAGATTTTTCAGAAGATGCTTGAGAGAAAATTAGAGATGAACAATATTTGGAAAATTTCTCACACAAGAACATTTTTTGTTAATCCATATCTCTTTCTTTATATAGTGAACACTAGGGTTTGGAGAGTGTGTCTCACCCTAGACAATATGGAGAGTAGGACCTGAAAATCTGCAAGCAAAATCATTTCTTTTTGGGCAAAAATATTGTTTAGAAATACTTTTCCTTAAAATCCTGAAGCACCCAGTCGACTGCCTACCGTCACCCAGTCGACTGCCTCCATGCTTAGATTTGAAATATTTTTCCCAACGGCTAGGGTCAGTCGACTGCCTCAAGAAGGCCAGTCGACTGCCTCAGGCAATCAAAAATGTTCGAAACTCTCTGGTCCAGTCAGTCGGCTGGGTCTTTAACTGCCAGTCGACTGGTCACAGTCAGTCGACTGCCTTGGATAGGCCAGTCGACTGCCTCATGCAGTAGAATGTTTTATAACTCACTGGTTCATCCAGTCGGCTGGGTCCTTAAGGGCCAGTCCACTGGGTCACAGTCAGTCGACTGCCTTGGACAGGCCAGTCGACTGGGTGACTCCAAAAATTGTTTTCAAGGTCCGTTTTTGATCCGTTTGAGTTCGTTTGATTAATTACTTGAGCTTATAAGATTAATCAACGCATAAGATACCTTGTTACAATATTCTCACCCCGACCTATCTACCCCAGGTATTGAGTCCAGCTTTTGTTCTTTCTTTGATCTTTTTGTCCTTTTTCTAGTTTGCGCTTGAGTTTCCTTATCGCTTGTTGCTTTAGCGATCTTCCCGAAACATTTACCTGTACTTGCTGAAACACTTAGCTCAAAGCCATATTAGTACCAAACACGGTTTTGAATGTTTTGTTAATATCAAAATAAGATTTATTGCTTGAAATGGAATTTCAAAGCCAACAATCTCTCCCTTTTTGATGTTGACAAAACATTTCGTGTTTGCTCATAATTGGTAAAGTATCAAGTGATACTCCCCCTCAATGTGTGCATCTTTCATTTTTATTTTCATGCTCCCCCTTAGGAAATAAATTTTGCAATTTGATATTCTTTTACGTAATGCATTGAAGAAAAATAGAAACAACATTTTTCAATTAATGATTGCAAGATTGCTACATGTTGTTTTACTACTACACATTACAAAATAATAAAGCATAGAAATAAAACTAAAGATAACATAAACAACACACATGATAACGTCCTATGCTACGCAAAATGGACATATGGCCAACACAAACAACCAACCTAAACATTCTCCCCCTTTGACGACATCAAAAAGGCGGAGGGTCACGGCGAAGTGCATCCATGGCGGTGGTGAGACGGTCGATCTTGTCCTCAAGGCGCTTTATGTCCGCGGCCGTCTGCTTTTGGGCCTCCTCATTGCGCGTCACGATTTCCAAGATTTGGGTAAGAGTTTCGGGATTACCGCCGAACCCAAAATCCGGAATATCGAAATCGCTACCAAGAGACGGAAATGAGGAAGTCGGAGCATCCGGACGAGGTGCCTCGGGACGAGGAGCGTCGGGACGAGGAACAGAAGGACCGGCTTGGTCCGCAGGAGGGGCAGCCCTAAGAGAGACCAACACTCCATCAGCATTTTTGCCAATGTGCATTTACTTGAGATGAGTGCGGTCCAGAAAGATCGGATTGTGCTCCGTAGGCTCGTCAGCAAGTGGCACACCGTTCTGACTGAGAAGATAGGATAAATGGATAGGAAAAATAAGTGCGCCTTTCTTCTTGTGGCACTCGAGAATTGCCGATATGAAGAGGAAGGCAAGATTGACCTTCCGACCGGTCATGACACAGTAGACAAGGAAAGCTTCCATAATCGACACAAGACTCCGGCTTCCGGACTTGGGCAAAATGGAATATGTGATAATGTTGTGCACAAGTCTAGCCTCAGGAGTAAGCGAGGAAGAAGGAAACTCAGCAATGGCGGTGGTTGATTTATTCACAGAAATAGCCCGAACTGCTTCGAGAGGATCGAAATCACTCGAAGAGTACCAAATAGATGGGCAGTAATAGGAGATACCGCCAGGAGGTAACCGAAAAACAGTATTGAGTACTGTTTCGGTGATCTTAACAGAGACACCTCCAACATTGGAGCTAAGCAGGGTGGAGATAAGGCGTGGTTGAGAAGGATTCACCAGATTGGTGTAGAATGCTTTGACAACCCTCGGATAGAGCGGAACATCGAGCGAGAGAAAGAAATCCCAACCCATATTTTGAAAAAGATTGAACGTATTAACGCCAATCTCTTCGCACAAGGGTTGAGTCACAATGCGACTCCGAGCAAATTTTCGATGAAGGAACTGAGTTTCGAAAAGACGAACACTGTCTTCATCACCGAGAAGAGCAGTCAGAGACATCGGACCAGATTCAGATTCGGAATTAGTGTCCTCATGAACAGGAGACGGAGGTGGAGAATCAAGAAGATGGGAAGCATTTTGAGAAGAAAAATGAAAAGAAAGGGTGAAAACAGAGAGGGAGAAGTGAAATTGTAAAAAAAATATATATGGATATATATATATGGAGATATATAACTGAAAATAAAGAGGGGAGTGGTGATGATGGAGGAGAGGATCGTGGTGTAGTGGGAAAGTGGTTTAAAGAGAGTAAATGGCATGAAGAAGAGAAGAAATTGGAGAGATCGTGGAGAGAGTGGAGAGAAGACGAAGAGAAAGAAGAAATAAAAACAATGTTCGCGCAGAGGCAGTCGACTAGCCATATGGAGACAGTCGACTGGCTCATGACCCAGTCGACTGGCCAATGTAGGCAGTCGACTGGCTGAAGATAGTTAAAAACCCAAAAACTCACTGGTTGATCCAGTCGACTGACTGTATATGAGGCAGTCGACTGGCCCTCAAAAAAAATTTGTGAAAAAATTTTTAAATTTTGAAAGCCGAGAATGTGGACGAGAATTTGTGAAAATTAACTAATGACTTCAAAATCCATGGCCATTCCTAAGTCCCTACGAATTTTTGAAAATGGTTCATCCGAGAGGGGTTTAGTAAAAATATCCGCCAATTGATTCTTAGTGTCAATAAAAACCAATTCAACGTCGCCTTTAGCTACGTGATCTCGTAAAAAATGATGCCTAATCTCTATGTGCTTTGTGCGAGAGTGTTGAATAGGATTCTTTGAGATACAAATAGCACTAGTGTTATCACATTTAATAGGTACGCGATTGAAAATAAGCCCAAAATCAAGTAATTGTTGCTTAATGTAAAGAGTTTGAGCACAACTACTACCGGCCGCAACATATTCGGCTTCAGCCGTAGATAAGGCAACTGAATTTTGCTTTTTACTTGACCATGAAACTAACGAGTGACCTAGAAAATGACAATGTACCGCTTGTGCTTTTCCGATCAACTTTACAACCCGCAAAATCGGCATCCGAATAACTTGTGAGATCAAGTGTAGTACCACTTGGATACCAAAGTCCTAAGTTAATCGTCCCGTTAAGATAGCGAAAAATACGTTTTACGGCTAGCAAGTGAGATTCTTTGGGACAAGATTGAAAGCGAGCACATAAGCATACACTAAACATGATATCCGATCTACTAGCAGTTAAATAAAGTAAACTTCCTATCATGCCTCTATATTTAGTAATATCAACACATTTTCCATTTTCATCTTTATCGAGTTTAATAGAGGTACTCATGGGAGTAATGGCATGTTTGGCTTCCTCCATACCAAATCGCTTTAGCAAATCTTTAGTATACTTAGATTGGCTAACAAATAAGCCATCCAAGCTTTGCTTGATTTGCAACCCTAAGAAGAAGTTCAACTCACCCATCATACTCATTTCAAATTCGTTTTGCATGTTAGATGCGAAATCCTTGCAAAGGGAAGTGTTTGTTGATCCGAATATGATGTCGTCAACATATATTTGGATAATCAACAAATCATTCTTGACAGTTTTTGTAAATAGAGTGGTGTCAACTTTGCCTTTAGAAAAACCTTTTTGAAGTAGAAAGTCACTAAGCCGTTCATACCAAGCTCTAGGAGCTTGCTTTAACCCGTACAAAGCTTTAGATAATTTGTAAACATGATTTGGAAAACGTTCATTTTCAAAGCCGGGTGGTTGTTTCACATACACTTCTTCATCTATAGTTCCATTTAGAAAAGCACTTTTGACATCCATTTGATAGAGAATAAAATTTCTAGATGATGCAAATGCAAGAAGCATTCTAATTGCTTCTAATCTAGCTACGGGTGCAAAGGTTTCATCATAGTCAATGCCTTCCTCTTGATTGTAACCTTGAGCTACCAATCTTGCTTTATTTCGAATAATCACTCCATTTTCATCCTTCTTATTTCGAAAAACCCATTTAGTGCCTATTATAGTTTGATGTGTGGGTTGAGGGACTAAATGCCAAACTTGATTGCGTTCAAATTGATTTAGTTCCTCTTGCATAGCCATGATCCAAGAATCATCACATTGAGCTTCGTGGAAGTTCTTGGGTTCAATATTGGACACAAAAGCCATGTGATTGCATAAGTCTCTAAGTTGAGATCTTGTGCTAACACCTTGTGAAGGGTTTCCTATGACTTGGTCAAGAGGATGGTTGTGTACAATCCTCCAAGATTTAGGAATGGAGCAAGTCAAGTCATCATTTGATTGATCTCCAACTTTACTCTTATCCATTTGCCTACTTGACGAGTTGGAGATATTGAGATTATTGAAATTATCCTCAATTTCTACAACTTCATCATCATCTAGGTCAACTCTAGGTGAGGGTAGAGGTGGTGATTCATCAAAAACAACATGGATAGACTCTACCATGGTTAAAGTCCTTTTGTTAAAGACTTTAAAGGCTCTACTTGTTGAGGAATAACCTAAGAAAATTGCTTCATCCGATTTTGAGTCAAATTTTCCCAAGTTATCTTTATCATTTAAAACAAAACATTTACAACCAAATACCTTGAAATAACCAATATTGGGTTTCCGACCATTCCACAACTCATACGGAGTTTTACCCAATTTCATACGAATTATAACTCTATTTATGACATGACAAGCGGTATTTACCGCTTCCGCCCAAAGACTTCGGGGAAGGTTGTGTTCATTTAACACAGTTCTAGCCATTTCTTGTAAAGATCTATTTTTCCTTTCAACTACCCCATTTTGTTGAGGAGATCTTGGAGCCGAGAGATCATGAGATACACCAAATTCATCACATAATTTCTCTAGATCTTGATTGTCAAACTCTCTACCCCTATCACTTCTAATTTTCTTGATTTTCAAATCTTTTTCATTTTGAATGACTCTATAAAATTTATCGAGAATGGAGTGAGTTTCATTTTTATGAGCAAGAAAGTAAACCCAAGTAAATCTAGAGTAATCATCTACTATAACAAGTACATAGAGTTTCCCGGCCAAGCTAGCCGTTCTTTCCGGACCAAAGAGATCCATATGAAGTAACTCTAAGGGTCGAGAAGTGGTGATATCTTTCTTTCTCTTAAAAGAAGATTTCACTTGCTTGCCTATTTGACATGCACTACATATTTTATCTTTTGAAAAATTAGTCTTCGGGAGGCCTTTGACTAATTCATTTTTAGACAAACGTTGGATGAGGTCCATACTAGCATGTCCTAAGCGTCTATGCCATAACCAACTATTTCACTCGATGTGACAAAGCACTTAACATCTTGTTCATTTAATTCACATAGCAACATAGTATATAAATTTCCATTTCTCTTTGCATTGAACAATTGCTTTCCGTCTTTCTCAACTATGCATGCATTTGACCTAAAGATAACATCATAACCTTTGTCATAAAGTTGGCTAATACTAAACAAGTTATGCTTCAAACCATCAACTAAAAGTACGTTATCTATAGCTAGAGAGGAAGATATACCAATAGATCCGATTCCAACAATTTTGCCTTGTGAGTTATCTCCAAAAGTAACGTTTCCTCCTTCATAAGATTTTAAGGACATGAATTTTGATTTGTCCCCCGTCATGTGCCTTGAACATCCGCTATCAAGAAACCATCTTTCTTTTGAGGCGGTCTTCAAGCACACCTACAAAACAACGTTACGTGACTTTTATTGGTACCCAATCTATTTTGGGTCCATTTTGGTTAGAAAGAGATGCAATAGTTCCTTTCGGAACCCAAATTGATTTAGTTACCAAGTTTTCTTTAGCACGTAGAGATGCAATAGTTCCTTTTGGAACCCAAAACATTTTTGAAACAATTTTCTTCTTCTTTCTTAGAAAACATGCATTTGCTTTGTGACCTCTTTTCTTGCAATAGTAGCATGAAACATGATTGTGATCAATAGAAGTTGAGCATGAAGATTGTCTTGAAAAAGTATGCTTTAATGATTTTCTTTTCTTCAATAAAAGTGCATCTTTGTTGAATGCATCATATCCTAAGCCGCATTTGTCAAAAGAGTTTCTTTGTTTTCCTAGCATGATGCTCAAGTTTTCTTTTCCTTTTGTGAATTTTGCTAAGATGTTTATTTGATCATCAATGGTCTTCTTCAACAAAATATTTTCCTCTTCTATCTTCATACTTTTGTCATTAGTTGTATTTACATCAACTATGGTGTGGCAAGCGGAATTACATGAAGATTTAGATTTCTTGAGCAAACTATGTTTTTTTGCTAGTTTTTCAAACTCACCATACAAATTTTCAAATGCATCTTGTAATTCATTATGAGAAAATAATAGCTCATCATATGATAAAATGGAATTATCTAATGCATGTAAATTTAAATGTACCTCATCTTCATTTGCCATGAGGCAAAGATTTGCACTGAGGCAAAGATTTGCACTTTCCTCACCATTCTCTTCCTCATCCGAATCACAAGAGTCATAATCATCCCATGTTGCATTCATGGCCATTTTGTTTGACCTTTTATCGTTCTCCTTTTTGGGCTTGAAACACTCATTTCTATAGTGCCCCGGTTTACCACAATTGAAACAAGTAATAGACTCCTTCTTGCTTGTCTCTCATCTTGGTTCATTGCTCTTTAAGAACCTCCGACCTTTAGCCTTCTTTCGTTGAAGAAATCTCTTGAATTGTTGAGTGATCAAGGCAATGTCTTCATCAACCTCTTCTTCGATTCTCTCATTTGATTCACTTTTGGTTGAAGCTTGCAAGGCTAAACCTTTTCTTGGCTTGGCGTCTTCTTCACGAGATTTCAAGGTAATTTCCCATGTAAGGAGTGACCCGAAAATCTCATCAAGACTCATAGTGCTAAGATCATGTGCTTCTTTAATAGCCGTCACCTTCGCATCCCATTTGACAGGAAGGCTTCTAAGGACTTTGCGTGCCGCATCGGATCTAGGAACAATTCTACCAAGATGCTTTAGTCCATTCAAGATGTTAGTAAAATGAGACATCATAGAATTGATATTTTCATCTTCCTTCATGGAAAATAATTCATGTTCATGCATAAGTATATCAATTTTAGATTCTCCAACTTGAGTAGTTCCTTCATAAGTAACTTCAAGTTTATCCCACATTTCTTTGGCCGTGGAGCAAGTAGAGACTCGATTAAATTCATTTGGACTTAAGGCACAATTTAGATTAACCTTAGCTTTGGCATTAAATGAAATAAGTCTACGCTCATCATTATCCCATTCGTTGGGCAATTTGGGAATGGTTTTTCCATCAACTATTTTGGTAATAGTAAAAGGTCTATCAACAATAACTAGCCAAATTTGATAATCAATAGCTTGAAGAAAATCTATCATTCTATTCTTCCAATAACTATAGTTTGAACCATCAAACCATGGGGGCCTATTGTTTGATTGTCCTTCTACATGAGTGACTATGTTTGAGGCCATGATCGTTCTCAAAGACGGTTAAGTCAAAAGCAAGTAGAGATTAGGCTCTGATATCAATTGTTAGTCACTAGAATACCCTAGAGGGGGGGTGAATAGGGTTTTAAAAATAATTTCTAACTCCTTTTTTTTTTATTCTTACTAAAACATGCAACAAGGTTCAATATTAATTTACAAGGTAAAATATGCAATGAATGATTTCTCTTAAATTCAACAAGCTATTTACCACGATATAAATTAAGCATGCATGAACATAAAGTAAAGAGATAGAGATAGAGATATTGACACCGTGATTTTTACGAGGTTCGGTAACTCCTACTCCTCGGCTCAAAGAATCCCCTTCCTTGAGACTTTCCCAATCCTCACACTATGGCTCTTCCTTCAATAGGTGGAATAGCAAAACCTTTACAAAAGAGCTAACTAGCTCTTCACACAATCAAGAGAACAATCCTCCCTTGATACAATGGGCTTCACTCACCCAAGATCACAAATTTGTGTATGTAATCAATATATCACTCAAGAGACAAAAAACACTCAAAACCCTAAGGTTTTTATGGATGATAGATCAAGATAAGCTCAAGTGTTTTTAGGTGATATTTCAAGAACTCAAGATATATATATATTCTCACAATATATTTTCAATAGGAGAATAGGCTCAAGGCTTGAGTTTAAATCTTCAAAATGATAAGAGTGAAAAGCGAGATTTTTGCTATCAAAAGATTTTTCAGAAGATGCTTGAGAGAAAATTAGAGATGAACAATATTTGGAAAATTTCTCACACAAGAACATTTTTTGTTAATCCATATCTCTTTCTTTATATAGTGAACACTAGGGTTTGGAGAGTGTGTCTCACCCTAGACAATATGGAGAGTAGGACCTGAAAATCTGCAAGCAAAATCATTTCTTTTTGGGCAAAAATATTGTTTAGAAATACTTTTCCTTAAAATCCTGAAGCACCCAGTCGACTGCCTACCGTCACCCAGTCGACTGCCTCCATGCTTAGATTTGAAATATTTTTCCCAATGGCTAGGGTCAGTCGACTGCCTCAAGAAGGCCAGTCGACTGCCTCATGAGTTAGTCGACTGCCTAGGACAGGCCAGTCGACTGCCTCAGGCAATCAAAAATGTTCGAAACTCTCTGGTCCAGTCAGTCGGCTGGGTCTTTAACTGCCAGTCGACTGGTCACATTCAGTCGACTGCCTTGGATAGGTCAGTCGACTGCCTCATGCAGTTAGAATGTTTTATAACTCACTGGTTCATCCAGTCGGCTGGGTCCTTAAGGGCCAGTCCACTGGGTCACAGTCAGTCGACTGCCTTGGACAGGCCAGTCGACTGGGTGACTCCAAAAATTGTTTTCAAGGTCCGTTTTTGATCCGTTTGAGTTCGTTTGATTAATTACTTGAGCTTATAAGATTAATCAACGCATAAGATACCTTGTTACAATATTCTCACCCCGACCTATCTACCCCAGGTCTTGAGTCCAGCTTTTGTTCTTTCTTTGATCTTTTTGTCCTTTTTCTAGTTTGCGCTTGAGTTTCCTTATCGCTTGTTGCTTTAGCGATCTTCCCGAAACATTTACCTGTACTTGCTGAAACACTTAGCTCAAAGCCATATTAGTACCAAACACGGTTTTGAATGTTTTGTTAATATCAAAATAAGATTTATTGCTTGAAATGGAAATTCAAAGCCAACAGAGGCCCATCAAGCGTCGGGCCCATCAGGCTGATAGCCCAACAAGATCACCAAAAGCCCGAAGATTAGGCCCATTTCAAGCTAGAATTACTTGAAAATAAAGATAGTGATGTAAGAGATATAGAAGGAATGATGTAAGCAAAATAATATTGCCCTAATGGGCTCGAAGCCTAAAAAGGGAATGTATATAAAGGAAGCAAAATCTAAATAAAGGATCTATTCTTGTGTTGTGCATTTTTTGGCATTTACAATACGTATTTAGGCACTAGTAATGTAGCCTCGATAGTGTGATTAGGCTAGCTCTATTGGTTAGAGAGTTAGAATGTGTAATTATGTGATTTGTGTAACATGACATCTTAACTTAGAACGACTATCTAGTTCCCTCATTCTTGGATTATGTTACTATCTTGGAGTTGGATATTATGTTTGAGATGTGATTTATGAAACTTGTTTTAATTGAACTAAGAGCATGTTTAAAGAAATGAAGTTGTTATCCTTGTAAATTAAAGGAAATTTTGATGATTCAAAACATGAATTGTGCATGAGAAAGTATCTTTGTGAATTATTGCTTTATTGTGATTTGAAAGCATGTTAAAGGATTGATGGCATTCATGTTAGCACTCTTGAGAATATTTTTTATAAATATGATGAAGTACATGTTTATGTTGATGCATGATTCATTTGAGACATAGTTGCATATTGTGTACACCTTTTATGTTGTAATTCAAGTGGTGTCGGTTTATGCCCGGTCGTGTAACCATGTGTGAGTAGACTTGTGTTGGATCTTCGCAATAACTGGCCAGGAGGTGTTTCCACAACCTACGGAACTAGTAAGTCCGAGAACTGTGAGATAAGGATGGATTGATCCGCCCTTAAAGTCGCGGTTTGTCCGTGCATTGGGCTTCCTTGATAGAGAGTGTACTTTAAGTGAATAACTCACATCCGTTGACCTTAGTGGATAAGGTGTGTACCATGAGGTGTGTGGAGTCACATTGCATTTGAGTTACCGTTGTGTGATTTATCTATACATGTGAATCATGATGCTGTTCAATGTGGTTATGGAACATGTTTAATGTGGATTTTAACACTTTTAATTCATATGTTATTAAAAGGCTAAAATGAAATTGGATAATGTGAGAATATGATTTATATGCCTTGTTTTTTTAAAGTATAATGTGAGATAAATTCTTATACTTGTTATTATGAACTTATGCCCTTAAGTGGTGATGTAAGTTAGTTTAGTGGCTTTCTTATGATAAGTTAAAGTCGGTGATGGACTATGGAGTCTGTTGTGAGTTAAGGATTAGAGAAGGCGGGTGATAGTTTTGTGATCGTGGTTGGTTGCGTAGTAATGGCCATTTGATGTTCTTGTACACTTTGAGAAATGTATCGTCTACCGTGTTTTTTAGGTTTCAAGTTTCGGTTGACGAGGTTATGATTGAACCTATTTGATTGTATGGCAACGGTCTCTTAATTTCTTTAATAATCTAATACATGTGGTATTAAATGTGAAATTGAGGTTTGAATGAATCGGAAGGGGCATTGATTGAAACTAGTTAGATCCGTGGTATCGGTTACTAGGTTCCCTTTTTCATGATCTTAAGAATAGGAGTGTTCTTGGAGTTGTCTTGATCGTCTTAGGTTATTGAAACGAGTTTGATGATTTTGAGAGTTGAATTAAGTTCATGGTTCGAGAAAGAGTTGCTAGATCATCTTTGTAAGAACATTTTTGTGTATTGTTTATTTATGGCGTGTTCTAGACAATAACCATATTGAGTGTTAGCTAGGTTGGTTTGGTTTCAATAATATCGATAAGTTTCATCAAAAAGCAGAATCAAGCATTGAAGTAATGATTAATACAAGTGAAGCACGAAAGTGAGCATATTGAGAAAAAATTTCTCCTGGAGGGCAAAAATGAAATTTTTCGAAGTCGTCACTTAAGCAAAAAGTATCGTGGGTTCAAGAGGGTAATTTTGGCGCAGTTGTGAAGAAAAGTGGTTTTGACAAAAATACCACACTTTCAGTTTCAAAAAGTGGTTGGAAAACACATTTTTATGCTTGGAGGTGTAACACCCACAATTTCCATGCATAGGTTGGCCAGGCCCATACACAAAAACTATGAGTATCTTCAATTGACAAAAATAAGCACAGATGATAAAACATAAAATAGAGATAAGATAATAAGAGTTGATGATACAACTTATACAGGAAAGATCCCACACCCAATACATCTTTGAAATAACTTAAGTTCAAATTTATACAACTTGGGAATCCCATAACATGGACCCCTAGACCACACAAACTTATTTTAACCACAACAAGACTGAATTCCTACCCTGTAGTGGAAGGAAACTGCTGGACCGAGAATACAGGAGAGACAAATCCTCAACCCTGCGGATGCAATTGCCGAGGACCTGAAATATCAACAAAGGTGGGTCAAACCCACGAGCAAGTACATCTCTACATGATCCCAAACAGAGTACTAAAAACCATCCCCTTTCCCAGTGACACCTATCCCAAAAATATTAATAAATATTAATATACCTTACTATACTTTATATTCCCTAGAATACCACCATGAAAATATAATTAAATTCATTACTTCTATTTATTTATTTATTTTACTAGAATACCACCGTGAAGATATAAAACAAATACCATAAATTCCTTCCATAAGTCAAATTTCCATCATCTCCATTTCCAACCATAACCACGTACCCGGCAACTCAGCCATGCCGTGACAACTCATCCAAGTCCCGCGGTACTAGTGAGACTGCGTTTATTAGTCAACCTACTTGTGGTTCCTTTTTAAATCTCCCGACCATATTCCTTTTAATTAAATCTTATGATTTTACGAATTTATTAATTCACTTGTATTCTTTATTCGGGGATGTATAACAATTGGAAAAGTCGAGCCTGGGGGGTCCAGGGGGGGCGGCGCCAGGAAATACGGTATATTTATACGGTCAAAACTATTCATTTATACGGTCGAATATACATATTTTAGTATAATTCGTGGTGACTTATAATAACATATAAATTCATGCAAGTCTACACAGAATATAATAAATTGCGTATATATTTATGGACATGAACATGGTAAAACAGATCTGTACATATGATTACAAGTAAATGTATATACGTATAAATAGAATATATACTATCATATGTAATTATGAATCAAAACCTACTATAACCGATCTATACATGAGTGGTTATAAATATCACAATTCTATCCATATACACATGATTTATACATATACTTTCGGATCTATACATATATGTATAACATAATATATATCATCATATATATACGTAAATACCAACATATTATAACAGATCTATACATATGTTTTTAACATAATTACGGATCTATACATATATGCTCATATGGCTACTGATCTATACATATAACCATATAGCTACGGATCTATACATACATGTTCGTATAACTACATATATAGTTACGGATCTACGCATACATGTTCGTATAACTACATATATAGTTACGGATCTACGCATACATGTTCATATAACTACATATACATACATATAGCTACGGATCTATACATATAACTACATATATACATATATCGTTACGGATCTACACATACATGTTCGTATAACTACATATATAGTTACGGATCTACGCATACATGTTCGTATAACTACATATATAGTTACGGATCTACGCATACATGTTCATATAACTACATATCCATACATATAGCTACGGATCTATACATATATGTTCATATAACTACATATATACATATATAGTTACGGATCTACACATACATGTTCATATAACTATATATCAATACATAATTGAACATGCTAATACTCATAAGCATACATATACGAAATTAATGTATAACAGTTTATAGGAGTACCAAACAAAGGTTACGAATTCTAGTACAAAGAGGAAGAGTAGAACATATGTCTTGCCTGATTTGGAGAGCTTACTACACCCCGAATCCAGATCTGAACCAAATACTTTCTCTCTCTCTAGATCTCTCTCTCTCTCTATATATATATATATATATGTGTGTATACGTATATAGGTGAGTGACTATGAAGAGAGAAGTCTGAATTCTTCATAGTCTTGAGATAATAGGCTGAATATCCTTATGCTTATATAGGGGGAGCTAGGTTATGGCGAATGACCATAATGCCCCTAGATCTGCCACAATAACCATCCTGCCACTCGTCTTAATGACTAATATGCCCTTATCAGATCCCATAATAACCAACTTACCTAATAGTTATAAAATGACTAGAGTACCCTTACTCAATAATTTAAAATACCCACTATGCCATCCAAAATAAATAAAGAAATAACATAATTATTTAAATACGGGGTATTACAGGAGGTATGCTTGGACCTACACTTGATGTGTAGGCCCTGCTACACTTGAAGCGTAGGCCCTGCTACACTTGAAGCGTAGCTGCGGTAAGTTTTTGCCTATTTTTTCCTGCGATGTCCAAATTGTTCGGGGGTTGTTTTTATGATTTGTCCATGACTTATATACATTAAAGTGAATGCTATATACATTATATTCATCAGAATATAGGGTTTGGATGTGAAATTACAAGAAAGGGTAAACTTAGGGTTTGGATCATCTTTGTCTATAAATACCCAAGTCTACAGCAAGAGGAGACACGTCTTTAAGAATTCTCTGCAAGTTTTTTACAACTTCATCTTCTTATTTTACAGAGTTATACATATGGTGAGCGAATATTATTGAGTGATTAGAGATACACAAGTTCTCTCTTGTTATTGGACGTCTTCAATCGTGCTTCTACATCGATAATTTCTATGCATGATTGAATGGTATAGTTGCTGAAAAATTCACACACCATCTCTAGCAACAAAGTTGCGTTGATCCGTTTCAAGAAGCGGAGCTGTCTGAGTGCGGAGATCGAATCAGGAGGCTTCATGGTGATTTTGATATGTTGAGAAGTGGAGCTGTCATAGTACGGAGATCAGAGAGAAAGTTTCATGGAGCACGAGTGAATCTAGACTTTCAGACGTCGAGTGAAGAACAACAAATTACAGTGGTTATAACTTCTCTTTTCATAGAGTCTGTACAAATTCTCTAATTCATAGTGCATCGATACCCGAGCGTATCCATGGTTTTTACTTTAAGTCTTTCCAAGGTTTTCCATGTATAAATCTCTGTGTCTTCTCATGATTTAAATTTCTGCACTTATATTCATATTTGCTTGATTGATCTATTTTTGAGAATTGAATTGAGAATTAGGGTTTATGACTAATTAAAATTGAATTTCCGCTAAATAATTTTAATCGATCATAAAATTGACAAAAACCTATTCATCCCCCTCTAGGCTGTTTTCACTATTATCTAGGTAATTTCAATTGGTATCAGAGCGTGGTTGCCCCAATTTAGGTTAACTACCTAGGGTTAGATCGTTAACTTAGACGATGGAGATGCCTCGTGAAGGAGGTTCCATATCTATATCCCTTTTATTTGATGGGTCGAATTACACATATTGGAAACTGATGATGAGAGCATTTTTGAAATCTTTAGATGAAAGAGTGTGGAATGCTGTTGAAGTAAGATATTCACCTCTTACTATGAAAGACGATGCGACCAATTAATCAACACCAAAACCGTTAAGCGAGTGGACTGCTACCGAGACGAATAGTGCGAATTGGAACTCGAAGACATTGAATGCATTATACAATGCTGTAACTCCGAGTGAGTTTAAGAGGATTGCTACGTGCGTAATTGCCAAGGAATCTTGGGACATTCTCTAAATCATTCATGAAGGAGCGTCGAAGGTGAAACAATCAAAGCTTCAAATTTTGAACAGCTGAATATGGAGTAGGATGAGGTCTTCGCCGACTTTGAGGCGAGGTTAACTGATATTGTAACAGGTTGTCATAACCTAGGTGAGTCTATTCATGAGACTACCATAGTAAAGAAAATCCTTAGGTCTCTTCCCGAACGTTTTCGATCTAAGGTCACTGTCATCTCAGAGGTCATGAGTCTTAAAGAAATTAAGGTTGAAGAATTGGCTAGAAATTTAAAATCTTATGAGATGGAGATGTTAAAAAATCCTCCTAAGAAAGCAAGTGTCACAAAAGAGAAGAGCATAACTTTCAAAATCACTTGGGAGGATCAGGTTAAACTTGATGAAGAAAGTGAGTTGAGTCTGACATATATAGCCATGTTTGCTAAGAGATTGAACAAAGTTGTTAGGTCTAAATAGAATGGCCAAGGACAAAAATTTGGGGATAAGTTGGGTGAGTCTAGGAGTAGAAATAAGACTCAAACTAGGAAGGACAAGTCTGATCCTAAAAAGAAGAAATCAAAATTTTTTGAATGTCAAGGATATGGTCACATAACTGTAGAATGTGCAAACACTTTAAAGAAATCCAAAGGATTATTTGTCAGTTGGGATGATGACTTTGACAATGGATCAACTAGTGATGCGACAGACTCAGATGTAGGTGATGATTCTGAGAATTTTACTGTGTTTGTTGAACAAAGTAAGAAGGTCAAATAAGTTGCTACAAGTTGGGCGATGTCTGAAGAAGAAGGTTCTGAGAGTGATGAAGGTTGTGATGATACACTTTAAGAGTTTTATGAAATATTACTAGATAAGACCGCACAACTTTATAAAAATCACATGAAACTATTGACTAAGAGTCTCAACATGGACAAAAATTTACATTATTTAAAAGATGAATTAGTCAATATTTCTGAAACTCAAAATCTCCTACAAACTCCAAAGGCTAAGTTGGTTGAGGATTTGAAGAAATTTGAACTAGAAAGAACTCAGGCATTGAATTTGGTAGATGATCTCAATAAGGAAGTGGTTGAGAAATCTACTAAGATTGAGAATTTAGAAAAAGAGCTGAAAGATGTTAAATTAACTCTTTGTAAGTGGTCTGGAGGAAGCCTTAAGCTTGATGGGATGTTGAGTAAGGTAAAATTAGTAGGAAATATAAAGGGTTTGGGTTTTATTGGAGTAATGTCGAATTCGAATGTTGTTGCAAAAACCACCTTTATAAAGGCCTCTCATGTAGCGTCTAGTTCTTCACAAGGAAATTCAAATTGGAATCCCGGTGTTCAAGCCTATGTCAAAAGACCTATTAAAAGCAAGCCTTTTTGTACCACTAGATATCATAAGAGGTTGATTGATAGAGTTAAGAGGTTTGTTCCTATATCTCACCACTGTGGTATCAGAGGTCACATTCGACCGAGGAGTTTTAAACTATGAGGGAAGGTGTTGAAGTCAGTGAAGGAACAAAGAGTTCAACATTGAGATCATGTTCAAGATAAAATTCGAATGCTGAATGAAGATATGAAGAATTTGTCAAGATTGGCGGATAGAGCTCTGAAGATGAAGAAGACATGGATTCACAAAGGTGAGCTACACTATCTTGTAGTTCATATTGTTCTTAGAGCTTGCAAATCTACTTCTTGGTATATGGATAGTGGATGTTCAAGGCATATGACTGGAGATACGCCATTTTTTGGATTTCTCGAGGAGTGTTATGGTGGGATAGTAACGTTTAGTGATGGAAAAAAGTCAAATGTTAAAGGAAAATGTATAGTTATGATTCCTGGTCTACCTAAACTAGAAGATGTGCTTTATGTAGAGGGTCTTAAAGCAAATTTGTTGAGAAAAAGTCAAATATGTGATAACAATCACAAGGTCACCTTTTTACCTGATAAGTGTTCGATCATTGACTCTTTTGGGAATTGCGTTATGGAAGGTATGTGTTCAATTGATAAATGCTATTGCATTGTTCCTAGATCTGATTTGTTATGTAATAGAGTTAAACTTGATAAAGTTGATATCTAGCATCATCGGATGGGACATGTTAATTTTTGAGAATTAACAAAAATTACTAAGAGTGAAATTATTAAGGGAGTCCCTAAGCTTGGTTATACAAAAGGGGTTGTGTGTAGATCATGTCAGAAGGGTAAACGAGTTATATGTCAGCACAAAAAGACAAATGTCATTGGTACTTCTAGACCTTTAGAGCTGTTGTATATTAATTTAATGGGTCCCACTAGGACCATGAGCAAAGGAGGAAAAAAGTATATTTTTGTCATGGTGGATGATTACTCAAGGTTTGCATTGGTTGGATTTCTAAGTGAAAAGTCTGAAACTCCTGAAAGTATTAAGAGAATTTGTTTGAAAATTTAGACTGAGAAGAATTGTTCCATTTCTAGAGTAAGGAGTGATCATGGAAAATAGTTTGAAAATTCAGAAATTAAAGTGTTTTGTGAAGAAAGAGGAATAAAACATGAATTTTCAGCACCTAAAACTCCTCAACAAAATGGAGTAGTTGAGAGGAAGAATAGGGTTATTCAGGAAATGGCCAATGTTATGCTATAGGGTAGGAATGTTCCTAGGTATTTTTGGGTTGAGGTGGTGAACACAGCGTGTTACACCTCAAACAGAGTTTATCTTAGGTCTGACACCTTAAAAAATCCTTATGAACTATGGAATGGCAATAAACCTAATGTAAAATATTTCAAGATTTTTGGAGCAAAATGTTATATTCAAAGGGATCGTGACTCTATTGGGAAGTTTGAGCCTAAGAGTGATGAAGAAATATTTTTGGGTTATTCATTGACTAGTCGAGCATATAGGGTGTTTAACCTTAGCAATCAAACTATGATGGAATCTGCAAATGTAGTGGTTGATGACTCATGTGTTGATGAGTCTCCAATGTCTGCTGAGGAGGAAGATAGTGAGCTATTCTTTATATTAGATAATGATTTTTCTGAGGTTGAGAAAGAGGACAATGTGGTTAATGATGATACTTCAAGTCCTGCAGAGTCACATGATCAAATTTGTGATGTTCAGCCTACTCCTTCTAAAGAACCATCTGTAAGGATAATGTTGTACCATCCTTTGGATAATGTTATAGGATTTGTTGATCAGATGATAGTGACACAGAGAAAGGCTAGGAATGAGGTTTCGTATGCATGCTATACATCTTCCTTGGAACCTAAAACTGTCAAAGAAGCTCTTCAAGATAGTGATTAGATTAATGCGATGCAAGAAGAACTTCAGCAGTTTGTTAAGAATGATGTGTGGTATCTTGTGCCTAGACTGAAGGAGATAAATGTGATTGGTACAAAGTGGAAATTCAAGAATAAAAAAGATGAACATGGTACAATAGTTAGGAATAAGGCTAGGCTTGTTGCTCAAAGATATACTCAGTTGGAGGGTATAAACTTTGATGAGATGTTTGCTCCAGTAGTCAAACTTGAATCTATTCGAATTTTGTTTGTTATAGCTTGTCATCTTGGATTCAAGTTGTATCAGATGGATGTAAAGAGTGCATTCTTGAATGACATTCTACATGAGGAGGTGTATGTGGAGCAGCCAAAAGGATTTGAAGATCCACATTATCCGAGTCTTGTTTATAGGCTGAAAAAGGCTTTGTATGGGTTAAAGCAACCTCCTAGAGCTTGGCATGAAAGGTTGACTGATTACCTGTTGGGAATAGGTTGTGCTCGAGGGGGAGTGGACAAAACATTGTTTATTCAGAAAATTAAGAGTGATATAGTTGTTGCTCAAATATATGTTCATGATATTGTGTTTGGTTCCACTTCTCATAAACTTGCTCATTATTTTGGAGATCAAATGAAACATGAATTTGATATGAGCATGATTGGTGAGTTGAACTTCTTTCTAGGACTTTAGGTTAGGCAATTCAGTGATGGGATTTTCGTTTCTCAAACTCGTTATGCCTTGGAATTAGTAAAGAAGTTTGGTTTGGAAAAGGCTAAGGGTGCTCGCACTCCTATGAGTACAAATGTCAAGTTTAGCATAGATAATAAAGGCAAAGATGTTGACCCTACACTTTATAGGAGTATGATTGAGAGTTTGTTAGATTTGATTGCCATTCGACTTGATATTGCTTTTAATGTTGGTTTGTGTGCACGTTACCAGGCAAGTCCTCAGGAGTCTCATATTACTACTGTGAAAAGGATTATCAAGTATGTTAAAGGGATGGGGAATTATGGACTGTGGTATCCATCAGGTACTAATACTGATATCGCATCCTTTTCTGATACTGATTGGGTTGGTAATGTTGATGATATAAAAAGTACTAGTGGAGGGTGTTTTTATGTTGGAAATTGCTTAGTTCCTTGACATAGCAAGAAGCAAAATTGTGTTTCCCTTTCCACTGCTGAGGCTGAGTATATAGCAGTTGGTAGTTGTTGTACTTAGGTTTTGTGGATGCATCAAATGTTACAGGATTATGGTTTTTCTCAAGGCATGATGACTGTATTTTGTGATAATATGAGTGCGATAATTATTTCTACAAATCCTGTTCAACATTTTAGGACAAAACATATAGATATTCGATATCATTTCATTCGTGATCTTTTTGAAGATGGTATAGTGTCTCTAGAGTTCATATCCACGGATTCTCAGTTAACAGATATCATTACGAAACCATTAGATTTCCAAAAGCATGTTAGTGTTAGGAAATCTATTGGTATGCTTTCTTTAGAATAGATATCTTCTTATCTATCATTCTAGGAACACATCGCATTTTTTTCCCTAGAATTGATAGGTAATCATGCATTTGTATTATTTTTATTCACGCATGCATTTTATTTTGAAATAAATGACAATAAAATTTTTGAGACTGTTGAGCTTGACTAGAGTACAAAAGTTGTCATATTTTACTATATTTTCATATTTACTTGTCTCATTATACATATGTGAAGTAGAGGTATCAGTCTGACCTGAGATTTTTGGATGATCACTTGGCATGATTATTTTATGTTACAAAACTTGAATCTTAGATGCTAGTTGCTTCAGTGATGATTATAATGCCTGCTGAATCTATTAATTTTTTATTTAACCCCAAGTGGTATGAAGGTTCATGAACTATGTTAGATTTGTCTATGCATGAAATATGTTTTTTGCATATGTATGAATGTTGTGGTAATGTTGAAAAAAGGAAAAAAATGAGATGTTTAAAATATAAAAATGCAAAAAGTAGTTCTTCAATCTGAGTAACCGGGCCTCTTGCCTCAGTAAGCATTGAGTGTTCTCATAAAAAGGGGAGAAGACTAATGAGTATAAATCCCATGGAAGAAGCTTTGACCCAGTTGGTCGAGACTAAAAATCCTCGCTGGAAAGTCCGGAGCTTAGAAAGATAAAAAGGGATATGGTGAAAAAGTAGAAAAGATGAAAAAGAGGAAATTGTGTGACTAAAAGAAAGTATCTTTTATTTTTGCCTTCTAGTTTGGATCTTGGATTGAATTATCATCATGGTTGGTGGGAGATTACCAGCTTTAGTATGTATTGTTTTCATCTTGCCTTAGTGCTTGCACATGAGAATTTTCATACATATATTTATTTGCAAAACTTGACTTGTGCATTCTTGAGTTGACAAGGTATGTGTACTGATTTTTTTTTATACCATGTGTATAATGGTCTAGTTAAATCTGAGAATATGATGCTAATAATTGACTTTGTGTCTCTACTGCTTTGCTCACAGATTTCTAAAAACAAAAATAATGTATTTTTTTTCTTTTTCATGACATTTTGCATTAGTAGTAGGGTCATGCACAATAGAGATTTCTGTTACTCTGAGAATTTGGATATGATTTGATAAGAGTTCTATATCTTGGTATTTTTCATTGAGTACTTCCTTGCATCTCTCTGCATTGTTGCTATGGCATATACTCTCTTTGATTGACATTTCAGTGACAAAAGGGGGAGAAGTATTATGTAAGGGGGAAACATTGCTTGATTAAAAGGGTGAAGTATTTAGCAAGTGTGAGAATGATGATCATTATGTGGGCATTGTTGTTATGATTTTCTGATGATTATTATGTTGGTTTATATTTATTTTTCACACTTGCGTTTAATGGTTTGTTCAGTGTTGTGATAACAGGATTGGTCGTCATGAAAGCAAGGTGACAAGTTATATCTTTGTTTGTTGGTGTGTGTTCATAGGTATAGATGTTATGTTGTTATTTGTGAGGCTATATTGTAAAACATAATTTTGTCTCAGAAATGCCAAGGGGAAGATTGTAAGAACATTTTTATGTATTGTTTATTTATGGCATGTTTTAAACAATAATCATGTTGAGTGTTAGATAGGGTGGTTTGATTTTAATAACATCGATAAGCTTCATCAAAGGCAGAATCAAGCATTGAAGTAATGAAGAATACAATTGAAGCACAAAAGTGAGCATATTGAGGAAAAATGTCTCCTCGAGGGCGAAAATGACATTTTTGGAAGCCGTCACTTCAAGAAAAAAGTATCGTGGGTTCAAGAGGGTCATTTTGGCATAATTATGAAGAAAAGTGGTTTTGACAAAAATACCTACGCTTTCACTTTCAAAAAGTAGCTGGAAAACACATTTTTACGCTTGGAGGTACGTTTGAAGCGTAGGCCCTACTACGTTTGAAGCGTAGTTGCAACAAGTTTTTGCCTATTTTTTCCTGCGATGTCCAAATTGTTCGGGGGTTGATTTTATGATTTGTCCATGACTTATATACATCAAAGTGCGTGTTATATACATTATATTCACAAAAATATAGGGTTTAGATGTGAAATTATGAGAAAGGGCAAACTTAGGGTTTGGATTATCTTTGTCTATAAATACCCAAGTCTACAACAAGAGAAGACACGTCTTTAAAAATTTTCTACAGCTTCATATTCTTCTTCTATAGAGATATACATATAGTGATAGGATATTATTGAGTGATTAGAGATACACAAGTTCTCTCTTGTTATCGGATGTCTTCTATCGTACTTCTACATTGATGATTTCTATTCACGATTGAATAGTATAGTTGCTAAAAAATTCACACACCATCTATAGCAACAAGGTTGTGTGGATCCGTTTCAAGAAGTGGAGCCGTTTGAGTGCGGAGTTCGAATCAGGAGGCTTTGTGGTGATTTTGATATGTTGAGAAGTAGAGCCGTCAGAGTACGGAGATTGAAGCGAAAGCTTCGTGGAGCGCAAGTGAATCTAGACTTTCAGACATCAAGTGAAGAACAATAAATTACAGCGGTTGTAAGTTCTATTTTCATAGAGTATTTACAAATTCTCTGATTCATAGTACATTGATACTCGAGCGTATCCGTTGTTTTTACTTGGAGTCTTTCCAAGGTTTTCCATGTAAAAATCTCTGTGTTTTCTCATGATTTAAAATTTTGCACTTATATTCATATTTGTTTGATTGATCTGTTTTGATAATTGAATTAAGAATTAGGGTTTGTGACTAATTAGAATTAAATTTAAGCTAAATAATTTTAATTGATCATAAAATCGATAGAAAACCTATTCACCCCCTCTAGGCTGTTTTCACTATCGTCTAGGTAATTTCAATATTTCTTCGCTTCCATTGGAGTGTTGTCATTTTTGGATTCCATCATTCTTTCCTCGTTCGCCATCGTCCATTTCGGGTGTGGAACCTTTTTATAAGATGTTGTAGATGTTTTGGTGTATCCGAGGTTAGTTCGGAGTCATCCGGCGTCGTTCTGGGGCTTTCAGACTCACTTTTGGAACTTTTATGAAGTATGAACCACCAAGTACTCAAAATCCCTTTGTCGTGTACTCGAGGTCATGGCGCACTGATGGCACGCATTGGCTTCTATTTTTGCGCTATGATTCGCACCTTGACGCGGATCTTCGAGAACTCGAGATTTGTTTCACTAAGTACTCAAGACTTGTTTTACCGAGTACTTAAGTACTATTTCACCGAGTAATCGGCATGTTCTCACCGAGTACTCAAAGTGCTGCAGTTTTGCAACTTTATTTCTCGTGCTTTGTTGGTTCTTTCATGCATCTCTTTCACTCTCCTTTGTACATTAGGATATGTTCATGGCTTACTTGTTGCTACTTGGGTAGTTGGTTGCGGCGTGGTGCCAAACTACTCCCTCGGGTTGCCATTTGATTTTATGGGGTTGGAAACGGATGGTTGTGTTCCGTGGATCCAACGTGTATTCTTCCTTCATCGTCCTCTTGGACGTTATAGGAATATTTGAGTTGATGTTTTGGTTGCCTTCAGACTGTGTTCTCTCGGTATATTCATTTCATACCTTCTTTCATTTATGGGTCTTGACAATGAGCCATATGGTTTAGTGCGCACACATAATATTGCCTTTCATCTTCTTCTTGGTTCTTTGGTGTCTCCATCTAAGTGTTCTAGGTTCTTGCACATGTCGACATAATGCATGCATAGGGGTTGGTTAGCACTACTTTGACGGTTGGGGGTTGTCGCAGTTTAGGGTTTCTCCTGCTGGGCTGTCGAGCTCACCCTTTTCCCTCTTTCCTTAGTTGCAGGTTCCAAGTTCTTCTTGCAGGATGGCTTGTGGCATGGGTGTTGTTGCTTGACTGGGATGCTTACTCGTAGTGTTGTTTTTAATAGCTTTTCCTTTGTTTGTCCCCTTGTTTTGGGACTGTTCTGTGTTTCTCGGGAGCCAGTCTGTTGTCATATCCCCTCCTTGTATTTGGTTTTCTTGCATCGTTGTACAAATTTATTCATTCGGGGTCTCGATGCGCCTTGTGTATCAATTGGTATTGACTTCCGCCCAGTTATATGAAATCATTGTTATTATCATTATTCCATTCGTTTTATTGATGTTGATGTTCTTAGTTGGTCGCTCTATGTATGGATCACACTTAGGAGTCCTTGGATGTCCCGGTTCGGAAGTCTTAGCAATTATGGGGCGTGACAAAATTAACCATAATAATTACAATTATTGTTTAGTAAATTCTAGTAATAATAAATACGTTTAGCAGGAAGCTAAAAAAAGTTGATATCATAAATTAATAAATATAGGAATAAATACCCAAAATTTAAATAGTTATAACTTATTAAGGGAAATGCAAATGATAGAAAAATAATCATAAAAAAATTAATTAAGAATTAAAATATTATTCACTGAAATTCACAAAGAATTTTAAGATATTATATTTATATAAGTAAAAAATTTAAAGTATAATATTATTAATAAACTAATTCACTTCGTACTCTAAAAGTTTCAAATGTTATTTAAAGGGAAAAAAAGCTAACTAAAACAAAAGAAGAAAATGCATACAAAATAAAATAATGTGAATTCATAATAGTTGAACCACAAATATATATGTATATATTTATATATATGAGAATGATTTAAAAGTGTAAGGTCATCTTTATTGATCGATCCAAGTCGTGGTTTAGAAAATATGTTTGAAAAGTAGAATCAACACGATCTTGTTTTACATTCCTGCAAGCGTACACGTCAATTGTAGAATAACATGACTTGGGAAAGGTTGTCGAATCATACAGAGAATAAGTCGTATTCTAAATTCAATAAAATAATATTCTTGAATTATAAACAAAGTTTTATTTGATTTTGGATTTTAAACTAATTAAATAAATAATTAAACAACTAAATTAAAGCAAAGAAAATAAATATAAAGTTGAGAAAATGAAGATAGAGAAGTTTTAGGGTATTTGAACTCAACCATTAGCCTCAGAATGAGAATATATTCATTCAATTGCAAAAAGGAGATGCAACATCTTTGAATCAGATTAGTACCGCTACAGGCAAGTGCATAATCTAAAAAAAACTACAATCAATCTGACTCGACTACAATCCATCTTCGGAATAAATGTGACTTATGCATGCAACTACTCCTAATGTGCAAAATTAAACTAAAACATATCAATATCACCTTTCCTTAGTATGACTTGTCTAAATCTAGATATCGTGTTCATAAAATACCATCGTGTAAAAACCATTATTGAAACTTCGGAGTACCAGCTCTTAGTGAGAAAACATAGTTGAGTAAGATAATACTTTCATTCAATCCAAGACAAGAATAAAATAATTGTAAAATCTTGTACAAAATAAATCGTTTGATTACTTACTGCACAATCATCACACATGTGTTCTTTACCTTCCCTTTTCACAATCAAAATAAATAAATTTTACATTGATTGGGTAGGATTTTGTCAAACACCATAGATACCGGTTTAGCCGCTCATGGTCGGTGGAATCCCCATCGTTGATGTAGAAACCATCTCCATGTTCATCTTGCCTTTTTCTTCTCTCTTGTCTTCTAATGCTCTCTGATTAATTGTTGGAAAAGAATGAACAAAATACTAAAAAGAGACCCCTAATTTATGAACTTAACCCCTTTTTATTGGAGGAAGACTCATCTTTGAGTATCAAGGAATCATTCCTTGTATAGGTTTACATAGAAGTTAAATTTGACCAAATCTGCTCAAAATACACAACAAAAAAAGGGTTCAAAAATAGCTTGGAATGGCCAGGTGCAATCGATTGCATAGAGGCCACCTTATTTTTTCCAGAATTTACCTGTGCGATCGATCGCACATGCCTGCGATCGATCACACAAAACAGGTATGCTCTATGTCTAATCATCTGCTAGTTCTTCTGATTGTGCACTTGTTTGCTCCCGGTGTCAGCTCCTATCCATTATTGATCCTTTCCGTGCACTTTATGGCTCATATTCACTTCATTTTTTGTCGGTTTTGGCTCTTGAATGATCTCGAATCGGTATTCCGGTTAATTTAGCATAATTAATTCATTTCTTCCATAATACTCCTAAAACACGCTAAACATGACAAATCGTATAAAAGCACCACAATAATTGAATAATTAGGCTAACGGACCTAAATACATTATATTCGGCACCTATCATTTACATTTATATGAGATAAAAACAATTTTACAACACTCCTGATATTATATATAAAAAAGTTATTATTGAAAAAGATATAAGTATTAAACTAAAGTTGTACAAAATAATGGATGCATAACAAATGAAAATGTTTACAATAAATCAATTGGAAGAGATAAATAAAGTTTATTTATGTCACATATTTAGACCTGTAAACGGGTCGGATTCGGATCGGATCTATCCTGATCCGATCCGAACCCGATAAGCTTATATCCGATCCGATCCAACCCGATAACCCGATGGATTTTTACTGTATTGGTCCAAATCCGAATTTGTTAATTTTCGGATATCCGATCCGATAACCCGATCCGATTAAGTAAAAAAAAAATACAAAAAATTATTAATTTTTTTATGTTATTTTTTAAGAATATTAAACACTAAATTATATATTTTACAATCAATGCTTATAATACATGACTATAAAAACATAAAAATGAAAAAGCGAAAACAAAATTTGAAATATAATTAAGTATATTATTTAATATTTACATATTAATAACATAATATATATATATGTATATATAAAATTAATCGGATCGGGTTATTATCGGATCGGATTAGGCAAGTCCAAATCCATTTTGTTAAGAAATCGGATTATCGGATTCAGATCGTATTCGGGTTATCGGACTTTTTTTTCAATCCAAATCCGACTAATCGGATCGAATTCGGATCGGATTCGGGTCAAAATCCAATCCATTGACAGGTCTACACATATTACAGGATAGAATAAGATCCTTGGCATGACAACAATAACTAATTATTCTCTCAGGGTAAGAAACAATAAAACAAAAAAAAAAAAATAGTACTCCATCCTTCTTATATTAATAATTCACTTTCTCAACTTTAGTTGTTCCAAAATACTTGTTTAGTTTCAATTCTCAATACAGTATAATTTTTCACTTTAACTACCTTTCTTCCAATTAACTTAAACAAATGACTTATATAAAAATTGGTAACACATCTCCTACCATTGCAAATCAAAGCATTATCGTCACAGATGCAAAATGAACTATCATGTGTTATTAAATTGATAACGCATCTTCTTTTTAAATTGTTAGTTACTGCATCTCTCCCAAAATAATAGTCTGTGTTGGACTTTTTGACTTTTTAATATAGTATATTTTACAAAAAATTTAAAAAATAACAAGTTTTGGAACTTATATTTAAAAAACGACAACATTCAAAAACAAATTTAAGGATAAAGTCAATTTTCAAAAACAATTACAAAAAAAGTAAAATCACATTTTTTGTTTATAATGCCCTTAACCCACTTGCAGTCATTTCCCTTATTGTCCTTATCTTGTATTTCACTAAAAAAATTATACTAAATTAAATTTTTTGAATCGACGTAACTACCCTTTCATCTCAAAGAACCCTCATCTCACAGTCGTCATCTCCATCAAGTATATCATTAGGTAAAAAACAAAATTCAATAATTTTATTGTAAAACTTTTATTTCATAAGGTAAAACTATTAACGTAGTCTTTAAATTTTTTTGACACAATAGATAAAATATTTTGTTGTAGTTGAAATGTACAAAGTATGAGCACTTCTCAATTTACAGAATATACACACTTCCAGAATTTCATTAAACTTTTTGTTTCATTGAGTAGAACTTCTAATTCTTGATGTAAAACTTATATTTGATTAGGTAAAACTTTTGACGGAACATATGAAATATTTTACTTTATATGTAAAATATTTTGTTTCACCTAAAATTTATCGAAAATAAGCACTTCTCAATTTCCAGAAAATACACACTTCCAGAAAGTCATGTAAAAATTTTGTTTCATTGAGTAAACTTATATTTTATTGCATAAAACTTTTGACGCAATATATGTAACTTTGTTACTCTTAGTATTATATAATCTATTTAACCTAAAATCTATGGAGAGTGAGCACTCATCAAATACTAAAGAATCCATATATAACATAAAAAACATCTTGAATAATATTTAATTACACTCATATTTCAACAAAATAATATAAATTACATATAAAATTGTCACCAAATGATCATTAAGATGAGTCGATGATATACACACACACACACTGTATATCATCGACTTACCTTGAATGATTTTCGTCGCTAACTTTGCAAAACATTTTCATCTCTTTCTCACTCGCATAGATCAATACGGAATACCGACATCTGCCCTAATTTCAGCAATTAAAGAGCAGTTATCAGTCATAAAGGTGTAAAATGATTAGAACGGCTGAAGAATGAAAACCCTAAGGGAAAAAAATATGTGACAGGTTGTCTTATTGCATTATAATTTTCATTACAAAAATTGAATACGTGAAGGGTAAAGAAGTAAAAATAATTACAAATTAGTTGAGAGTATTTTAGTCCTGCAATTATCCAAACCCTAAGGGTACTAAGGACATTTTCTTATTCGAATATAATTGTCATTATAAAAATTGAATAAGTGAAGGGTAAATAAGTAAAAACAATTACAAATTAGTTGAGGGTATTTTAGTCCTGCAATTATCCAAACTTGTCAACATTTTAATTATTTTACTAAAAGTTATCTTTTTTGTAATTATTTTTGAAAATTTACATTTTTCTTAAATTACTTTTTGAATGTTGTCATTTTTTTAATATAGGCTCCAAAATTTGTTGTTTTTTAAAATTTATTGTATTTATTAAATAACTTTCCAACTTTATCCTGGTGTAATTAAGAAAAGATAAAAGTTAGTGGGTTTGGTGCTTCCATTTGTAGTTAATATATATATATATAAAACTAAAAAAATAATTTTTACACCTAGTAAAAGATATCTTGTGCATTGAAGGTCCGCACCTGTTTTTTTCACCCTGTAAAATTTGTGCCTCCGGCCTCCGGCCCAGGGGGCATTTTTTTTTTTGTTTTTTTTTAATTAGTTAGTATATATGTAAAAAAATAAATAAAAACTAATTAGCTTTGCAGCCCAATTCGAGCGAAAGCTGATTCCAACAAAAATAAATTTGTTTCCCAGCTCAATTCAAACTAAAACCTAATTCAATTTCGTAATTTAGGGTCCCAAATTTATTATATTTCACTTGGTACTAGTAAAGGCAAAAAAAATAAATTTTTTTTAAAGCTAATAAAACTAAAATCTTATACATACCAATTATTATTCAGATTAGGGCGAAAAGATTATTGTTGTGTCGCGATTGGGTATAACGTTTCACGAATACACCTAGTCCTCTCAGCAATTATAGCACCCGCATGACAATAATGTTTTGCGACAACACCAATATGAAATTTGTTTTCAATATTAATAATTTTAATGTATTTTTTTTAATGAAAAACATTTTCACTCATAATTTCTAGGCACGTGAAACCTTATATATAAAGGGCTTCAAATTTGACCTCCCCTAGGGCCTCCACAGATTTTAGGAATCCTAGGACCGGCCTTGGTGCATTGTACGTGAGTCAAATTATTTCAAAACTAAATTATGAATTAATTTTTGAACATTTAAGCTTGACTTTCTTGTGAATAATAATTTAGCTAATAAATTTATTAATACTTAGGTGAAAATTAATTTTATGAATTCATCATTACATTTTCTTTTCTATAACTGACAAATTAAGTATGGATTAGAAAATTCTATAAAAAACCTATAGTATATTTTACTTGAAAATATATCAAGCGAATAAGCATCACATGTAAGTAAATATAAACTTAATTACAGTATCACGATAAATATTTGTATTGATTTTTAAGTTTTCTACTTTATAATTAAATTGGTAAGAGTTAAATAAGTTTTCTTCTTTATATATTTCTATTTATAAAGGCATTTAAGATTGCAGACAACAAAATTCAAGTCCGTAAATATAAGAACGAAAACTGGAACAAATTAGAATTTTATTAATCAATGAAATGGTAATACAATCCTCTATTTTATTCTTTACAATAGAAACAATATTAATTGTCTAATTAGATCTCTTTTGTTGGTTGGATCCAAGGATC